>LR990536.1:10010000-11226829 GCA_905147745.2 Phlogophora meticulosa
CAATAAAATGGAAGCTTTGTAATTTTTGTCAGATAATTATCACGTAAAGATTGAATAAAGAGTTTCGAATAGAGAGTCTATTATCACTATGATCCAGCTATCGGTTTCCTGTTACTAGTGTCATAGTTATTTCTCATAACAAATAATTTGCATAGGTTAGCGTATCAGGCGCGGGTGACAGTCGTGAGCGGACTCGTCAATATTATGCTGATTACACCTTCGACAGCTTTTGCCCAATCACGCAGCCATCTTACGCATCGCAGGAAAAGGTCAGTGTCTGTGCATAGAGAGATATTGATATATCTAGGAGCCTGATATACTTATTTGATCCACTTAGAGTGATTCCTTCCCTTGCCTTACAAAATACTGAATTAAAGAGATACAACTAAGAGAATAGATACAGCTTTACATTGAAATGCGCAGTGATGTCATGGTTTCATCAGAATTGAAATGACCACTTTGTCATAAGGAGTACAGGTAGGATGCACTACCGCGTAGAGAGTGGATCGAAGATCGCAGCAGCCTATTTACTTACTAGTACAATGGTTCACATTTGGTATCTATCCATTAATTTATGAACCTTCCTTTAGGGGTTTGGCACACTGCACTGCATCACGCAGCTTAGCTCGGGGCTGCGTGTTTGTACGTTGTTTGCAATTATTTGAGTTTGTATTGAAAATACGCGTAGTGCAACACACAGAAAACGCATTCACGTACAGTGTTCGTCGTTCATCGCCACGCACCCCGCTGCGTGATGCGGTGCTGTGTCCCAATCGCCTAATAATCCTTAAATCAAACCGTAACTATGTACGATTATCAATGCTAGGTGTTCGAAGCCATCGGCCAGGAGGTCATAGCCAGCGTATCGAGGGGCTGTTCAGCATGTGTGTTGGCGTACGGGCAAAGCGCGACCGGCAAGACGCATACCATGATGGGCACAGAAGCGCAGCCCGGGCTGATCCCGCGACTCTGCAAGGCGCTGTATGAACAGCAACCGGTTGATTTTACTATCAGGTACCCAGCACATCTATATGTAGGTATTATTTATATACGGAATGTAAAAATACCGACCTCAAAGCTGTCATCTATGCGTTCTGTACTATAAGTAACATTTTCAAAAATATTTGCTGGGAAACAAGTTATATTTGTGGTGACAAAAGTCGATGTTTTCGCGCGCAATGTCACGCACGCAAAACATTGTGCTTATAGATGCACATTAATGCAATGTTACAGTACAGGGGTAGTTGGGATATCTAAAATTAATTTAGAAACAACATTTAAAACGTCAAAAAAGTCTTGGAACTTTGGACTTCAGTCTCTCCGAAAACGAAGTTGTGCAGTACAAAAAAAAACATCACAACGATGGGAAGAACAAGTGACTCTCGGCTTTCGTACACCTGTGCCCAACCCTTCGGGTAATACAGGCGTGATGTAATTATGCAATTATTAATTATCCAACCCGCATGCCCAGCGTGGGGATTATGGGCATTAACCTCCTATGGTGCAAAGAAAAGGAAGATGGCCCCCAGTTCCCGGCCGCCTCGCTATTCCTGGCCATGGCAGCGGCCATGGTAACTGCGGGGCAGGGGGTGCTAGGAATCACCGGCCTACGGCAGGCTGCCACAATAAACTAAAATTATGTGTTGAACACTGCTAGACAAAAGTATTACAAAAGGTACAGGATGGTCCGTATGGGAAAGTTTGCGAAAGTCCGTTTAGTCTTTCCACGACAGTTCACATATTCAAATAAGGTTCTTAGAAAGGAGGCCTCGGTTAGAACCTTCTATGAATTCTAATGGCAACTGAGCCATATGAGGTAATCTCACACCTGGTGGGTGTAATCCAAATGGATCTATGATAAGTGTGATGAGTACCTAGGTATGTCCCACGTCGACTATTTTTGAGTTTTGATTTGAAACCGTAAGTAATATTTCACTATTCCTAAAAGTAGTTTGATTTCAGCAAGTAAATTGTTTCTATCGTTAATGCATTTCGTGTGAAGAAGCCATAGGTGGCAGGCACGCGATGCGATTGTCAAAATGGAATGGGTGTCGCGTCATTATTTCATCGGCGCCAATTCTTTCACGGTAAATGATTGCAGATATTAATGCGTAGGTATATTACCACAGCTTTTGCATTACCTTCATAATAAAACGTAACATAAAGTGTTCCATATAGATTTTTCGCCCATAGCCAAAATTGTGTAGCCGGGGTCCGGGAACGTGGTATTCGTGGTAGCTTATACTTTTCGCAACCTAGTCGAATTAGTACACCTATATAGGTAAACCTTATGTCCTCTCTTCCGATAGACTTTATCGGTGAGACATCAATGGCCCCCTTATCTTTATGACGAGGTAGGGTCATTAAGGAATCGTCTTAGCCTTTATCGATACACACGGTGTAACCGAAACATTAAGGACCTTAACTATTAAATTGACTTTTTCGTCAGTTTAAATATACCAGCTCAATAATAATTATAGCAACGAGTGATATGTTAAGAGTTCCGAAGGCTCTCTTAGTAGCAATACATTACTCCTGACATAAATAGGGCCCATTCTGTACTTACTGAAAAGAGTTCCCGAAAAAGTTTATAGACTTCTGCCGCGGTCACTTTCGCGAAGGTGTGAATTAACTTTCTTTTGAATTAGTTAGTTGCGCGTGTTGAAAACTTTTTTTACTGTTGTTTTTCCAACACTTGTGTAATATATTGTTGGATGTATTCGATTAAGTTTGAATGGTAATAAAGAGAGGCACCATGGCTTCCTGACCTCAAGGCTGAAACGACACGCGAGCCTTTAACACCCTACGATCATGGCTTTATCTGCGCTAATATCTCCCTACACCATAGACATGTGTTCGTGTTATGTATAGGAGAATTATTGGAAAGCTATTGTTTGTTTTTGCTTAAGATTGCAGTGTTGTAGGTATTGAACATTCTGAGACATGTGCAAATATTGCGGGTTTTTTGTTAGTCTTGGAAAAAAAACCACTTATACCTAAATACTTAAAAAGTAGATAAGGGTTTATCTACTTAGTAAGTATTTTAGTACATGTATATAATGCAGATAACATTATGTAAAGTAACCCATCTTTGGCAGTAGTTGAAACATGAATAAGCCTGGAGTAGTTACATTTGGCGTTGACGTTTCGTTGAAGCCGCGAGCAATCCAGCGCGCTCACTTTGTAGGCTCAGCTAAGACTGCTCAGAATAGGCTCTGTATAGAATTACCCAGCGTAGGTCACGTGGAACTGGCGTAACCACCTACCCTAGGTGGCAGTTATGTCACGTAGCAGCCACGTAGGATCGGTGTAGCAATATCTTAGGCTCGACTTAGCAGCCACGTAGGACTACCGTAACAACAGCTTAGGCTCGGCGTAGCAGGCACATAGGCTTGTCATGGCAGCGACGTAGGATCGGCGTAGTAGCCGCGTAGACGCCCCGCACGTTTGAACGTACAACAACACGTTGCAAAACGGATTCCGATGAAGAAAAACAACATCGTCTCGTTGTCTTTTTTTGTTAAAATGAAAACAAAGTATTTGCCCAAAATTTTACTACCAACATCCAAAGCAACGCTGTCTGACTAACGCTGAAGAAACCACCAATCAAACTCTGTTTCATCTGATCGGTGATGATGGAATAAAAACACTAACGTTCTCTCTGTGAGAAAACGTGGTTATCAATGTAAATGTATCACGATTCTTCTATTTTGTTCGTTTTTTATTTGCAGTAGTAAATCTTTTTCTCGACTTCAATAGTTTTCATTATGTTAAAAAAAAACAACAATAAATTTTTAATTTAAATTTTATAGTTAGTATCCACATTTTAATTGTTTTTCTACACAATCAATTTAACTCATACCTTGATTGAAGTTTCAATAGTTCGCGATATAAAATAAAAGATGTAAAAAAAATTAACAATGCTCTCAAATTGAATTTTTTGTTCAGTCATAGATAGGTACTCGTAATGCATAATCATGTTTGATAGAGGTAATCTTTGAATGTACTGGATCCAATTACGAACAGCTGATACCATGTGTTCAGTAAGTACATAGGTACATGATTTTGGAACTCTCCGCGTTGAATTTTTGTGTGGGCTTTTCCTAATTTCAAAAATACGCTTAACGCGGTGGAGGGGACCTTAAAGTTCGAAGTCAAAAATACAAAATCCACGCGGACTAAGTCGCGGGCGAAGTGCTATGCTATAATAATTATTAAACTTTCGCGATTTGAACACATTACCTACACAAACAGTGAGACACGACTCTATTTTGCGTTTTATGTGTGGTGGAATTATTACTACCTATGTTGTCTATACCTAAGGTGAGGGGTAGCATCCATAACATTTTCAGTGGCAGTCAGTAGTTAGTAAGGCTTCAGTCCTCCCGGCCCGAGTGTCGTGAGTTTCGCCCCGTCGGCAATCGCGTCGAGCATCTCTCGACCTTACTTAACATCGAACTTATAGTGTGTGATAAAGGAATAAATACGAGGTAAAAAGAATATCGTCAATATTACCTTTCCGCAACAAAGTTAAATGCAGTGTCTTTTCCGGACTTTTCTCGCTAATCTCGTCAAAGCGAAACTCGCACTATTAAATAAATATGTTCAAAACTCTGCATTTCTTGTACCTATTTATTTAATGGAGCTAGTATTGCATGAGTCCGTAAAATACTGTTGCAATTGGCCGATCGCCGGTGTACGTTGAAGTAAAAATTCAAAGAAAAAATAAAAGATTCTAAACAATACCTCGTGTTAATTTGAGCTTCTCCTGACGGACGAAGAACTGAGCTGATAAAAGTGGGTTTCAGAGTTTTCTCTGTGAAAATTAAGTTTTTTTTTTTTAAATAACTAATTACGTTCAAAGTGATATTGCAGTAGGTATGCAGTACTTACATCAGAAAGAAAGATAGAATAAATGTGTTTATTTAGAAGACAAAAAAGAATATAGATATTCTTATGACAGTGTTAGTAAATATTATGTTAGTGAAGACGAAACACGAACTAAATATTACCTACCAAAGAAAATTGTCGGGAGTTGCACCAATCATATTAATATGGTTTAAATATTCATCGCGTGAGAGTCCATTGTAATACGTTGTAAATAGATAGGCAAGGTACTTAATAGTAGTTATCAATTTTAAAACTGAACAAAGCTTGTGATGTGGCAGCATAATCAAATTATCTACTGTGTGCTGACATTGCTGACCGGTTGATAACTAGCATAAGTGTATTTCCAGGACTAGAAAATATAAAGCATCATTATTTAAAATATCGAAACCGAACCCATTCGGTGAATAAGAGACAGTCAGGATACTTAGTATGTTGGAATACCTACAAGTTGCTTTCTGCGTTTTAATAATAATAATTCGTGTATTTCCACGTATTCTACGTTACTTTTGCGGTGGTTGTTTTATTACGTCTGTATCACACCGTGCGAGGTGTCTGATGGTCCGCGGCGCCGCCCCACGTAATATCTCCGTACTTTGAACTGTTTCATTCCCACCATAATTACAGATTATTACACACAAAGAGTTAACAAAATAATGGAAACACTGAACCGGCCACTTAAAAAGTTTGGATTCTCTTTGGAAGAATAAATAATGAGTGTGATTTTGAGGAAAATGTTTATATGTTGGTTTAGCCTGGTAGAGCCGTGAGGCAAGTTCTCTGTTGTTTCGTAAAGGAAGCCTTCCTTTTTCAGAAAAACAAAACAAAACCTTATCCTTGGTTTCGTGAATGTGTCACCTTTGGTCATCAATAAGGTACTAATTATACTTATCTTAGTTTTGAGTATGAATGTGGAGGGTAACAAGAGTAGTGGAAGACCAAAGAAAAGATTGATGGATTGTGTGAAAGATGATATGGCTAGAAAGGAGGTTACTATTGAAATGACGGCAAATAGATATGTGTTGAAGAAGAATACAAGAGATTGAGATAAGGGAGGGAGGATGATGATGATGATGACTGATTATACTTACGGACTGAATCATCAAAAGGAACTTAATTGAAGTTATTCACATTTTTTCCATATTCACCATTACTAGTAGAAAATAGCCTTCACAACTCCGTTTAAATAGTTTCCACGTAAGTATAAAGTTAAAACTAAGTTCAAAACATACCTCTACTTTGTAAATTGCTGGATGATTTATTAGCAGGCAATTAGTTTAGTCGTGACTAACTGAAGTTAACTTCCACAGTTTCACAAGTTTCTCGTAAAACTTGATACAGGTGGTCTTAAATTACTATTGTTTACTCATTTATTTGTTCGGGTGAGACAAATTGATCAGATAGTCATAGTTCTGAAAGTTCATTTTGGTGTTGGTGTTTTTTTGTGTTGTTTGGGATTTTTCATTGCGTGATTTATGTTCCCGTTTGATGAGGCTGACCCCTATAGCATGGGACTTAAACATGACTGGTGAAATGTGGGTGTACTGTAGGTGCACCTCTCACCAACCGTTCGGGTCCGAAGTCAAGAAAAAAAAGAGATTGTGTGGTGCCGTTTCCTTTTAAAGTCGGGACCCTAAAAAAAGTCGTATGTACATATAGGTTTTCCTTGAAACATTAATTGCCTGTCATATTATAAAGGAACAACGGAAATATGTATATCAAAATCTTATCGCTATAATGCGCCACATGAAATATAAGATCCTCAACCGCGACAGGAAAGCATGACACTTAAATGGTTTTAGTTCATAAATCAATGCTGTCTCATTTTTACGGTTCCATGCAATTTAATCGTAGGTACTGTTCAGTCAACTTCAAAGAAAAACACAATGCTGTTATTTTTACAAAATAATAGCCATTATGTTTATCTGTCCCAAAAAAAAAAAAAAAACTACTATTTTAATAAATATCCCACCGGATATCTATTCAAATTGTATACTCTTTACTTTGTCTGGATATCTTTTAAAATTGTAGACTATTTATTTTATCTTTTAGGACACATTTCCCATTTCCTTGGCCATTTGAAGGCCTGCAGTTTTATTTTTAATTTATTACATCTAGGAAGTCTTCTTCAACAGTTGAAAAGAAGTAGCGTAGAATCGTGACGAGGAAGAAATGCCTTTGTCCAACAGTGAGACAATTCGGGCTAATAATAATAACTATTAGGTCGTGAAATTCGACAGTTTTTCTCCAAATAATTAAACTTGAAAAAAAGTACCAGCCTATTACTGTCCCACTGCAGGGCAAAGGCCTCTTCTCATACAGAGAAGGCAAGAGCATTAATCACCACACTTGCTCAAGACGGGTTGGCGATTTCAGACTTATATTAATTATATAAGTCCAGGTTTCCTCGCGATGTTTTCCTTCACCGATGTCAGTGATGTCCAAGATAAACTTAGAAAGTACATATGAATTGAAAAACTCACATTGGTACTTGCCCAGGTTTGAACCCACAACCTCGTGCACAAGAGGCGAGGCCTAAACCACTGGGCCATCACGACAGTTTGACAATTAAACTTTAACTATGCCAAATCTCACAAGAATATAGGGTGCACGGAAGAGTCCGTGCACCCTATATTCTTTAAAATGGATCCGAAGTATTGTCACCAGCTCACCTCATTTTATCGAAAGTGTCTTGCGGATCTTTGTGAATAGGCTTTGGCCGTACGAAAGGCCAAAATTCCGTGATCCTAGAGTGCCGAGCTATACCAAAGACGAAAAAATAATATTTACATCTTTATGGAGTATTTCGGCGAACACTTACTTATGTAACTGATACACAGTAAAAACGTCAAAAGTGATGCAAATTCCCTCATTTCTAATGTAAACTTGGATTGCTGATGTAGCATGTATGGTACACGCCACGTATGTTTGTATTGCAGTTTCCTGGAGATATACAACGAGCGGGTGCACGACTTGTTGTCCGGCGAGGTACCGCTCCCGCCCTGCCACTCTCTGCCCCGGCGCAGAGGCAACGCACGCAAAGACCTGCGCGTGCGCGAGCATCCTTCTAAGGGACCCTACGTGCAGAGTAAGTCTTGGAATTATTTTGTAATCAGAAATCTCTAATAAAAAGTCAGTAAGGATACAGGATACCGGAGCATCCTGTATCTTATATTATACTTATGTCTTATATCTTATTCTATGTGACTTATTTAGAGCCTATTGTATCGTTAGACGACCTATGTGGCGCAGCGGGCGAAGGTCCGCCTGCGACGCAGGAGGTTGCGGGTTCGATTCCCGCCTTGGGACAAATGTTTGTACGATCTACAAAAGTTTGTTCCGGGTGTTCTGGGTATTTGCTATGTTTAATAAATAAATATCTATCTATGTAATGTATTGTATTAAGTATATCAGTCATCTAGTACCCATAACACAAGCTCTGCTTAGCTTGGGGCTAGATGGTGCTGTGTGGATTGTCCAGCATTATTTATTTATTTATTTATCGTAGTTTTACTCATACGTGAAACAATAAAATTCATATTTTCTCACTTTACTTCGAGTACCAAGGATCAGAAGTAGGTAGAGATAATTATAGCTTGTACATTACATTTAGTGTACCTATTACTTCTATCTTTAGTTCCAGGTTTTTTGCAAAAAGGTCTTAATCTGGATGCTGTCAATATTAACTGTAAGACGCCTTTCATAAGCCTTGCATTTTAAAGTCAATATCATCGTCTCATTCCACACGAGTAGATCTTCGCCGCGTCTTAGTCCAGGACGCCGAAGCTCTTCTGACACTTGTAGTAGAAGGGGCTCGACGTCGCCGCACGGCTGCCACTCGACGCAACTCCACTTCATCACGGTCTCACGCCCTGCTAGAAATCGCCACACCTCATGCTACACTGCACCTTGCTGATTTAGCTGGAAGGTACACGCACGCACACACGAACAGCTAACATACCTATATCTCTTAACTATACGGCCCATACCAGCATGATGTGTGTAGGTATTACTTCATTATTTTAAGTATTCTATACGGGACTCGAATCCACGACTTGTGGGTACGTACTACAGATGCCAATGATAATGACACACTCACTGCGTCAAACGGGCCTTTTAAATATTTCCGGATGTCTATAAAAAGGAAGGCAGGTCAGGGATAGCATAATTAGGATAGAATTCTCTTGGATTTTCCAAAGAGTATTTTGCTATTACGCCTTTTGTTCGGCTAGAGATCTAGATTATTTAATACCTACGTTCAATAGTTCAACGTGAATGACATAGTTAGATTTTAAACCAGATAGATGAGTTCGTTTTTGAGATGATTTGTAGATCCACGATACCTACTTGGTAAATCCCTAACATCGTTCAAATATAGAACATAGAAAAAGGTTTACTAACAATAAATAGTAAAGCTACATATGTATTTATTCCCTTATATAAAGACGTTACCAGAACATACCTTTTTATCAGTAAATGCTGTGCAATATCTCCATTATTCAGTACAGACACGTAGATAATAGATGTTACATAGGTAGGTACCTATAGGATAGGTACACAAGTATTTTTATGTTATAGCAATTATATATGACTGACTTTAACTATAGATTACGTTACGATAGCTAATCAATTGTATTTCTTTGAAGTAAACAATGTTGATGCTATTCAAAAATGGAACGTCAAGAGTACAGGTTTTACCCATTGAAACACCGTGCAAGATGCAAACTTGTGAAACTAAGCCAATTGGCTTCGGTTGTTTTGTTTGATTCTTTTAATGCCAACAAATTCCGAATTTAAATTTATTTGACACATTAGACCTATTTTTAAGTCGGTTGATTTTTATCGTAAAAATCGTTTTTTTGTTAGCCACACCTCCTATAACAACTAAAAATCCAAGATGGAATTTATACCTTATTATACTTACGTAGGTACCAATTTATTTATTACATAATGTGTATATAGTTAGCATACAATTGAAATAAAAATCGCACTTATTACTAGTGTACTTATGAAATGTTCCAGTAATTAAATGTTTTGAAAAGTCACTCCTCAGGTGTGAGTATTAGTTATGTTCATGTGTTGCAAGATCAAAGAATTGCAGACAAATGTACCTAATCCATTGAGTAGGTTAAGCTTCGCCGTGTCTACCTGTAGATTGAAGAAGCCATACATTGGTACTCGTGCTTAATGCTTAGCTTGCCTGTTCAATTTATTAGTCATGACATATTATCCAAGTAGTACAGACGCCAGCACATCAACCTATCCCAAAGTGTCAAATTTTACCAATTGAAAATGAACCTTATTTATTTGCAAAAAAGTTGAAAACCTATCAAATAGATATGACGTATTGATGTGCTGGCCTCTGTACCTAATGAAAATATATTATTATTTTATATAGGATGGAATGAACATCGACGCACCACCTGATACACATTCATTTAGTACATGATTCTAGACTCCCCCTCCAATAATATTTTATCTAGAAAAAGTGAATAAATCTTCTGTCATAAAATATCTCATGGGTCTCAGATATTCTGAATGATTACAGTTCTTGAATAGATATCCACACTTAGGTACAACCATGCACTCTATGTTTCTTGTTCACATCCTCATTCCTAATCGGGATCAAATCAAATGAAATGTATTTATTTGTGTCATCATCATCATCATCATCATCAGGCTATACTAGTCCACTGCTGGACATAGCCCTCTCCTAATGAGCGCCATAGCGCCCTGTTTTCAGTTCTTGTTTATTTATTTGTGTACACAGAATAAAACAATACAAATTAAAAAAAAAAAACTGTGTCCTATATATATCTATGTGGGTACAATATCTGTGTGTCATTTACAATAAAATGTACTTACTCATTTGAAATAGACCTAAAGAGTCGTAACAGATTAAAGGACATGATTTTAAGGATATTTTTTTTTTTAGTTATTAAGCTTAACTAATTTATAATACGAGTTATTTACACTTACTAAAAGCACTCTAAAAAGTGAAAATCCCCAATAAAGACAAAAATGTTCACAACAAGCCTCTACTAATGTATGTAGCTTAATAAACTAATGAGTATAGTTTGTAAAATTAAGTAGGTAATAATGATAACCTTATTATCCTGTCCAGTGAGAAAGCAAGTTGGGAGGGCTGTAGCGGTGGTCAACAAAAAGAAGGCGCAAATATAAATAAGTCATTGGTTGCACTAAGCAACGTCATTTCCGCACTTGGTAAGTAGGTAAATGTAACTGTGTAAGTATAGGTACCCACCTAGAGATAATGATGTGAATGAGTTTTTTGACAAAAAGGTATTAGTACTTTACGCTTTTTGTAAGTTAGTAGTAGGATGCTAATAGATTGGTCACGTAGTCATTTGCAATATTGTAATATGAAACTTTGTCCTTGTCGTAAAATCTAAAGTAGTTATCATCTTTGACGTAAAATCTAAAGTAGTTATCGAAAGTGCTACTGCTGAGTACGATGTCTTGGGTTTGATTCCCAGGATAGTCAGTGATATTGGAGTTTTCCATCTGGAATTTGTCAGTAACAGCCCGCAGTCTGGGTTTGTGCCTGGTTGACGGCAATAGGCTCGACCCTATTGGTTGGGACTTAAACCTAACTAGGGAAAGATGTGTGTAATATAGGAACCTCTGCAAGTAAAAAAAATTTTTAACCCAATTATAACAATGTCAAAACCAGGTTAATTGAACGTTTTACACAATCATACCTTTGCAACGCTTTTTCATATTGTTTCATCGTTAAAATCCTTTCTCGTAATATCGTTAGGACACTGACATACTTATCCTGTGTCTCTTCTGAGAATGAACATAGGGACTTGGTGATGAATTCCGTTTTTATCGTCCTTGATATATTGCTTTTGGCTTGATTACATATTTGCGTGTTGCCAAGCGTATCAGTGATTTATGTGTGAGTCACTAATTACCTTAAAATATTCGTTCTCTTTAACACTTGGCGCTCGCTTCTGGTGGGTGGTGGATGGGTGATCATCCATTATCTGCCTGCCTCGGAAAGCAAATTACGCCGTTGCTCCAGGGTATTATACGTAAATTGGTGGTGGTTAGTCTAAGTAGTTAGTAGCCTGAAAATCTGAAAACCAGTCTTATCAAACGGTATCGTGTTGCCCAATAGCTGGGATGAGGTCAGGTAGGCAGTCGCTCCATATAAAATAGGAACTGGTATTCAGCTGCATCCGTTTAGACTGGATGCTGACCCCAACATAGTTGAGTAAAGTTTCGGCAGATGATAACAAAATGCCAAATTTCGATATGTCATTAGACCAAACTATAAACAAGGATTTATTTCGAAATATTTACGAGTATTGAGAAATTAGTCTCATTTCTTAATTGAGTTATGAAATGAATCATTTCTTCATTTGATTTGTGTCCCGGGCCTAAAATCCCCGGTGACAGGGCTCACTTTTATAACATATTACAGGGCGCAAATGTGCATTCAAATGGGTTTAAGTTTTAAATTATAATATTTATTATAATTAATTAGTGTTTAATTTAATATTAACATTTTATTCATTTGCATTTGCAAGTCGGTGGGGGTGCTACACGCGGGAGGTTCGTCCCGTATCGCGATTCAGCTCTCACTTGGCTACTAAAAGATTGTTTCACGGGCGGCGCCAGTACCTTTATCATAGCTAGTAAGTACAACTAATATTATAAAACGAATTGCGACACGCCGTTTTGTTTAATTAGAATGTTAGGTAAGCTTCGAGGTCTATGACTATAGCTCTTATGAGATAAAGCCTTGACATACATCAAATGTAAATTAGTATGCGTGATTATGTCAGTAAAGCAGAGATTTAGTGTTGAAAGCTGTCCTGACCTTGATTCAATGCTGCTATTTAAATGGAATGTCTTTCAAGTGTTTATTTTACGAGCACATCAACGATTTGAATCAATAGCGATGACAACAATAAGAATCTCATAAAACGTGCTCACTCTTCCAAATGTGATACTTACAGCTGTTTCTCCAAGTGTTGCCTGCTACGGTGAGTCAGCCTCGACGCTTCGCTGGGCCGCTCGAGCTCGCCAGCTGCCCACACCACGCGCCATCACCTGTGGCTCTCACGTCGCCTCACGAGCTGCGTTACTGGCACAGCTCAATCAACTCATCTCTGAACTCACTAGGAACCATATTCGATATGTCAGTATGAGTATCAAATTCAAGTTGATAATAATAACAGCTTACCAAATTTACCTTTGTTAATGCTGTTTTAACACTTGCAGGTACCGGAAACTGGAAACATATTATTTGATGATGAATATTGGACTTTGCGAACAAATGAGCAAGATTTACAACCTAACGATTTAAGTGAAGAAGCAAACATAGGCAACATCATGAACATAACGCGTCCAAAACCAGACGCGACCAACTCAGAATCAACTGCGTCATCAGTAGCTAGCGGGAGTTCAGATGTCATCAACACGATAGACAAGAACTCCAAAATTTCAAGCGAAATTAATAAAGAAATGGACAAATTATTTGGACCTGCTCTAGAAAGAGCTAGCAGCGGGGATGATCTTAAAGTAATAGCTCCTCTTAGGCATAAAAAAAGACAATTCAGATCTCAGGAGGTTTTAGCCAATAACGACACGTCAGTGCCTGGTCAAAGTAATAATTTGGCAAATACTCTACCGAGCCAAAGCGAAGCACGGATTAATGATGTACCAAGTACGGAAAAACTTAAAGTTCCCCATATAACCATTCTTCACGAGAACCAGAGAGCAGAAATTGTAGCTTCTGTTACTGAAAGACTATACACAAAGCTAAAAAAGAAAGAAGAATCTGCAGTTTCTAAAGTAGAGTCAATTGTTGACAGAAAAATAATAGAGCCACTTAGTGAACTAAAAATTTGCACAAATGCACGCCAAAGACTGATGGAGTTAAGTCAGAAAGCTATTCGTAATAAAAGAAGAATTGGCATACCAGCGTATACGCAAACAAGAATTACTGCCACTCGAGTAAAAGATCAAGCTATCGACGTCCAAACAGATCTGTACTCATACATTTCCAAAAACAGACTTTCTCATACATTATATCGAGATGTGGCTACTGAGACAGTTCCAATGACACCGCGTTGTAAAGAAATAGCCGTAGGACCGACGGGATCACTTGATTCTATTGATATTGCCACAGAAACCAAACGAGTGGTTTATAAAAATTCTTTTGCGATGACTGATGTGGTGACGAAAAACGAGCGATATACTCAAACGCTAGTTGTACCTCCACCTAGAAGAAAAAAACGTGCCACTTTATCAAAACACCTCTGCAATAAAGAAAACCATAGTTTTAAAGAAGAATGTTCTGCTGCACCAGTTATAAGCATAAATATATCACAGATGTACCCTGTAGATGCAGAATCTCAAAGTTCTGATGATAATTCAGAAAATTTAAACATACAAAATAGTAAGTCCAGCATTGCAACTCCTACTCCAGATTTATTAACGAACCATAATACAATAGACCCACAAAATATTATTAATATAAGAGAAGACGAGATAAGTGTAATAGTTAATGTAGCAGAAGACGCAAAAGTTCCTTTAGTAAGTCAAGACGTCAATGATGGTAAATCTATGGATAACATTGCATATAGTGAGGAATTCCCAGATACAGATGACTTTACACTACCAAGGGTGAGTCCCAATTCTGTAAGAAATGTAAATTCTTCTGAGATTAAAAATATGATATTAGGACGTAACAAAAATATGTATCCATACAATATTATACTATCACCACCAAAAGAAAGAGATACTAAAAGAATCGTTACATTTAAAGATAATAACGTAGATCAAACAATTGCTTCAGATACCGGCAAAGAGAGCAAAAATAATGATAATGTGCAGAATGAAACAGAAACTGCTTCTGATATAACAACATCTGATAAAGATTTTCCAGTAGATAAAGATTATGAGAGTACATATTCTGATTCTACAGAATCTAGTAAACTGGAAACAGATTCTTTTATATGGAAAAAAGGTAGTAGTAAAACAATGGGAAATTTAAAGCGGTCGAATTACGTTCCTGTATATAAGAGCACTAAGTACAAAACTACAAAAGCGAGGGTTCTTAAAGATTATTTAGGGTTAGAACCTGCAGGAAACGAAGCAGGGTTTTCGAACGATGAAATACGCCAAAATATAAGAGATTTAAGTTCCAGCGATAGTAGGGATACGGACAATGCTGAATACAAAAGTAGACGACGTAAGCCATATTATGATAGCAAGCCATATTACAACCGCAATAGTGATTATAATCACGATGATATAAGCGAATTTCAAAGTATCGAAAGGAAGTTACTGGAATCTTGTGGTAATCTGGAGGAGTCAGTTAACAAATATGAAAATTACGTTACAAGTTATAAAGGAGGAATGAAAAATGATTGTGTTGAAACAACGGCACGAAGACCCAAAGAGTATTTACAGCATTTAGTACAGTTAAGAAGACAGGTAGTGAAAGCAGAGAGCGAGAATACGGATAGTTCTATAGATTTACCTCATAAGTAACATTTATTTAAAATTTTGTGTGTTTAGTATTAAGTACTTAAAGCATTTAGCCTCTATTATTTATGTATCAACATTGTGTTACGAGTACATTAAAAGTATTAAATAAGTTGTAATGTTTTCATTAAAACTAAATAAGATCACATGGTAACCACTCGGGATACACTTCAAGTTACATAAGAGTACATTCAAAACAATTTGTTTTGACACAGCTAGGCAAAATGCAACATCTGACGACTGACCGATGTATAGTCAAATTCAAGTTCATTGAAATCGAAATGTACTCGTATGTGACCCTGCCGTAAAATAGTAGACATTATGAAATAATCAAGTCCACAGCAAAGTGCTTTAGCTCCCACTGTACACTGGCCATTGACAATGCGCGAGCGCAAGCGAATAACGTCATTAAAGAGATTTAAATAAATACGATAGATATTTATTTCGAAACATAAAAAAAACAATATTAAAGTTTATTCGGTTGTGTCGTGATTTTTTAAATATTTGTTACAATGTCTTTTTTATTGATGCAAGTGTTTAATCCTCAAACAATAATATTTGCGAGTGTCGCTATTATTTATACATTTCTGTGGTTCCGATATAAGTTCACGTATTGGTCGAAACGTGGTGTTACCGGGCCGAAACCAGAGTTTATTTTTGGGAATATCAAAAAAGTGATCAAGAGAAAGGAGCAGTTTTTCCAGCCCTACTATGATAATTACTTTAAATATAAACATTTACCTTACATCGGCATGTACTCTTTCCACCAACCGGTGCTGTCTGTACATGACCCAGATATAGCGAAGCTCATGCTGATCAAAGACTTCGACAGCTTCCAATCGCGGGGCACGTATGCCGGTGGAGTTGGTGATCCGTTAGCGGCGAATCTGTTCAACATTTTCGGGAAGCGATGGAAAAGCCTACGACTGAAGATGACGCCGACTTTCACTCCTGGGAAACTGAAGACTATGTACCCGATTGTTGAGGATATAGCAAAACAAGCCTTGAATTTCGTAGATGTGTTACATTCTAATGAAGAAACAATTAATTTCACCGATTTTTATTCAAAATATGCGATGGAGATTATTGGAAATGTTGGCTTTGGTGTTGAATGTAACGGCTTTATAAATCCAAAATCGGAATTTTATATAAGAGGACATGAATACTTTGATCACCAATCTCATTACTGGTAAGTGTAATTTAATTTGATTTTAATCCAGTTTTAGCAAGATCATGTTAATAAACTGAACCCGAGCACGTAGGTATTTACTGCGAGTTTAACAGCGAAACATTTCTCAACTAGTCCAATATCGGGTTTTCAAGTCACTTAGTATATTAAGAATATTTTTAATTAAACACTTTTTCTTTTTTAAATTTGCAGTAGTTGGTAAGTACGAACTTACATAATGTTAAGTAAAGATTACTACATCAATTGGCACGGTTGGCGCAGTGGCTGAGCGATCGACTGCTGCGCCGCGTGTCGTGGGTTCGATTCCTGCACGGAACTCATCTTTGTATGGCCTACAGGTAGTTGTTCCGGGGCCGGCTGTTCGTGTATGTTACTTTAAATGTTTGTAAACGCTAGGTGCGTTTACAAACATTTAAAGTCGACACTCGAGAAATTCCTTGAGAGAAACTAAATTAAATAAATATACTGAACTAATTATAAGATTTAGGCTTAAGATGTCTGAAAGCTAGCATGCTGGTTAAAAATATTTTGTCCTCTTGCTTTAAATGAATTCTGAACTCGACCAAATCTGTTAGAGGTTGACGAACCAGAAGAAGCAAGCAAGAGATATTTGCTTCTAAACACACCATTTATTGACGCTGTTATAATTTCTAGGAGACTCATCCGAGCATTTGCGTTTTTCGCTCCAGACACGTTTGATAGCTTAAAGATCAGACGAATTAGCTCCAAAATAGAAAACTTTTTCTGTGACATAGTAAAAAAGACAGTGGAACACCGGCAGAAGCATTCTTTGACAAGAAACGACTTCTTGCAAACGCTTATTGAATTAAAGAATGGACATGTAGTTGATGAACAAGGTACGTAGGTGAGATAACTGCATTGCGCATTCATTTTATGTTTAAAACATTTATTTTGTAAGAGTAACCTAGTTAGTTTGCACGTGCTTTGATAACCATAAACACTATGACGAAAAAACCTATTAACACCATTCTCTTAAGCATTTATTACAACGATCACATGACCGTATTGATAATACAATTGCTTAAGAAAATAGTGCATAGCCCACATACGAAATGCATGGTTAGGTTAACCTAACCATGAGCAAATATGAATAGTAAAACTATGCTTTTTCTTCTTTACAAATGGTTACGGTTTATAAAGTATATATAGGTAATATAGCCCAAATAATATAACATTTCAGGTGAAGTGAAATATACGAAAACGAATTTCCCGTTCACGATGACCGATGTAGCCGCAAACACCATGTTGTACATGATTGCTGGTTACGAGACATCGGCTACAACTGGCCAGTTCGCGGCGTATCAACTGGCTTTGAACCCTCAGATACAGGCCATGGCAAGGCAGGAAGTGGATATGGTACTTGCCAAGCATGGAGGCGAGTGCACGTATGAAGCTCAGAACGAGATGGTGTATTTAAATATGATTTTGGATGGTAAGTGCAATTACTAGTCTACCCCAAAAACGTAGCGTAAATATACAGATGCAGAGAGCCTGATCAAGTCGGATAATTTACAAAACTTATATTGTTTGAGCTGTAGTTTACCTGAAATAACGGTAACCTAATCTTATACCAAGACGTACATATGAGATCTGACTAAATTGAATCTACTCTTGAACCGAGGAGTGCGTCACCATAGCGTCTGTGCTAATATTGTGGACAGGCTATCAGAAACGAACATTTTCACGTCAAATTTGCTTAAATTGCGAAAATTCAAATTTGCGTACAGGCACACAATATTTATTACTAGGTTAAGGTTTAACCATTGCTGCAACACATGATTGAATTGAAATAATATTGTGTTTCTGACAGCAAATATATTTGGTGCCGTGTCGTTAAACTTAAACTATCAACTTATGGCCAAGGCCCAAAGCCGGTCCCCAAGGGTCGCCCAGGTGGCACCTAGACCCAGATATATTTTAAATAAAATCATTTGTTTTTTCTTCTCAATCCAGAAACAATGCGGATGCATCCATCCATGCGCGCTCTGTTTCGGAGATGCAACAAGGACTATAAACTACCCAATAGCGACCTGGTCATAGAGAAAGGTACAATGGTATTCATACCCATACACGCAATACACATGGATCCCGATATATTCCCTGATCCAGAGAAATTCGATCCCGAAAGATTTTCACCAGAGAATAAGGCAAAGTTGCATCCGTGTCACTGGATGCCATTTGGGGAAGGACCAAAGAAATGTTTAGGTAAGAATTTCTATTATAACAATCACTATGTTGTATATTGTTTTGTTGGTTTAGGCTTCGCCTCTTGTGCACGAGGTTGTGGGTTCAAACCTGGGCAAGTACCAATGTGAGTTTTTCAATTCATATGTACTTTCTAAGTTTATCTTGGACATCACTGACATCGGTGAAAGAAAACATCGTGATGAAACCTGGACTTATATAATTAATATAAGTCTGAAATCGCCAACCCGTCTTGAGCAAGGGACGTGATTAATGCTCGTGCCTTCTCTGTATGAGAAGAGGCCTTTCTTTGCACTGCAGTGGGACAGTAATAGGCTGGTACTTATGTTGCAAACCACATATAATGCAGTCGCTGGCTTTAAAAGATGTGTCTCTCTGGAGATGACAATGGTTAGTTAAAACTTGTATAAACCTTAAGCACTGAGAGCTTGTTCTCTAGGCTGTGACACAAAAACATCTAACTTCGGGTCTAGGCCGCACGATTGCTCAAACAAATATTAATAGGTATTAGTATAGAATAACAGCTATCATACTTACATACATCGTATATTACAAATAGGTACAGGTGCGTACTCAAATATGATTTAGCTTAATGTTTCTATGAGGTGTGAACATGATTTTGTTTTGTGAATGCTTGAGTTGGTAAATGTAGTTCTTTCTTTTTCATCAAATACATTTACATAATTAAATATTTTTGATAGAAAAAAAAATATTATTCAATTTTTTTATTTAGTTGATAATTGAGCATTCCCTTAGCTTCAGAGAGCTTCTTCAAACTATCGGCGTTCTATATTTTATTGTATTGCACAAAGAGGTAGCCCCTCCAGGGAGTCTCGCTTCAATCTATCTATATTGATAAAAATTAATTGCCGCCTGTATAAATAACTAGTCATTCTGCCCGACTTCGTCCGGGTGGATTTCCTTTCGAACTTTGACAGCCTTTCTACCCCTTTTAGAGAGTATTTAAAACAAAAAATATAGCCTATGTTACTCAAGAATAATGTAGCATTTGTGTGGTGAAAGAATGTTTGATATAGGACCAGTATTTTTTGAGTTTATTCGTTACAAACGTACAAAAATACAAATCTTTCCTCTTTATAATATTAGTGTAGATGTCAAGACAAGGTTTGAGTGAATATTTTTTTTGAAAAATTCCCGGGTGATGTCGGAAATTTGGATGGTATTTTATATGAATATCTCAATGATTAAAATGTATGCACCCATGGGAATCCGAGACTGGTCGCTTTAAGTAATAAACTTATTGTTTCTCATTAGTCAAATCTTGAGTTATATTACACGTTTCTGGTAAACAAGCAGCTCCTCATAGCCTCAATCTGTTGTGTTACCATGTCACTAAAATTATTTGCAGAGCACGTACAGTAGTATCAACAAAACAAAACATATCTAGGAAATTGTAGCCTAATTTTTATGAAACTGAAAACATCTTTTTTTAAGTTTAAAAATTCGCATATACCTAGTGCAGATTATAAAAACTATTATATACCTAACTACAGTTCAGTAATAAAAAATGTTGGTGCTAATATTTCGCACAATTTCAGCTAGGTACCTAATTAATATTTTTAATGAACAAGGTATGTTACCCAAAAAACTAAAACAATCTATTATTTTAATCTATTTTTAATGAGGGCGTGTAGTCTTAACGTTACTTTATACAAAGCTTACAGTATTGCTCGTTCTATAAGCAATTGCTTCGATACTTCAAAAATATAGTTTTAGAAAACACAAAAACGTAAATGACTTAATACATTTATTTTTAATTGTTTTATACAAAATGTTCTGGGAAACAAAACCCGGATTTTAGTATTTAGAGCGCAGCCATGCTGGATAAAAACATTGTTTTGTAATAAACAAAAAAAATACATATCTTTTTTTTTAGAACGTACTTATGACCTTCCCCTGTTCATATTTATATGAAAGCGCTTTGTTCATAAGAAAAAAAACGTGTATTTCATAAAAGAGAAAGTGTACGACATTCAGATTAATTAAGTGTGGTCCCATGCCAAAACCACGTTGATGCAAAAGAGCATAATATACATATTGTGCAAGGCAGTATGTGTACCACATGTTTGTTATACACTAGCGACCCGCCCCGGCTTCGCACGGGTGCAAACATTTTTATTATTGAGATTTTCATTCATAACTCTTCGAATTTCCGCCGGTGGATTTCCCAAAATTTTCATTGAATTTGAATTAAACCCTGATCTGGCAATTACGGTCATAACAAAACATAAACATCCAAATTGGTCGAACCGATCATCTTTCATACATGCGTAATTTTTTTTATTGAGATGGACTTGTAAGTAAAGAAAAAATCAACGATGGCATCATATTGAAAAAAGAAATATATAAGTTCCTGTTGCAGCAATTTAACTCAATTAATTACAATTTTGAAGACCAGAATGACAGTTGCTTTTACTTTTTGTACCTTTATATCTAAATGTCTACTATATTTGAGCGCTCTTTATATGGTGTTCTATATTTACATTAGAATATTTATTTATTTATTATTACTACCATAATATTGTACCAACACCTTTACGTTACAGAGATACCTTTTTTAAATTTGGACCAGCTTTATTTTAAAGTAATAATAACATAAATTATATTATATTGTTTTATATTTAAAGTACTTGTGAATTCAATGGTGTCGGTACCTAGTTGTGCACATAGTTGCGTTGTTCTTGACCCGCTAGTACTGGACTGCATAGCGAGCGTGTCATCGACACTACATCGAGCCATTGAACATTAAATATCTGCACGTGGTCATTTTGACCGTATTATTAAAACTTTTTCAACACACCCTCAATAAGTGGCTTCTGCTGCACCGCGTTTAGGGTCACGATACAGAGTATTTAACACGTGAGTTTTACTTTGCATACGCGCTCTAGTGCGGGAATGTGCACCGTTTATATTGTTTTTACATTGTGTCCGGTTAGGTTAGACTTTTACAGAACAGATCCGGGCACAGATGTATGCTAGTCAGAAATTGTTAAATTATAAAAACCTGGGTAAATCAATCAATATTTATTTTATTTATTTATTTATTTAATAGAATGGATAGAATAAGAAATGAATATGTAAGAGGAAGTCTGAAAGTGGCGCCTGTGACCGAGAAGTTGTGTGGAAATCGGTTGTCATGGTATGGGCATGTGATGCGAAGGAATGAGGACCATGTTGTGAGGAAAGTTTTGAGTATAAATTTGCAGGGTTACATGAGTAGAGGAAGACCAAAGAAAAGATGGATGGATTGTGTGAAAGATGATATGGCAAGAAAAGAGGTGACCCATGAGATGACGGCAAATAGAGATGTATGGAAGAAGAAAACATGCTGCGCCGACCCCAAATAAATTGGGAGAAGGGCAGGAGGATGATGATTTATTTAATAGAACCTGGAAGACTTACAGCTAAAAAATAAAATAAAAAGATAAACATAGTCGACAGAAAGCCAATTCCAAGTCCTCACGTGTAGAACTAACACGTGTAGTATGATTAATAACATTAATTTTCCATAATTTAAATAAATATTTATATTTTTAAATTAAGGCTGGCCTTTGGCGGTTTCGAGTCAGTGCGTTTCCTTTCAAATGCGAAGGTATGGCGGCGTCACTAAAATGTGTTACAAAATATTATGTTTATGAAACTAACTTATTGTTTCCTTGCAAGTGTGTTGAAAAACATTATTTGAAACGTGTGTACTCAAGGCGGGATTGGAGCCCGGATCGAGGGCGAGGGTGCCATGGAGACTATATTTTTAGATTAACAAACTTTGCACACCTGCGTCAAAACTGACGATTATTCTCTTGAAAGTTAAGAGAGCTTTCATTTAAGAAAGTTTGGGTGTATAGTATTTACACAATTTCGTGTGTTAAGAAACATAATACTTATAAGTAGGTACTTTTGAGTTATATTTCCTATACAATGCTAGTGGACTGCTTTTACAGAAATAAGGAAGACTTAATGCTAGATATACGTAACTGTGTGATAAGGCAAAACAAATAATGAGTACCTAATGTTTAATTCTAATTTTCAGGTGTAAGGCAAGGGTATATCCAATCAAAGATGGCGTTAATAAAAGTGCTACACAAGTACGAACTGATACTAGATGAGAGAACAGAGGTGCCGATGAAGATTAAGAACTCTTCGCTCGTGTACGCGGCTCAAGGCGGAGTGTGGCTCAAACTAAGAAGACTGGACACGTAAAAACGTAAGTAGGTAACTATAACGTAACATGTTCTGGAAGAGCGGAGTCTCCTAACACAGGCATTGTTTGCTTAAAAGGAGGCTCCAAACACTAAGCCCCTTTGTAAACTGAAGCATCAATAAACTTATTATTATTATTTCCTTTATTTTTCTATATACATATAATTTATATTTTAGTATAAAAAAATAAAAAACATTTAAAAATATAAAAATAGTAGCCCACCGGCATTGGGAACAGGGTCCAAGCTACCGGTGGTCAGGGCTCTTGAGAAAGGAACCTCCTAACGATACGTGCCGTTTCCAGGAGTACCGCTTTCTGGATCAAGCCCTTGATCCAGCTGCCTAACGAGAGCCTCCTTAGGTGTTGGTCGAGGCTCTTGGCTATTATACCATTGGCCGTCACAACTATCGGTACAATGACTGCTGTATTCACGTCCCACATGTCGACAACCTCGCGAGCCAGATCAAGATACTTCATCTGTTTCTCTTTCTCAGCCTTCACGAGGTTCTCGTCATGTGGAACCGTAATATCAACAATCATTGTGCGACGCTCTGATCGATCTATCACCACTATGTCAGGCTTATTGGCAACAATAGTCCTGTCAGTGATGATAGATCGATCCCAATATAATGTGATATTGCCATTTTCAAGAACTGGGTCGGGCACATACTTGTAGTACGGTACTTCTAATTCCACAAGGTTATACTTCAGAGCAAGTTGCTGGTGGATTATCCTGGCAACAAGGTTGTGTCTATGCAAATATTCTCCGTTAGCAAGACGAGAACAGCCAGAAATAATGTGTCGGATTGATTCCCCGGGTCGGTGGCATGCCCGACAGATGTCAACCGTTCCGTCCTTCACAATGTATTTCCGGTAGTTATTCGTCATGATAACTTCATCCATAATCGCACAGACAAAACCTTCGGTTTCCCCAAAGAGGTCACCGAAGCGCAGCCAGGATATGGACGCTAATAGGTCTACATTATTATTATTATTATTACATGTGTACATTTAACTTTTTTAAACTAAATTAGTTAATAATAATATAACATCTGCAGAAGATTAGTCGGACTCGCCCACCGACAGTTTCGTATCTACCTTGGCAGGAAATATTTTAATCGTGCATATTAAGCCTTTTCGTGGGCCCTCACAGGACCTAGTAACCCCATTTTAAAATTTCGCCACCATTTCGGCTCCTATTGCAAGTTTTTTTTTTTTTTTCAAATTTATCACGAAAGTTGTATGTAAGGGGGCAAGCGTTGTTTATAATTGTTTCATTTTCAAATAAATAGCATTCGTTCCTGAAATAAGCACTGTGACAGACGGACAGATAGAAAAACAAAGTCTTACCTACATAAGGATTCCTTTTTTACTATGTTGGTTTTAATTATCTAAAAGCCACATTTTTGCCGTCGGGTACGGACCTGACGGCAAAAATGTGGCTTTTAGATAATTATTTATATTTATAACACATTATATTATTCATTGCGGCATATTTTGAAGTAAACTTTTATTCACAGGAAGGTATGGGCATAGACGGTGACGAAGATAAGATGTGGGTTCCCAGCTATTAATACCAGACCAGCCCAAGTGCGGAAAATTGAAACACAGTTTACGGGAGTGTAATTTGACCCAACAAAAACGTTCAGTGGAACAAAGAGACCATAAAATTTTGAAAATTCCGCTTGCAACTTGGTAAGGCAGAGTGGAATTTCTGACAATTTTTAAGTTGCGTCCGTTGAAGATTTTACGGACAAAATCGTACAATTTTAAATCTCAAATTACCATGAAGAACTACTGTCTACGCAAGCACGCACCATACAGGTTCTGAGTGTAACGGCTGGCCCTGAAGCCCCAAAGTGGTAAATCCGTTTGTGCGCTATCTAGGTCGCCTGTGTTATTATAAGCTGATTATTATTGCGTCTATTCTCAGAAACAAAATTTTAAGCCCAAAACATTTGGACATAGTGATTGCAGATAGTATTGCTGAATCAATATTGTGACTTAATATACCTAGGTATATTTTGAGCTTTCCAATGAATATAATAGTTTAATTATAAAGTATTTATATCTTATATCGCGCTTATCAAACCTTTTAATAGGATTTTGATTAAAATGTAGATTTTTTATGAAAGAAATTGTATTTTGAAATACACGCAACCTTAGTGACATTTATTTTATTTTGACTAGCACTTCGCCCGCGACTCTGTCCGCGTGGATCTCGTACTTTTTCCCTTTAAAATTTAACATTCTGCCCACGCCCTTTAAACCATATTTTTGATATGATATAATAATGTAACTTTCTAAAGGTAAAATAATTTTTATACAGTCTCTTTATGTAGTTTTTGAGTTTATCCTTATCAAACAAACAATCAAATCTATCTTCTTTATTATATTGTAACCGGATGAATTTAAAAGAACGACCTCCAACAATTTTCACTTTGACCAATGTAGCAAGACACAACATACCAAAGAGAATATCTGGTATTTCGTTTTATATTTTCCGTTATAAATTACTTAAAAACAACTCGATTTTTATTGCAACTTCAGTATGCTCGAGATTATTTTTAAACAACGATACATACAACAGGCAGAATCACGTATTTACGAAGAAGAGGAAAACAAAGTTTTGACAACTGATTGAATTGAACGACTCATCTGCCTAGCCTTGCCTAGTTGGGGTCGGCTTCTAGTCTCACTGGATGCAGTTACGAGTACATACCATTTTTGCCTATTTTGCCTATTTGACTTCCTCATCCCCGTTGCTGGGCAACTGACTGGTTGTCAGTTTCGGGCTCCTCCAAGTAACTTCTCTCAAAGATCTCACATCATCACAAATGACAGCCGGGACCAATGGCTTAAAGTGCTTTCCTAGGCATGGAGGACCCATCCACAGACTGACCACGCCAAGAGTAGCTGAACCTTCAGTCGACCCGTACAGCTGTAACCACGCATTGACGCATGAATTCCTCACTATTGAAATTAAAAGACTGATAGTCTGATAACTCTTAACCGTAAAAAGCAATTAATATAGTAGAACCCCAACGATATTCTAAGCTATTCGCCACCCTAACCGAAAGAGAAATAATAAATCAAGAGCGTCATCAATCCGCGGTAATTCATAACACCGCTAAAAATAGTTTTTAAAACATAAAAAAGCAATGTAAAAGATAAAATAATAAAAAATAGCTTTATGGTGTCGCGGACTTTTTGTAGAACTATTTAAGACGGACCAGGTTGCTATACATTTTCCAATATAAACAACTGTTAAGGCAGCGCATGCAAATAATAATTCAGTTTTAAGAGGTTTTTCTTTCCAACTTGCTGGAAATATAAATAGCAGTCAGGAATAATGCAGCTGTCTAACAGTGAAAATAATTTAGAATCAGATCTTTAGTTCCAGAGATTACCCCTACATACAAACTTACAAACATGGAAACTTACAGACAAATGTTACTTCTTTATAATATTAAGTATAGATTAGAACCTAGCGAGTCAGACATACCAACTATTCAAAAACACCTTTAGCGAACCTAAATACGAACGATTTAAAAAATAAAAACACTTACTTGTTTTCACATAAGATTTATTTCCTTTTTAGAATTGATTCATATCTATGAGTAAATAATATCTATTAATTATGCTCGCCGCAATAACATTCAACAAAACGCTGTAGGTAATGTTTTTAGTATTATCAATGAAATTTACATTCTATATTCAGTTCGCGCCTTCGTGCTAGGGGCTCTGGGAACCTAGCTAGTTAACGCCTGAAGAATGGCTGGATGGTTAGAAGGTAGTGTGAAGATATGTAGTACTTCTTCTGTTTGGATTTTTTTCTACCTTTGTCAAAATTATCGACTATATCATAGGCGATTCCATAAAAAAAATATGACTGTTTAAATTAAAATGTTTTCGCTGCAATATGTACGCTTAATGTCATAGAAACATTTTGTTTCCACCACTATCGCAACTGTAACGTCACCTTAAGGTATGATATTGATGATATTAGATACTCGTCGCCTATGAATCCAGTGCCGTCCCTAAATATGCCATATGCGCTAAAAAATATCTAGACATGACTTTCTCAATATTGAAAGTGTCATTGAGGTAAAACCTAAAATTGGCCACGCGTTTAAACCCGAAATTAAGGATTAAAATAGAACGTTCGGACTTCTACCATTAAGACTTATATTAGTGAATCTTAGGATTTACCGTTTTTTCTAGCTTTTACAGTGGTGTGTGTTGTAAACTATACTATTATGAAATAGGGATTTTCTCAAATCCAAAAGCCGTCTTTAGCCAAATAAAATAGCTAACGACGGCTTTTGAATTTAGTTTAAGTCTTAGTTGGGTATGTATGCTCGTGATTGTACAGTCGCGCGCACGTGGGTGGTAATACTATAACCGTGAGCTAGAATGAGGCAGGTTTGTACTGGTTTTGTAACCACACACGTGTTGCCTATTTGTGGACGTAGGGTAGCGGAATGAGGCTGCAACTTTTCAATCTTGCTTTTCCTTTGTCTGTGTCTCTTTATCAACATCTTTTTTAGTCTCTGAAATTGTTTCTTGCTTGTCGTCCGATTTGATTCGGACAATATTTCTGTCTAATATTTGGACACGTAAACCTTGTCTGTTGTTCCTATCTTTGTCCGTTTGGACACCGACAGCTTTTAAATTGGATTTCTGTTTTGCATGTATATTCAATCTGGATCGGTGAAATGCAGGACGTATTATGTCTGTCTCCGAGGCATCGTCTACTTCCGGTGATTTAGAAGTCGAAGCTTTAGGATCAGTTTTATCATATGGAATCATTTCTTTCTTCTTTTTTGTAGCTTGATGAAATGTAATGCTGTCGACCTTGGTGGGAGCTGGTACATATTCGTCCGTGTCTTCTAAATAGCCTGAAATATGTGCTTGTCCATATTGCCTTGAAATGAAGGTCGATTGGCTAGTCACACTCATTGAGCCAACCGAAGTGGCACGTTCTGGCAGCGGGCCCTCGGTTTGATGACCAGGTAATTGTAATTGATCGAGTAAGTCACATATCCATTTGACAATAAATCCCTTATCTTTAGGGACACGTCTCAATGCCTCTTTTAGAGCTATTCTATTCCTCTCTTCAGGAACTAACGATAGTTCAGAAGATTCTACTCTGCGGTCTGACATATAAATTAAATCTCCTCCGTGTTCCATTAAATCAGTTAATGCATCATCAAACTCCTCTGCACTTTTTGCGGCCAGCATGCTCTCACTTGCACATTCACTTTTGACGTTCATCCATGTGTCAGGTGAGACAGTTCTGATTTGGACCTCGTTTCTTTCCTGAATTGCGGAAAAATCGTTTGTTACATCTGTACATATTTCGCAGAGTATTGCAGATGAGGCATTTAATGGTTTCAAATAGGGCTACGTAAAACCATCATCCTTCAAAAAAATCAAACAAACTTCCAACTAGTAACCTAGTTGGAAGTTTAGTACCTACTGCGAAGCAAAACGCGAAGACATTACCCAAATTACCGATTACCGAAAGCAATGATCGGCTATGCTGACTAGTCGGCCGAACTCATAGTCGGCCCATCTCTAATAACTATACGAACCATAATTTTATCGATGTCTCCATGCAGTTCGACAGAAATTCGAACTAATAGGAAGTCTACGGCCAGAAGCACGCGCACCAGGGTCAACAGAGCTGACAGCAGCCAACAAGACGTGTGCAGCCAGGCAGAGAGGATGGTCAGTCGCGTGGCTTGATACACCCCGCGAATGCGACGCTCGTAGGCCAGGGTCGCCACGTTCACCGTATATGAACAGCTGTCGACCAATTCTTTAGTATAGTCAGGGAAATTATATATTAAAGATTGGCACACTACCTAAATTTAACGAGTACCATGTGTGTAACTATTTCGTACGCCTAATAAATAAGGACAGTTATGATTTGAATACACGAAATAAGTGTAGATCCACCATTTCATGTTATCAGATGCTTGTATGTTCTCAAGACAGTTGGTAGCGCAAATAACAAAACATATTTAATTGCTACTATGCATACGTAGGACTGCCAGTGATTTCGCCAAGTTTTCGGCAGAGTTCTTGCAAGCCGAGATGTGTGGTCACTGATGAGTAGATGCAGAGACTACCCATTGCTAGTGAGAACACGAATACAGGCGGGAGCACTCTCCACGGCCTTTGCAAACTGTTAGGACACAAAAGATAATAAATGAAAAGAGTAGGCGCAATTTACATTGAGTTGAATTTTGTTGAGGTGGTACATATATAGGTATATCCACGATTTACAATAATGGAAAACGTGGGAGTAACAACCCCAGGTACTTCAATTATATAATTTATTAGTCCTTCAAATATTATTTGAAAAAGTCTGCTTGTATTTTCCAATTGCAAAGTCATATCTCCTCCATATTAAGCTTTATGAGGAAATAAGGAATGATGTTAAGTTTACTTATGTAATTTTGGTTGAAAAAATAACTTTAGTTTCGGAAGTTGGTGGCTTTGGTTGTTTCTGTTGATTCATTTTATGCCACCGACTTCCGAAACAAAAGTTATTTTACACCTTTTAGTGTTTTTTTGACTCGGTTGAACATTTGTAAAAAAAGTTTTTTATTTCTTTCTTTTTAGTGGATTGGTTAGTAACTTATGTCAACTGCTCATCACCTTTATAAAATATTCCTTTTCCCGTTGCAGGGACGTTCTTTGTTGAGTATCTCCTGGTCCTTTCTTCACGGTTAGCTCCACTTCACCATATGCATGGAGACGAGCATAAATTCTTAGCAAGCATTAAAGTAATGGAATAGTGACCCGTTAAATACTTTTTATTGAGTAGTTCCGGTGGCCATCATAATATGGTCTTCATCATCAGCTACACTTCACCAAATGGTGCTTTCCAAGAGCAAATGCACAAGCTACTTTAAAAAATACCCATATCGCTATGGGTGTGCCAATAATATTTGAGTATAGTCTTCATTTTTCCAGGAACCCATCATCAGATCCTGAGTTGGTGCCAATGGTACCACCTCGAGAGTAACTATACCCTTTCAGCATAAAAAAAACATATATTCAGTCGAACAAAGAACCGGTTTTTGAAGTAGGGTAAAAATAGGACCAATACATCACCCAGTGAGTGTCCTGCTCCCGGTGGAACACATGAGGAACATGGTGGTCCATACGAGGCCAAAGATGCCTGACACCAGCGGCACATACGTCGGCAGAGAACAGGTGCTCTTGTCAACCCACTGAGTGCTTAGGAAGTCCACTGGCACTGTTAACATACTGAATCAGTAACCCAACTATTCTATAAAATGTATCCCTGCTGATCTTAGGCAGGATCTTGGGCATTTGTAAAGTGATGAAACAGTCTAAGTTGTTTGTTCTCCAGCGCTCAGTCAGACAACCATATTCAGTAAGGAATACACTGTTGGCTATTTAGTGTATTCCTTAGTGAATATGGTTGTCTATAACTATGGTTGTAGGTATTTATGTATATCATATGTAACTCTTACCATCTCCAATTTCCTTGGTGGGCATGAACTCATAGATGACGTTGTGTTTGAGCGACGTGAGGGATAAGAGCTTCGGAAACAGTACACACTTTTCGTCAAACAAGTACATCAGCATGTGGAAGCAAAATGTGCAGAAGGAACCAAACACGAACGCCAAGAAGAAGAGCAGCAGATGGGCACCTGAAAAAAATATTGTATATAATAATAATAGCGTTAGCTAATGGTGCTTAACTCCATCAATCAAATCAACAACAACATCATTGACCCCTCATGAGTTGCCGCTGCGCCGCAGCTGGTCCCACATCATGGATCACCATGATGTGGGCCACCATAGGCCTTTGCAAGCATCAGATTGCAGAGGCCTGTGGCAAGCAGTGGTCGTGTTTCGCCAGAAATTTTGATACTAATGACATCATTTTTAATTTTTACATAAAATAGATTTTTTTAAATTAGGCACTATAATGTTTTTCACATCAATAGACACAGAACGTACGTATTGTTTCTAAACTCGGAACGCAAGGCAAGCATCTTGTTGGATAGGACTTGGTCTAACCACTAGTGATTTTTTAACAAAGTTCGGTACCCACCCTTCCATGCTCCATTTATTTCAGTTTCACTTCTTTCGATGAATCGGTATTCTACAAACAATGGGACTATTTTACAATTGAATAAACTTTGTTTAGAGTTCATTTCTCTATTTACGAAACCCGAAAACCTAGGAGATAGATTATATAAATGATTATCACATATTACAATAGTATTTGAGTTGGCTATTCTGCCACAAATGACAGCATGAAGGTAAGAAAACTTTATAGTTGTATGTGCATAGATGAATTTAAAACCAATAACAACTATAAACAATCCGTCCTTTTTATCAAGAGTAGCTGACAAGGTGCAGGCTTCCGGTAGTTGTATAAATATCCTAAATCCTTACAGTAGTATCTACATCTATGAAGAATTGTACTATCCACGTCTGCTGTGATTGTATCTTTGAAGTGAATTCTAAATAATGTTAATGTGTGTGTGACGGTGACCGATCATATACTCGTATGTATAATTACGGGGGCTACTTTTGCACGTCTGTAGATTTGCGATCTACCAACACTCGATCGAACTCGCTTGCTTCATTATTTAAAACACTAAAGCACAGGGACTTAACTGTATATCAATCAAATTAAAAAGTAGGTAGGTAGGTTAGAAGACATGTGAATTGGGCTAATAACACGAAAGTATTGGTAAGGAAGCAAAAACAGGTTGCTCAGTCATTCTTGAAAGGTGCTCTATATGCCATAGATTATGTGCGTTTGCACTATAAACTACGTGAGGTATAAACATCAAGCATAGAGGATAGAACTCATGACCATCGCCACCAAAATACATCGTTCCCAAAGACTAGCCTAATCAGCAATCACTGGTTGATCCACCTTAACTGTAATAATGGAGATAGATTTACAAATAATACCCCTTGATTTACACATACGCCTAACAGTAATATCAGGCGCTTAAGACTATAGGGAAAAAAACATATCTAATCAGGCCATACTGGGATCCTGGACCGGGCGAGTATCAACCAGGCTTTGCTGCCCCTTGTAATAGGACACCGGACCATATTATGTTTCATAAACTTCATTAGTTAAAAATGGAGGACAGGACACACAAAGAGTCAAAAACCCAACACGGTTCAGGGACTGTCGTTCATTCCCTGGGCCTCAATTAACTTCCACATACCATAAATAGCGCAGCACGGTCTTTCAGTGCGAATATCGCTTTAACAGAAGCCGCATATACCTTTTCTTTAAGGATGTTCCAGCATAAAAGGGAACTAGCTCAGAATAATGGGAATATTACGGGTCATTAGCCCTAAACAAACACCTATTTAAGATAAGCGCCATTGGCCGCCCACTTTGCAGTGGCTGCTATTAGGAACCTACGACATCTAAATCTTCGAATACGACTGCAGTGGCTTCTCTGCGCCTAAAAATGCTCGGAGCAGTGAGGTCGCCCCGCAAAGCCTGTGATGCCCCGAGAAAGCTTCTGTGCTAGACCTCACGCACAATGGACTGAATGAGAGTCCAAGTGCGGATAATGGAATAAAATGTGTATTTGTAGGTTGTGGTGGCCAAAATATGCCAAAATATAACATAAACTGATGTCCAACCTTTATATTTTTCTTTTATTTAATAAAAATTACTAGACACTAAGAATGTATCCTGTAACCCCCTAGGTTTACAAACATTTCAAATTCACACACACAAACAGTCAGACCCGGAACAACTAACTTTAGGCCATGCAAATATTTGTTCCGTGTGAGAATCGAACCCGCCACATGCAGCGCAACAGTCAATCTTTAAGCCTCTGCGCCAACTGTGCGTCACGTTTTAGATGGTTGGTACGTTGTTTTATAGCTAATAGATTTATAGTATTACGTTTCACATAAAAAATATCATATTTTCGTTTGATAGAATAATCAATACGCAGAATACTTACTTTGAAAATTTTTAAATCATAGGTCTTTGTTTCACGTAAAATTAAATGTTAGAATAATCATATTATAAAATAATAAGTCAAATATTTTTTTTATCATTATCTATATAAGGATAAAGAATATATAAACAATAAACAAACAATTTTATTTAATATAAAACTTATTACCAAGAACAAAATTTTATCGAGTGACGGTTTCTAAACGTTTCAATTCATACCGTTGATAAAATGCATAACCTCAGATCAAACTACTACACCGCGTTCACAAAAATAATGCGGAAAAAATGCTTATCAAGCAGGAAAACAATCTTGTTATTCTCACGAATAGTGTATATATGCTCATGCTAACTGTATTTGTTTCCTAACCAAAGCTACTGCTTGCATGCTTGAAGCGAGCATGCAAGCAAGCATGCAAGATGCAACGTGCAAGCAAGCGACGACCTATGTGGCGCGGCGGGCGAAGGTCCGCCTGCAACGCAGGAGGTTGCGGGTTCGCTTCCCGCCTTGGGACAAATGTTTGTACGATCTACAAACATTTGTTCCGGGTGTTCTGGGTATTTGCTATGTATAATAAAAAAATATCTATCTATGTAATGAATTGTATTAAGTATATCAGTCATCTAGTACCCATAACACAAGCTCTGCTTAGCTTGGGGCTAGATGATGCTGTGTGGTTTGTCCAGCATTTTTTTTTTAAGCATGCAGCATGCAAGAGTGCATGTAACATACAGCAGGCATCGTTTCTGCCATGGTACCGGCGCGCGGCGCTGCGGGGCTCCGGCTGTCCCAGGCGCGCTTATCGTCGCAGATGGTATTCACGCTCACCACCGTAGCTTCGGCTTCGCCAGCCATCCTCAGCCGCGGCGGCGAGCCTTAAAACCACCTGCTCCTCAGCTCGCGGGCCGCCTCGCTCCTCCAAGCCTTTAAACTACTCTCTAGCGGTAAGGCAGACAAGACTACGTTGAGTTGGTTTTGCAGCGATTCGTTTCTGTCACTAGCTTTTATAGCACAACATATTGGCTTTTTCGTTGAAATAAAATAGCATGGATAAATACAAATAAAAAAAATCTACTGTTTGATAAGTTTGTTGAATAAAAAAATTTGATTAAAAATTCATTGAATTGTGTTTCTGTGAAATATGTTTCATTCAAGTAACCATAATATTCGACATAAAAATACAAGGACCAAATATTACATGAAACATTTTCGGGGAAATGAAATTCTATGAAATTTCTGTCTGTGAAACCAGGGCACACCCGTTTTAGATAACCTCTAAGTAGTGTTAAATTACTAGTACCTTGTTATCTGAATGAAATATGTATATTGTTACTTCAGTGCAAGGGAGAAGGAGTTCACCACCCTATTTTAAAGAATTATTCGTTGCGAACTAGTGATGGAACATCATCCCTAGTTCGTAACGAATAATTATTGCCAACTACTACGTAATAAACAGCAATTTATTATGTAGTAGTTGGCAGCAAGAGTAGAAAGAGCCAAATCTTCCTTATCTTAACATAATAATCTCTAAAAATTCTTCCATTAGACCCAAAGGATGTGTGCAATAAACAAGCCGTACTGTGTAGATTGTGATATATGTATCAATGATGATATTGATAGCGTGTAGGTATGTCATGTGATGAAATTCGAGATAATTGAAGTACAAAGACCGGAGCAATCGATGCGTTCGCGATCATTGGAGATAATCGCTCCTTCTTAGTGATGTTCGCAGGTCGATGAACTTTTACAGCAAGCAGCTGCAGTTCCTCGTCATAAATGGTCTTTGAATTTTCTCAGAACATAATCTGTCTACGAGCTGTGGACAAAAATAACCACTTTCTGGAGCACTAACACAGCCAGATGGCGTCGCAGCAGACCTCGTAGAAGATGGCGGGACGAGCTGGATAAAACCAACGACCAATGGCCAACTTTAGCCCTGGATCAAAACTATTGGAAGTCATGGGGAGAATCCTTTGCCTTTCCTTTGCAACAGTGGGATGACGCAGGCTTACAATATAAATCTATGATCTATCTATGTTCCAAATATGATTGAAATTCGTTCAGCCTTTTATGCTTATGGAGAAAAGGCAATCATCAGTAAAATAATTACCTAATTGGTATAAAACTTAATAGGTAGATGAAAGTGTGGAAATGTAATGTTCACGCTATTTTAAAAGAACTGGCAAAGAGAGAGTCGTATTCGCACACAAAGGTACCGTACTGTATAAAAAAATATCCATAGCCGAAATCAGCCGAAACATAGCCGAAATCGACACTGATATACATTCAAAAATATTAATATCTACTACCGCTGTGAACTGAAATCTTATTTGTTTGTTTCACACATAAGGCGAGAAAGAGCAAATAAAGGTTTTAAAAGAAATATAAATCCATTATAGGATACAGAATTTCAAGTATTTCTACAATATTTTATGTAGATATTGATATAAAAATAAAATCCAAATATTTTTTAATTTGTGTTTTCAAACATAATTTGTATTATATTATCCATCAATATAACACCGACTGAGTTTTACGAAGTAGGCCGAATGACGCGCGACATTTCATGAAATTATAATTTAAGGCTTTACTGAAGTTTCGGCTGGCTTATAGCCCAATCATGATTTTTTCGCCGAATTTGAAAATGAAAGTTCAGTTGGGCAATCGTTTTTAGGTTGACTGATACCCAAAAAATAGTTAAAGATTTAGTTTATTTTTTACATAACAAGTATTTATTCTATTTATTTGAGTTTTTTAAAGATTGTTCTCTTCTTAACTTTGGAAATTCTATATGCGGCATAAACGAAAATTAAATATGATCTATAACGTGTTAATTAAGTCCTTATAAATGAAACCCTACTTGACTTAGTTACCTTTAAAATTTCAGTCCGCCGTTTTGGTTCCTATTGCTTAAATAACAATATTATTTTAAATCTTTCATCTGCTACTTATGTGGACAAGTATTATTTATAACTATTTTAATTTGAAGACGATAGCATTAGTAGTTTCTGATACAAGCAGACAGACGAAGCCGCATAAAGGTTCCGTTTTTACCATTTCGGTATATAACCCTAAAAACCATTCATCAAAGGTAACCTAAGTAAGCGAAAATAATATGTTTCGTTACGCCTGCATACCTTTGAACCTATTATAAGAAAACTCATACAAGAAATATTTGTAATGATCGTGTGTAGAGTACCGCATTGTGGTGTTTTGCCTACTGTTAGGTAACTATTATGTTTTGTTCTTATCGATAGTAACCGTTTAGCAATCGAGACATCATTAAGTAGATACAATGGAGTCAGCCACAAGCGGCCGATGGTGATTAGCGCTGAACATAATATTTATCTCGCAGTGTCCAGAAACAGTACAAACATTTATTTGAATGATGAAGACGTTTGTTTTGTTGTGCTCCGTGCTATCGACACTAAACGCTAAAAGTATTGATTTATCTTCCAGTGAAAATGTTTTGTGGACTGTTGTGAACAACAATAGCAGTAAGTTTCATTATTATTTTATCCAGGGTTTCGATAACTTGATAACGTTTGTAACGTTGCTATTGTTTAACACATGTTTTTATTACACTCTGACCAACAGGTCATTATTTGAATAAGTAACCGATGTGATAAGGAAACTTCACAATATAACACTAGGTAGGAATATTATTAATTTGTATCAAAATAAAAACAAGTTTTAGGATAGCATAATTTTCACGAATTGGTTATGTACAAACAATAAGTATTCGACTTGGTTTTGAATATAAATTAGCACTGCGAATTTATTCAGTTGTATCAGTAGATGGTCAGATGCCTACTTTCTTCATCAAGACATACCGACGTCGCAGGTGATAAAGATGAAAAACTTGTTTTAAAGTAGACCGTGGCTCTCATCATCCACCACGCGACGTACCGCATATAACGGGAAAGCCGTTTACACAGTAACAACCACAAAAATAACATTAAAAATATCAATGTTGTTGTTTCACAGCTGTGAGCGGTAATGCGACGGTGCCGGGCGGTGTGTACTCGGACTTGCTAGCGAACGGTGTTATTGGAGACATCCTGTCAGAAGACAATGACGTGCGCACGCGTTGGGTGGCTTACGACACATGGTCGTATACAGCCAAGTTTAATGGTACTTCCTATTCAATATTTTTATTCTCTTTTTCTATTAAATCATTCTCGTTCATCCAAGTCAGCCTATAGCAGCTCATTGTTGGACATAATACCCTTTATCTTCTATTTCTTTCTACCAACATCTCAGTAGAGGCTCCGTCTGGTCATTGTACCCTGAACTGATGGTTTTCACACATACATCAGAACATTTATTAGTAATTGAACGTGATTGAACCAATACATTGCATTGCACGAATAAGTATTATATGCAAATATTGGGTAAATGTGGCTACCATTTGCTACAACTTGACTTGAAGTTGCAGTGCGGTTTTCAAAGTCAAAGCATTTATTTCAAATAAACCAATTACAGGTACTTTTGATTTGATGAACTTTCTACTAGTATGCTAGGGATAACACATAAAATGTTGATGTGCTTACTTATAATATAATATACACCTGGCACCCGTTTAGGAAACACAGCCATGACGTTATATTTTGTTTGTGCTAGTTCGAATAAAAATATGAAGTTATGTATGTATCTACAACAACAAGTATCTGCTCTGATACTGCAGTATTTTATGAGAATTCAATCACACAGGTGAGATAAATTAATATATTTTCAGTGTCACGTGAAGACTTGGAGGCCAGAGTTGTACACTTGGTGTTCGAGGGGCTGGACACAGCAGCGTTCATAGTGCTGAACAAACACCATCCTATAGGCGCAGCCAATAATATGTTCGTGCGATATGTTTACGATGTCAAAGATAAACTTCAGGTAAAATTTGTTGACCTCTTGTTTTGAATCACAGCGGGTCAGCTTGATACGTGAAATTATACGTTCAAATAAAGAATACGGACAGGTGCGTGTAAAGCTCACGCCTTGAGAGTTTTACCTCATTACTGTGCCCGGTAGGTATCCCGCGGCTTCACTCAAGTGACACCCAAGTGACAAACTTATGGGAGAATTCGTAATAGCGTTCCCAGTAATAGGTATTGGTATACAATACAAAATTAATTGTAAAATTATTAGCTACGTACTATCTGCGCCCACGGTTAAAAAGTCAACATGAGATGCCGTTACCATAGAAATAGAAATCCTTCCATCCCACGGGAATACTTCGGGATAAAAGTGAACACAAAGAAAACATGCGAGGCCGCCCCTGTGTTTCAAGTCAATTCATGAGCTTTATAACAAATGTCATCCAAATCCCTTCAGTTGTTTCCGCATGAAGCCACCAAACATACCTACACACATACCGACATACTTTCGCATTTACAATATAAGTGTGAATAAATTCATTTTTCATTTTTATTTTGACCTTTAAACACCAGCTTCCTATGACGTTACAGGAAGGTGAGAACGAATTGAAAGTGTCTTTCTTGTCCCCGGTGGTAACAGCGAACATCCGTTCCAACAAAGTGTTCGCGGCGCCTACGTGTGTGCCCGCGGTGTACAATGGAGAGTGCCACGCCAACCAGATCAGGAAGATGCAGGCGTCCTTCAGTTGGGACTGGGGACCCGCCTTCCCATCAGTCGGTATTTGGTAAGGGCTTTACATCTAATTATTTAAAAGTAGGTTGTTTGTAAACATTCTGACGGCACGGTTGGCGCAGTGGCTGTACGATTGTCTGAAGCGCTGCGTGTCGTGGGTTCGATTCCCGCAGGGAAACAATATTTGTATGGCCTGCTGGTAGTTGTTCCGGGGGGTTGTGTATCAAACAGCCGTTTGTGTACCATACAGAAAAACCTTGAATGTTTGTAAACGTACCCACGATACAGGATAAATTCCTAGTGTGAGACGTTTTTTTTTAAAAATAAAACACAAACAATCATCTATTAGTGTAGTTACACAACGCGATAAGCCCGACTTTTGTTTTGCCACTTGAGGATGTCCTTTTATGTCACAATCAGTATTCATTATTATCAATATTATGTTTATCAATTGCACAAATAATCCGATTGTTCTGATCTGTCACTGCAATTTTAGAAACTTGTTATTGTTTTGTCATGTCATATTTTAAGCCAATAAATGTTATTTCTAAATTGATAGATACGGGGATACGCCGGACACATATAGCCCGTATTACAGAACTTATTTTAACATTATTTAACATAATATTTTAATGGTGTAGTGTTAATATTACCATTGGTGTTACCATTAACATTACAACATTTAATTTTTATACTAACAATACTATTAATGAGGCTTGAGTGTAGTTTGGCAGCGTAGTCTGTTTGGCCCATTTGGCGAGTTGCAGAACTTTGTTTCTAAATACTATGTACATAAACTCCATAAAATATCAAGAGATGCAAAAAACCAGATTGATTTTCTTGGAAAAAATATTATTAGTATTCGATGTGTTTCAGGAAGCCAGTCTACATCGAACTGTACAATGGAGCAATTATAAGATCAGTAACAACACACACTAGCAAAGAAGGAACCGATTGGAAGTTAGATATAAAAGTATACTTGGAGACTAATCAGAAAAAAACGCAAATTTCTGGAGTGCTGAGTGCGTCGCTACAAGTGGAAGGGAAACAGACCCTGAAAACGTGGACGCATGTCAATGGAACGAGCGAAGGAGACGGTACTCTTGTTGTAGACATCAGCATGAATGTTAGTGAGGTAAGGAAATGACGTTAGGGTAGGTAATTGACCTATATTATTAACCGCCCAAGTTATCCGTCACGTATTTTTACGTCAAGAAACCTTTGTTAGTCCATTTTGATTTATGATTCTGTTTTATATTTTACGAAAAACACTTATTTTAGGCAAGATGATAAATGTACTGACGAATTTTAAGCTGAGCACTAGCTGGCAAGTCAACTGAGTATTTTTAAATGTTGCACTGGTTGTTTTCAGTTTCACAGAAGTGTAGATAGTAGTCGCAAGCGCTACTGCTTAGTATGAGGTTCCAGGTGCGAATCCCGGGCACAGTTTGTCGAGTTGCAAATCATATATATAGGATGAGTCACTTTAAGCCCAATTTTTTTAAAATCTTGCTTGAAGTAAGTGGTGCACAGCCACTGTGGTTCGGAAAGCACGTCAAACCGTTGATCTTGCACCTGATCTCTCCCCGGTAGTGCCAGATCGCTATCCCATCGGACTAACTGGTGGTTGCCACTGATGCTTCTGGTTTTCAGAAGTTGCAGTGGTTCGGCTATAGTGCTGGACGTGAGTGTGGGAAGAGGTACACCTGCATTATAATATTCCTGCGTAATTTTTACTTTTCATTTTACAGAACAAAGTCAGGCTTTGGTGGCCGAATGGATATGGAGAACAGCCTCTGTACGAGTTAAATGTTCTCTTGACCCCGGATGAGCACCAAGATGAGCTGTCACATAAGACCCTCAGGGTAGGCTTCCGAACAGTACAATTGGTCGAATCAAATGCCTCGGAGATATTCGGTGAGTTCTTAAGTTATTGGTACGTTTAAAGTTTTTTTAAATGCTTCATTTGCATTCGTTTTAAAGTAACAAGCTAATCCTTTGGTAAGACAATTTTAACTTTAAATTGCTCGCGCTTTGGTAGCCTTGCCGATATATTTTACTATGCAGTTATTTTCTATTTTTTTATCGAACTATCTTTGGCCCGCAACTTTATCCGGGTGAATGCGGATTATCGCGAATGCAGAGGAAGTCACAGATTAAAAACTATTCTATGTACTTCCCCATAATATTATCTATCTCTTTGCCAAATTTCATTACGATCCAATCAGCCGTTTAGTTTAGAAAAGGTTACAAACAAACAGAGTTATTTTCGCATTTATAATAATAGGTCTTTACCTATGAAATTGCCGTTTTGTATGAAAAAATTTAAATGAATTTTTTTCATGTATTTTTTATTTGTATTAATCGAAGTAATCACCCATGCAATCAATGCATCTTTGCCAACGCAGTGGCAGTTTATTGATGCCCTTCTTAAAGAAATCAGCTGGACGGGAGGCAACAGATTCTTCAAAGGCATTTTGTACTGCCTCTCGGGTATTGAATTTTTTTCCCGCCAAGAAGTTATCCAAATTCTGGAAAAAGTAGTAGTCTGTAGGCGCAAGGTCTGGTGAGTAGGGCGGATGACGGAGAGCTTCCAACCCCAGTTCTTGCAACTTGGAGACCGTCTGCTGTGCAGTATGAGGTCGCGCGTTGTCGTGCAGGAGCAGCGGAGACGAGCGATTGACCAATGCTGGTTGGAGATGTGCCAGCTTCTCCATCATTGTGTTCAATTCTTCACAGTACACATCTGCAGTAATGCTCACCCCGTTTGGTAAGAAGCTGTGTTGAATCACACCGGCGCTAGACCACCAAACAGTGACCATCACTTTTCTTGGGGTAAGTTTTCGTTTAGGGCATTGTTTAGGTGCTGAACCAGGATCCAACCAACTTGCTGAGCGCTTGCGGTTATCAAACAGAATCCATTTTTCATCGCAGGTAACAATGCGGTTCAAAATTCCTTCATTTGTGTGTCTGGTGAGCAGTGCAAGGCACGTCTCGACGCGTACTTCGCGCTGGCGATCATTGAGTTCGTGGGGCACCCATTTGTCAAGCTTTTTTACCTTGCCAATTTGACGCAAATGGACCAATATTGTTTTGACGCTAACGTCGAAAGCTGCTGCTAATTCAGCCGTAGATTGTGTATCATCAGCTTCCACAATCGCCTTTAATTCGTCATTGTCGACCAAAGTCTTCGGACGACCGCGAGGTTCATTTTTCAGGTCGAAATTTCCAGAACGGAAGCGAGCAAACCAATAACAGGTAGTGCGTTGGTTTGTAGTGTTAGCTCCGTAAACGTCGTTGATGTTGCGTGCCGCTTGTGCCGCGTTGCTGCCACGACGGTACTCATATTCCATAATTACTCGAATTTTTAACGTATCCATGATGACGAAAAAGATTTAAATGCGATGAAAATGTAACACTAATCAATAAACAAATGACTACTTTTGGAAAAAAAAAACCATGTTTTTAAAATAAAATTAATTTGAAATTAGAATTCTTAGCCAAACAAAAAATATTTTGATTTGAAATGGCCAGTACTGCAGAACGGCAATTTCATAGGTAAAGACCTAATATTAAGAATGGATAGATTGTACCTACAACTTGGATACTACTAACAGAAATACCATCCTACCGACTGAATCGAACACGAATAAATCGTATCACCTAATCCAAGTTATTTGCAGGTAACGAGACTGCAGGAAAAGGGTTGACATTTTATTTTAAAGTCAACGACTACGCTCTCTTCATGAAGGGTTCAAACTGGATACCGTCCAATATTCTCCCTGAACTGGGGGAGAGTCGAAAAGATGTGGGTAAGGAACATTATCTTAACACCTTAACTAGACAACGAGACACAATACAAAATGTAAATGTACAAAATGTATGTATGTATGTGTATTGTTTGTCGGTAATTTAGCGTTTAGTGTTAATTATAATTTATTTTATGTATTTCTTATTTTTACTACTACACTACTTTACTAAGTCTAACGGATGGGCAAAGCCAGAGGAATTAAAAATACGTTTTCAACCAAAAAAAAAGATTGCTCTAAGTGCTGCCAATTTGTAGGTATGTATTGGAGTCCACACAGAATCCCTTTTAAAGTTAATTTTGACTAATGAGACAAATCTATGAGTTACCCCCGGGCATCAATAAAATGATAAAGTTATTTGTTCTAGTTGACAATCTATTAACGGCTGCTCGTGACGCACATATGGGGATGCTCCGGGTGTGGGGCGGCGGCGTCTACGAGTCGGACTACTTCTACGAGAAATGCGATCAACTTGGTATTCTCATCTGGCAAGATTTCCTCTTTGCTTGCTCTATGTATCCTACTGATCCTGAATTTATTAGGTGAGCTAACTCTAATCTGAGTTTACTTTAGAATATCAAATGGTTCAAAAGTTACCACAGTATAAGTATGTGGTAGGTAAGCTCTGCGTGGAGATGATTTATGATTTATTTATTTTGTACCCATATTCTTTGCAAAATAAACGATTTGATTTGATGAGGTGAGAGCTATCACACAAACAATAAATTGTAATAATTTGTTATAGTAAATACTTTCTTATTCCAGCACAGTTGAGGATGAGATAGTGCAAAATGTTTTACGACTCCAGCATCATCCCTCCATAGCTGTCTGGGCTGGCAACAACGAAAACGAAGTAGCGCTAAGAGGCAACTGGTACGACACTAGACATTCTTTTGAAAGATACAAAGCGGATTATATCAAACTGTACGTGGAAACAATAAAACCCATCGTCGAGGACTTGGATCCAGGGAGGCGTTATTTAGTTTCTAGCCCATCGAATGGTGTGCAATCGGAAAAAGAGGGGTACATAGCTGAAAATCCGTATGATCCTCATTACGGAGACACACACTACTATAATTACTTAGCCGACAACTGGAACATGATGACCTACCCCAAAACGAGGTTCGCGTCCGAGTACGGCTTCCAATCACTACCATCGCTAAAAACCATGAAAACTGCGACGAAAAATGAAAAGGATTTCAGTTTGGAGAGTGAATATTCCAAACATAGACAGCATAGCCCAAGCGGCTACAGTTTCATATGTGCGCAAATGGCAAGTCGCATGAAATTGGATTCCAACGATCCGAAGTATTTTGAGAAGTTCGTGTTTTATAGTCAGGTAATTCTCCTTACCTCTAATGTTAACAACTTTAATGTGTATCTATATATCTCTTGGTATGACTTTAGCACCCAAGAAACTCTGGCTTATATTTGCTGTACCTACCTCTCTGAAATATGTTTTCAGATATCACAAGCAATGGCAATAAAGGCAGAAACTGAGGTCTATCGACAAGATCAAGCCAATTGGTACACAATGGGAGCTCTGTACTGGCAACTGAATGATGTGTGGCAAGCGCCCTCATGGTCTGGGATTGGTGAGTTAGAACAACAACCATTTGAGTTTAGGTACCACACACACAACGCCGAAGTAGTTTCAATGATTATATCGTACACATATCTATATATAACATCACGCCTCTCTTCGCGAAAGGATTGGGCATACGTGTACCTATACACTTACATTTCGCCAGATATGTTTAAGTCCCATGTAATAACGGACGTGACAGGAAGAGCCCCCTATTAAACTAAGCAAAATATTGTTGTACTTTTAACTTTCGACATTTTCAGAATACGGTGGCAAATGGAAAATGTTGCACTACTATGCAAAATCATTCTTCGCGCCAGTTCTTGTGTCACCCCGCTTACTCCCATCTGACGAAATAGACGTATACCTTATAAACGATAGATTTGAGCCGATAATCGATGCCACGGTGACTGTAGACGTTTATAATTGGAGCAGCCCCGCACCCATCAGTACCAAACAGTTTCCTGCAAATGCACAACCATTGAGCTCGAAATTACAGAAAAATATGAAAATCGGCTTTTCGGACTATATAGCAGAACAAGTATTTATTAAGTTCTCGTTGCAAGCAGCTGGTGTAAAGTCGCCTTCAAATTATATCTTTCCGGTGCCTCTGAAGTCAGCGGTGGGTTTGAGGAAACCGAATATCCAGGTCAGTTTTATTGAGTAATAGGAGATATGTCTGTTCAGAAAATAGAATAGGGTAATGCCCTTAAAAAATTCTGATTGGTCCGAAAATAGGATTACTCAAAAATACTAGACACGTATTTTATCTTTAGTCAAGTAAACCAAAAATAACGACGATATAGTGCGTTGAAATTGCGCGTGACGTCACGCCACTTTTAATGTAACAGAGACGTCACAAGCCCCTTCTCCTGAATTTGGATGTGCTACATCATTGTCACTTTTTATTGATTTGAGTAAGCAAAAAATACGTGTCCAATATTATTGGTAATCTTACTGACGGACTAAATAGACTTAATATTTAGATTTTTTTATTTTTACCTAGGACACATCCCTATTGTAACTTTACAATGCGATAGTTTGATTTTTTCTAGAAGTTGGAATTAGTAGATAGTCTCTGTTACGAGAGAGTTAAGATAAGGCGTTGGATCATTTATATTGTGGAGTGTTTATTAAGATTATCTCTATTTATTGCAGATAACAGTGGCGAATGTTGTCCTGAGACGACAATATGAAAATCTAGAATACACTATAAATATAAGAGTGGATACTGTAGTGCTGTTCCTATGGCTGGAAACTGACGTTGAGGGTCATTTCGAAGACAACGGAGTCATTGTCACAGATCCACAAAATATCATGAAATTCATATGTGGGAAACACGTGTCGCCAAACATTTTACAGAAGTCAATTAAGGTCCAATATTACGTCAACTGATCTGCCGCGATGCCTTCAAAAACACATTTGTACATTAATAAATCAGTTATAAAAATACATGTAAGAAAAGTGTTTTACATTGTTTTATTCTTAGTCTGTACTCACATTGGCAGCAAAGCGGTGCAAATTCAACTTTAACTGCTTTGGCACATATACAATTTTATAATTAAGCAGCGCTTTGAGACCGAGCTGAGTCCTGCCCTAAATAATATTTATAAACAATACAATAATTCATTCCATCTCATTTCTTTTATCCATTTTGGTAGATAACGTAAGGGGACCTAAAATAAAACAAACATTTAAAGCAAATTAATATATTATACCTACTATTAGTTTTTTTTTGTTAACAATGCGAATATGCGTGCTGTAATTACAAACTAATTATAAATACCTGCAATACAATATAAGTAGTACAACGATGTACCTAAATTAATCTTTGGACGATTCTTCACGAACTGGTAAGGGTTTTGATGATGTTCTTTCAAGTTTCAATACTTTACAACTATTTTTTTTTATATTAATCGTAATTATAGTCTGTAGTATAGAGTATAGGTTTATATTCAAGTTGAAATGGGTAGCTAGTCAATAGAGATCATTAGAGTAATATCATTAGGTTTTTATACACTGGGATGCAAGATAGGATTCACGTTATATTTTTTTTTGTAAAAACTCCAGAATTATTTTTTTTATTAATCTAGCGTTTGAAGTTCCATACTGTATTTGTATGTTCCAAAAAGTTTATGAATGTCTTAACAGTGCTTATAACAGGATTTAAGCTACCCTCATATTGTATACATTAAGTTTATCTGACCGTCCAGGCGTATAAATAGCATGAGTTAATTCTTTACAACCAAGAAAACACTGCTGCTAACATTAAAACCATACAAAATATACAAAAAAGTATGTCCTTATTAATAGAAAACGTCGAATAGAAACAGCTATAGCATTTTAATAAAATAAATGTCCTTACTATATAAGGCCATTACAAAACTTATTGCAACAGAGACTCGTTTCGAGATAACACCTAGTATACTTAAAAAAGCACCATTTTTACAAACCAACCTTCACATTTGGGGCCTGTTTCACCACTTTTACTTACTTTTTATTGATTTTCTTGCTAGTAATATTAATTCATCATATTGTAAGTATTTTATGAGTCACGATGTCAAGAGAGCTTGTTTATCGATGTGATTTTTCGGTAGCAACATATGGTCATAAAAACTTTTAATATTTAAAGTCAGCAAGTACGAATTATTAATAAATAGACATGTTTTAAATATTTATATGCGACCGAATGTCAGTGAGATTTCTGACACAGTGGTGAAACATGCTCACATAAAGCGTTCACTAGTTTAGCGTACACTGTGAAATTGCAAGAATATGTTGTTAAAAACAAATTATTATTCCATTTGGCCATTACACTGTCGTGCAACTGTATTGTACGGAAGACCTTTGATTTCAGCACAGTCGTTGAGCATATTTTTATGATTTAAATTTCACCATCTAACAGCACAATAAATAAATATAGATATAACGACTAGGGAAGAGAATTTCGTTTCAGTCACTTTAGTACAGGCTGACTTTTAACTCATTAGAAATATTTAGGGGGTGAACGTACTGATGAATATAAAATACTATTGCTATGGAATCAACTCTAAAGTATGAAGTTAGAAAGCTGCTGTTCAGTACTTATATGTTTGCAAAAATCCGACAAAATGTATGTAAGGAAACAGTTGTATTTTTCTTCTAGGTAAGGGTTGGTTTCATTGTGAAAGTTGATCATAATCATGAATACTTTCCCCCTAAAAGGTAACAAACAAATTATAAGCCATTCTGTATAATACAATTATAATATTTATAAATTAGCTATGACATAACTTCATTATATTTAACAATGTTTCTATTGTGATATTGACGTAATACAAATTTTAGTAAATATTACAATGGAACCAGAATAAAATAATAATAAATAAAAACGTTTATACTACCCTTTTTAAGGAAGAAATATTTATATTTTGCTAGTTTGGAATATTTACAGCTCAAGTATGAATTCGTTCTATTTCCTTAGCTATTTAATCGTTGTTGTAGTAAATATAAGTTAATACTGCGGTACTCCTAACACTATCACTTCATATACATACTTGAATACATAATATGTTTAATATATTAAAAATCTCCGAAAAATACTTGGGTAATTATTAATATAGTTCACCTTTCAAAAGTAGGTACATTATTTGAACCGTATTGCATTGCTGTCGTCAACGAAAAGGCGGATAAAACACCAAACATATGCAAAGGAATTAAAACCTCTTTTGTTTGTGGGTTGTCAAAATTAGCAGAAAATTCACCTTTTAGACACGTTAAGTTAATGAATAGGCAACATCTAAATGAACACAAGAAAAAGTACATATTACGATTAAAATGATAAACAACGAAATAAAAACAATAATAAATATTTCAATTATGTCAAGCACGCAGAATACCGGGACGTTCTGTGTTTCTAGTTTGAATTTTATTAAAGCTACATATGAATGATTGAGTTTTATATATTGCCCGCGCTAGTTACGTCCCGATATAATGCGAACTGACATTTATATCCGGTTTTTGAAAGCCTTTTGAATTAAATGTATAGTCAAATGTCGTGCTCAGATTGGCTGCTGATGTTTAGATCAACTAGTCAGGCCAGTAAACGTGAGATTAATCAATCAATGACTTGATCGGGCTTTCAGAAAACAGAGGTTTGTGTAGCCAGTGGCATAATGTATTTAAATACATACACAATATTACATATCATTAATATATAACAGCACATCTAACATGCAGTAATTTTTCCTAGAGATAGTGTCACCATTAGCTTCCTTTTGGCATTAGTATTGACACAGCGTTCAGTGAGAAGCTAATAATTATAATATCTGTGTGCGATGTTTGTCGCTTGTTAATGATATTTTAACTATTAATATAAAATTTATATAAATTAACAAATTAAATGGAACGCCTTTTTTGTATCTTTCCACCCACTTAGTACGTGGATTAAGCGAAGCTTCTACGTGTTTATTAAGCTTAAACCACATGCACCATAGACAACATTTCTTGTTGCAAAATTACGTCATTCATTCAAAAGTAAATAGATTTGTGTTTCGAATAAATTTATTTTGGGGTCCATTTAATTTGCACCGTAGTATATAAACAAGTGTACCTATGATGTTATTGTTGCCATTTGGTGTTCAAGTGTTACATACATGGTGTAAAAAGACCCATGACTAAACAGAAATCCTTTCAGAAAACCTTTTCTTGCCAAAGACTTGAGAACTTTTATTTTTGGAATTAAAACCGTTGTTTACCGAAGCTCATAATGTAAACTACGCAGCACGTAGTGCTTACGTATATAGGTATAGCACGTGCGAACGATTTGCAATGTAGCATCGACAAACCTAAAAACAATAACTTGAACACCCACACATAAAGTTTAGTTTGCACTACGACTTTAACTATCATTTTCCAATAGAACTTGTAATTGTGAAATCGACGTAATTTATACTGAATTTAAAGTCGGAAATTACATCAATTGGAATAATACAAAATGAATGGAATGACCCATGGAATAGGGGTTTTATTGAAACATTTAAAACATGTTTTCGTAAAAAAAAAACAACATGTGATTTTGACCTCCTGTGTCGTCATAATCCGTCGGTTTCCAGGATTGACACAATACAAAACGGGACGGAAAGAATAGGTGAACTCTTGGATACGTTAAGGGTCTTTTTACACCCGTTAAATTGCTTATATTAATTGACAAATGGGATGACCTCGTTACAAGTTAGTGGTCCATGCATGCCGATCAGATATAAGCACCGAACCTGTAAACAAACATCCATTTATTATAGTAGATATCATAATATATATACATATATAAGAGAAGAAGAGAAGGATAGAAGTTAGTAGATAATAATTCGGTGGGTTTAACATATTAATAAACTGAATAAAAATAATATCTTATAGTTTGTGCTTTGGTTTAGCCAACATTTACCAAAAATACATAAGTGTATAAAAGACATAGACTAGAGAGTTAAGCATAGAGTAGAGAGAAGGCCCGTTCACAATAAAAAAAAAGATATATATAACATGTATAGAGGCACCTGACCCCCAAGGAAAAGATAATAAAGCTGATTGATTAAGTTTTACATAATTAAATAAAAAAATGATTGTTCAAAGTCTCCATCAGGTTGAATTTCGGGGGCAGGGTACCTCGCCTTGTTTATAAAATAGGATGCATGCTCCAAAAAAAACATCTCAAACAGGATTCAAACGTGCATAGTTCAGTAGATACTTACCACAGACAAGCAAGCTTTTTTTTTATTTTATTTTTTTAAGTAACTAAGTATTGACTTATTCAAACATTTAATAACTTGTATCACTTTTAATTACTAATGGTGCTTCAAACATGATAAAAGTACGGTGCGTAAAAGAAGATAATGCAAGCAGTCACTTTAGCGATAAAATACACACCTTATCTTAAAAACATCCCAATAACGACCTAAATTAACAAAACATCAGAGAAAGTCATGAGTGGACAGTACTGTTACTGCATTAAGTATATAAAATGATTAGCACATACAAGAGGTAATTAAGTATTTTGTGCGAATATACATACCAGAGGAAGATTTATTATTTAAACAAGGAATTTAACTGACACACTTTTAAGGGATATAATGGTTTTACACACAATTTAAATGTAGGGAACAGCTTAGCTGTAAATACACTGTTGAACTTACAAATTCAGATTCAGAGTAAATTATTTATATCTTAGACATGAATACAGGCACAAATATCATCACTTCTGATATGAGGGCTATGCCCAAAGGCTAACTTTTTTCCTTGGCAAAGGTGGAAGTCGGTATTATTATTAGGCACGATACTTTTAACACTTATAGGTATTATAATATATTTTTGGGAATAAATTCAACAGTATATCTTATAACAACCACTCGTCAATACGCAGTTGATTACAATTTATTGACAAAATCACAAAATCCAAAATGGGTACGCATAACGCATTCAAAACTCGAAGAACAAAGAACCAGTCCCCAATTTGGTTGAATGTATGTTTATACAAGAGCTTCGTTGACTATAGAACTGAATTAAATTGAATATGATTATGCATTAAAACAGCAAGACTGATTCCTCGTTAAAAACGCAGATTTACCTGACGCGCGAGTGTAGTGCCGCCCTTTCCTCCGAAGGCGTGTCCCTCAGGAATGTGGAGGACAGGTTGAGGACCACCATGAGGCAGCAGAGTAGCAGGGGGCCTAAGATGGCACCCTCGGGGCCCAGGTAGAATATACCGCCAGCTATAGCGAGACCGGTGACGTACGGGTGTCCACCACTGGAAATAAATGCAATAATGTTTTTTATAGGCTGGCCCTTTTGTCGTATATCTATACTATCTATCAAGAAAGTTACAAGATCTGTGGCCGCGTCTATGCTAAGTGTCAAAGCCATGGTTGTCAAAGGGTGAGAGAGATGGAGCTATACAAAAATGAATTTAGTTGAATTCGATCGTAACTCTTCTACTCTACTACGGAATTGTTGTGCAATGACATGACATACAATGTGAAGTGTCATGCTTCTAGGCCCAGCGGTTTATGCTCTGCAGAGCATTGTCTGTCAGTGAATGAATGAGTTTTATTACCTAGAAGATTAAAATTACACCTACAATATTCTGTACATGTATACAAATCACATTTTTATCAGTAAAAAGTATGTGCACTCACTCTTTGATCTCAGCGTAGACAGCAGCATCAAGGAAGGCAATGGGTGCTGCCTGCACTATGGGCAGCAGGAATGCTGCCATCGGTCGGCCCTGCAGCCAGACGTCCAATGCAGCTGGTATGCCTGCTAAGTAGGGACCCAGGAACGGAGCCGCACCTAACACCGCTGCTAATACTGCAATAAAACTCGAAGATTTCATTTGATGTGAATGAAGTATTGAATAATGCATGTTATGTGTGCTTTGACTTGCGATATATTTTTTAGGTTTTTTTTTTTTTTTTAATAATACGTCCACACTAGGAATTTCTCCTGTATTGTGGGTGCGTTTACAAACATTTAAACTCACATACACAAACAGCCAGACCCGGAACAACTACCTGTAGGTCATACAAATATTTGTTCCGTGCGGGGATCGAACCCACAACACGCGGCGCACCAGCCGATGACTCAACCACTGCGCCAACCGTGTCGTCAATGAAGTATTGAATAATGCATGTTATGTGTGCTTTGACTTGCGATATATTTTTTAGGTGATTATGTAGAGATATTTTTTGCGTGCACGTCAATGCATAAACCCAGTTCTATTTTTGTTCTTATTTAACTCAGCATTTTTATTATTGACCCCTGTAACCTTCAAAGTAACTGTTTAAAAGATATAATTTTTGGACCATACTATAAGATAAGTAACGTATCCAAACAGTGGGTCACACACAACATAGTACATGCATAAATACAATGTCGAGGTATCTGGGAATACCTACTACTCACAGTTCAATTGAAACGATAAGTGGTGATATATTATTTATTATTATACTACACATGATCAAAAACAATTAAGTTTTCTTTTTCTTAACATCATTTTGCCTCGGCGGCCGCAACTGTGCATACACGTATTTGTAGAAGTCTAAAGCCTTCTGTTTGTCGTAAGCGACATTATTTCTGCATTGCGCGCCAACACAGCGGTTTATGTATTCTTCCGGAGGGGACTTGGGTTCCTCTACAGGCCTTTTCCGTGATGAACTCGTACTACGGAGCGTATCTACAAAATCTCTGGAGGAGTCGAACACAACTTTAATAGCCGTTCTGTTAGTCATGTTCAATTGTGTGTCTTTGAGAAGATCATCCTTGTCTACTACCGTCATAGCGGCGCTAGCGTCACCTTTCGGCGAGTTGGCCGGACGTATCAAGTAGAACGTAGGGGCTGGCTCAGTGACGTCATCATCTGTCGTCACCTCGTTATGTTTGTCACTGTACAACAGACACATCACTTGCGGGTCCAGACTCAGATGACACATGTCACTTTCTTGGAGAATCTTCACAATGTCAAGGGGCAGCGTACACGGCGCGAATAAACAAGTATTGTTGTTCAAAGTGTCCAAAATCATGTTGTTCAGTTCATTGTTGGTGTTTAGAAATACAATGTTTCGACATTTACAGTCCATTCTGTTGCTCGTGAAGGTGACTGTGGCTCCGGCAGTTTTGCAACTAGCGTAGTCAAATGTCAAGGAGTGTGGTTCGACGATTTCAATTCTGTTCCGCACAAAATTGAATTGTTTCTTATTAATTCTTTTTCTGAGGCACTGGACGCTGTTCAGGGCGTTGGTTTTGAGTTTAGTGATCTCATTTTGAGCTATATCTATGTTGATAGACTTTAATACAAGACCATTTGCACGTAATTCTTTGAATTTGTTCCCAAAAATGTGTAAATTATCTGCAGTAATGTTTACGGCGCCGCCAATAATATCGTTGAATGTACTTTCTGATATAGTAGCCGACGTGCTCTGTACTGTGATGCCTTTAAGTTCTAAGTTGTCAATCCTACTGTTAGTGATAGTGAATACCGAGCCAGTGCCCATAATCGCCTCTATGGCTTGATTACGCACGTCTGTTATTGTAACGTTATCAAACTCGATACTTTTTATACCAGTCACATTATAAATCGCTTTAGTGTTTATCGAGTTTATTTTACTGTTAGTCACTCGGATTTTTTTCAATGTTGCGGCTCCCAGGCATTTTAGTTCGGTTGCAGTGCTTGGGGATTTAAAAATCTTTTTTGGTAAGGAGATGACTTCTTTTACACTGTCTATGGAAACTTCAGGCGGTGTTTGGAGCAATGAGGTGGGGGCTAAAGACACGAACTCTAGCTTATCGCAGTCTTTAACCGTGAATCGTTGTAGTTGAGAAGTTTTCTGCAGTATTGGACAGTCGAGGACCACACGTAAATCTTTACAGTTCTGAACAGTGAGGCTCGTTATGTGCTCGGTGTAGTAGTCCTTCAGGTGGATTATGTAGTCCTAGAACAAAATAAGTGGCTATGTTAGGTCTTATTACTTCTGAAGATGTACAGGTCAAATTAAATCAGCTGGTGGAACTCCAAAAGCGTGATGGAAGTGTCATATCGTATCTAAATGATCAATGATTTTTAATAGTTCAAGTAACTGGTCGTGCAATAATTTGAAATACGAATACAAATTTAGTTCTTTTTTCTTTGAAAGCGTTTAGATATCGATACCCATCCCATAACATCGGAGAAGATTTTCCAGCCAGTTAAAGTCACTGCAGATACGAAGTTTTGCAAGAAAAAAAAACGAATTGTTTCATTTAAAAGCAAACATCTTTCAATGATTTTAAGATAAAAATAACTCACATTGCTTCTCACGCTGCAGCTATAAACCAAGTCATTCGGCAGGTTATTAGCACAGGCCCACTCCGGGTCCTGGCAGCTCGTAAAGTTGATCCTGACGCTCAGAGCTGAATGCACCAACACAGCGAACAACACAAAGTTCCCGTGGGCCATCACAAACACATGATTTCCCTCACTATTACCGATTCGCACAAAAAGGCGCGCGCTCTAAAAATACACGTTCGCGAGTGAACATCATCCCGAGATAATTCTCCGCTAACGAGTCACACACATTCATGAATTTTATCGCAAAGTTTATTGACTTGCCTGGGTTATTTTTTTAAATTATTATCAATGATTCAGACATCCGTATTCATAAGAAAACATCTTTATATAATGGCTCGGCGGCTAATTAAACTTTTTTGTTTTTGCATTATGTACCAAGTCCTAAAATGTACCAAAGGGCGCCGGCGATAATCTAAATTGTAAAATGTATTGGTGTTCAACTTAACAAGAATCAGTAACTAAATGTAACATAACATCACACCTGCACTCCCCGAAGGAGTAGGCAGAGGCACCTACAGAGTATACCCACATTTCACCAGTTATGCTTGTAATTCTTATGTAGGTAATAGGGATGTAAATAAATGTCTGCTAGTTTTTTGGAGGTTATGATCATGTAAAATTAAATTGCACGCTGTCCCTGACCTTTATATAACAAGAATATGTTATAAGAGTCATGTATCACACTTTAAGGAAATTTTCCCATTGCATTATTTTTATCTTAGGCTACTTTCGGAAATTTTTCTTCATGAGAAGAGAGCTTTGCCATGCTGTGAGACAGTGACAGGCTATTATTATTTTGTATTATTATCAAAGCCTTCTATCCAGTTCACATAGCTACGGCGGTAATCTATATGATAGGATAAAGGAGTTTATTCTCTATCTCCCTCTAGTACCAGGGAATCATTAATTCACAGGAGTTTTCTTTTTTATTCCTCAACGTCGTATAAAAACTCGTGTTAACGTATTAGTATGCGGTATTACGCGCGCGTTCATTTTGGGTGACCATTTTGTTTTGACCTCTAACAGGGATCTTAGTCATGAGTTCATCACGTCGTAAGTTCTTGTCGCATAAGGAAAGTTATAATAAAAAAATAAGTAGCAAAACATTATTATCCATGTTTTGATTGTAACTTCTACTTCGTGATGCATTTTAATTTGATGGCACAATAAATTATAAATGCCACCTACAATAGTCACTTGTTTAGTGAATTGATAAACTTCAACATCGACAAAAACTTCTAGGATAAATAAATGTCGATAGCCTAAAAAATCAGTCAGTAAATACACAAAGACGTGGTCTTACCTGATGGTAAGTACACAACTTTTGCCCCAAACAGGTTGTGTACCAGCCAAGTCCAAAGACCGTAAAACAACGCCATTTTGAATGATGCCCTGAACACCTGAAAGGAACATATAAACTGAGCAAAGTCATAGCCGGAGTACAGAATTTACTATAAAATATGTACATAACTAATAACAGCAGCACAAGTCAATCTTCAAGGTTAAGCCACGCTTACCGAGGTCGGTAGATGGGTGACCTACATACTATGACCACCGTGCCTTTACTGCCTACCGAGGGTAAAGGACCGGTTAAGCCGTTGGTTACGGATGTCTCTTTGACAATTTTACTGGCTTAAGAAAACCCAGCGCAGCGGGTCAGGCAATTTTTATTTATTATTATATCAGGTTAATCGACTATTCCTTAAACCACGAAGATAGCAGCCACTGTTCATTATCAAAATTAGTTTTATATTCTTATTTGATATAACACAACTGTTTGTGTATCAAATTACGATAGAAACATTTTAAACTTTATTCCAATGAACGTAAAGTTCTTCTTAGAAGATAGACCACTTAGTATAGGGTGTGACGTCAGTTTTTGTAATTCGAACTTTTTCATTTTAGTAAGAGAACTCGAAATTCAAAATTTCCTCGATGGTAAACCACAACACGGAATTTGTTTAAAACTGGGCTCCAGTTTTTTTTTAATTTGATTCCAACTTTGATAACCTTATTTATGTCGTATGAAATTGGAACGAAAAATTACGTTATTTGAAAAATTGCGTCGTTTAAAGACCCAGTTGTATCGTGCGTAACAATGTCGTGTGCGTAATTTGTTTAATAATGTTTTATGATTATATACGAGGTTTACGTACGAAATTAGGTTTAGAAATTAATGACATAAGGGAGAAGATAAAAACAAATTGTGACATCATTGCTGCAAGGTCAGCCCAGCCGAAACCTTGCAGCAGTGCTTCACTAACGCATAATGGAGCCTGCTAGCTACCATAGACAAGATGCTGTTGGCGCTGCGCCGCACCCTACGGACCAAGGATGCGCACCGCTTCAGCGAACATCCCTGACGGACTGCAATATCGGGGCAACCCCATCAGCACCCTGAAGGCGTTATTGTATTGGACGCGAAATTCAAAAAATCTAATAGTATTTTAAGTGGTAGTTTTTTAACAGTCGTTACGGGTACTCAGAAACCCAAAAGTCTGAAAACCAGTCTTACCAAGGAGTATCGTGTTGCCCAGTAACTGGGTTGTGGAGGTCAGATAGGCAGTCGCTTCATGTAAAATACTGGTATTCAGCTCGGTAAGACTGAAAGCCGACCTCAACTTAGTTGGGAAAAGGCTTGGCAGATGATGATGAACTATGCCAAGTGGCTTCGTTTCATTTACCTGATTGATAGCCACTGAGAGAGCGATGCCGAGTCTTGGCCCAAAGTTGGGTTGAACTTGAGTGATCACTTCCACTGGTTTGTACAGTGCGTTGCTGGACGCCAGGAGATAGAACAATGTCGTGAAAAACACCACCTGTTGGAAAATGTACAAATTAAAACTTTCATTTATTGTTTACTAGCTTTTGCCCGAGACTTCGCCCTTGAATGTCGGTTATCGCGAATCATAGCAAATTTCATATAAATCGGTCCAGCGTATTAAGCGTAAAAAGGTAGCAGATAGACATACAGACGAAAGAGTTACTATGACATTTACAATATTAGTATAGACGGGAAGAGAAGGAAAGAGTATTATAAAGTTTATTGTGGTAGAAAGTAATCTAAAACCAGAGGTGTCGGTAGTTTCTATGAATAATTTGACTGCCCTGTCAGCTTAAATACCGCAGACCAGTGTATACAAGTACATCGTTGCTATATTGTACAGCGCTGACAACTTACCAAGTTGATGAACATGTTGATAAGCGCGCTGCCGCCGCACAGTAGCAGCGACGTGAACGCGCCAACCAAGCCAGCCAGGAGTGACACGTTGCTTGCTAGTGGAGCCCAGATGCTACTAGCAATGGCACTTAAAGTACCAACGTTTGCTTGCACCCACGTCACTATGCCGGAGTAGTCGAACATACCTTACAAAATATGAGTAATAGGTTAGCATATTCTCTTCTTTGATTCTTGCATATGATCCGCATCCAGGGGTTAATTATAATATAAAATAATTTATTTTTAAGCAGCACCCGCTCGTGGCTCCCTCTACGCACCATATGTTGAGCACGCCCCACTGTTTGGAAACTCAGACCCTATGCTAGGCTGTTTACAAACAAACAAAGCATCCTAGGTCTGGTACACTCACGGTACCACTACTCTTATGATATGTTACTTACCGGGAGTGTTGGACACGTCTTTGACGAGGCTGTCCCACGAGTCCTGTATGGCCGACCCATCGACCTGCGGGCCCACAGTGGACGCGAAGTGGCCCGACACCCAGCTCTGGTACACTCGGTCCCATAACTCTAATAGTTGCTGTTCTACACGGTATATCTTCTCCGGGTCACCTTCTTTTAAGATGCTTTTTACCTGTGTTTAATACCAAGAAAGTTTTATAACCAGATGACTTTTATTCGTCGTGTTTCCAACGTGGTGCAAAATGTTTGATGAAATATTTCTAACCCTAATAAGAGTAATAAGTTTTACATTTGCATGCCGAACCGCTATTGCAAGAAAAGATTAAATAAATGAATGTGTCAAAATACTATTGAAAATGCTAGTGACACAAGCAGTAATGTATTGTTTGCATAATCAAAACTAATCCGTGATTTATTCCCACTCTGTAAATCTGTATAGTTTATATTATATTGACACTTACAATTTTATGAAACTTTTTTTATATCCATTTGTAAGCAGAAAAGGAAATAATTAAAATTAAAAATCGATCACTTTGCATTCGTCTTCAATAATTGTGGAATATTAAATTGGATTCATTTGTGTGGGTCGCTTTTCAGGCCGTATTTGACCAACAGTTGGACTAAGGTATAGTGGATGGAACGTTTCCGGGTAATTTCTACCTTTGCGGATGCAAAAGGGATCCTTATGTCCAAAAGTATAAAGGCGGGACTAAAATAATAGATTGTTAGACATTACTAACCGCTGTAGATATTACTTCCCTCCCATAAGTGTAAGCGTTATCAATGAGTGAGTCGAGTTTTTCCTCCCATCCCTCTGGGAGGTACGCATGCAACTCACTGTTTTGAACGTACGTACTGTTCAACAGACTACCACTTAGCTGGACGACCACTATAGCTTCAGAGTATATCTGGAATATTAAAAGAAAAGTATTTTTGAATTTGGTTACAATAAGACATTACTTCTGATCTTTATCGAATAGAAAGTTCTTAAACTCGAAACATACATGTTCGAGGTTCAAATTTGGAACAGTTTTACTCCGCGTTTATTTATAAGGGGATTAAAGGTTTGAAAATTGAATGAGTTACCTGTATAAATATGAATACTATAGCGACAGTGAGGAAGAGGATCAGTCCCACGATGACGATGCAGGTGGACACCGTGTCCACGGAGCTGTAAGCCATGTCCCTGAAGCTTGCATTGCAGAGAGACGCCATCTTGCCTAGCCCGCGGACGTGTGCCGGGAGTAAAGCTGATTGCCTGGTAATCAGTATATGATAAGTTAATAGTAGTTATTAAAATCCGGTTTATATAAATAATAATAATAATACCAGTTTGTTAACGTCCCACTGCAGGGCAAAGGTCACTTCTCATGTAGAGATGGAGAAAATTTAAAGGAGTCAATATAATTTTTCGGTTACAGTTCATGAAATGCGGCGGCATTTTGTAAAATCTGCCAAGGGTTGTATCTTGAATTTTTGAACGCAAATATACTTATAAGAGTCTACATTGGCCTTTCAGATACTAAGGCAAAGTGAACATTATGTAATCACTCAATCTTAGTTTTAGTTATGTTACTTACCTGGTTTTCCACCACTTCTTAACGTTTCCCATGACATTATTGTAATGGTTCTCAAAGAACAGCCAAACACCGAAGTAGTCCAACAGCCTCTTCACCACATGTATGGCCAAGAAGAACAAAGTCACGGGCAGCAACCAGATATGCTTCCAAACGAGCATGCATAGGCATCCGAAGAATAATAGCTTGAAATACAAAGCAGTCTCCTCATCATTGTCGAAGTTATTCTTCATATAGTTCTCGTCCAGCGACCTTTGCTTAAAGGCGGCTAAAAATCGGGTATCGCATTTTAGTTTCGGATTCGATAAGGGTAACGCAGATAACGTTCTCGTTTTAAATAACATTTTAGGGTGTCGTGGGGAGGTTTGAATGGGCTCGTTGGCTGCCCAGCTTCCCCTTTTGACTATCGTTTCGGGAGTGACGGGGGACGGAGTGTCTTTTTCTGGAGTACTTTCTTGTTCACTACTTTCTATGTGAGTGTCTTCCTCAGGTTTATCTTCTATCTTCTTGTCAGTTTCCTGCTCATTTGATACGGCTTTATGTAATGCTAATAGCATCGAAGCTTCGGGATCTGTAATAGAAATGCACGGGTAGACATTCAAAATACAGTAAAAAATAAAAATTTCAATATTGGTTTCACTATTATCATTACATTCTGTCATGGAAACTTACCTTTTTCCAACAATTTCTTATGGACATCAACAACTTCTAAAGCAAATCCAGTGAAGCAGATAACTTGCAATAGTGCAAAAGTGTACACTTGCAGGGATCCTGTGAGGCTTGCTATGAAGCTTGAGATAACTAGCCATAGCAGATGTGACGTCAGTCGGAAGGCCGTCTCCCTCTGCGGTGTCCAGAGGATGTACACGCTGATGACGTATGCTAAGAATATTGTTAACGTCTGGAAATAATAACACTGGCTTAAATAGGTGGGACAACATTTTAATGAAAACTATGAAGTACCTACTGTGGGCCTATAGGTTGCCCAGTGAGAGTTAGGTTTCAATTTCTCCCTTTTTAGGGTTTCGTCGTCAACAAGTAACCTTTATAGTTTGTCTGACTCTTCCTAATAGAAACCTGTAATTAGGCATGAGTATTATACCTATTAATTACGCCGAAATTTGGCAAAGAAATCATTAAATTATGTGTACCTATTAGGGAAGGTACGTCTCAAAAACAATTTTTGTTGCAATTTGCAACACTGTTGTATGTTGATTAAAAATCAATACGCGTTGAGCAAAAATCAATATAGATTAAATTATAAAACTCGTCATCTGCCTGGCCTTTTCCCAACTATGTTGGGGTCGGCTTCCAGTCTAACCGGATGCAGCTAATTACCAGTATTTTACATGGAGCGACTGCCTATCTGACCTCCACAACCCAGTTATTGGGCAACACGGTACCCTTTGGTAAGACTGGTTGTCAGTTTCGGGCTTCTGACTACCCGTAATCACTGTCAAAGATCTAAAAATGACAGCCGGGACCAACGGCTTAGCGTGCTTTCCGAGACACGAATCTATACATATAAATAAAATTGGAGTGTCTGTCTGTAATATTGAAATAACCGTTTTTTCTTACTTGCATATGAATATATATACGGTACATACACCAAAATAACATTTTTTAAAATTTTTGTCTGTCTGTCTGTCTGTCTGTTTGTAATCGTTAATCTCTGAAATGGCTTGACCGATTTTGACGGGACTTTTATTGGCAGGTAGCTGATGTAATAAGGAGTAACATAGGCTACTTTTATTTTACAAAAATTCATTTATTTAAAAAAAAAATGGATTATGTGCACTTGGTATCACAACTTCACGTAACTTTTATACGCAACAATATGTGAGTCAATTGAATAGTCTTTATTCTCATTTTGAAAGTTCGTGTTGTTGTAAATTTTTGATTTATTTGGTTAAATATTTTTTTGATTGGTTCAGTCTTTTTTTTGAAAATGCTGCTTTGTTAAGTTCCGACATCCACGCGAACGAAGTCGCGGGCACAGCTAGTGAAATTATAAAATTATAATCATTTAAAACAAAAATATGTTATTAATTTATTTTTTCTGGAAATAAGAATATACATACATACATAAACTCACGCCTTTTTCCAATGCGGTTAGGCAGAAACTACAGAACGCCATCTGCTACGATCAATAAATACTCTTTTTGCTTCGTCAACGTTCATAAGTCTGGTTATACACGCACGTCGGTTGCGAGAACTACGCACTTGACCTTTTTGAAGAACATCATCAATAAGATCAGTGTATATCCTTCTAGGGCGTCTTTTCCGGCTTCTAGGGCGTTTCCGCTTTCATACCTTTTAATAGACGACTAACTCTTTCATTCATCCTCTCAACATGACCAAACCATCTAAGCATACTCTTTTAGATTTTTGTCACTACATCTACTTTTAAACCGCAACATTGTTTTATAACAGCATTCCACAATTTAGAATATTTCGTGTAAATATGACGACACCCAAGAAATATTATTGTAAGAACAATCTTGACAAATCCCCTCAAACAAAAATGTTACATTATAGTAATAAAATAAGAACTATTATTTGAAAATTTAAAACTTTACTTACAATATAGGAGCTGCAGACGCTGATTAGCAAGGTAGTAGAGAAACTGATGAAACTGCTTAGCTGCATGAATAGGCAGACAAAACTCCTTGGAACTGAGTTGTACATCCATGGTAGCACAAATATTGCAGACAACAATCCTATTACAGTCTGAAATGAAAAGAAAATAGTTTGAGACATTGTAGGATTATCAAATACTGCAAATTTGTTTTTGTTTCCTCCTTGCACCACCTGGCTTGTGTTTGTTTTATTTTTATTTCAAGGCCAGGCTTTTTTTAAGTATTATAATCCTTTTTGGTATGAGAGATTGGCCTACAAAGCCAACAACTTTGCCCAGCAACCCGGGTTGTTAAAAAAAACTCATGCCATTTTGAATGTCCAGGCAGGATGATGTCATGATTGCACAATAGAAAATAAATTCAACTTAATGTGTTTCATTGTTTTCCTACTTTATTACATTACAGATTTGTCACGCTAATTGCAATTTCCACATTACTGATATATTTTCATTCAAGGCCAATGATGTTGTATCTAATCATTAATTTCCGACTTTTATTTAAAAGACCCACTCTATTATAGGTTCCTAAAGGCCAATTTCTGTAATTAAAAGTGTTCAAAATCTAGTAGCAATCTAATCTCAGCGACAATCATTGTCAAAACTTGTCAAAAATGACATATTTTTGAGACAGAATAGATTGCAAATGGTCATTCCTTTTTAAAGTTCTTAAACCTAATATTCATTTTATTTTTTGTCACTATACCCTTTTAAAATAATATCAACGAATTTAATCTCCAGCATTTGATGGTCTATCATAGTACCTATGTGATATTGGCAAAATTGTGTCTCTTCCACAAAAGCCACATATGAAGAGTTGAAGTTCTTAAAAATGCAGGCATTGCCTTTCTGATCTAATAAGCAATTAGTATCTGGTATGCATTCAAATAAGTAGTGCAGACTTTCTGTACACCATTAATTGGATTTATACGTTTTTTTAATTTACAAGAGTAAAGGAAGACCAAAGAAACTATGGATGAATTGCCTGAAACATTATGAAGATACAAAGGAGGTGACTATTGATATGATGGTGAATACAGATGTATAGAAGAAGTAAATATGCTGCATCCACCCCTGATACATTTTTTTTAAAATAAATTGGGATAAGGGCAGAGGAGGGTGATGAAGATGATGACCAATTGTTAGTAAATCATACTATGAGCCATGAGCAATTAGGTGTATTCTTGTAGCAGGTAGACTGATATGAAAACTCTGTAATGCACTGCATTAACACTGATTTAGTTGTTATTAATAAGAGTGCCATGCTGATTCTTTGGCCAAAAAACAGGCCAGCCCTGTGATCACATGAAGCCCTTAGCAATGTCCCGAAATACAAGATGTGCATATGGCCCTAGTGTTTCAACCACAAACTCCCAATCAGGTAATTATATTTCTGCTGTTTGAGATTTTCTGCATCTGCAGCAGCCGCACCAGCACAGCTTGCAGTACTGAGTCCTAAGAAGATGGGATGGTACAAAGGTGTCGACACATGTTGCATCCCATTATTAATTTTTTGATAACATGGTATTTGATGGCAGCCTGACGGGTGTTTGCCACTGGCCAATTTATCATGGAGCTTCGCCAATGATAATAAGAAAATTACACATTAGTGAATAAATTGTTGGCACTCACTTCCAGAGGATGTAATAATACAACTTATGGTGAAAATCAAACATAATAGGAGTTGGTTTTGGAGATACTAAGATACAGTCCCATAATATTATGACCATGAATTTGCTTTTAGAAATGATGAGATTATTGAGATGACAGCAAATAGAGATGTATGGAAGAATACATCCTGTGACAACTCGAAATAAATATGGATGTATGCGAATGGGCTTGTAATATTATAAAACTTACCTTATAGTGATCTATGAACTGTTGTCCAACAGTATCCGAAGCAAAATTTACCACATTCACTGGTATCACCATCAAACCGACTACCACCGATGTGTTGGACTTCTCTAGATCTTCGAACCATGATTTCAGCTTCTTCGAGAGTTTATATTTAAATGGATGCAGTAAAGAGCCCACTAGCAGGGCCCAAAATAGAGGCTTAAAGAAGGGCTCTAAAATAAGAAACAGCACATACACTGCGACACAACATATTGCAAATATAAATAGGGCAAAGGCGTTATAGAACCCATGTTTCATGGGTTTCTCGTTCCCTTCCGTTATTCCACCTATAATATTGAATATATTTTCGAAAGGCGACTGCTGCATTGCTTCTTCGATGTTATAAAGTTGCACGGTAGAACTTTAAATGGGGAACATTAAAATGATTAAAAAATAGAATAGAATAGGTAATAGTAGTAATCACATTTAAATAATTATGAGATCATAGTTTTTATTTGAGTTTTGGGAACATTTCGATTCACGGTCGTGTTTCAGTGTGTAACTATAAATCGGTACATTGACATTATTGACATTTGACAACAGGATAGTATTATATGCTTCCAACGCGAGTGAAAGAGATATATTATATTATTGTGGTTAAAGTAGACTTTGAACATTTTGAATTCATGGTCAAAAAATGACAAATTCTTTTCTGTCTCTGAATAGCAGGAAACTGAAAAAAGATAGATGAATTTTTAGCTTAGCTGTCACGGCTGTCAAAAGTGTCAAAAGTAGGACCAGGGTTGCCAACCGTACGAGGTTCCTCGTACAAATACGAGATTTGTGGTCTTCCGTACGAGGTACGAGGACGCTATCAACCTTGTACAATTATGTACAAGATTTTGATTACATTATGGCAACATTATGACTTTAATAAATACCCGATATTTAGTAAAGTCAATTTAATAAAGACAGACTTAAGAAACCGGATAACTGTGGAAACTGTGAACGGCACACGTCTTGCTGCAGAGAGCGCAAAAGGTTTAACTCGTACTGGAAACTGCGTCAATTTTGAACCTACAAAAGAAATGTATAGCCGCATGACAAAAGATAAAATATACGGCAGAAAAAATGATAACATTGAGGATGTTCCTGACATAATATTTAGAGAGGAAATTTAATAGGTACCCAACAAGAGGTATTACGATACTTTTGCAAGGGAAAATTTTCGTATTTATTTTTATTTTTTATTATTTTATTAATTCAGACCGTGGTGTCCATTTTGTTATTAACAATAAGTGTTATAAATGCTTAAAAACTGTCAACACAAACAAAATAAAAACATTATCTTGACATGCTCAATCACTGCAGCGCCATTCCATGACAAATGGCGCTGCAGTGATTGACGTAAGAACAGTCTAACCGACTAGCGATCATGCTAAGGATGCTTTAATAGAGACGCATTGAGTTTTTTTCTGATTTAACTTGAGTAATAATAAACAATTTTTATAGCTATATTACAATTTTATTTTATGTTATTTTATGTCTTTATATACTTCAATTTTTTCTTTATATTTATTTCATGTGTTGCAGATTTCTCGATGATAATAAAACTGTAATTTTATTTGTTTCCATATATTTTTAATGAGAATACACTAAATTATAAACTAAATAATCTACCTGTAAAGTTTCGAACGATTATTTTCATTATTATGGCTGAAAACCCGTCAAACAAAATTGTCGGTAATTCTTAGGGGTATATTGGCCCTTAATAAATTTTAATGTACGAGGTTTGAAAGTCAATATACGAGATTTTCAGCTACTAATGTACGAGGAATCTGTTTTTTTGGTTGGCAACCCTGAGTAGGACTTACCTAAAGTTGGAATAAACAAAGCAATAGATAGATAATGTATCCAGTTATTTATACCGAATAGGTTAATTACCTAGCATTGCAGTGGGCAGTACTGTATGCGTTTTTATTATAAAGAATTTTTCAAAACAACTAATCAGGTACCTAACTGACTTCGTGCACGAGTCACTAGCAAAAAAGGAAATATTGGCGCAAGTTTGGATAGCTACAATCTAGATACATTGGTTTCCAGCATTCAAGAACAAGAGCGGTTCACAAGGCCTTAAATATGGTCCGCAAAAGTATAAAATTACAAACTGTTTAATTCGAGAGTCACAAAGAGAGACAAGATATTTAATTTAAAATTTAGTTTAAGCAAGCCACACTTCCCATTCACGTGGTTGGTCTAGGTATGTGTTTTTAAGGTTTCGTGTCCTCCCAGGGACGGTGACTAAAACCACCCCGGTGGTTACCATCAGCACGCGGGAGGAGGCACCGTGTCCTCTTATAAGACCACCCCGGTGCCCCCTCTGTGCAACGCCTGTCAGGGCACATCCCTGAGGAGACTGTATAGGGGTCTCCGCTAAGTTTCACTACCTATTTATGGCAGGCAGCACGTGACCACTGTGCCACCGTCTTCCCTGAGGTCACTATGTAGGCGGACAGAGTCCCCACTCTGAGCACCCGCAACCTCAAAGTCCCACCTGCCTTAATTGATGCAGGCGGGGTTTCGACGTATTAGGCGTCGAGGCGGTTGCCTCCTCGGCGCCTTCTTCTCCGAGTGGGATCAGCCCTCTCACGATATACGGAATTCCTTGTTAAACACGTCATCTAATAGGTACATACTGCCGAGCGACGAGCGTGCCCGTCTACAGGCTATGGGAGAATGATACCTTTGGGTTCAGGCACTTCCGTCAGGCAACATAGGCACAATGATGAATGACACATCTTTTGGGCTCGCTACATATCTATGCTCAGGTGCACTTTGTGTTGCTCTGGATCGGTGTCAATGCGGTGAACAATTTTGTTCACGTGGAATTTAACAAAACATGGGTTTTAACTTATTTCGAGGAATCTTAATTATTTTTCTAAATTGTAATATCCTTAAATAACTCATTATAACATTAGCTATCTGTCAGTAAAATCCTGTCAAAATCGGTCTAGCTGTTTTGGAGATAAGCTCAAACAAACAGACGGACAGACAAATTTTTTGGTATAGGTATCAAAGTGCAGATCACTGCAGCTATTTATAACCTAGCATAACCTTTCATAGGGGGAGCTTGACGCCTAGAACCGTTCTTCTTTGAGGTGGGTAGAGTGGTGTTATTGCAGTACGAAGAATTCATGAGGGGGCACGGAAATAAAAGGTGTGCAATATTTGTGGGCAGTCAACTTTGTGGTGCATTACTTTACACACAAACATTTCGTTTGTCTAGTGAAACCAATTAAAATATTACTAGCAATGCTCTTATTGCGTGTTATTTACATGATAGGTAAATAATGTGTCCCTATTTTGACGACGGTGATTTAGGCCCATTATAGGATTTAACAATAATTATTTGGTCACAAATTTCTTTAATGCAGAGATTGCTGATAAAAGGAATGATTAATTATTAGTTTTCCTTGTCTACCTACTTAAGGCAATAATAATAAGTAATGCTTCTTTAATTTTATTCGTTCTTATAAACTGAATGGTCAAACCACTGTAATTCGCGGTAAAAAATGGGAACGATTGTTTTTACCATGTTTTGCATTTTGTTTAGTGCCAGTGCTGTGTTAAAAATTAAGCAGGATAATGTTCAAAGTCTCACCAATTGCGTCGTAAAAATGATAGAAGACATTGATTACAAGAAGTATTACCACATGATGGATATAACACTGCTGAATATGAATAATGATTTAAAATTATCAGCCCTCCATAACCTAGAAGGTGCACGATTTGTATCAAGAAAGTTCTATTGGGATCCTGGTTATATTAGCAATATGATTTATGTTGTAATGAGTGAAGATTATCAAGAATTAGAGCATGGGCTAAGTGAAGTCATCTCAGACACTTTTTGGAATCCATCGGCAAGATTCATAATTGTGCTGCAAAGTTTTAAGAATGACAGTTTACGCGACATTACCGATCTGCTTCATTCCTACAATATGTTATATAATGTTTCATTAATATTACGTACTGGGGACGATTACGCTATATACAAGTATAATTTTACAAATTCTGATTATTGTTTTGAATCCGGTCACCTCATGTTTTGGTCTTGGTGCTCTGATTACCACTCTGAGATCAATACACCTATTTTAAATATGGGCAGTATTCTAAACTGTCGATATACATTCTTAGCACGTAACGGTTGGCCACTAATGAACTTCGACACTAGCAAAAAAGGAACAGAACAATATTTTATAACATTATTTCAGAAGCAATACGGAGTGAAAATCGATTTACAAGAATTTGCCAAAGTTGACAAATATGGAAGAATCACGAGTAACTCAACACAGGTCTTGATGCAAAAAGTCGTAAGAAACGAAGTAGAAGGTATTATAGGAGGATGCAAGATCAATTCGATGTTTCGTGGTAACATTTCACACAGTTACCCAATAACAATAGATCACATGCTATATATAGTTCCTCACGCAAATCATGTAGGTCAATGGGTTGCAGTTTTACGTCTGTCTTTTAAAACTTATGTTACTGTCGTATTCCTGTTTGTCATTTTTTGTGCGACGGCTACATTGTTATCAATATTTTCTCGTCGAAAAGATGTTTCTCGTAACGCTCTAATTGTATTTGGATATTTTTTGAATAAAAATGTTGTTAGAAGAACAGTATCTGGATGGCCACAAACACTAATTTTCTCAAGTCTATTGTTTTTAGCGTTTATGCTTCCTTACGCAATTCAGACAAACTTGTGCAGTGTGACTACTCGGCCGGTCCGTGACTATGAAGCGAAATACCCCAAAGATCTTAAAAAATATCAAGTTGTTTTACACAATGATTGGCAGTTTCCCTTAACATTTGATAATCCTTTGCATTGTGGAACTAGACTACATTGTTTAATGAAGATTAAAAATCATCCAAATAAGTTTCTTTTTACTGTAATTTCAAAGTCTCACTATAAGGTTTATGAATGGCAGCTGACCGACGACGATGTCTGCAAAAAGGCATTATACCGGTTGAAGGAACCTTATGCGAGCATATACAGAACAATATATTTACGCCGTGGCTCTGCTTTGATCCCCGATTTAAATCGTTTTACACTTCAGCTTGCAACAACAGGTGTCATGGAGAAGCATGCTGCGGAAATATATTTCCGAGAGATGTTGAAGTGCAAATGTCGTTACCGATCTGCAAACTTGCCTCTGCCACTGTCGAATTTTTATTATGTATATTTAGTGATAATTGGCGGTTACTGTTTGTCATTTTTGATATTTACTATCGAGCTTTGCACTGGATTACAGTGTAGGAATAAACAAATGATGTAATGTACGGTGAATGTATTACACCTCTGTCTTCTTTTACTAATAAATCGCGCACCATACAGAATTTAATTTTTTTTCCTTGGGTTCACTAACCCCGCAAAACGATCACCATTTTATTAGAATTATGAAAACTACATCCCGAAAACATACATTAACTATCTCAAAGTAGCGATCAGCGACTCGAGTTATCTAACTCGAGTTACTCGGGTCAGACCGTCAGGGAGTCAGCCCGAGTCAAAATATCTGCAAACCGAGTTGAACCGGAGAGCGAGCGAGGCGGGCGGTGCGGTGGGTTGGCGGCAGGGTCTCATCACTTAATACATTTGTATTTTGTACTGGGCTATAGTTCTATCGTAAGGCTATAGATAGGCTATCTGACCAATTATCATACATACTGAAATATAAATAAAAAAAAGAAAAATTGTCCTAAGATTTATAAAATTTTAACTATTAATAGGTGAGAATGTTACCATTATTTTGCGCTACATAAGTAGTTCGTTTTATGATTTGATGTTTGTAAACAATTTTAATAATAATAAACGTCTGATTTTCGAACGGGCTCAATTTTGTTTGACTTTTTTTTTTTTTGGGTGCGGGTTGGAAAATCCTCATGGATGTCCTTCGCTCTGGGGGAGCGAAGGAGTCTGTCGGACTCATACTGACTTAAAACCACCCCGGTGTTCCGTCTCACACCTACGCCGGGGGTCGCGGGAACGTACGATCCTTCCGCAACCCCCAGCTAGTGCCAGCCCGCCTATGCAGGCCTCCTCAGGTCCTGATGTGTGGGGGGCGACAGACGTCCCCAAGTCCGTCGCCCCTGGACCCATTTAGGGGGGCCGGAAGAGGGCGTTGTCCGCCCTCCGCCGACGCCCGGTGCGTCTGCTGCGGTTGGAGGAAGATATCTCCCTCTCCCGTTCCGCAGCCTCCTTCCGCGAGATAACCGTCTCGCAGAAGGACACCACCGCGTTCCAGGCCTCCTCGCGCACCGGCCGGACCGCCTCGATGGTGACGCGGCGGTAGGGCGTGAAAGCCTTTCCCGCCATTCCGCTACCAGGACCTCGCGAAGCTGGGACCGACACAGCTCCATGTGTCGCTGCGTCAGTCGCTCGCCTCGCGCTTCCTCGCGCCACCGGTACAGTGACGCGAGTACTTTCGCCTCCAGGTCCCAGGGCGGGGATCCGGCAAGTGCCAGAGCCGCCTCGCAGGAAATCGTGCGATATCCCCTGATGACTCTGACGGCCATCGCTCTCTGTGGCTTTTGCAGAACAGAGAGGCTACAGGCCGTAAGGTCAGCCGCCCAGATCGGGGCCCCGTACAGGGCCATCGATCGCACGATCCCTACGTAGAGCCGCCTACAGGCGGCGCTCGGGCCCCCCAGATTGGGAAGCAGCGTTGATAGCGCCCCGGCCGCGCCCAACAACTTGGGTGCTAGTTGCCGGAAGTGGGGTCCGAAATCTCACCGGCTGTCGAGCACCAATCCCAGGTACTTCATGGTGGACTCGACAGCTATTCGGACTCCTCCGACCACGATGTGTGATCCCGGCGGAATTTTGTTTGACTTGACCCAACCCGGCGGACCGTGAACGTAGAAAACTAGGAACTTGCGGTACGATGCACCGAGTTGAGCATTTACTGACTCGGACGGAAGAAGTGGCGACGCGACGGACCTAAAGGCAGACTGAATCGAGTCAGCTCGAGTTGCAACCCGAGTTGGTAAGCGAGTCAACTCGAGTTACCACAAAGTCGACTTGGCCCATCGCGATCTCAAAGGAGTGAAGGTCTTCCTACAATCCAGGGCAATCGACAGTTTCTCTTAAACTGCTGATTCACAGTAAATAACTTATAGCTGGAGAAGTACATCTATCTAAAATACGCGATTAGCGTTGCGTATCATCTGATAACACAGATTCCTAGCAGCCTTAAGGAAGGTCCAATATCGTCTGACCGCTCCTTTTTGAACTACCGAAATGCGCAGTCCCGTCGTCGTATTGCCATTCGAACTCTATCATTCATCCTTAGCGCGGTTGGGCGCTTTAACTTGATGTTCCTAAGCAATATTGAACAAACACACCTTGGCATCCACTGTCGCAGGTTTCTCAAGGAGCGTCCACTCAATATTTCAAGCATCTTGTTTGAATTTCTCGCTATTCATACGAGCGAAGGCACGCCTGTTTTGGAACATAGGTTTCGGTTAAGATGGGCAGGAAAGTAAGACAGCAAAATTATTTCATGGAGGGAAAACTCAGGAGCATGTGACCATATTACCATATGACCATATTGACCATGTGACGAGACTAGGGATCGAACCCGCGATACAGCAAACAATCGCTCAGATACTGCGCCAACCATGCCGTGCGTCAATATGCTTCGAATAAAGCAATTGCAAACCATAACTTTGGTTTTATTACACCTTAACTCTTTGAAAATTTCATTTTAGAAATCCCAGCATTTTAAAAGTTTTTTTATTACACCTACTGTCTATCTGTGGAATGGTCGAGCACCTGAAGGCAAATATCAGAGCTGAAATTCGGTGGCTAACTCCTTATGTACTGAGCTCATTTTTGTACTAGACACCTATTTAATACTTAGGTACTCTAAAATATCTGCATGAGTTTACTTAAAATGTTATAACATTAATCACAACAATTAAGATTAATATATAGAAAAAAAATACAAAATCCTACCTAGTTGCCACCCCTTAATGATTTATGCGTAAGGTGTTTAGGCTCAAGGTCGCCCAAAGGGCATTCCTTGGAGTTTCATTGCGGGATCGAAAGAGATATGGAGAGATCCGTAAGCGTATTAAAGTTAATAACCTAGCCCGACTTATTGTCAAACTTATGTGACAGTAAGCAGGGCACATTACTTGCGGAACCAATGGCTGTCGGGGCGGAAAGTTTCTTGTGTGCCGACCGCGTACGCGCCAGACGCAGAGTCGGATGCGGGTTGCGCAGGACCGTGGAACTCTTCGTGGAAGACCTATCTATTGTCACCCTGTATCTATGCCGAATTCTAGGGATTTCTTCTTTCTAACTCAGATAATGCGAACACCAATACAATTATTACATCATACCTCTCAAGCATGTATGTACATGTACCTGAATTTATACCAACATAAATGTAACTAGCAATGCCCATTTAAGGATTTGACAGTGATTGTTTGGTCACCAATTTCTTTAATACAGAGATTACTGATAAAAGGAATGATTAATTATTCATTTTCGTTGTCTACCTACCTAAGGCAATAATAATAAGTAAAGCTTCTTTAATTTTATTCGTTCTTATAAACCGAATGTACAAACTACTCACATATTGCTGGAGTAATTCGCGGATCAAAATGAAAACGATTGCTTATACCATGTTTTGCATTTTATTCAGTGCCAGTGCTGTATTAAAAATTAAGCAGGATAATGTTCAAAGTCTCACCAATTGTGTAGTAAAAATGATAGAAGACATTGATTACAAGAAGTATTACCACATGATGGATATAACACTGCTGAATATGAATAATGATTTAAAATTATCAGCCCTCCATAACCTAGAAGGTGCACGATTTGTATCAAGAAAGTTCTATTGGGATCCTGGTTATATTAGCAATATGATTTATGTTGTAATGAGTGAAGATTATCAAGAATTAGAGCATGGGCTAAGTGAAGTCATCTCAGACACTTTTTGGAATCCATCGGCAAGATTCATAATTGTGCTGCAAAGTTTTAAGAATGACAGTTTACGTGACATTACCGATCTGCTTCATTCCTACAATATTTTATATAATGTTTCATTAATATTACGTAATAGGGACGAATACGCTATATACAAGTATAATTTTACAAAATCTGATTATTGTTTTAAATCCGGTCACCTCACGTTTTGGTCTTGGTGCTCTGATTACCACACTGAGATGAATACACCTATTTTAAATATGGGCAGTATTCTAAACTGTCGATATACATTCTTAGCACGTAACGTTTGGCCGCTAATGAACTTCGACACTAGCCACAAAGGAACCGAACAATATTTTATTACATTATTTCAGAAGCAATACGGAGTGAAAATTGATTTACAAGAATCTACTAAAGTTGATAAATATGGAAGAATCACGAGTAACTCAAAACATTTATTGATGCAAAAAGTCGTGAACAACGAAGTGGAAGGTATTATTGGAGGATGTGAGATCAGTTCGTCATTTTCTGGTAACATTTCACACAGTTACCCAATATCAATAGATCACATGCTTTATATAGTTCCTCACGCAAATCATGTAGGTCAATGGGTTGCAGTTTTACGTCTGTCTTTTAAAACTTATGTTACTGTCGTATTCCTGTTTATAATTTTTTGTGTGGCGGCTACATTGTTATCAATATTTTCTCGTCGAAAAGATGTTTCTCGTAACGCTCTAATTGTATTTGGATATTTTTTGAATAAAAATTTTGTTAGAAGAACAGTATCTGGATGGCCACAAACACTAATATTCTCGAGTCTATTGTTTTTAGCGTTTATGCTTCCTTACGCAATACAAACAAACTTGTGCAGTGTGACTACTCGGCCGGTCCGTGACTATGAACCGAAATACCCCAAAGATCTTAAAAAATATCAAGTTGTTTTACACAATGATTGGCAGTTTCCCTTAACAATTGATAATCCTTTGTATTGTGGAACTAGAATACACTGTTTAATGAAGATTAAAAATCATCCAAACAAGTTTCTTTTTACTGTAATTTCAAAGTCTCACTATAAGGTTTATGAATGGCAGCTGACCGACGATGTCTGCAAAAAGGCATTATACCGGTTGAAGGAACCTTATGCGAGCATATACAGAACAATATATTTACGCCGTGGCTCTGCTTTGATTCCCGATTTAAATCGTTTTACACTTCAGCTTGCAACAACAGGTGTCATGGAGAAGCATGCTGCGGACATATATTTCCGAGAGATGTTGAATTGCAAATGTCGTTACCGATCTGCAAACTTACCTTTGCCACTGTCAAATTTTTATTATGTATATTTAATGATAATTGGCGGTTACTGTTTGTCATTTTTAATATTTATTTTCGAGCTTTGCACTGGATTACAGTGTAGGAATAAACAAATGATGTAATGTACGGTGAATGTGTAACACCTCTGTCTTCTTTTACCAATAAAGCACGCACCATACAGAATGACAATATTTTTCCTTGGCTTCACTAAACAACACGAACACAAGACAACTACATCCAGAAAACATACATTAACTATCCCAAAGGAGTGAAGGTCTTCCTACAATCCAGGGCAATCGACAGTTTCTCTTAAACTGCTGATTTACTGTAAATAACTTACAGCTGGAGAGAAGAAGAAGAGATATTGACAAGATGGTGGCGGCGTTAGCGTTGCATATCATCTGATAACACAGATTCCTAGCAGTCTTAAGGCAGGTCCAATATTGTTTGACCGCTCCTTTTTGAACTTCCGAAATGAGCAGTCCCGTCGTCGTATTGGCATTCGAACTCCATCATTCATCCATGGTGCGGTTGGGCGCTTTAACTTGATGTTCCTGATAAGAGCATGGGTGCTGAAAGCTTGACTATAGCAATATTGAAGAAACACACCTTGTCATCAACTGTCGCAGCTTTTGTCCATGTGATATTTCAAGGTTCGGTCTGCAGATTCCCATCGACGCAGCGCTGTCGAGGATTTCATTGCTGAAATGAACTTATAAATTCATAACATACCTGATGCACCTTTTGCAGCCTAATGGGCGAATCTTGTATTGACGTCACAGTTTCTAGTGCAGACGTACGTTTGGATAGGTTAGGCGTGTCATACCAGACGCGTCTTGTAGTGATCATCGCCTGACGGTGTACGTATTTGTTCCTTTGTTTACTCAAGGTCCACCACCATAGGGGCGGTACGATGTAAATTGCTTCAAAGCCAGCGCTTGGCTTTGATATTTTTATGCAAAGCGTATAGGACAGGTAGTACTGAAGCCCTACCGGTTCTTGCAGGTGTAGCCCCAGTCGATCTTGAGTTGCAGCGACGTGCTGCAATTTACTACTCCGCAGGACAGTCCATGGACGCAGACTTTCTATCACATCGTGACCGTGCTAAGATCTCTAGATTATTTAAACCTCAGCCTGATGTCTCCAAGGAACTTTTAACCGAATGGCAATGTAGGTGGGAAAATTCTACCAAGGGCCGACACCTTTTCCAGTTCTTTCCATCCTTTCGTGAGCGGCTGGATAAAACTTGGCTGAAGGTAGATCACTGTGTTGCCCAATTTCTCAACAATTTTTCACCTTTGTGTCAATGTTCTCCATCACTGTGAATATGAACAATCTTCTCATCATGTCTTATGGAAATGTACTCTTTGGCAGAATGATCGCAATATAATGTTAGATAGTGTGCACGTTGCATCCGGAGTTGTTTACTATACGGACCTTGTAAATTAATTACTTAATTTCCGTGCGTTCAAGCGTTTTTGCCATACCTAATATTGATATCAAATGTAATAACTCATTATTTAGTACCCATTAATATCGAAACAAAAATGTCGTGATGGCCCAGTGGTTTAGGCCTCGCTCCTAGTGCACGAAATTATGGGTTCAAATCTGGGCAAGTACCAAAGTCATTTTTTCATCACATCAGGCATCGTGAAGGCAAACATCGTGAATAAACCTGCACTTATAATGAATATAAGTCTGAAATCGCCAACCCGTCTCGAGCAAGCGTGGTGATTAATGCTCGTGCCTTCTCCGTGTGAGAAGAGTCCTTTGCCCTGCAGCGGCACAGTAATAGGCTGGTATTATTATATTAATATCAGTTTTAACTTTAAACAGTGGTGCTACGCAACTGGGCTTAACCACATTGTAAACGTCCATTTGTGCCTATTGGCCTAGCTCTGTTTTGTTTCCTGCTTGATATGGAGGGAAGTGGAAATTATGTATTTTTCTAACTTCTCCGCTGCTCTTTTCTGATTAATTTCATTGGGGGATTCAAGACAGTTGTATCGTTTCTTTCGGGACACGTCGGGCTTCATTGTCTCGACGCTTTTCTGGTGGTGGACACTGTTGATAATGGTTTTCAGGAGTTGCAGTGGTTTGGAAATAGTGTGGCGGGCTTGTCGCAGCTTCATCAAGGGGCGTCCAGTCAATATTTGAAGCATCTTGTTTTAATTTCTAACTATCCATACGAGCGAAGGCATCCCTGTATTGAAACATACACATAGGTTTAACTTAAGGAGGTTTAAGAACATAACACAGGAAAATAAGGTCATGGAAGGAAAATCCAGGAGCAACATATTGACCATGTGACGAGACTAGGGAAGGATTTGAGGAGAGGATCAGTTCGAGCCAAGTATCATAACAAATTTGTTATGATGAGTAGGTATGAGAGGCAGAATATATAGACTATCTGACTCAACCAGATGTTTGAGTTTATGGGACCGAGGTGAGTTATGGGCTAGTGAAGGAGATTGGTATTCGAATCCCAAATGACAATATAATGTGCATACTCCGTACCGATTCGAATTCAGTGAAGTAATCAAAGAAAGGCAGCAATAGACGACACCAATAACAGTTTTAGCTCCTTTGACTTCCTCTAGATACTAACTATCTGGAATTGTAAGAAGTAGCTAGAATTTTATAGAAATTAAGGTTTAGTGAGTATATCATCATCACCACATACGAACCAGATCAAATAGGTACGTATTATTGAGGATAAATAAAAAATCACGCGACTTGACCAGAATACACAGGACAGACCTTTTTTTTCTCAATCCAATTATTTCTCCCGTTATTGGTGGAATGGGAGGACGTGTCAGACTTTTACTGACTAAAACCCATCCGTGTTCCGTCCTTGACCTTTACGTTCCGGGGTCACGGTAACACTTTCGAACATCCTGCAACCCTGGCAAGCAAATGGGATCAAGCTTGCGCATTATTCTTTCCAATAATGATAAAATCAGTTCATAAACAAAGAAGTACCTTATGCCCGAACATTTATGGAAACAAATATAGTAATACAGAACAGACCAATTAAGAACCATCTCCTTTTAGAAATCGGTTAGTTATTAACAGAAGAATTGAGAAGCATCTTCCTTTTTGATATCGGTCATAAAGAATAAAATTATATCGAGTAATGCCACCCAACGATCATCTGAACGACTACTAGAATATAATAACATGGAATAGAACGTTAGGTTAAATCCTTGCAATAAATAATAAAAAGGTGAAACCCGGTATGTGTAAGTATCCTTTAATATAGATCTACTATCACCAATAAAGTGATTAATTAAAAAACATTGTGTTTAATTTTGGAAACCAAAATCATAAATTAGTAGGTGCGTGTGACAACAAAAAAGGATAATAATGTATAAATTTATTCGTTTTTTCATTTAAAAAGCAAAATGTTGTCATTGTCCCATTGTTGATTTGAAAAGCATTAGGGGATTCAACAATGGTAATTTATTGACTGGTAAAAGGCATATGATAAATGTTTTCAAAAATCCAATAAACATCTAAACAGTGCCTCTATTACTTTTATTCAAAACTGTATCTCGTAAAAGGAAGTTATAATCAACAAACAAACTATTCTCGTGACTCGTGGCTAAATAAAAACCACCGCAAGGGTTGAACGAAGGTTAAACTACGCTTGCCGAGGTCAGTCTGTGGATGGGTGGCCGTTCGTAACATATCGAGACTCCTCCGTGCCTCGGAAAGCACGGTAAGCCATTGGTCAAGGTTGTCATTTGTAGATCTTTGACTGACGTTACGGGTAGTCAGAAAACCGAAAGTCTGACTGGTTTTACCATAGGGTACCGTGTTACCCAGTAACTGGGTTGTGGAGGTCAGATAGGCAGTCGCTCCAAGTAAAATACTGGTATTCAGTTGCATCCGGTTAGACTGGAAGCCAACTCCAACAAAGTTGGGATAAGGCTAGGCAGATGAGATGAATCAAGAAACAAGCTATTGGATTACTTCATGAAATAAAATGAAATTAATTGTTTTTAACATTTTGTGCATTTTGGTTGGTGCTAGTGCTTTAGTAATAACTCAGCAAGACGATGTTAAAAATCTCACCCATTGTGTCGTGAAATTGGTGGAAGACATAAATTATAAGAAACACAACAAGTACATGGACATAACAGTTATGAATATGAAAAACGATTTAAACTTATCAGCCCTCCATAACATACAAGGTGCACGATTTGTTTCAAGAAGGTTCTTTTGGGATCCCGGTTATATTAGCAATGTGGTTTATGTTGTGATGAGTGAAGATTATCAAGAATTGGAGCATGGGCTAAGTAAAGTCATCTCAGACACTTTCTGGAATCCATCAGCAACATTCATCATTGTGCTGCAAAGTTATGAGAATTACACTTTACACGACATTACTGATCTACTTCATTCCTACAATATGATCAATAAAGTTTCATTAATTTCACGTGATGGGGAAGATTACGCTATATACAAGTATTATTATACAAAGTCTGATTATTGTTTGAAATCTGGACATCTTACATTTTGGTCTTGGTGTTCTGATAAACACAGTGAAAACAATTTACCCCTCCTTAACAAGGGAAGTATTCATAATTGCCGATATAAATTCATAACACGTAATATATGGCCGTTCACGAACTTTGACACAAGCGTCAAAGGAGTTGACCAATATTTCTTATCATTGTTTGAGAAACATTTCGAGTTGAAAATTGAATTACATGAATTTGGCAAAATTGACAAATATGGGAAACTCGTGGAAAACACGTCACTAATTATGATACAAAAAGTTATCAACAACGATTTTGAAGGAGCTGTGGGAGGCTTCGCGATTAACTCTGAAAATAATTATGGTAACGTTTCATACTGTTACCCAATGTTATTAGATCACATGTTTTATATAGTTGCTCATTCTAATTATGTAGAACAATGGGTTGCAGTATTATATCAGTCTTCTGAGACTTTCATTGTAATCAGCATACTGTTAGTAATTTTAAGTCTGGTTTTAACATTATTACCACTATTTCGTACAGGCAACGATTTTTCTTATAATATGCTTATTGTACTTGGATATTTATTGAATAAGAATGTTGTTAGGCGTATAGAATCGGGACGGCCACAGACACTGATTTTCTTGAGTCTATTGTTATCAGCGCTTATAATCCCTTACGCAATCCAGGCAAATTTGTTTAGCGTGACAACCCGACCGGTCCGCGGTTTCGAACCGACAGAACCAGAGGAGTTGGAGAATCATCAGGCAGTTTTATTCACTGAATGGCAGTATCGCGATAAATTCGCTGATCACTGGGATTGTGGTACGAGACTTAATTGTTTAATGCAGGTCAAAAACTGCCCAGAAAAGTCATTATATACGATCATTTCAGATTCTCATTATAACGTTTACAAATGGCAGCTGACCGACGATCAATGCAAAATGGCAACATATGGGTTAGTAGAACCTTATATGAGTATATACAGAAGCATATTATTACGTCGTGGTTCGGTTTTGATTAAACATTTGGATAACTTCACACATAATTTAGTGACCACAGGCCTCATGCAGAAGTATTCTAGGGATATATATTACAGAGAGTTTTTGAAATGTAGATCTATTAACAAACCTGAACACGTGCCTCTGCCACTTAAAAACTTTTATTATGTGTATATGATACTTATCGGCGGTTACTGTTTATCTTTAGCCATTTTTATTTACGAGGTTTGGGCTGGATCACAACGAAAGGTACTCGTACAGGGAAACGACAACAGCGCGTAGTGTTGACTTACATTCAGATGATTTTTAAAACCTGCTTGTATTTAAGAACAGTTTTCATAAAAACATCACAATTAAAAATTGATGACCTTATTTTCTGTTATGTACGATGTGATATCTTTTGGCACTAATTATGAATGAATGATTGCTGTACACTTCTGTAGCTTCTTTTATTAATAAAGTTTTTACAGCACGTCAACTACTTATTATTTTTCTGCTCAATTTAACAGCTAAAACTGACGTATCGACCATCTGTCAGTAGATAGTTAACCTAAGTAGGTACATACTTACTGAGTTTTTTCCTTTTAGAAGTACCTTTATTTTTTTCAAGACTAAACAAAAAACACTACGTAGACTGATTTATAAAAAAGGCGAAAAAAAGTACATATTTTACTGTTCAGACATTTTGATGTCATATTATTCCATTATTTTATAAACAACTAACAGTCAATTTTCTTTGGTTTCTCTTATTCAAATATTTTCAATTGAAAATATTTGAATAATACTTGTATTTTGTATTTGTATGATAGTTTTAGTATTAGGACGACCGATGTGGCGCGGTGGGCGTAGGTCCGCCTGCAACGCAGGAGGTTGCGGGTTCGATTCCCGCCCTGGAACAAATGTTTGTACGATCTACAAATATTTGTTTCGGGTGTTCTGGGTATTTACTATGTATAATAAAAAAAAACATCTATCTATGTAATATATTGTATTAAGTATATCAGTCATCTAGTACCCATAACACAAGCTCTGCTTACCTTGGGGCTAGATGATGCTGTGTGGATTGTCCAGCATTATTTATTTTATTATTTATTTATTTATTAGTTTAGTTAGGCAAGCATTATTTAAAACTGTTCGAAATTTCAAGTCGATAACATAAGAAATAACCAGCTGTGACAGATAGACAAGCAGACAGAAAAAGTCGCACCATTTGGGACCTTGAATAGGGGTAAATTACAAGAAGATTGATAAATTTAAAAGCAATTTGTGCCTATTGTGCCTAATCGTTCAATGGTGTTCCCATATTTCATTGGATGATCTAAGTTCATTATTGGCTCTGACAATGATAATTCATGACTGCTGATAAAAGGAACTAATATGATTAATGTTTCCAATAATACAATAAAAATCAAAAAGTGCCTCTATTCTGTTTATTCAATATTAGGTCTCAGAAAATGAAGTAACAAACTGCTTGAACAATTATAATTTTGGTGGTAAATTTGGTGAAATTGGTGGTTGAACGATGAAAATAATCTTTTTTTACATTTTCTGCTTTTTAGTAAGTGCCGGAGCCTTTTTTAAAACTGAGCAAGATGATGCTTATAGTCTCACCAGTTGTGTCGCAAAAATATTAGAAGACATTGATTACAAAAAGGATTACCACATAATGGACATTACTGTTATGAATATGAACAATAATTTAAGATTATCAGTACTCCATAACGTAGAAGGTGCACGATTTGTTTCAAGAAGATTCTTTTGGGATCCCGAAAATATAAGTAATATGATTTATTTAGTGATGAGTGAAGATTATGAAGAACTAGAATATGGGCTACAGCTAGTCACCACTGATACTTTTTGGAATCCATTAGCAAGATTCGTCATTGTCCTACAAAGCTATGAGAATTATACTTTACACGACATTACCGATCTACTTCATACCTACAATATATTTTATCAAGTTTCATTAATATCAAGTAATGGTGAAGACTACGCTATATACAAGTACAATTTTACAAAACCTGGATGTTGTTTAAAATCCGGTCATCTAAAATTTTGGTGCCGGTGCTCTGATTATCTCACTAAGAAAAATTTACCAGTATTATACCAGGGAAGTATTCGTAGCTGTCGATATAAATTCATAACACATAATGTATGGCCGTTCATGAACTTCGACACAAGCTCCAAAGGCACTGAACAATATTACCTGACGTTGTTTGAGAAACAATCCGAAATAAAAATTGATTTGATAGAGTTTCTCAAAATTGACAAATATGGAAAGCTCGTGGGTAACTCGACACAGATCATGGTGCAAAAAGTCGTGAATAACGAAGTGGAAGGTGTTTTAGGAGGGTACGCTCTTAACTCGAAGGATTATAATGGGAACATTTCATACAGTTACCCAATAACAATAGATCACATGTTTTATTATGTTGCTCACTCTTATTATTTAGAGCAATGGGCAGCAGTGTTATACCAGTCTTGTCAGACGTGTATTGTTGTCAGTCTCTTGTTCGTAGTTTTCTGTGTGGCTGCTACATTTTTGTCAATATTTCGTACACGAAAAGATGTTTCCTACGTTATGCTTGTTGTGTTTGGATACTTATTAAATAAAAGTGTTGTCAAGCGAACAGAATCCGGATGGCCACAGACAATCATTTTCTTGAGTCTATTGTTTACAGCGTTCATAATGCCGTACGCAATTCAGGCAAACCTGTGCAGTGTGACTACTCGGCCGGTCCGTGGTTATGAACCAAAAGAACCAGAGGATTTAGAGAATTATCAAGCAGTTTTATATAATGAATGGCAGTATCGCTCTGAATTCGCTAATCACTGGGACTGTGGAACGAGACTTAGTTGTTTATTGCAGGTCAAAAACTCTCTAAGCAAGTCATTGTACAGTGTAGTTCCAAATTCACAATATCAGGTATATCAATGGCTGTTAACCGACGACCAATGCCAAATGGCATTGTATCCGTTAAAGGAACCTTACATCAGCATATACAAAACTATATTTTTACGTCGTGGTTCAGTTTTGATTCCACATTTGGATCGCTTCGCTATTCAGATTCAGACGACAGGAGTTATGAAAAAGCGTGTCGCGGAAATAAACCACCGAGAATGGTTAAAGTGTAAATCTCGCTATCAACCTGAACACGTGCCATTGACACTGGCAAATTTTTATTACATATTTATGGTACTAATCGTCGGTTACTGTTTGTCTATATTAATGTTTATTTACGAGGTTTGCTCTGGATCACAACACTATGTACGGGGAAAGGTTGGCGTGTAACGACATTGTGACGAGACTTATGTAATATTCAGATTTTTTTCTAAAAGTACCAGAAAGAAAGACTGTTTATTCACTCGAAAGTGACGTACATACCTGCAGCAATACAAATCGATTTAATAACTCGCAAATAATGATTACTATATACCACATTTAGATGAGAATAAGTAGACTAGTAAATAAAATATGCATCGTTTTGTAATATGTAGATATTCTCCTAAATCAAATTTTAGGTGACGTCTAATTGTATGTTGAGTGTCATACTATTATTCTTTCACAAATAATAAAGAGTTCACGGAATGTCAAATGTCTGGTTTCTTTTTTTCACACCAAGTCATATTAATTTAATGTCTGTTCATAAAGATGTCTGTCTCTCAGAGGGCATGAGTAAAGTCTCGATGAAGTTACACTAGTTTACACGAAACAGTGGCCATCTCAAGTGGCGGTCCATACCATTCCGATATTCTTTAGCAGTAACAAGGAGTGGTATTTGTACAAGAATACCAGTTCTGTTCAGACAAGCAAAACTACCTTATTCCAATTAAGGGTTTAATTGATCATAGTTATATCGACAGATAGTCAGTCCAAATCCAAGACCAGGTCCTTAGTTTTTTTGTGGAAACACTAGGGTCGGGACAGTTTAAACATTGGCAGCTTTAAATTTGTTCCGTCTCCTATTTCAAAATTACAACATGTACCTACAGTATATTGAAGCCCTAATTTCAATCACTAAATAGAAAGGGTGAGTAAATCGAATGAGCTGTAACATTAAAGTTTCGAGTAGTAAATTACTAACGGGATATGATGGCAGCTATCGGCTAAGTGAAAATTGAATGACACACTTTTTATTCCAAGTTTCTTTGACAACTTCGCCTGTTACTGACTTAATTAAATAAGGTTACATCAACATTTTGCCCTTTCTTATGTAAAGAGGCCAGCACAACAAGCTACCCCAATGTGTCAGAATTTCCCAATAGAACATGCACTTTATTTCTATCATGATAAAGTTGAAAAACTATCAAAGAAATGTTGATGTGCTGGTCTTTGTACTTAGGTATGTAGAAATTACGAATATGTGAGTAATAACTACAGGGTTGAATTAGTTCAGTTTGTACCAAGGGGTACCCTATGGTACTTTCGGGCTTCCGAAACTAACTGTTACCTAGTAACTGGGTTGGGGAGTTCAGATAGACTCGCTCAATATAAAAGACTAGTTCTCAGAAGCATCTGGTATAACTGGAAGCCAACATTGTTGGGTTCTAATCAGCAGATAAAGTATCATCAGCATTAAAATTCTAGACACAGTCCACGGTGTCGCTAGAAGTGTCCATTTTTAATAATAGAGGTTTTCACAATAGCCACTGGAAAATCAAAGTCGCCACGTCATGTGAGGTCATTGTCCTTGGCAAGTTGTTTCATAGGATACAAGGAATTCCCCGAGCTATCAGTGACAGTTCAGCGATGCATTCATGACTAATATGTGCTATACATGTACCTACTTACCATCTATATGACTATCATACGAACGAAACCTTTGAATGAATTTATAGCCTGGATTCACAAAAAAGACTTACTAACACAAACGTCCGATTTGTTTCAGATTTTTTGTATTGCAAATTTCGGACAAAAAGAACATATTATTCGGATATTTTCCAACATAAGTGAAAGAACTGACCAAAGTAAGTGTTAGGTAGGTGCTGACTTGACTTTAAAGTAGGGTACCTATACCGTCCCCAATTTAAAACTTTACCCATTTTGGCACCTATTTCAATGCGAGTAACATTATTTTTTGATAGGATTTAATCGGGAAACTAGTGTTGTGTATATGCAAATTTCAAGTCGATGATAAAATTAGTAGTAGTTATCGAGATAAGCAGCTGTGATAGGTTAATTAAGTGACTGTAACATTAGTAACTTCCCCGTAATAAAAAAAAAGTAATACCGTAAACTGACCGCTGTGAAATGCCAAAATATGCGGTAAAAATGCTGTTGACTAATTACGATTTTTGGTTGTTTTTATTTTTATTTTTCCCTATTATCTGTGTCAAATATGACACGGCGGGTAACCCAGGGGACCCTGTTTCCGACCGAAACCTTCTTTGATGGTAGGTAGGTTGAATTTCGATCACACACGGCACTTAATAATTAATACTTCGAGAAATACACATTTGTTACGGTCTTGATAACATACAACCTAATACCGAACTGCGAATTACAAAAACCCTATGAACATTTGAATTTCGCGGGGTGCCCCTGCGCATACACGTTAAGTTACGAAATTGTCTTTACTTGATACAACCTTAAACAAACCGCGTGCTTTTTAATGACTTAGAATATTATTGCCTAGGTAGTATAGTAGTAATACAACTTACAAGTTGTATTTAATTTCTTACTTTCTAATTAAACTATTATTAACAAAATGCTAAGTATTTGCAAAGGTGCCCTACGATTAAAGTTAAATTAATTAGGTAGGTAAGCACTAGGTAAATACTTTTTGCGTCTTCAATATTTCACAACATTTCATTGTCGTTCAAGGAATTTTATGAAACATCATGTTTTCATTACCTACTATAATTTGTATTCCAATATTGTAGCTGCTTTAATTCTCGTATTATATTATAACAATTAAGTATTGACCATTTAAATCGTTAACGGCGCCATTTTCCAGAACATTTACATAAATACAACATCATAAACACAACTTACAGTGAGTTAAATCTCAAGTCATAAAATGATTATTCCGTTTTCATTTTGGCAATAGCTTACAACTCAACTCATAATTCCCCGATAAGCTTATAGATGGCTCTGGATGCACCTCTTTAAGGTTTACAATGCAGTGTATTTTACACATTTTTAAACGTAGTTTGATACGCGTGTGCTTTTGTCACCTCTATTGCACCCTCGTCATCCCTCTCAGCTCTGAAAGAAAGAAATAAAAACTGTTTATTCACGTGAAAGTGACGCACATACAGAATAATGGCTCTGGGTGGCCTGCAATCTCTCCGCGAGCCAGCACATCAAGCTATCTCAAACTGTCAAACTTTCCCAATTGAACGTGAACCTTACTAAAAGAACAGTACTTCTTAGATAAAGTTAAAAAACTGTCAAAGAAATTTGACAGATTGGGGTAGCTTGTTGTACTGGCCTCTGTACCTTTTTTTTATATCGGTGGGAAACCTTCAAACTGCGCCCAGCCTTTGGGGAGAAGACGGGGAGTGTGGGATTCTTACCTCACTAAAACCACCCCGGTGGTCACCATACCACGCGGAAGGAGACACCGTGTCCTCTTATAAGACCACCCCGGTGCACATCCCTGAGGAGACTGTACAGGGGTCTCCTCCACTATTTATGGCACGTAGCATGTGAACACTGTGCCACCGTCTTCCCTGAAGTGGCCTCTGTACCTAGATGACTGCAAAACTTCTGAATTCGCTTACTTTGCGTCAGTTGATAGAAAAACAATGGCATAATACGTCACTATGATTGTTTTTGCGTAACATCCAAGTACATTAGGAACATATATTGGATTAGTCATGGTTTCCCAGAAGGATGACTACAGGACCAATCGGAATTACATAACATCTTTTGCAAACACTCCCGAGTCTTAAATTCCTTCTTCCTCCTTTTAGTTGGCTCTGGTTGGGGGATTTTAGTAGCTGTAGGTACCCTAATACCTATACTCGTACTTGCACAGGAAAATGTTTTAGGAACGTTAATCCAGAACTAAAAGTTTGAAGGATAAAAATATTAATAGGTAATATAGATAAATAATTCATTCATAATTGAAACAATAACAATCGTATTAAATATCAGTAAAATAAACATTAACAAATGTATGCATATTATTGGTATGCCTTGTACCTACTATTGATGTATGCATATTTTCCCATTAAATGCCTTATAAGGATAAGTATATTATATAAAAATATTGACTCATGATGGGTTACACGGGGATCCCCCCAAGTGCAACCCATTGTGACGAGTTAGACTTTTAATGATACATAATTATTTTAACTTTTAGCATGTTATGCGTTGTACAAAGATGAGCTGCAATATTCGTGACATTTTCTTAAAGGAAAGGTTCCATAATAAATACTAAACCGTGTACTAAACATACTTATTAAGATTTTATTTTTCTTAAATGAATAATTCTGTCAATTCTAGGCAATCTACTTATGTTAGTTGCACTACAGTAAGGTAATATGTTTGATGCCATTACAAACTGTTTTTGTACCACTTCTTCTTCCCAGCAAAAGTACTAGGAAGTGGTGAAGGTTTGGCGGTTTATGGGACTGTCTTATATAATTTTTGACGATCAAAAAGTGCTGATTCTTAGCATGAATTTCTGAATAAATAAATTTTGATTTTGAAAAAAAATAAAGCCTAATACCCAGTTTGATTATCTCCAGAATTGTATGGTAGCAATGAGGAATTGTGATAAATATTCCTCTTACATTTTCACGTCATTGAAAAGACAAACCTAGATTAGACGACCTGTGTGGCGCAGCGGGCGAAGGTCCGCCTGCAACGCAAGAGGTAGCGGGTTCGATTCCCGCCTCGGGACAATGTTTGTACGATCTACAAATATTTGTTCCGGGTGTTCTGGGTATTTGCTATGTATAATAAAAAATATCTATCTATGTAATGTATTGTATTAAGTATATCAGTCATCTAGTACCCATAACACAAGCTCTGCTTAGCTTGGGGCTAGATGATGCTGTGTGGATTGTCCAGCAATATTTATTTATTTTATTTATTTATTGCAAGAGAACTTTGTAGGAACGGACTTTCTTTCAAATTGCGTAGATACATACCTACATAAACTCATGCCTTTTTTCCACGGGGTAGGCAGAAAGTAGAGAACGCTACCTGCTACGATCCTTTGCCTTCATACATTAGTAGCCCTAGTCTGCCCTAGCTCGAATTTCTTGCCAAAAGTTTTCAACCAAAAACGTCAAATTATTAGTCAAAAGAAATTAGTTTCACGTATGTACTGTAGAGGCGTTGTTTTAATTTTATTACAAATTTTTGACACATTCGGTTGTTAATATTCTCGTAAGAAAATCGTGCTGATGCGGTACGCAAGCCGGTTGCAATTATTATGCACCTAATTTTGAAATTTCTGGAAAATATGATCAATGAGGTCAGTGTATGTCCTTTCAGGGCATCCTTTCCCAGCGTGCCCACTTACATCGGCCTAATTAGTAGGTACCTTTTGTTTGTCGCCTTTTTTTGATCCTCTGAACATGACTAAATCATCTCAGCATACACTTTTCATTTTTTCTCACTATATACTCTTTTCTACTATCAATCAGACTCCCCAAATAATTAAACTCTTTCGCTTTCTTTACACATCTATCAAATTACAAAGCTTTTAAATGCTGTACAACGATCAATTAAAATTACCAGGTAGTCTGCCCGTTTATTTGAAAGTAAATACTGATTGAAGTAAATGTAGTCGTGTACAATAAAGAGTTCTATTCTATTCTTCTACTGAAATGATGATTTGTTGTTTACTTCATTCTTGATTATTGTCATCAATGTAAAAGGAAAAGTATTTACGGCGAAGTACCATATCGTAGTAGTATAGTAGTAGTATAAGATCAGTCATGTCCATCGATTTAGGCACCATTTTAAAATGAGAGCGGAATAATATTCTATTTCTTTCAAAACGTGGTCTACCAAAAAGTTTCCAACATACCCACCCTATAAAGGTATTATTTAAAACAACTATTGTACTTCTGCATATTCAAAACGACGGTCAGACAGTTTTCCAAGCTATAAAGATCCAACTAAATGCACGCAGACATATTCTCAGACATACGTAATAACAGATTGTAGACGCAAATCGTATTAAGTGTCGTCAGAGGAAACAAGGAATTTAGTTGTGTTTGTTGTAGATACTGCGATGCAGTCACACAGTCTGGCATCATTATTAATTTATTCACGTATTATGACTGTATGTATGGGTTCTCAACAAATAACGTCTCTGAATGAGGAAAAGCAATTCTGTAAAAGTTGATGAGCAGTTGACATATCACGACGGTTGGTTTGTTATTTAAGTATCTAAAATGCTATAGCTTGGATTTTGGATAAACCCACTAAAAAGCGAGAAATTCAAAACCTTTTTACAAAAATTCAACCGACTCCACCAACTTAATTACGTAACTATACTTATTTGAACGTTATAGGATTTTTCTGGAGTCGGTTGTATTATATTCTAAAATAGTTTTTAGCTGTTTTCTTTTCATATTTCAGAGTAAATCCAGTAGAAAAAAATATTTAGATTGATGAGTACTTTTTCTCCCTCTACGAAGCCAGTGAATTAAAAATAACCTTGCATTCAGTTTAGATTAAACAGTCATGTATACAGCGTGAAATTGAGGAGCTCGTGTCTAGGCAGTTAAAGGCTAAGTAGATGGACGATCTCAAAGTAAAAGTGATTTATAATGTTCAATATTCGAGTGTTTCTGTTCTGCAGCTGGAAAATAACAATTTCAATTTTACTCTGTATACCTACATCATAATCATCTGCCTAACCTTTTCCCAACTATGTTGGATTCGGCTTCCAGTCTACCCGGATAAGCTGAATACCAGTATTTCCATGAAACCTCCCGTCTTTAAGAATGAAATACCAAAGAAAAAATCATCTGAGGAGCAGTTGATTTTATTTCCATGAAAACTAACATATAAATACAATTTGAACCTTGACACATTGATTGATTGAAAACAACCATTTTAATTTAACACTAAAATTGTCTCAAGCAATTTTATCTGGCATTAATACTTTTAATCTGTATAATGAATAAAGAAGGTTCTTACGGAAATAAATGATATGACAATTGCGCAGAAAATTGGAAAATATCAGAAAACTTGACGACTATTTTAATTTCTCGCGTTTGCCAGTTCGCGCGTTTGATGAATGTGAAACTGCGGGTACCACCGCGGGGCAGAGCTATATAAAATAAGAACTGAAGCTTTTCTTACAATGTCAAACTACATCAACCAAAGGCACACTGAAACAGGAAATCCCATCACAAAAATAGAATAATCTCACCCTCTTTGCGAACGGTACAGTCCCGTCGCCCCTGGTTACAAAACCCTTTACACATTCATAACAAATATATATTTCTGTTCAAATAAGTAGATAAGTTAATTCGAAAAACAATATCCGATTCACAAAGAGTTCTGTACATAAAATATGAGTGTCCCCGTACTTATCCCGTTCTATATTACGAGTAATAGTTTTACAACATGGTTCGAGTATATTATATAAAGGCAATCTCGGGGGATCGCAGGTCGAGTGGCTATTATGATACGCAGCATATTTTCAGCAATATTTATTGGTATAATCTGAGTAACCCAACCGTATTTCATGTTTATCGAGACTGTTGGGGTCCCGATCGAACCCACGTGGTACCAATCGATGGTTCTTACTAAACGCTGTTTTGTTTTGTATTTAGAAAAGTGTTATGGAACGGTAATAGACTTTTCCTTAAATAATATTATATATTATACACGCCTTACCGTGAGTGTCCATGTCTCGGCTCCGTAGATCATGACGGGTAGGACGCACTGATTAAAAACTTTCGTTTTTAAGCATTGCGGTATGGATGACGAGAAGACTCGGCAAACGTAGTGTAGGACGCCCTCTGACCAGGTGAGATGACGATCTGCGAAAGACTGCAGGCAGATGCTGGATGCGGCAAGCTGAAGACAGGGCGCTATGGCGCTCATTAGGAGAGGGCTATGTCCAGCAGTGGACTAGTATAGCCTGATGATTATGATGATGATTATACACGCCTATATTTCTCCGAACGGTTTGGCATGGACGTTTCACCAGTTATGTTTAAAAAAAATATTGGTTGGTACTTATATTTTATTTAAAAATATTTTATTCACAATATAGCCTAATTTCAAAACCAGGTATGACACATGCAGACGTACGGTGACGGTTACATTTTTGCTTCAAACGCTTCATATATGAACGTAGCCAACCTTTTCGTAGCAATGATGGGTAGACAACTAACTCGACTCGACAAATAAAATTTACTTTCAAGTTTGTAATTCTAAATTGCATTCGGCACAGGTGTGTAGTACACCCACATTTCACCAGGCCCATGTGTAAGGGGGCGAGCCTAAAATTTCAGATGGAAAACCCCAAAAACCCAGGTTTCGAACCCAGGACCATATGCTCAGGCAGTTGTGCTTGTGGCCACTAGACCGACAAATCAGTCAATTCTTCTTTTCTTTAAGTTTTGTTGATTCTTAATTACGTATGATTGTAACTATGTGTAATGTAACTGTCTATGTCTGATGCAGAATTCCAAGTACACTGGCGGGGATGTCCATGCAAAGGCACGTAGTTCCTCAGGGGGAATACTCTTAGTAATGTATCATGTTCTATAAATATGTAACATTCCATCTCGCTATGCTAATCTTAGCCAAAGTTGATGACGTACGTGAAACCTAGACGATCCTATGAAGTATCAAAAGTAATTAAAATCAATAAGTAATTGAAATGACGAATACTAGCTAGCAATTGTTATGCTTTGACATAATGCAAACATAATATAACCCTGCTCACTTCGTAAGGATAAATGATACAATATAAACAAAATATTGTTATACACTGTTTGTTGCAGTTCTGTGTATTTATTAAGGCAAGTATACACACTGCATTCTATCGACACTTCACGTGACCAGAGGGCTGGCTCATTATTTGCCCAAAAAAATAGTATTGCCATCCAACGTGGCAATGTTGCCAGTCTTTTGGGCACGTTTCCAGATGACAGCGATGCGGAGGAGTACTTTGACGTCTGAGTGTCTTGGTCGGCTTTTTATTTTATTTTGTTTTTGTAAATATGTATATAGTTAGTTTTATGGCGTAATTGTATACGAGTATATGTAAATACTTGAAATTAAAATAAATAAATACGTTTATACGCAAACTTAAGTACATGCAAGTTTTTTCCGTATGAATCAGCGAAAATAAAACCATGTTCGAAAATATTTGTTCGTAACCCTTTGAGTGCCTTTGTTGCGCTAACTCTCTTTGTTGACAGCGCAGCTTCACAACAACAGTTGCATCACAAATATTGACATACTGAAGTGCTGTCACGTCCTTTTTGATTTACTGTTCTATTTGTTCAACTTTTTTTTCTAACATGGGAATGTTTTTTAGGGTTCTCTATCGAAATGAAAAAAAAAACGTTACGTGACAAACGTGTCCGTCAAAACTGCTCGTCACTTTCAAATTATGAACATAAGCAATGTTCATAATTTCCATAAATTTAAGTCAAGACAAGCAATGTCCAATGATCAGTGATCATTGGACATTGTTGCTGATCAATGATCAGTGCTTTATGTGCCAAAAGGGGGGTCAAAATTTTCAAGTTAAACTAGGTCAAGTAACTTTCATATAATAAGCACCCTTTTCACATTATACACTAATGAATGCATGAATGAATTTTCTAGCCATATGGCTAATAAATAATAATAATAACAATGGTAATATTATCATTGTTAGAAAATTATAGATTTAACCGGTACCAAAAGGTAGTAGAGTTATGTTAAATAGTAATTCCTAACCTATTTAATGACCTCAAGAATCCGGCTGGTATTCAGAAATAAGTTCGTTAAAACAAAACAAAAACTTTGCTGTTTATTAAATTGAGTAAGATAAACTCTATGTATGTGGTGCTGGAGATAAATGCTGAATACCTTGGACAGCGAAACGCACCAATGCATCGATCCTGGCACAAGCTACAAATGAAAACTTGCTTGTTCACCTTATACAGCGTGTTCATTCGTACTTCGGCCACACACCGCGCCGAGACGACGGAAGTTTGGAAAAACTTATTGTGGTTGGAAAACCGAAGGTATCCAACAAGATTGACCGAAAAAATTAAAAACTCGTCAATTAAATTCTACATGGTTGTAAGAGACGCGCTGGATAGAAACCGGTGGAGACAGTTCCACCGGTTTCATTCATTTGCTCCAGATGCAACCCTATTGCTGACCACTATCCTCAGACATAAGGGACCGACCACACACAGAGAGAGAAACTCTATGTATTTCTTAAAACCTTTTCGTAAGTTTTGGGTGGCAAATGACTTGGTGGCTTGGAATTTACCGGAGCAACGGCCGGAGTAGAGGACTCGACAAAGAGAAAACAAATTTGTTGTAAAATGAGCACTTAACTCGGGTAACCCCCGCAGTGCTGAATTTCTCAGTAACAGCCCGGCGTCAGGATTTGTCAGTGAGCACTGACAAATCGGTCAGTGGCAATGGGCTCGCCCCCTTTGTCATGTGTCTTAAACATAATTGGTGAAATGTGGATGTACTAAAAGTATACCTACATTCATTTTATTTATTTATTTATTTTTCACTCTATACTACCATTACAGGTAACTTAACCTAGTGCGGTAGCTAGGACAAAGGAACAAAATATATAAAATATTTACAAATTACAAATAAAACTAAAAATACAGACGACATACATGAAACTACTACCTAAATTACACCATACTATTTTAAAAACAAACACAATAATAATATATATATATATATATATATATATATGAATCAACAGTAAGATTAAAATAAACATAAAATTTAAAAACAAACATAAAAAACATTACAATTCTGTATAGCACAATACATGTAATAGTACTCTTGCGAATTCACTAAAGCTACACGTCAAAACATCAAGCCTAGCATGAAGTAGGTTTATGGGGACCATCGCTCTGGTAAGAGGGGTCTTGGCAAGCAAATTGGTCCTGACAGTTGGGGTAGCCAGTAGTGGTGGGCGCCGGCGCCTCCATACGTATTGGTCAGGCACAAATATGCATGTGCGACCTAATACCCCAGGGTTATGTTCCAGGCCCCTCAGTAACTTCACCAGATATATCACCAGAGCGAAGTCCCGCCTCACCCTGCTGTTCGTGCAATACTGGCTTAACTGTACCTTTTTATGTAACCTATGTGTAACATAATTATATATTTTTATACAATATACATATTTTTATATATTTTTATATAACATATATACTTATACCCACTTACTTAGACTAAGTTTTTTAGTAGGTATTTTATATTTTAGTTCTGTAATTCATAATGGTACCTACTTATTCTGACCTGATTCTTACTTATGTACCCACAACAAGGCAAGGAAAACAACATCCTGGGTTAAATCCAACAATAACTTATTAAATAATATTTTACATTATCCTATTAATACTATAAATAAATTGTTTATTTACGTGCAACATAAGTGTTTTGACGTAAATAATTTATCAATAAATAAGAGGATTCAGAGGGTCTGATGTATGAAAGTAGACGAAGCAAAAATGAGTAAAAGGTATTAAAAGATCGCTGCAGGTGGCGTTTTGTGGTACCTAGTCCCCCATGGTGAAAGGCGTGAGTTTATACATACATGTACATATATATGTATGTCGTCAGATAATGCTAGTTAAGGGTTAGATAATTGCCTTCGATCAGTTTTATTAGGGCGTCATGGGTTCCGAGCAAGAAAGAAACTTCTAGCATACTTTGTAATTAGTCGTTATATTTTGAATTCAAACTGTTTTAACAAAAACCTTCCATCTTTTTATATTTGCCTAGAACTTTGCTTTCTATAAATGAAATAATATTAATCGGTTAAGTAATTTTGGAGTTTATCTATTACAAACAAACACAAACATTACACAACATATTTTTATTTTCAATTTTTATTTATTGTTATTATTATTATTTTAAACATTTGATATTATGTTATTAGTGAAATTTGGATAGACCTTTTACTCTGTAAGTTTGTTTAAATTACTTTTTTTTTAATATTTCTACACCGGCAACGGTAGTGTACGTGAAACAATTTTTTTTTTTTTTTTTTGGTAGGGCCACTCGCAGTTCAGCACTATAAGGCTGTTTACTGCTTAACCGGTCGATCCTGTGGTGACTTTACAAGAAGGCCACCAGCCAGGGCGAAACTATTAAATGTTAAGACCTTAATGTACCATACACTCAGAAATAAAAAAAATATTATTATTATTATTAAACATACAACCCCATCAACTCTGACCTAGATTAGAGTCAAGATCAAACCCATCTAAAAAAAAATTCGATGTATAGCCATCGATCAATGTTTTTGCACCACTGAAACGATAATTGTGTTAAGAAATAAAATCGAAAACACATGTTTTGTTCAGTTTATCAGTACTTAACAAGTTTTAAAAATATACAACAGACCAGGGGTGGTCTGTTGTATTTTCAGTTCTCAGTCCATGGGTCTAAGGCGGACCTAACTCAATTATAACACGTTATTTTTTAGTATAATAGAAATATTTATTTGCGAATATTCCTTCAAGTATGTCTCCCAAAGTTGCATGAGCTTCACAAATAATACAATTAATATGTAATACGAAATATTTGTCCTTAAAATTACTCATCTTAGACATATATCGAAGTATTGTTTACCTATTTAGGGAAATTCCAGTTATACAGAAACTGTATATAATGTTTGTGTTTAACGGGAATAAGCACACTCTTCATCAGGCCAGCGGTCCTTCAACACATCAAAAGAATATAATCATGTATTCAAATATGTGTGTGAAGATTGTTGTGTGCCTGGCTGTGATCGTCTGCATTGACGGTTACGTGTTGAAACATTACACAGTGCCTCTGTCACCGGAAGGCATGATCGTGGAGTTTGCCGTGAGAAGCAAGGAGGACCTGCGTCACCCTCTGTCAACCATGAGTGTGGAAATCAACGAAAAGCACAAGACAGTGGTGATTACAACGGCTGAAGCTTCATCAGGAGCGTCGAAGTCATTTTCTGAAAATGCTCAACCTGTTTCGACTTTCGGAGACCGCAACGGGATCCTTGTGGGCTCCTGTCCGAAAGGCAGAAAGTCTGTTGGTGGATTCTGCTTCCCCAGTGAAGATGCTTAAACTAGTGGAAACTCGATACTTTCAAATAATGTGATAATAAAATCTGTTTCATTGCAATTTATAACCCTTTTTTGTTTTATTCCTTGTATAACCATGTTTATACTGACCAATTGGCACAATGGCCCGTGGTGAACTGTATTTATTCATATAGTCATTCGATTGCATGTTACCCTGTTTACTACACAAAATACAGACACACTAATAAGCTTACATAAAAACTACGTAATGAGAGAAGCAAATTATGGGAAAGGCATATAAATCATTCACCATGTCCCTTCGTCAAACACCAGTGACATTTGCCTCTCGAGCGCGAACAGCAGTGGCCTATGAGGAAAAATCTTATTGATCGTACACAAGAAACACAACCTAGCATAGTAGGTGATTACTGACCAAACCAGTGCCAACCCAGTGCTAGTGCGGTGGTTTTGGTCACACCATTCATACCATATCCCGCTTGCTGGAGTGGCCTAAATGCCCGGTCACTTGCTTCTATGGCGACATCAAAGTTTAAGTAGTGGGTGATTTCGGGTTGGGTGATGCAGTAGACCAAACGTATTGTTATTTATTGTGTTCAATGAATAGTGAAGAATAGGACGTTGAGTCGTATTTACTTGATTTTGTTTTACATACACTTGTTTATTTGGTTTTACATTATACCTTTATAGATCGTAGTAAACGTCTATTAGGGAAAAATGACCTCCAAAAATGAAAGATTCATAAGAATCACCCCCATTGTGCTAACTTTATTGACAAGCACTAAGAGCCAGGTCAGTAAAAGAAGAAGGCACCAACACATACATAGCTTTGTTAAGGTCAGGATGTTCATAATATAGGTTGCATCTTCATAACAAAGCAAAAACAAAATGTAAACATGTCCTAATTGCATACCATTTGTACGAGTACATAACATTATTTGTTAAATTTAAACGGAGGAGTCTTGCCGACCTGAAATACAAGCGTTGAGCCTAGTTTAGGCACCAGTCTCCCACAATATAATGCCCCTCCTATATGTCACCGTCGAAATAAAGCTAGCATTTAAAAATATTATTGTGAAGAAAATAAATTATTACTATTATTATAACATAACATCACGCCTGTATTCCCCAAAGGATTAGGCAGAGGTGTACCTTATAGTACACCCACATTTCACGAGCTATTTTAAGTCACATTTAACAGGGTGCCAGCCACTAACCGGGCACAAATCCATACTACGGGTTGCTACTGAGAAATTCCAAATGGACAGGACCTTTGGTTATTTTTTGCCACAGGATTTCTTTAAGCTATTGCATAGCTTTTATCGCGGGCTTTGAGCGTGGCGACCGAATCAAGAAATTCTGTAACGAAAATAAACCTAACACCCCCCCATACCGACCGGCGCGGCGTTGAAAACTGTGCATCGTCTAACGTCGTTTCAGTTCGGCAGACTTAGGCACGGTGTTTGTGTGCGTGCGACTAGACGTATTAAGTAGACTGTACGAAGCTCGCACGGATCGAGACGAGCTGCTCCGAAATCGGACGAATACGTAAGCAGCTGTTTCTGAGAAAGTATATAGGTGAATAGGTATCTATCATCTATACACAGTACAACAGTGAATAGCTATACGCTTAAAATTGGTATATATATAAAGTGTAACTTGAATTAATATCAAAGAAAAAAAAAATGCATAAATATTATAATTGCATAAGTTGATAAAAAATGCTACGCAATAGCTTTACCGCGGCAGTTCTCGAGTGACACACGTATTTTTATTGGGTCAAGCCCGCCACACTATTCCCAAACCACTGCAACTCTAGAAAACTAGAATCAACCGGCTTATAATAATAATAATAATTTTTATTTCAGACATTATCCATATGTACACAAAATTATAATCAAGTCAAATAAAACATCACAAAAATAGACATCAAAATTACATACACAATGTTACATACAATTAAATTAAATTCACAATACATAATTACAATTTGATTCGAATCCGATTGCCAATTAGAAAATTATAATAATTATAATTTTCTAATTGGCATTGGAGGAGCAACATGCCTGCCACAGCAATGCCGGATATAAGGGCAGTCCAGCCTGTTGGAGATCATCGCCAAGATGGCATTGGGGCTGGCCCGCACCCGCCGCACCAGAGACGCACACCGCTTGCGCAAGGAAGCATGAAAACAATCAGTGCGTGCCATCGCGAACGGAACGCGTTGTTGTACTGGACTCGGAGGGCACTGTACGCCCTTTCAGTGTAGTCAACCCATAAGGCACACGTGTATAGGGATGTGCAGTACGCTCTAAAAAGCGTGACCTTCACATCCCCAGTACAACGCGAAAACCTGCGGGCTATCATGTTGGCTCGCACTGACAGCGCCCTCCGTTCCCGGTCCATATCAGCATGGTCTTTAAGGTCCTCGGTAAGTAGATGCCCTAGGTATTTAAATTGGTCCACTCGGTCTATTGGAACTCCATCAAGAATAACATCTGGAACGTTCATAGGGCTCGACATACCGATGGCCTGACAAAACCATGTATTGGCTTTTCTTCCCATTATACTTTAACCCATGTCCATGCGCGTATTCCGTACACGTACGGAGTAGTCTCCTCAGCCCACAAATCGACGCGCTCAGCAGCACCATGTCGTCCGCATAACTCATATTGTTAACACAAACTCCGTCTATATAGCATCCTACATGTTGACTGCTGAGCGAAACGATCAGTTCATTTATATATAAATTGAACAATGTAGGAGAGGTCAAACCGCCCTGCCTTACGCCACATTCACTTATGTAAGGGTCCGACATCGCCCCCGCCCATCGGACACTATTGACCTGGTGCCTGTACCAGTACCGGAGCAAGCTGATGAGCTCCGACGGTAAGTCCGTGCTCTCCAGCTTCCTCCAGAGGATGTCGTACGAAACGAGGTCAAAAGCTTTGGATAAATCGAGGAAGCACGCGTATACTGGGGTCTTCCTATTCGTATAGTATTTAACGGTGTGCTTTAAACACAGTATTGCACTCTCTGTGGACAGTTTGGGTCGAAAACCAAACTGGTTGTCATGAAGAGTTACGAGTACGTGTCTATTTAACTGTGTGTTAAGCACACCGTCAAAAACCTTCGCCACTACAGTTGCCAGCGATATAGGCCTGTAGTTATTTTTGTCTGTCATATCGGCTTAGCTATTAAGAAAATATCATCAAAGTTTGATCGCATGCGGGCATTTATTTAATGAACCACTTTATCTTCATTCACCATCTGCCTCGCCTTTTCCTAACTATGCGTGGTGCCTAACTGTCTATGGGCGCTTGACAGCTGTTCATTGGGGATTAGGACTTCTCTCTTTAATATTTATTGTTGGCCTGTTTCTTTTTGTGTTTTTTTATATTAAGTTTTAAAGTACAAATACCGTAATACAACATTGCGTACAGTAGTGGATAGTACAGTTATTAATTCTAGCACTGTAAAAATAATGTACCTATACATATTGTACAACTGTTTGTTTTCCCAAATTTCATAAATAAATAAATAATCGAAATGCAATCCGTGTACGTATTTAAGATTTTTACACATAATGTACATAGCATGAAGTCTGTTATCCCCAAAGGGTTATGGTTTTATTTTAAGTCTGTGTAAATAGGCGCATTTGCAGTGGCAATAGCCCGGGAAAACCCCATTATGTTCGAGTCATACCGTTCCGCAGTTTGAGGATCTATACCTCGGTGCTTCTTATTATAAAACCAATAAACACTAATACTGAATAATAAACAATTGTTTGTTTATGATTCTAGAATATTCCTCAAAGTTTAGGTATATATACATAATTATATATTGTATACCATTGGAATATGCAACTGCAAAAATACATTTGATGTTCTAACGGTCTGACCATTGATAACCAAGTTATAGTTAGATTATGACTATTCTTACGATACATAACATAATAGAAAATATAATCGAACTAATACGCACGCACATAAACTCACGCCATTTTCCCATGGGGGTAGGCAGACACTACAGAACTCCACCTCCTACGATCCATACATGCTTTTGTTTGGTTTACGCATTCATCTGGTCATATGTCATTCATATCATGTATGTACGTACGCCGGCTGTGATTGCTACGCACCTAGCCTTTTTGAAGAACATCATGAATAAGGTCAGGGTTTGGGCGGAACTACTTAAATATTACCAACAAAATATCATGTAAGTAGGTGTTGTGTCTCTTGATAAAACAAACCTACAGAGGCAATGTGTGATAATATAATATACGCTCTTCTGTTACCTAGACAAAAGTATCGTTGTCATTTCAGGACTCAAGATAGTTTCCTTAAAAAAAATCTAAACGATTCGGCGATTTCGAACGATTTTAGATCTTATAACTTTTGGTAAATACTGCGAGCTGAACAAACATATTTTTTTAAATTCCTCGCAGATGACTAGTCGATTCTAACAATGACTTAGTACTTACAATAATTTACTCAAAAATGGTGCAGCATGAGGAAAAGCGAACTATTTACGTAAAAGGGAAATAAAAATCGTATAAAGTATTTCCAGTTTACGTCATCAAACAGTATATAAAGTCCTGCTTTAGTAGGACCGAGCACACTCCTCAACTTGGCAACGGTCCTTCAGCACATTAATAAATACAACCATGTATTCAAATATGTGCTTGAAGATCGTTCTTAGCCTGGCTCTAATCATCAGCATTGAAGGTTACGTCATCAAACATCGCACACTGCCTCTGCCAGCGGAAGGCATGACTGTGGAGATTACAGTGAGAAGCAAGGAGGACCCGCGTCACCCTCTGTCGACAATAAAGATCGATATCAACGAAAATGACAAGAAGGTGGAGATGTGGATGGCTGAAGCTTCACCAGAAGTGCTGAAACATCTCTCCAAGGCAAACAACGACGTGCCGACTCTGGAAAGCCGTTCCAATATGGTGGTTGGATCGTGTCCTGCAGGGTTCACCAGTCGAAAAGGTCACTGTATCCCGGAAGACTACTAAACTACAAACCAAACCAACCTAACTTTCTCCCAAATATTGTGAAACGTGCTTCTGTTTTGTTGATTAATAAAACTTCATTGTGAAATACAACTGTTATTGATTTGTTATTTACTGCGTCAGTTTTTGTGCCTCTTCCTAACAACTAGTATCCTTGGCTACGAACTGTCTTTCTGGTTCGTCGAGGATGTAGTTTTTTATAAAACACAAATAGCCTGTACACTTTTAATAAATTGAGTTGATTCTGTCAAAGAATACACTCTCACTCTTACTGTGATATGTGGCTGAATAATAATAGTTGCGTATAAGGGACACTTGGGCCACGGTCGGTCCATGAACGGGTACCTAGCCAGACACAACACTCCCACGTGCCTCGGAAAGAACGTTGAGCAGTCGGTCACGGCTGTCATTCTTAGATCATTGTCAGTCAAAAATCTGAAAATCTGAATATTCACGATATCAAAAGGCATGGTGTTACCCAGTAACTGAGTTATGGAGGATGGATAGGCTGTCATGTCATGTAGAACATTGGTATTCAGCTCCATCAGGTTAGACTGGAAGCCAACGTCAACATAGTTGGGAAAAGATTAGGCAAATGATGATGGTGACAGACTCACATTATTTTATAATATTTGTATATTATACACGTTGGAAGGGAATCGAATCACAAACTCCCGTGTGAGTTCAGTACAAGATTTTGGAGCCCAGCGTTAAGGTTTTTCTTCGGCTTCTTCTTCTTCCTCTTTTTTTATATGTTTTTTACTTAAAATCGTAAAAAATCATGAGAATAACATCATTCCTATCCAACCCAGCGAGATTCTTAATTAGAAAAATACATTACCTTACTCCTTATAACTGTCATTGGGTTAGGTGGAAATCACGTTTCAATTATTAATATTTAAATTAAGTTTACATGAAAAAAAAAAACACTACCTACAATAAAACGTAGAATTTAGGAAAAAGCGACGAATATAATCGACGCAGGCGAGTCTAGAATCGTGTACTGAACTCGGATTTAGTGTGTACGTCGATGCCTCCTACCCTGGAGAAGGTGTATCTATTCCTACACGAAATACTTTTAAACGTTATTGTACTCATGGATACAAACAACTTCCACCATGGGATCAAACCCCGAATATGAAGTAAATAATACAATGTGAACTCTTAAAATATTTTGTGTATTAATATGTAGATACTCCTTAAACATATGTGGATGAGTAGGAAGTAAGATGTCCTCGGTAGATTGTATGATTTATTATTAGGGCATTTTACAAACCAGCGAAAGTTTGCAAACGGACGGCGCAGGTTGTATTTCGTCAAATTACGTCCATAACTGTAATTAAATATGACCCAATATTTTAATTTTATTCTACAATAACCTATTGTATTTGACTCACAATATAATCTATTGGCTCCATATATGGACACATAAATAATTACTTTGTGTGATGATGCATGCAATCATAATTAGAAGTACAAATATGTTGAGATGTCCGCTAGCAGGGTTCATGTTTCAAACTTATATATAAGTACTTACAGGGTGTCCCACGACTTTGTCACATAGTAGAGTACCTTAAATACTAATATATAGTACATAGAAGATTTGACTGGATGAAAACTTCATTTTTATTTTAAAAGCTATACGAACTGCATTTAAAGAGTTTTAAGTGATCGTCTGTATGAACCGGGAATCGAGCCAGCTAAATGTTAAAAAAACCTGATTTCTTTCTTGTAAATAACGATGACCATGAAATTTATCATTTATTTCAATAACATAAGGTGCGTTTAACTGTAACTCACAAGAAATTGAATTTATTAAAGGTCCCAGATCCCCAGATCTAACCCCATTTGTTATTTTTATGGGGTAATGTACAAGATTTAGTTTACAGGAACCAGTATGACAGTGTGCAGGACTAACAAACTTAACATAGAAATATGATTGACACATTCACTAGGAAAACAACGGGAAGTTTTTAAAAGAGTTACCATTTGTATACAACAGGAAGGGACATATTATGAGTATTTCATTGGCAGTAATGGGAAGGTGACTTTTGAACTTCAGGATATTATGATTTTCTATATCTACTTATAAAAAAGACACCATCTAAGTATCTCATTTTTTTAGTTACGTGACTACACAAATAAGGCTGAACGTATTTTCAAATGGTTTCTATTCTTGTAATAAAGAGGCACGATAGTCTTTTTACAAGGATATGAAAACAATGGGTTTTCCGTATTCTTTTCTTCTTTACGCGCCTATTAAATAATTAGGTACTAACGGCTTCATCGTCGCCTATTCTGTACTACAATACTGGTCACCACTGTTTATTCTGGCTTTCAAGTGTGGCAGTTATTAAGAACATTTATCCAGGTTTGACCAGACACGATAATATTTAGTATTGAATACTTTCCATAGAATGTTTGTTGTTGCAAGTGATTTAATCAAGTTTGCGTTACTAATCGCACCCACGATACAGACGAAATTCCTAGTGTGGGGAAACGTTTAAAAAAATACATGTTTCCATATGTCAAACCATGTAGTGTATAGTTGTGAGTGTACCTTGGTGTGGGGGGGTATTGGATTTATAAGTAAGTAAGAACCTCTACCGCTACCTACCTCTTAACGTATTAATTATACATTAATGCGTTAAGAGGTGAGTGGTTCAGTAGGAACAAGCTTTCTTGCGTATTTTATGTATTTTATTGTTTAGCATAAAAAAACAAGCAACAATGTTTAGAAATGATACAAAATAACAAGTGGTTGCATCCAAGCCCTTGTAAGTTTTTCAGAAAATTTAACAAACAAAATATTTATTAATATAGAAAAATAAGCAACTCAATAAGTGTTTGAGTGTCAGCAAGAAAGTAACAAAATACTTAACAACTAAATGCAATGACCTCATAAAATAGTCAATGAAATACTCAACAATTACTTAAATTAGTCGTGACATACAATACATAACTACGCGTATATGCGTAATAAAGGGGAAACAAATCTGACAAAGTGTTTTCAATGTACGTCATTAACCAGTATATAAAGTCTTGCTTAAGCAGGACCGAGTACACTCCTCAACTGGGCAACGGTCCTTCAGCACATTAATAAATACAACCATGTATTCAAATATGTGCTTGAAGATCGTTCTTAGCCTGGCTCTGATCGTCAGCATTGACGGTTACGTCATGAAGCATCGCACACTGCCTCTGCCAGCGGAAGGCATGACTGTGGAGATTACAGTGAGAAGCAAGGAGGACCCGCGTCACCCTCTGTCGACAATGAAGATCGCTATCAACGAAAAGGACAAGAAAGTGGAGATGTGGATGGCTGAAGCTTCACCAGAAGTGCTGAAACATCTCTCCAAGGCAAACAACGACGTGCCGACTCTGGAAAGCCGTTCCAATGTGGTGGTTGGATCGTGTCCTGCGGGATACACCCGTCGACGTGGTTACTGTTACCCCAATGACTACTAGACTATATACCAAACCAATCTAACTTTCTTCAAAATGTTGTGAAACGTGCTTCTGTTTTGTTGGTTATTAAAACTTCATTGTGAAATACAATTATTTTTGTTTATTATTTAAAGTGTGTCTCTTTCTCATAATGCATAAGGTACCTAACTGTGTGGAATTTCCCGCCTGTCCGTATTTATAAATGAATATTTTCTCAAAGTGGTTCTAGTTCAGTTTAACTAACTATGCACTAAATTCACATATACTTTATTAAAGATAATATAATATCATCGCCTGTATTCAGCGAAGGGTTGAGTAGAGATCAAAACAAAACACCGTAATTTCACCAGTTACGTTTAACTCTCATGTAATAGGGGGCAAGCCTATTGCCATCAACTGCGCACAAATCCAGGTTCTTGGCTGCTATCGAGAAAAAGATTTTTCTTAAAGGTGGCTTACGATTCTTCAAGTGATTCTTAGTGTAAAAATGATAGAAAATCATCTTTCAGGGACTTTTTGTATATGAATGGTCAGATGTCATTCAATATTTTAAATAGTGTTACGTATTTGAGGAAAATGTCCTTTGAATGACACCTTTTACGGATAAAAGTGACAGTACCTACAGTTCCAGGTTTTTGTATTTTAGAAAAATGTAGACAGTCGCCGCGTCATCTCCGTCACTCGCACCCGACGTGCCGTGACGTGCACAGAGATTTCAGACAGGGTATGCACAAAATAAAACTTACCATCTTCAGCTTGTACTTACTCGTACGGTAGGTACAAAAAGCAAATACCTAGGCTAAATAACCATGTTTTTTTTAATTATACTTTTTTTATCATTTAGAGAGGCATGTATGTATGTACATATGTTTAGGATCACAGATTATGCAGTGCTTATTTGCTTGCATGGAGTGCATGCTACTTCTCATACCAGGGTGCCATTTATTTTTATTGTGTCATATTAAAGCCCGGAGGTCCAATTTTAGAATACCTATTAGGATTTTGATACAAAATAGGAACTATTCCATTTTCAAATCCATAACTTAAACGAAACTTTGACGACCGATATGGCGCAGCGGGCGAAGGTCCGCCTGCGACGCAGGAGGTTGCGGGTTCGATTCCCGCCCTGGGATAAATGTTTGTACGATCTATAAAATATTTGTTCCGGGTGTTCTGGGTATTTGCTATGTATAATAAAAAAATATCTATCTATATAATGTATTGTATTAAGTATATCAGTCATCTAGTACCCATAACACAAGCTCCGCTTAGCTTGGGGCAGATGATGCTGTGTGGATTGTCCAGCATTATTTAATTATTTAAATGTTCAGATTTGATATTTTTTATTGATTTTTTTAGTGGTGTAAATAAAATACGTCGTCTTCACAATGACTAGTACATAACAATTTGACTTTTGCGCCCCTGAAGGATGAAGAGCGTAAATGGGTGCAAAATGTTTTTTTCAAAAATACTTATGATAATATTTTTAGAAGCTACATTGCATCCGCAAGATTTTTGTAATGCATGGAAAATAGGATGGTATGTGATTAGTAAATGATGCGGTCAGCAGACGGGAAAAGGAAAAGCAGAGGTAACCCACTACCACTTATCATTTTGTTCCTAATCATAAGTTTCCTTATAATTACATACATATTTACAAACATTTAAAGTCACTTACACAAACAGCCAGACCCGGAACAACTACCTGTAGGCCATACAAATATTTGTTCCGTGTGGGAATCGAACCCACGACACGCGGCGCGGCAGCCGATCGCTCAGCCACTGCGCCAACCGTGTCGTCAACTATGTTGTAAAACATGTTATGTTATATAGTCTGGACGCACCTTTAGGATATGAGAATGCAACAAGAACCTACGCCATGATATTTATTTTGGAAATTGGTTCATGGGTGTTATCTTTAGGAAATATTTGAGTGGACCTGTACACCATCCTGTCCAGACATGATGGCAAGTAATCCGATGGCCCACCTGACGTCATGTGGTTTCACCGCCTAAGACATTGTAGCTGTACATTCCTATCACAGACACAATTTATTAATTATTAATTCATTTAATTCAAACATTTTCTATATGTACACAAAATTAAAATAAAAGAAATAAAATATTACAAATAATAGACATTAAAATTATATACACAATGATACATATAATTAAATTAAATAAACAATGTCATTAAATAATCAATCAATACAATTAAAATTCAATGCTTCTTGAGTCAATTTGGCGGCAGGAGTAGGTATGGCGATAGAACAAGTACATATATGTTTAAGTTCGAGACTTGACAAAGAGTTTGATGGCGACACATAACATACTCTTTTTGGTAGTCTATGGTTTTAATATTCTATATTTTAATGTCGTTGGCAGCCATTTGGCACGAGGTCTATTTTATACTGTTACATAAACTTTAGGCAGAATTACGATTCGACTTTTATTTAGTAGCCTTCCACAATAGACAGAGCTCTTGGTACGTACAGAGGTCAGCACATCAAGGTACCCCAATCTGTCAGATTCTTTGATAGTTTTTAAACGTTTTCACAAAAGAATAACGTTCGTGTTCAATTGGGAAATTTTAACAGTTTTTCAGACATACTACGAACTACTATTTTACTTAAAACCAACTTCCAAGATAAATATTGTTCGGTGTTCTGCGGGCGAACGAGTTAAGGTTCTACTCACTCCATAGAGGAGTGTCAAAACTCATGGTTGTAATTTTTTAAATACGTCTATGGGAATTCGTCCTGTACTGTGCATTTGCAAACATTAAAACTCACATACACACAGAGAGCCAACCACTGCCTGTAGGCCATACAAATATTTGTACCGTGCGGGATTCGAACCCAACGACACGTAGCGCAACACCCCACCCACACTAAATGAAAAAAATACGAAATGCAAGTTGAACCGGTAGATTTTTAACGTCCTCAATTCCGATCCTTGAATGACACACACATGAAGTCATCCTGTGTATATACATAAAAAGGGGTTTTCCTGCCTTAACTTGACTTATAATATTTTGTAGGAATTGAGGAAATCTGGGACTTGATCGTCATTACGCACTAAGCATAGTGAGCAAGCGCTGTGATTATGAATAATGTATATTCTTCCTACGTATGAAAAAACGTCTTTTGCTCATTTTCACTAACACCATACGACGTCACTGCTTCATGTTAAAGGCAATATCACACAGATCAACTCGGAATGGGATCGGCAACTTATCGCCTTTTGCCTAGTGCTTGTCCCGACGCGAGGCAATTACATTACGTTTCCTATTTTGTGTGCTTTGCAGAAGGGACTTTCCTATAAAGAATACTGCATGGCCCGAGTTGATACGGTGGCGCTCCCTTTCCGAGTTGATGTGTACTATGACCTTTAACATAAAGCAGTGACGTCGCTCAATAAAACGTATCACCAACCACAAGGCAATGACTTACGTTACGACACCCTTTCTCTGATGCATCATACTTAGGCAATCACTACAGGTTGCCTGGCAACAGATTTCTAACCATATTCCTTTTTGGCATTCTAACAATATTGGCAGACACCGAATATGACACGAAAAACAGTTTACAGAGTAACAAATGGTGAACCAGGAGTGGTTCCTTAAGAAACTGTCCACGATTGGCATTATCTAAAGTAGGGTTCCGTAGTAAACAAGGAACCTTTATAGCTTCACCATGTCCATCCGTCCGTCTGCCAGGCTTAGCACAAAGACATTTAGTACCAGAAAACTGTAATTTGGCATACGAATACATATTGACACTGCTAAAAATGTAAGGTTATGTAGGTATCTCCCCTATGCTGGGTACTTAATGAGTAAAACAAGTAAAAGTCGCCTAACGAAGTGAATATGAAAACCTCGTACAAATTCTATTGAAAATTACTTAATTACTTAGATGCAGTTGTTTTTGTTTAGGTCAATATTTAATGAGATTTGCGTTTCTCAAGTTACAATTACAGGAATAACTTTGTTTTTCATAGTTTCGTCGAGAAATGGTATACCTATTTTTGTAATCGAAAATATCAATACTGTGCAAGCATAATATTCATCCCGGCTACGACACCCTTCCCTGTGAGTGATTCAACACGCAGTTGGCAGGTTTTTTTTGTACATTAGCACATGTACAGCGTACTGCGTCATTGTTCTAGTGGTCTCAAACACGACACTTCAGCGTGGGGTGGACTCGTTTCTTGGGTCTTGTGTCGTTACACTGGGTATTTCCCATATTAACTTTTTAGTAGTTAGTAGCTTTTAAGTTTCAATATTCGTTTCATTTTTAACAATACAATCGCTCCCTATATATAGGTTATTACGTAAAGTAAATTCGAATGATTTAAAAGTTGTAAAATACTCGTTTTGCACATACATAGGTTCCAACTGTAAAATTAATAACCAACATAAAACGCACAACATCAATACATGATAGGTACACTTGGAGATGTTTCGTACATCGTTATCTATTATGATTAAGATATTTGTAGTTACCATTAATAAGCAACTACAATGCTAAGAAATCGATCTTATCTCACAAGTAAGAAACCCGTGGAATACCGTATTTTATACGACAGACAGCAGGTAAACCGTAGACGTTGACCAACTACAAGGTATTATGTAAATTAGTACCAACCTACACTGTTATCATTACTATAAATAGCTAGTTACTCATTTTACTGTTAACTACTTAATATTTTCCTAACGTTCCATAGGACAGAATCTACGTCGTGGGTACAATCAAGGAAGTACCAACAAGCCCTCCGGTTTTTCCCACAGTTTAAGGAAACTACTATCTTGGAGGGCAGTGGTCTGGTGACCGAGTTTAGTCACCAAACGCTTTGAGTACACTTGACCGCAGACTATAGGCCTGATGAGAAAAGTGAAAACAAAACACTACTCCAAACAATATGTGTATAAGTATAAGTATGGTGATCACGATTTGTGACGTCTACTTCGTGCAACTGCCGACTCTTTCTGTTTTATGACTACAGTTATTGTTTTGTTTTTACTAACATTGTCTAGTGTTAAGTCCATGTTTTATTTGATGAACTTTTCTGTCTATCTGCGGCAAATAAACAACTTTTATAAACACTTTTTTTCCCCGGAAATATAATCTAGGTACGCTTAGCGAACAAGCTTAGGGTTGAATTTTAGTTTTTTTTAATGAGCAAATGAGTTACTGTTATATGAGTTTGTATAATTGGCTTATATAATAGCTGGAATTTCCAAAACAGGTCCGATGTAATATTTTGAAGATTTACATGCTTCTCTATGGAATTGTTTCAGTGTTAGTTCACCCTCAAACAAAATTATTCTGTAGTTGGTTATTACGCCCTTTGGTGGATCCCTTCTGTATAACTGGCAATTCGACGTTACGTTGCCTTGCAGAAGTCCATCAGTTGTCCGATAGACATGTCCGCAAAGTGATTCTGATTAATTTCGCTGAGGGATGCAAGATAGTTGAATTGTTTCTCCGGGACTCGTCGGGCTAATGAAGCCCGACGAGTCTCGACGCTTTTCTGGTGGTCGCCACTGTTGATTCTGATTTTCAGGAGTTGTGGTGGTTTGGGAATAGTGTGGTGGGGTAGTCCAAAAAAATTAAATGCCCTCAAAGTGGTCTTCGTTAGCTTATTCAGATCCTAAAACTCATCTTGGCAATGCATACATAACAAGGGCATTCTGCTACCAGATGGAAACTTGTTTCTTCGGTCTCCCCATGTGCTGGGAATATGTGGTCTTCTTTGACTTTCATAATTGTGAGTGACTTGTCTTCCTGGAATATTATATTTACAAATTAATTATAAGAAATGAAATTTGGGACCCTAATGTTCTTTCTCAGTTATATTAAAAATATTTCTATGACCAAGTTTCAAGATTATTCAAGAGTTTGTGCTTGTATTGTGGGTGGTACCCCAATTTCTAGCCACTACAAAACAAATTTTCTGCAATTCAACTCAGGTTTGTATACGGCATAACCTGTCATGTTAAAATAACATCAAACCTATAATCCCCGAAGAGTTACGTAGAGGTGTACCTATAGTACACCCACAATTCGCCAGTTATGTTTCTAGTCCCTTGTTATAGGGGGCGAGCCATCAACCGAGAACATATTCAGACTTTGGACTGCTACTGAGAAATAGGGTAGTGTTCTTAAAAAATCTGATTGGTCCGAAAGTTGGATTACTCAAAAATACTGGACACGTATTTTTTCCTTTGTCACGTAAACCAAAAACGACGACGGTATAGTGCGTTGAAATTGCGCGTGACGTCACGCCGTGCTACACTTTTCGTTAAAAGTGAAGCACGGCGTGACGTCACAAGCCCCTTCTCCTGAACTTTGATGTGCTATATCATTGTCACTTTTATTGAATTAAGTAAGCAAAAAATACGTGTCCAATATTTTTTGGTAATCTTACTGACGGACTAAATAGACTTAATATATTTTTACCTAGGACACATCCCTATTCCTGATGGAAATATCCAATAACATTTTTACGACCTGACTATTGACGATTGTCGATGACGATTTTAACATGCCTAGAGCCCATTTTAATAAGGTATGTGGTTACTTCATAGAATTTTAACCTAACAACTTTGCAAGTCCTTTTTTTTTAATCGTTGCCCCACACTAGAAGTTTCTCTTGTGTCTCGTCGGGTGCGTTAAGAAACATTTAAACTCACATACACAAATAGCGAAACCCGGAATATATAAATATTTGTATGGCCTACAAGTAGTTGCTGTAGGCCATACAAATAATTGTTTAGTGCGGGTTTCAAACCCGCGACGCACAGCGCAGCAGTCAATCGCCAAGCCACTGCGCTAGCCGTACCGTCATAATAGTCCATGCAAAAAATATTTATAATGTTGATGCGCACGTCATATTATATTAATAATCAAAAATTGCATCAGCGAACATGAAATTTATTATTTCTCGTAAAATTGAGGTAATCATTTTGATCCGATTGTCCTTGTTCTGTGAATGGTAGAAATGATTTGTATTGATTAGATTGGTTACCAAAATTGGGTAGACACGTAACTAAATAAGTGGATACAAGATAAATACAAATATAAGGGGTTTTCCTTGACCTGGAGGTCTTATGTGAAACACCAAACAGCCATGAGTCACTTTTAAGGGTTCCGTGACGCAAAAGGTAACAACGTCTCTGTAGGATTTCGGTCTGCCTACTAATTTAATTATCACCGATTTACATATTTTTATTTGTTTTGCTCGTATTGAAACGGGTACATTAATATGAACTACCTGACCTAATTTCAAAACGTTACAGAACACAAAAATATAAAAATCTGAAATATAAGGCTGAATATTACAAGAAAGAACGTTTCGAATATTGATTAAAAAAAAAATAGGTTTGAATGAATGAAAATTTCAAGGACATATAACGTAAGGATGGAACCTTTAGCGAACAATTTCTGAACGTACTTGACAATGCTACAGTCGAAGTCGTCACCAAATGATTCACGCAGAGGCAACCTCCGGGGAACGTTTGCATGCGTAATATAAGAAGCGTCTACTTCAAAACCTGTCCGTACGAATATATAAAACCACGCGCTGCTGAAGAGCCACTATCATTCACAATCTGGCCACCGCACCGGTCGTTCAACACATCAAAAGTACAAAAATGTATCCAAATATGTGCGTGAAGATTGCCGTGTGTCTGGCTCTAGTCGCCTGCATTGACGGCCATGTCATAAAACATCACGAAGTGCTAATATCACCCGAGGGCATGATGCTGGAAATCGCAGTGAAGAACAAGGGTAACGGGCAAGTAGTGTCTCTAATGAAGATTGATATCAACGAGAAAGACAAGAAAGTTGTGATGTCGTTGGATGAACCTGCGAGTGTAGTGCCAGTGGACATTGGTACGTCGACCACGGAGTTTGTACCGATTATCGGGAGTCGTCACAACATCAAAGCGGGCACCTGTCCGCTTGGCTACACACGACGAGGTGGATTCTGCTTCCCCGATGACGACTACTAAGTGATCCCTTCCTAAGTGTTCACCCCAATGTAAAGACTTATAGAAATGTGATATTCTCAGTGTTATTTATTTATTAAAAGTGATTATTTAAATTATTTAAACCGTTTTTTTGTTTTGTGTGTTTTTAAGTAATCTTATCACTGGATAGTGACATGATTATGGTAGATTTTTCTATACATATACATTTATTTAACACACACACCACTATCACAGGCTTACCTAATAAAAAAGTGTAGTTATAGTTATTGTCTTACTAATCTTAAACTTAGAAACAATAATACTATTTCAACAACCAAGAGTAATTTTACAAAATCTATATAAACACCTGTGCATATTATAAAAAAAATACAGACCGATGTTTGTTCAGTAAAGATAGTGAAGAAAAACTAATATGGGGGGTCGTTATTAGAACAATAGGAGCCAAAACAACAGTTTTAAGAATATGTGTCTGTCTGTCCATCTGTCTGTATGTTTGTACACGGATTACGCAAAAACTACTGCATGGAATTGAATGCAATTTTAACCGATGTATTGCTAAAAGTCTTACTTAAAATATAGGCTCATTTTAGGATTCTAAATTCTAAGCGTACGAAGTCATGGGCAAAAGCAAGTTACTAATGAAACACAAGAAGCACTGGTTTGATTTTTTGTTTCTTCAAACCTATCAGACAGACGTGTTACTGGGAAGTTTGATCCGCCAGTTCTCTTCCCAGCAAAAACACTAGAAAGTGGTGAAGGGTGTCCGTTTTGGGGGACTGTCTCGTGTAAACATTTTGACGTTCAAAAAGTGCTGATTCTCAGCCTAATTTAAATAAATGAATTTTGTTTTTCATTTTGAACTGTCTTATGTAAATTTTGACGTTCAAAAAGTGCTGTTTTTTTTTTTGCATACATGTTGTGTTGATTAAATTTTTATGCTAAGTTTGGAAAGTAAAATACTATTTAACTTTTAGAAAAGTTAACATATTTCCATAAACGGAATTTTTAGAAACATCATTAATTATGTATGTTACGTGTGTTAACATCATCATCATCTAGCCTAGCCTTTTCCCAACTTTATTGGGTCGGTTTCCAGTCAAACCGGATGCAGCTGAATACCAGTATTTAACATGGAGCGACTGCCCATCTAACCTCCACAACCCAGTGACTTTACAACACGATGCCCCTTGGTAAGACCGGTTGTCAGACTTTCGTGCTTTCCCACGCACGGAAGAGACTCGATATATTAGGAACAGTCACCCACCCACGGACTGACCACGGCAAGCGTAACTTAACCTTCGAGCTGCTCTTATGTGTGTTGTCCAGAATATTTAATTTCAACTCTCTAATCAAAGATTCCCTTTCATTCTGCTCCTAACGCACTCCATCAGCAAATGTTGCACATCTTCAATTTTGTTGCATATGTCACAGTTAGGGGATGCGACCTTTCGCATTAGGAAAGCAAACTTTGCCAATTGATAGTGTCCAGAACGTAGCCTTAGTGCTAAAACTTAACATAATTTCTACCCAAACTTGTATGTTCGAAGCAAGGCACGAGAGGAGGCTCGTTACTTTATACGAAATTCCTTTCCTTTTTGATATTTCATTAAAGCTGTTCTTCCATCTGTCAAAGCGCGACAGCACTAGAAAGTTAGCCTATACTTATTATAGTCAACGTAAGATAAAGTCTGGACCAGTTTAAATTACATCAGTGACACAGCGAATACTGTGAAGCGAATATTATGCATCTAATTAACTTTTTTTGAACACAAAAATGTTTTCCTTATAACTGCTAGTACGAAATAATTTTAAAAACAACCTTGCGGAATATAAAAAGTGTGGTTATTAAGAAATACCGGTGACACATTTTTTTATGTTATTTTGATTAGATGTTGTGAAACATAAGAGATTTTTGCTAGAATTTGGGTCTGATTTAACGGAGTATTATGTTAATTCAGTATCATCATTATCATCATCTGCCTAGCCTTCTCCCAACGTGTCGGGGTCAGCTTCTAGTATAACCGGATGCAGCTGAATACCAGTATTTTACATTGACCGACTGCTTATGCACTACAATTTTCTTAACAAATAAATTTACTGGGTAATACGATATCCCTTGCCTAGACTGGCTGTCTGACTTTAAGGCTTCTGACTGCCCGAAACGTTCCCGTGACTGTTCTCTCTTTAATAATTTTTCCGAGGTACGAAGGGGTAAAAGCATGTAATGAATGGTCACCTATCCTCGTCAAGCGTAGCTTTACCTTCGATCGACCCGCCGCCGTGCGCATGTTGTTATGTAGTCACAAGCCCCATTATGTAAATGTACTTAACAGTCGGTATTTTAATATATCACCTTTTTAAACTCTTTTTATAAACCTTATGTATATATAAAAATAATATTTAAAACCGACGGTATGGTTTGTCATGTTACGCCATAAGTTTAGTGACGTCACAGTCATAAACATATCACTAATTGGTAAAGCTGGTTGTCAGGCTGGTTTTTGACTACCCGTAACGACTGTCAAAGATCCACAAATAACAGCCAGGACCAACGGCTTAATTTAATCATGAGCTCTTCAATAAATAAATCACCGATATTGAAATATGACTACATAATTCTATATCGGTATAATTGTTTTAATTATATAATTTAGGAAGATTATGATTTTATTTAAAATTAAAAAATGTGTGACGTCATACCAGGGTACATCCTACCCACCTATGACGAAGACGAGGGGAATTTTATAATTCATGTCATGTGATTTACGGATGACCCTCGGGGTTTCCGGAGTTCTTTGAAGCAACCAAATACCCCATGTTTTAGCCAATTAATGAGTCTTTTGACCCAATTTCTGATAAGGTACTGTAGGTATTTCAAGTTCATATTCGATGGACAGACGACCGTGGCGTGACACAAATGTGGCGCGGCAGGCAAAGGTCCGCCTGCGGCGCAGGAGCTTGCGGGCTCGATTCCTGCCCTGGGACAAATGTTTGTACGATCTACAAAGATTTGTTCCGGGTGTTCTGGGTATTTGCTATGTATAATAAAAAATATCTATCTGTGTAATGTATTGTATTAAGTATATCAGTCATCTAGTACCCATAACACAAACTCTGCTTAGCTTGGGGATAGATGATGCTGTGTGGATTGTCCAGCATTAGTTATTATTATTATTATATTATATTTATTCACAGTGAGTCAGTTTTACGATGTAGATACTTCGAATCGTGTTCGATGATAGTGTTCCCAATTTGAAAACCTATAATTTAAACATTTAACTCAGTAAAGTAGAAGATAAGAAAACGGAAACTGGAAGAAGATTGTAATCGAAATCTTAGACGAATAATGCAATCTTATCTTATTTCACACTGTTTTCAGGGTTCTTTATCCTAAGGGTAAATAAAACGGGACTCTATTAGTAAGACTCCGCTGTCCGTCCGTCGTGGATGTATCTCATGAACCGTGATAGTTGGACAGTTGTAATTTTCACAGATGATGTATTTCTGTAGCCGCTATAGCAACAATTTCTAAAAAGAGAAAAATATGAATATTTAAGCGTGTTTTTTTGCCGTTTTTATAGATAATGGTACGGAACCCTTCGTGCGCGAGTCCGACTCGCATTTGGCTGGGATTTTAAATCAATTGTACACCTAGACTACCGTTAGCAATTAAGCGGTATTCTGGCGTCTTTTTGCCAGTATTAAGTTCACCTGGCTTATACATTTATTACAATATTACCGAGTGATTTACAATTTGAATGTGCATACCTATATATGGTAGGTTACAAGAACAAGTTTTACAAATTTTGATGCTGTAGGTACACACTAAATTTACAGACCTAGGATCTATACACATACTTTACAACAAAAGTTTTTCCTCCTACCTCAGCTTGTAAAGTGTTGTCATTGTAACGTCATTATAACGTCATTGATTTATGTTTTACGTAAACTACATTTCCTGGAACAGGCCGAGGCGTAGGTAAAGGAAACCCTCTTATTTTGTTTGCAAACATTCTGAAAAGATGTTAAATGTGATGCTAAGAATTCAAATTAAAAACTTAGAACTTACATGTGATTTAAACACAACTGTCGAAATGTGAGTGTGCCTACTATTGGTACACTTCTGCCGAGCCCTTCGTGGATTACATCCGTGATGTTATGTTTTAAAAACCAAGAAAGAAAGCTGCTAGAAGGACGCCAGAGGTTTTCATCTGTCTCAGATTCTGTGCTGATGTTTTCAACACCCAAATGTGTTTTAGTTGACCTTTCATTACCGATGGGACTAGACTAACGTTATAACTTACGAGTTACAACTTATCGTTTTTACAAACTCTGTTTCACGATTTGACGTCTTCAGTTCATTTTATTTGCAAACACTAGCAAGGAAACATACGGCCCTAGCGCGAACGCATGACGTAAATTCGCACGATTTTTAATCTGAACGTGAACCTTATACTTTTGAATAAAGTCGAAAAATTATAAATTATCAATGATATATGACAATTTGGGAAGCTTGCTGTGCTCGCCTCTGGACAACTAAGCTTTAGATAAAGTTTATGGGGCAAGTACACTTATCACCTATAGATAAGAATAAAGTCTTTAAGATAAAAACATATTTTGCGAGCGAACAAGTACCTATCTAAATTCATTCATTGTTTTTTTTTATTTTTTTATTCATTCTGTACTTTTTTACATGTCAGATACAACTCAAGCGTACATACATTTCGAACAAAACAAATTAAATACCTAATTAAGTATGATCCAACTACAACCATAGGTGATATAATATATATAATATTAATTATTTCACCATAATTAAATGTCCTGAACTGAATTTCATCATTTAAAATTAATAAAGGCATCTATAATTTCACGATGTGAATAAACATGCGTGAAACTAGTAATTTGTCTTAAATATTGCGTAAAGTTACTATAACCTGTGTATTAAAATGTGTAGGTACCTAAAATACTGTTTTATATACGGTTGGTGTTGTACTAAAACGGTAGTTATATATTTGATCCCGAAGTGCGTGTGTCGTGTAGAATCATTTATGTGTTTGAGTTTTAAAGACTCAGTGAAAATAGTCTGTTTTAAATAGCGTTGAAATTTCCAGTTGTGCATTCAGTGTTCTGATTTCATCCAGTATGCATATGTTTAATATGGTGACCCTGATTGGGTTTTTAAGCTACATAGTGAGCTCCATCTTAAAATTCTTCAAAAGGTACCTACTACTTCGATTCTTCGACTATTTTTATTTATATGACCCCTACTTATTTTATCTGATTAACCGTTTGCCAAAATGTGGCGTGTGACCTATGTGGCGCGGCGGGCAGAGGTCCGCCTGCGACGCAAGAGGTTGCGGGTTCGATTCCCGCCTTGGGACAAATGTTTGTACGATCTGCAAATATTTGTTCCGGGTGTTCTGGGTATTTGCTATATATAATAAAAATATCTATCTATGTAATGTATTGTATTAAGTATATCAGTCATCTAGTACCCATAACACAAGCTCTGCTTAACTTGGGGCTAGATGATGCTGTGTGGATTGTCCAGCTAAAAAAAAAAAAAAAAAAATATGTCTGACTGCAACCCCAGTGTTTGCGCTAGCAGACGCGGGACACTTTTTATTTCAGACTAGTTATTATTCTATATTAAGACTTTCCCTCACTACAGTACTCACCAAAGACCGGTGTTTGTGAAGTTAGCTACACATTGGATTTTTCATTTGATATGGACTTGAGAAGTGTAGTAAAAATGGTTAAATGAAGTGTGTTCAGACCAAGTGAAATTCGGTCAGTGATAAGGATAACTAACGGTTTACCATTCGAAAAACCTCCTGACATTTTCGCTATCACAGCCATTTTATACCGGATATTCTCCGAGATTTCTGGGATAGTCGTAAAGTATCGAAAAAATTACCCCGTGGAGACTACCTGCAGCTAGTTTCACACTCACAAACATTCATAGCGAGTATCATACACCTTCGAATCCACCTAACATAGCTATTCGTTTGATTATAGATGTTGCTTCAGTAGTAATTCTGCAGCCAGTTCAGCTCCCGTCAAAAATGTCACTCCAGGTGGCCAACAAGATGGTCCCCTTATCCTAACGCCTTTAATCGATCATGGAAACTTTGCAAAGGCCAAGAACCTATCCGAAGTAAACCCGAGTCTTTTCGCCGGTGTCAAAAGTCACGCCGCGTACATCACTGTTGACAAAATTCGGAAATGGAACCTGTTCTTTTGGTATTTTCCCGCGCAAGACGTTAATCTAGAAAGCACGCCGTTGATTATCTGGCTGCAAGGAGGGCCTGGTGTCTCTTCTTTATATGGCCTGTTCGGCGAAATAGGACCTTTACAAATTATTGACGGATCAGGTTCTGTGATTTTTTTTTACCTTTAAATTATTCTATGCTTCTGTAAATAATGATGATTTGCAACAACCTCAAGCAACCCTATAACAATAGACATCAAAATTCACCATCATCATTTATTGACTGAATTTATGTTTTCCAGTTCAAAAAATGCCTATCACGTGGGCCTCCAACTACTCACTCCTCTTCATTGACAACCCAGTAGGAACTGGTTTTAGCTACAGTAATGGAGCAGAATACGTCACCAATCAGGATGCTGTGAGTGATTATGCATTGTGGACCACCGATGGACTGAACTAAGTTCTGATTTTCTATTGAGAACATTAAAAAGTATATCTTTCCTATACGCAGGTGGGCCGGTGTCTTCTAAGCTTCATCCAACAGTTTCTACGAGTGTTCCCTGAATTAAGAAGAGCACCTCTGTTTTTAGCTGGCGAATCGTATGCTGGCAAATACCTTCCCGCTTTCGGACATTACATACATCATTATAATAATAATGATTTAAATCCGATAAATTTAAGAGTCAGTATTTTTTTTAATATACCTCAATTACTTCCATTTTCAATGTCATGATGGCCCAGTGGTTTAGTCCTCGCCTCTTGTGCACGAGGTTGTGGGTTCAAACCTGAGCACGTACCAATGTGAGTTTTTCAAATCATATGTACTTTCTAAGTTTATCTTGGACATCACTGACATCGGTGAAGGAAAACATCGTGAGGAAACCTGGACTTATATAGTTAATATAAGTCTGAAATCGCCAACCCGTCTTGAGCAAGCGTGGTGATTAATGCTCATGCCTTCCCTGTATGAGAAGAGGCCTTTGCCCTGCAGTGGGACAGTGATAGGCTGGTACTTTACAAAAAATTTTTTACTTCCATTTTCCACATTTATATGAACTACTTAATTTGTTGTCTGGACTGTAGGGCCTGGCGATCTGCAGCGGGTGGATAGACCCACCGTCAATGCTGCATAACTCCGAATGGGCGTTACAAGTGGGCCTCATTGATCACAAAGAAGCGACTGAAATTAGCAAACTAGAATCGAAAGCAAGACGGTACTGGAAACAAAAAAAAATACACAGTTATGTTATGGTACGTACTTAAATAGATACTAGCTTACCCAGCAAACGTTGTTTTGCCATATAGAAGTTGGTGATAGGAGGGTGAAAATTAAGGGTTATAGTATGTATTTTTGTATGTCGTATCATAAAAAATAAATACAAAATATTTTGTCAAAAAAAAAAATGGGTTGGACCACCCTTGACATTTAGGGGTATGAAAAATAGATATTGTCCGATTCGCAGACCTAACCGATATGCATACAAAATTTCACGAGAATCGGTCGAGAATTCTATATATTAGATATATATAAATATCTATCAATATACTTAGTAGACTACAATGTATTTTTCTTAATTTCAGTATGCAGTCAAAGCGTTTACAAGGGTAGTTTGCAAAGCACCCGTTAATATTTACAATTATACTGATGGTGAAAGTCATGGATTCACTGTTTATGGTGAAGCTAATAACTTCACCGGACCAGCTGATACTGCAATAGAAACATTTTTAAATAAAACAGAAGTACAAAATGCACTACACGTCAAAAAGCAAAAGTTTGCTATGGAGAATCAAACTGTACTCGATTGGTTAGGGTATGATATTTTTCTTACCGCTAAACCTTGGCTAGAAGAATTGATGGAACATTATGGAGTCCTGTGTTTCAAGTAAGTTTGTTCTGTAACTCTTCAGATATTTTTTTAATCAATAAAATTATGTTTCGTGGTCTCTGAATCTACTACTCTACTGTCTACGGTCTACTGAATCCGCTCTTCTTATTTAACTTCCAGCGGGCAGCTGGACATGGCGGTACCTTATTCACTGGCAGTTCGCACCTACAATAGCCTTAAGTGGTCCGGAAGACAAGGTTACCTTAACAACGACAGACAATGTCTCTACGATGAAGAAAATGGGTCTCAAATTAACTCGTGAGTAAAACGCATTCTTGTAATTGTTTGATGTAGATTTTATGCATTGGACAGCAACAAGGTCTAAAACCTTCGCCCTTCGAAATATTGCCGAAGTATTGATGTAATTCAATTTTGACCAGTCTCTCTTGCTAGTAATTGTATTGGCAATCAATCTCTTTAGATTGGAACACGGCGTTATTTGGCTGCAAATAACAAGTGATGGGTAACTTATCATTTTTATATGAGGTTGAGGGAGTACCTCATTTTACCTCGCGAGGTACTCACGAGGTACCCGTCATTTGAGGTGAGGAGTCGTCCGTCAGCGTATTCACCTCACTTCAATTATTCTATAAATTTGAAAATTGTACAAGTATGAAATAAGTCGGTTCATTCGCTCACTCATTCACTCAATACCTCAATACTCACTCTCTCCTCGCACAGAATAATACTCTACGAGCACTCGCGAGTACTCACGTCGATTATGTGAAAGTCAATTCTTAAGTGAGGACGCGTGAACGAGTGAGGTGGTTCAATGTTGAAAATCGAGTAACTCTTTCAACTTGGGATCACGAGTACCTCAAACGAGGCACCACATGAGTGAGGGACACATCTCTACATATAACTCCATTCTGAACGTGTTCTGCTATTAAATGGTGTTTTATGGAAGAACTTTTACAACCAAGCAATGGGCAAAACCTGTCGTTTTTTTTCAGTTTCATTAAGAGTAGTATATTCTTCATGGAGGCGATGGTGGTTGGTGCGGGTCACATGGTGCCTGCAGACAAGCCGCGCGCCGCCAAGCAGATAATCGACAAGTTTATTAACAGATACAAATAAGCCAGCACGGTCGTGCTAGCTAGACAAGATGGTTCTTCAAAATCTTCATTGATGAAACAACAAATAAATAACTATGTAATACACACAGTTACACAAGTATTCTTTCGTAAATAGGTCTAAGTTCAAATAGCAAAATAAAATGTATACCATTTTTATCTAAGCTTATCTATTTAAATATAATTAAAGACGACAATGTTACGCTGTTGTGTGTGAGTCATCATCGTTGTAAAAAACAACGACGTACCTACTCTTTTCCTCAAACCATAATTTATCATATATGGAACTAGAACGTAACAAAAATGATTAAGTAGGTACGCCAAAACGGTTGTGATAAAAGCCTGATTCAGTCGTTTTCATAACAGTATGCATGAATGGCATATTTTAATCTCCTTGTCGAAGGTATTAATTCAATAGCTGGTATTATGCACGACGAATTCATGGCTTGCCGCCATGTTCCAATGCTTGAATAGTTCGTCCATGTTACAATTAAAAATAATCGAAATAATTTGGAGTATGTTTAAGCCCCCGCATTCGATGCGGAGCTTTACGATGTAAATTCACGAGATTGTACGTATGCATTCATTGGAAATATTTCATTCACTTTGAACAGATTTAAACGTATTCATTTTGGCGTGTTATTATTTTATTTTGCAATGACGTTGAGTTTAACTTTATTTTTCGTTTATGTTGTGTTATTTTACAATATTTTTACAGCCAGGTTTTGGTCGTTGGTTTTATTATAAGTACCTAGTCAACTCCTCTAAGCTCTCATAATTCATTTAAATTATATTCTGCTCAAGTTTTGTATTTTCATGAATGAAAAAAGCGTACAATATCGTGTAATATACGGTTGGGGACCAGGACTAGCTGCTGTGCAGGAAGTCTTTGGAAATTGCTGCAGCGTTAATTTTCTAAAATATTGTAGCTGTTACAATAAAATATTATAAATATCTACATTTTCTGTAACCTTTCATTCTTCTTTTTAATATTCTTATGTGCCGACGGCATTTCGCGCTGCTGGCCGTATATAAACTAATTTACATTACTATTTCTTTTTACTATTTGAACCAAATTAATGAAATAAGACGAGCGCTAATCCCACCGACAAACTGTTACGCAGTTTAAGAAGTTTACAAAATGTTGTTCCAGAATAAATTGTTTTTTTTTTTATTTGAATAATTATTTATAATTATTCTTATTCCTCGACATAACACCATTGCTCTAGTTCTTCGCAACAGCTGAAGTGTAGCATTTATTGGTTTATAACCGTTCAAATAGAACTTCTTAATGTAGGTACCTATTTGCTCCAATTATAGTTTCGTACGATGTTGACCCTGACATTGTTCTAAGAACTTGTCGCGGGCTTACTGATAAGTGTAATACCTACCTTATTTACCTACTATTCTTTTTTTTTCTAAGCAAACCGAATGACTCATCAGAAATTCAACTAAGTACCTACTTAAAAATTTGTATCTCAAGTAATCGGCCTAGTTTACAATTTGGTGATTCATAATCATAAAAAAACTTGGCCCCTTATAAATGAACGCGGAGAAAAAATATTCCGAAATGTATGGGTAATTTAGAGAATATACTGATTTAACTTGTTGAGTTAATAATGGTGTAGGTGTGTTGTCTTGTCAGGAAAAAGTAACAACTGACTGGGTTAGAATATACTTCATATGGGTAAATACAGAAATGAAAAATATCAAAGAACTTTATTGGCTAAGCCAGTTTCATTCATAACACTACCTATTACAGATAGTTATCCTTGTAATGTTCAATTTATGAGATACACACTCGGTTGGGGAATTTGAGTTATAAAATTAAACGTTTATTTGCCAACAAATTGGTATTATAAATACATACCATATAATATTATTGAGGAAATACTCATATAAATAATTCTCGCACTATTGATTTAGGTAGGTACTATGAATGAGGGAAATTCAAAGTAGGTTTTAAGCATTTTATTTGGATTATCCAAGACACAAATCGGCGACGTCACCGAAAAAGAAGCCACACTCAAGAGGGACTGTGCTGAACACGTTTCCTGGATGTGAGATCCATTCTTCATTCATTTGACGACCGATGTGGCGCGGCGGGCGAAGGACCGCCTGCGACGCAAGAGGTTGCGGGTTCGATTCCCGCCTTGGGACAAATGTTTGTACGATCTACAAATATTTGTTCCGGGTGTTCTGGGTATTTGCTATGTATAATAAAAAATATCTATCTATGTAATGTATTGTATTAACTATATCAGTCATCTAGTACCCATAACACAAGCTCTGCTTAGCTTGGGGCTAGATGATGCTGTGTGCATTGTCCAGCATTATTTATTTTATTTATTCCTACGTGAGACTCTGAAAACGTCCAGCGACAACGCGGAAAACACAGGCAGCTTGAGACCTTTAAGCGAGATTGGTCTATCTTGGCGCAGGATCGAGTGCTGGCGATTAAGGAAAGGAGCCTTTACCCTGCAGTGGTACAGCACTGGCTGTTTTTTTAGTGCTGTCCCTTACAACAGCCGATGCGCTATTGATGAAGTATTGACGATTCACCTTACAGGCTCAGAGATGGATTATGTTGAAAAGGCCTTTAAGTATGGAATTGTTCTCTCAAATGGGGTATTTACAAGGTAGTTTTGAAACTGAATGGCAGATAATGGTCACAATCCACCACAAAATACCTAAAAACAAGAAATTTAAATGAGGCATTGTTTCTATACAGGCGTAAAGATTTTATAGAAATCCACTTCTGAACGCCTATGGGCCATTAAACTTCTTTAACTAAATGTCTCGCAGTAGCCAGTAGAATAATTTACTGCGTGTACTTAAGAGTTCTCACCAAGAAAAGGAATTTTCTATAAATTTTCAATTAAATAAAAGATCTTTTTTTCCATCCATAGGTATAAGTCATGAGTATATTTCAGTTTAAATAAAAAATGCATTGAAATCAGAGGCAACTCCGGTCGGGAGGCTTTATGAAAACATTCAAATGTATCACGTAGTTACTCATACAATTTAGCGACTTTGGTTTAAAGTTAACTATTACATTTTTACTTCTTTTAAATTCCTTTTTCAGCAAGTTCATCATCATCATCTGCCTAGCCTTATCCCAACTATGTTGGGCTCCGCTTCCAATCTAACCGGATACAGCTTTTTCAGCAACATATTTAAAGAAAAACTCAAGAAGGGTTATGGTTTATATTTTACCGTATCTGGACTTTTAAAGCTGACTGGCATTTAACTCTTACGTTTGACATATTCAAGGTAGGTGTATTTAAATGATTAATAGAATCCAGTCGGCACAAAAATAATATAACAGGTTTTTACAACATACTGTTTCGCATTATAAAACTATGTAGAAAGATGTAAACACCGTCGTCAATATTAATACATTGTTGACGCTGATTGATTAGGTTTATTTATAATAGTAGGTAGGTGTTCAATGACTGTCCTTATAGAGTACTTCCTTTAATATTATCCTTTATTATTTAATAGACCCTATATTTACCCTTAATTTGTTGTGTTTGCAGATGGAATGGAGTAAAATTAAGAGTATGTAATAATAATAATAATAATGGCAGACAATCCACACATCATCATCTAACCCCAAGCTAAGCCGAGCTTGTGTTATGGGTACCAGATGACTACAATACAATCTTGTGTTCTGTGTTAATTTGATTCAAATGGAATAGTATACTACAACAACAAAGTTGACAATATTAATATCTTTCTTTTCGTTTATGTCTCTACGTATGTTAATCACTGTAATTGGTGTAGTACCGTTAATATTTAAATAAATAAAATAAAATAAGGGATTAACAACGCCATCTAACAATTTAACCGCGAACTAAAGAGGGAAACATTCGTCAAGTTGAACAGCTCAGTAATTGGGATTATGTCAAAGAGTAACAATAAATTTATTTGGATTGAATGTTTGTGTTATTAACTTTCGAGTATTCCCAGGGTTCTTGTTGTAAATTATATTCACGAAGACTAGTAGATATAAGATTTACCTATTCAGAGACACATTACTTACAGATTTAACAAAATACAAATTGAAACACGACTTATCTATCTGACAGCTAGTCAACGACTACTCGCGCAAGACCCGCGCTTTTTTGAACGACACCCACAAGATATACATTTTTAATTATTTGATGAAAATGGAGCCAAAATAACAGAATGTATAAAATAACTAACAGGATACAGGTACGTTGTTAAAAATAATTTTTACATTTAAATATTGCAGTGCCTCATTGTCATCCGTGTAGCCTTTCCCCAACAACGTTTAGGTCGACTGTCACAGTACAGTCTATCCGGAAGCAGTTGAATAGAAGTTTTTTACATGGAGCAACTGCCTGTCTGACCTCAACAACACAGTAACTGGGCAACAGTATACCCTTTGGTAAGACTATTTGTCAAACCTTCGGGCGTCTGCCTTGTCATGACAGCCAGGACAAAGGGCTAAGCGTGCTCTCAGGGACACCGTGGGCTACGTGGGAACTAATGGAGCACCCATCCACGGACTGACCCCGGCAAGAGTAGCTTGACTTCCAATTCTGTAGTGCCTGATTTATACAATATTATGAAAAAAGATCTTGATTTTACCTATTTAAGTATATATTTCATTAAGGAGAAATATAAAGAACATGCTCTTACTACCTTCTAGTGATGATTCAGACAAGTCATCATCCTCCTCCTGCCCTTATCCCAATTTATTTGGGGTCGGCGCAGCATGTTTTCTTCTTCCATACATCCCTTTTTGTCGTCTTCTCAAGAGTTACCTCTTTTCTAGCCATCTTTCACACAATCCATCTATCTTTTATTTCATCTCCCTCTACTTCGTAACCCTGCACATTCATACTCAATCCTTTTCTCATGATTATGACAAGTATCAACAGTAATAAAACCTCATTATTCTAGCCATCAATCTGAAGTCATTAAGTAATAAAAAACAATACACTGTCAAATCTATTACGGTTCAAACGGATCTATTTATAAATCGTAATTGATATGTCATCAGGTACCGAGACATGAGCAGTCCTAAATGAAAATTGGAGCACCTGGCACGATGCGCAGTCGCAGTCATAACAAGCGATTTGTCAACACGTTTATAGCTTTATCGCTGTGGTTGTCAGGCTGATTGAAAGGGCACGGAAACTTGTGAGGGGACGACTGAAGGCCAGCATGTAATTCAACGGAGATGACGGCTGTGTATCAGGGTATTTTATCAAACAACTATGTATCTCTCTCTATAGATCTTGACGGCTGGTTTCTGAATTCACTGCCTACCTATCAATGACTGACCGGTATTCTGGATACGACGACATGGTTTTACTTTTCAATGAGTCGCTGTTTACACGCGCAATTATTATCTATTTCGCCTTTTTTTTAGGTAGCTCCACTCGCAGTTCTGCACTAGAAAGCTGTTTACTGCTTAACCGAACGATCTTAAAAACTATATTCACATACCTATTTCGCCTAAAAAACGAAGTCTATTTATTCAAAAAATACTGTATACAACCCATTAATGTATCCCATATTAATTTATTTAAGTATTATAACAAGAAATATTCGAAATCATTTACCACATCAATGTTTTTTAAGTAAATGAAAATATCTGCCTACCGGCCATGCTGCCCCTCACAAGGCTGCACTAGAATTTTCTCGGTACAAAATGACACCCACAGTTTAGAATTTTGTAACTCAATATTTCATCCAGCGTTTTGTTTAGTCTTTATTTTACTTTAGTGTATTACAATTGGTAAGTAAACATCAGTGACATGCAGACTTTTATTATTTCCAATACTTAATAGGTACTATGTTCTTGTAAACTTAAATAATTCTTGGTAGGTACCTACAGTCAGTGTAAAATGTAAAAAAATATATCTATATATGTAATGTATTGTATTAAGTATATCAGTCATCTAGTACCCATAACACAAGCTCTGCTTAGCTTGGGGCTAGATGATGCTGTGTGGATTGTCCAGCAATATTTTTTTTATTTTTTTTTTATTACCAGACTGTGTATTATTCTCAAAAAAAAAAAAAAAAATCTGAATAATAATAGTAGTTGCTCGCAATTTACGGCATGGTTGGCTCAGTGGCTGAGCGATTGGCAACTGCGTTTCGTGTCGCGGGGTCGATCCCCGCACGGAACAAATACATATTTATATAGAGAATTTACTACTTATCCATTTCACTTTATAATATGTACCTATGATAACAAAGACTTAATAATCAAATCAATCGAACAACGCTGTGGCCGGCCATGTAATGGACAAATTGACGCACTTGCACAGTGCTGGAGAGCCCCAGAATCCTTACGGCTTGAGTCAGAAACTCAGAATTACGTTTGGCCGGCGTGTTGTATGATTTGCTCGTAGTTCGGTGTCCGTAGAATGAACTGGCGGTTTGACGGTAAAAGCTTATACCTATTTCTTGAACCATTGTCGCCTGTAGTTCACGGCTGTTGTAATAGATGGCGCTACTGGTTGCAGAAACTAATCGCCATCACAACCGTTAATAGATAAACTGCTTTAGTTGGTGTTATTTATTACTGATAGCTAAGAATTCTACTGCAGCTTGTTAGACTAGAAGCCTATAAGAAAATAATAGGATCAGTGGTATACCTAGTACCTATATTATTTTGTTTTCTAAGTTTTGGAGTGCATTTGTTTATTCTCCAAAGGCGATATTGCTAGAGAAGGAAATAATAGTTAATCTGTATCCCATGGGAGACACGTATTCAGGGGGAGTGTAAGTGCCTTGTGTCCTTCTGAGGTAGGTTTACTATATGCAGTTAGATCTTTATCGGATCAGTCCTTGAGGAATAAGCAATATGTTTACGTAGGCATGTATCTACATATACCTACTTACCATCCGTCTTTGTTTTGAAAACTTTCTACGCTGTCTTTGCTTATCATAGATTTATTTTGTATCTATACATATTAAATATTCTAACTGTATCAAAATATATCAACATTTAAATGTTTCTACATTTATTTACGAACCAAGGAAATAATATTGAACAAAAGTGCATATTTATCGGTACTAGTGGTCACACTGGTCTCCCAGTAGCTTTAGCTTTTACTCGTTCTCCTTTTAAACTTAAACTATGCCATATCGTCGCTTACATTCTAAAACCGCGTAACTCAAAAATTTGAAATTTTGTGTTACTATCGTCATTCAATAAGGAATCGAAAAACAAATCGTAAGGCCAATCACAATCAATAGTTAAAGCCAATAGGAACACGTTATTTCAATAATATAACCACCACTATGTTAATATTCTCCTAAAAACTACGTGAACAACACGTAGGTACTCGTATATCACTAACACTTAAATAGCGCAGTTTCTCTTTTTTTGCTTGATATTGTAAAGAAACAACGCGTAAGTAACATGAAAACTTTTTAAATAATATTTTTGGAAAGTAAACCTATAGATAGTACTTTATTAAAATAATTGTTTGTCTTTTGGTATAAGTAAAATAAACACAATGAACATTATAGGCAATAAAATAAAAATATATATTATGCTCTCCTGAAAAGTTAACTATTTTGTTAGGACTTAAGCGACGATATGTCACACTCCTCTGTGAGCTCAATATGCCGAAAAAGGGGTATACAGTTTTCTTCCCACGTATTAATACATAGAAGATAAAATATCGCTACAAGTCTATATAAATACAAGCGGTTGGGCTGTCGAGTCGTGTGACATCTTACTTCTACACTAGTGAAGATGAAAAGGGTAACGTTCGATATAGACACAAGTGGATATTTTTATTTCTTTGCCGACACTGACCCATTTCTTTGTCGTAGAGTGGCCGAGGACGGATCTAAAACTATTGTTTCTAAATGTTTCGTACATTTTGTTTGGTTCTGCTGCCTTTTATTGTTGGATTTATTGTTTTTTTTTTTTATAGGCAATTGGGGTTTAATTAAGATTTTGTAGATGTTGAATGTGTAATATTTTTTATCAGTATAGTTGCTGGCATTTAACTCGAAATCTCGGCGGAGTGGTGGTGGGTTGGAGTAAGGTCCCAAATCGCTTAAAGTATGAGCGTTCAAAATAAATGCCAGCTACCGTACCTACCAGTTGACAAAGAGTTTTTTTTTTAATTTGTATGGACGCTAAGTTGGGTAAAGTTTACTTTGAGATCATATCATGTGTTGATATTTATTCTGAAATGATTATATCATACAGTGCGTAAAAACAGATGCGTTGATGGAGATTTAAACTAAGTGTAGAGCAAAATTTCGTATAAGTACTCGTAGGCATTTAGACAGTATGGGCAAGTTCTAATCTAAAGGTGTAAAAAAAATCTAGAAGGAATCATGAGCTTAATTTTCAAGAAAATAAAAGAGACATTTAATTTATTTGAAAAAAGCTGTACCAACTTACGAAAGTTTTAAAGCAAACCGTTCGAACTGGCAATATTTAGTTCCGAGTAGAGCTAAACTACTTTTTAAACTTGTCGCGTCACATTAAAAATAAAAAGAATATGTCACATTTTTGATGCCACTTAACTTTCTATCAATTTCAACCCATGTTTACATCTAGCCCCTTTCTTTAGGACGTATAGTTAAGAATATTTCCAAATTATCATTGAAATAAAAATCTGCTTATAATGTGTGAAAATATCATAAGGGAAATCATGAAGAGCATTTGCTCAAAACAGAAAAGAGAAGAGGGCTGACTAGTTCCATTCTTATAGGGTTCAGTAGGTACCTACCAAATGGTAAAAACGGTCTGTCTATGTGCCTATCACAGCTGCAACTACTAATATTAAAATGCTAACAGTTATTATATACATACATACATACATACAAAGAAAATTTTGATGTAAATTTAGTTGATGGAGGAGGAGCTCGTGGCTAAATAAAAACAGCCGCACGGGTTGATCGAAGGTTAAGCTACGCTTGCCGCGGTCAGTCTGTGGATGGGTGAGCGTTCGTAACATATCGAGACTCCTCCGTGACGCGGAAAGCACGCTAAGCCGTTGGTCCCGGCTGTCATTTGTAGATCTTTGACAGTCGTTACATAGTCAGAAGCCCGAAAGTCTGACTGTTCGGTTGACGCAGCGGCTAAGCAATCGGCTGCTGCGCCCCGTGTCGTGAGTTCGATTCCCGCACGGAACAAATATTTATCTGGCCTACAGATAGTTGTTCCGGGTCTGGCTATTTTTAAAACGCACTTACGACACAGGAGAAATTGATAGTGTGGGTCAATGTTAAAAAAAAAACCAGCGTAACACGCGTTTACGTATTCGTTGCGGAGCGGGATGGACCATAATATACTTAAACATGTTCGGTAGCACTTCTGTTACACAAATCACTCTAGGCACCTAGTCGGTATTTAGAAAGGAGTATAATTCACACCCACGTTTAGCTAATTCTCCCATTTAAGAATATACGAAGACAAAAACCGGGCGAAAACGATTTGATTGCCAAGTTTTGACCATATTTTTATCAGTCGCTTGTGACCACGGGAGCAAGCGCAATTCGTGTAATCAGTGACTTTGCGTACCATTCGAGATTATGGTTCTAACCTGGGCAAGTAGCAATGTGTTTCTTTCAATTCACATGTACATGCTTTCTAAGTTTATCTTGGATATCACTGACATCGGTGAAAGAAACCAATGTGAGGAAACTTGGACTTGTTATAATTGATATAAGTCTGCGGTGTTATTGAGTTGTTCTATATGAAATTTCCTAGTAGCAGTCCGGAGCTTGGATTTGTGCCCGATTGATGGCAATAGGCTCGCCCCCTATTACATGGATGGGACTTAAGCATAACTGACGAATGTGGGTGTATAATCGGGTACACCTCTGCCTGACTCTTCAGGGATAACAGGCGTAATGTTATGTTATATAAGTCTGAAATCGCCAACCCTTCTTAAGCAAGCGTGGTGATTAATGCTCGTGCCGTTTCTGTATGAGTAGCGGCCTTGGCCCTGCAGTGGGACAGTAAAGGTCTGGTATTATTATACAGTATTCGAGCCTTTTGTTCCTTCCTATCTGGTGGCTTTAGTGCCTACAAAAGTTGAGGCTCAAACGTGCCTCAGGGAGTTATTGGATTAGCAGCAACGTCAAATTTGGCGAGCAGCTATCATCTAACCTGTATTGTTCCGAACTCCGACAGACGTGGCGGCGTTTTATGTTTCTCATTGTTTTGTTGAAGTAAAATGGTTTTACTTGAAATGGTTTTATGGAAGGACTTTTTTAAAGAGCCTATGTACAGTAGAGTACCTTTTATTGACGGTCATTGCGAGATGGTAGGCAAAATTAGATGAAAGTAGTTACTTAGGTGGGTTAAAATCTAAATCAACTATCAAAATCGGTTTGCAATTGTTATTTTTAAACCACATCATTATTTATCAAGTTCAGTGTGGCTGTAGGACTGCACCAAGGGTCGGCATTAAGCCCTTACCTCTTCTTGTTGATAATGGACGCTCTGACGTCGGACATACAGGAAGAGGCACCCTGGTGCATGTTATTTGCCGACGACATTGTTCTTGTCGGTGAAGATGGACCTGAGATCCAGAGCAGACTGGAGAAATGGCAACAGAGGCTGGAGAGTGTGGGCTTGAAAATCAGCAGAACCAAAACTGAATATATGTTCTGCGATTTCGGCGGTCTCTCCAGTCCTGAAGCAATGTCGCTTAACAGCGTGCTTCTCCCGGTCTGTTCCGACTTTCGGTATCTCGGTTCACTCGTGCAAAGTGACGGAGAAATAGATCGGGCTGTCAAGCACCGAATTAACATAGGGTGGATGAAATGGCGGCAGGTAACGGGAACAACCTGTGACCCCCATATTCCCCTTAAACTTAAGGGGAAGATTTACAAAACAATGGTCAGACCTGCTGTCTTGTATGGATCAGAATGTTGGGCCGCAAAAGGCATGAATGAAAGGCAGTTACATGCAGCTGAGATGAGAATGCTGAGGGGGATGTGTGGTGTTACGCGAATGGATAGAATAAGAAATGAGTATGTAAGAGGAAGTCTTAAAGTTGCGCCTGTGACCGAGAAGTTGTGTGGAAATCGGCTGTCATGGTATGGGCATGTGATGCGAAGGAATGAGGACCATGTTGTGAGGAAAGTTTTGAGTATGAATGTGCAGGGTTACATGAGTAGAGGAAGACCAAAGAAAAGATGGATGGATTGTGTGAAAGAGGATATGGCAAGAAAAGAGGTGACCCATGAGATGACGGCAAATAGAGATGTATGGAAGAAGAAAACATGCTGCGCCGACCCCAAATAAAATTGGGATAAGGGCAGGAGGATGATGATCATTATTTATCATGACAAATCATTACAATTAACCCTTTCTATGCCAAATTCATTGTGATTGTTCAACTACTGTGTCTGTTTCGTACATAGTGGTGCTGGAAGTGTTAAATCACCACACATTGTACATTAACAACTAAAAGCTTAATTTCATCTTCCAGAAACGATGTTATACGCGATCTCACAAATGGCCACGCATCGTCCAAACGGGGCCGTTTGGACGATGCGTTGTGAAAAATTGCAGCTAGTGGAGCAAGTCTGACGGGGCCGTCAGACTTGCTCCACTCACTGCAATTTTTCACACATCTCCGGAAGCACTTGATGGATGTATCGAGATGAAACACAACAAACGCGGGCGGGATGTGCGCAATAAACTGTCTGAGCGGACTGTACGTTGGTGGTCGCTATGTTTAGGCGCCTTTGAGTTAAAACTAGATGCACGACGTCTATTTGACGGTCGACGTCTATATTCGTAAATGCAGATGCAGCGCCATGTATGTAGGATATCTAGGTAGTGTTTTGTTTTGATATTGTGTTGTCTATGCATAGGCGTTTTTACAAATGAGTTTTGTTTGAAATACGATTGTTTTTGGTGGATTAGGTTAACAATTGGAAGTTTATTTATTTCGTCATTGCATTTCGTGAAAGCTTGGCTTCATTTAAACAAATTGAAACAAAAGCTACTGAGATCATTCATTTGATAGGAGTATAAAAACTCGATAAAAGTTGAACGCTTTATATGCACTTTTACGCAGTAATCATCAAAATAACCATTTTAATTTTTTATTGAAGTGACAGACAACTGGTTTGGACACCCGTTTATCAGAACACTGAATACCGCGCGATGTACAGATTTCATATTCTCACTGTTCGTAGTTTTATTTAGTCTTCGTTTAGCTTCTCAGTATTGCTTTTTGATATCAATCAGTCTCACCAACCTCACATAACAGAGAACAAACGATTTTCATCTTTGCTTGCTTGCTTGGGTTTAATTTTATTAATGATAGGTATGATATCTCACTACTATAACACAAACTGATGGTAAATGATGATGGCAATCAACCAAGGAGAACACGTGCTTAGAAGTAAGCTATTTAATCACGACTTAAATACCTATACCCCTATCGGGAAAGACGAACTTCGATAGAGTATTCCGTTCCTTAGCTGTACACTGCTTCCCTTAACCATGAAAGAGTTTTATCTAAACTTCAAAACTAATACCTACCACGAAAAAGAAGAAAGATTTGATTGTTTGTATGTTTTTTGTAACTCACAAAGTCCTTAACGGATTAAAAAAATATATATATAAAAAGCTACATAATCAGCAAATAACATATGCTATACTTTATTTTAAACCTACCCTTTAAATGGGGTGGATAGGGTGTTAAAGTCTGATGGAAAAAGTTTGAAATTCACGCGGTATAGGTCAGATCAAAAAGCACATACCTACATGGATAGACGTTGGAAAAGTAACACATTCAATAAAAAAAATTGAGGGTTAGATAGCACTAAATACTTAGTGCTTAAAAAGCTAGTCTGTAATCCTCCGGATGACCACAACCATACAAGCAAATCGTTATTAAAATCCATACACTATCACGCATTGTTAATGATTTTCTAATTAGTAACACTAGACGCTCCAAATGTGCGTGTAATCCCTTGTAGTCGACTAATTACTATTGGAGGGTTACCAGATATAACAATTTAGAAATAATGTGATTCTAACAATAGAAGCGGAATGCGACATACTAATTATTTTGGTGGTTCACCGACTGAGTTAGTGGCGTCGCTGGCACAGTGACAACTTTTTAAGAGGTTATTTTATTCACATATACATATATGCGATTAATCGGACTTATTAGTTATTTTTTTAAGTGAAACTTATTTATCGACGTATGGAAGAAATCTTATAGCAATGTCAAAAAACTGTAACACTTTCCGATGCCATCTTGAAAAAAATCGTCACATTTTCTGTCACTTTGGACTGTTACGGCACCACGCGTGTTTACTTAAATTGAGGAGTGACTTATAAATAAATATTTTAATGAAAACAAGTAATAAAATAAATGGACTTGTGTGGTTAATGGATTTATATTATTCATTGAAATAAATAGTGAAAGTGAGTTTTTTTTTTTTTAGTTTTGTAAATGCTTCACTTCATACGTATGTACATTATGCACACACACACATTTTTTTATGGGAGTCTGTGTTCGGTCAGGTATGAAAAGGTATAAGGTTAACATACTATAGTTGAGTAAAATCTTTTTCATAGCACTAATTCATTCGTATAATTAGGTTCTTCGTTTTTTTCATTATTGCAAGTTTGCAAATTGTTTAAATGTAGGTACAGAGCCCTGCACATCAAGCTACCCCAATCCATCAAATTTATTCGATAGTTTTTAATATTTATTACAAAAGTATAAAGTTCATGTTCAATGGGTAAAATTTGACAGTATGGGATAGATTGGTGTGCTGGTGTCTGTACCTACTAGTGGTCGGCCAGTGGTCGAAATTCAACTGTTTTAAATTTCTGCTAGCTATAAACACTTAAACTATGCCAAATCTCAGACTTCCTACAAAAAAAAAAAAATTGGAATTCATTTTCAAAATACACGATGTCTTTTTGTTTCATTTATTTGTACACCTTTCTCAACGTTGTCCTTTTAACCCAAAGTTTGACTGGCAGAGTCAACCTACACCACTTACATGAGGTTCCACTAAATAAATGACAACTTATTTTGCGTTTAAAAACTTGACTAAGTTGTTCACAGTTTTTCTTCACTATTCTTGTTGGACTTTACGCTTTTATATTCCGCATTTTATTTAGTAGAGACTTAACAGAAGACTGATTCAGCCGGTGCAGAAGTTTCCGTCATAACAAGAAAACTAAAACACAAGCTTTAACTTTGTACTTTGCTTTTCTATTCTTTCTTCGTGACTTTATTTTCTGTAAGAACCTTTTAAATAATGGTTCAATAAATAAATGCAGTGAAATATTTCTCCGTAAATTTATAAGAAAAATAATACCTAGAAGGATTGTTTTCGTGCAACAAAACACCGGGACTTTAGTGGGTTGTACAGTATATAGAGTTCATTTTAGTTATCGTTACGATGGAAAAGTCTATGTACCTAATGATTTAAGTACCGAGGCCAGCACATCATGCTACCCCAATCTGTCAAATTTCTTTGATAGTTTTTCAACATTATAACAAAATAATAAGGCTCATGCTCAATTGGGAAAATTCGACAGTTTGGGATAGCTTGATATGCTGGCGTCTGTACTTTCACTTCTTTTCCAATATTGCTTTTAGTTAACCAATGTTTGCTTTGAACGATTCAATTATATTGCTGCAGGGTTCAATCAGGTCGTCTAAGGGTTGATAACTTGAAGTTACTACACATAACATACACACAACGTTACGCCTGTATTTCCCGAAGGGTTGAGCAGAGGTGTACGTATTGCAACACCGAAATTTCGCCAGTTACGTTTTAGTCCCATGTAATAGGGGCGAGCGTATTGCCTTTAAGCGTGCATAAATCTAGACTCCGGGCAGTTAATGAAAAAATACCTATTGAAAAAACTCAATAACACTTGACCTAGGAATCGAACCCAGGACCTCAGGCTCAGTAGTCGCATTTGGGTCAACTAGACCAACGAGGCAGACTATAAGGAAACTGACTGAAGTTACTATAATGTACAAAACATAAAATAGAAAACATGAGTTATATTATTATTTCCTTTATCTCCTACATACATATGATTTTGTTTATATTTCAACAAATAACATAAATAGAACATTAGTAATAAAACATTAAAAAAGAAACATAGAATGTTAGTGTGTTGTTTAGAAGTATTGAAAAATACATCAATATGTATTTTGACCTACTTGTAATACACACTGTGTATGGAATGAAGTAGTCTTGAGATCACGTGACCCCCTTAGTTCTCAGCGTGGCCTACAGATGGCGTTACAGATCACAACACGTGGGCGGGCGGGATAAGTTCAAGTTCACACAAATCTTTACGCATGGCACAGTTTTAACGATAAGTAGAGGACGCTCAACGATACGAACGAAATTGTATTCAAATTTTATCTCAATCCTTCGCCTCGGCGTTTGTAAGCATTAAATGGTGCTATTCTTATTTAAACTTCAAACGCAATTCTAAAGACATACCAAGGGACGCACTGATCCTCTAAATGTTAATTTTATCTGTCCTCCCCTGATATTTCAAAACAAGCAATCAGAGCGCTCGCGGAGGTCAAATTTAATAATTCTGCAAAGCTTTTTTTCATTGGAGAGTGGAATGCCTCTTGTGGCGCCCTTGGAACTGTGCCCCCGTCTCGTAACACGAGCTGCACCGCTTTCATGTTCACCTAATTACTCACAATCGAGCATTACTGAGGCTTCCAGAACAATGAAAGCTCGTAAAAAAAGTTATGAAAAATTGTACGATTTGATTTTAGACAACAGCAAATTGTTATTTGTTTATAGTGCGCGTTTATATGGATACAATTTTGTTTTGTTTGATTCGCGTTGTGGTAGAAGAATACTTGATTAGTTTTGTTTGATTGAAAAGTTAGCTTTTACTCACTGGAAAAATGGTTTTTGGGTATAGGTATATTTATTGTTGCCATCAGTGTTTAAAATCACTATTTTTTAGGAATCGGTTTGTATAAATACAAGCTCTTTGAAACTTCCCCACGGGGCTCCACTTTTTGTTGAACACGTCAACTTTAGAACTTAATTTAGTTTTCAACAACGCAGACAAAACCCTTCTACAAAAGACTTGAAAATATGAAACGAATAAGACAATAAAGAACAATACGAGTCGAAAAGAATATAAAGTACTTGTGTTTGAGTTTCGTTGTATCATCAAGGAGATTCAAAAGGTAAAGACATTCAATTAATTTGTGACGAAACGTTCTTAGGTACGGTCGTCAAAGCGACCGTCCTTAAGGATTTTGGGGCACGAGTCTCTCCATTAGAAGGCTTTTAAAAAAGATAAACAAAGGGCTGTCGGTGCGGCCGTGGTCATGCAGACGATGCAGGTCATGGTGTGTCGGTGTGGTTGTGTGGTGGTGTGGTGGCGCGCCGGTGTGCGGGCACCGACCACAAACGCACGGTGCTCATTTGTCAATTGATTCCCGATATAATGAAGGGTACATCGCTACATTGGAGCGAGCTGTCAGAGGTGGTCGCCCATTTCGGTATAGATTTGGTGGGGGTGTGAGTGTGGTGGTCGTAGGGTGTATCGAGCGCTGCGTGCGCATCACGGTGCGTGTCGTGGTCTCGCTCGCACTCATTTTGCCGCCGTTCTTTTGTCTTACTCGTCGACCTACACAGCCTCCAAGTTGCGTGTATTTGATTACGACACGCGTCTGTGAGGCCTCTTGTTTATATTGGACTTGATGCCACTTTAAATTGATTAATTCTTACAACGACACCTCTGATTCTTAGAAACGATTTCTATTAATGTACTCAGATTTTTTTTTGCTTTTTTTTTCGTAAATTTCTTTACATTTACCCACTTTTAAAACGTACTTCAAACGTAACTTCCAATATAACAAAAAGTACAAAATCTAGTTCCAATAAAAAATATTATTGGAATATCCCAATTGTCATGATTTTTTTATTCATTTATTTTCATTCTTCCCTTTTGTAATTTGCACACTACATACTAACCTAGAAGCCATAAACTAGGTCAATATATAAAATAGTTTTCTTAACTGTCGGAAGACAGCTGTGTACCGTCAAAAATCATTATTAATTTAATTATTTCAAACTTATACGTTGCTGTTATTTATAACATATATACTCGTATTATTTATAATAATTCGTGAAAAAAATTATAAAAAGTAATAAAAATACCATTAAAATGACCACAAAGTATAAAGTATACGATGTTCAATACAATCTATTAGGAGCTCTGTTTGGAATCATGAAAATCCTTGCGCTTGTGAAAGCGTCCTAAAGAGAGTTTTCCACAACTCACTAACACCGATTCGCCGGTCGTAAGCACGCGACTTTTCACGCACACACGGGAACCTAGCAATATAAGCGCCTGAAACTCGGCACGGAGTCGCGCGGCGCCGTGCCGTCTCGCTCGCACGCGGTCCCCCGTCCTATTTCAACAGGTTTCGCCTTTCAGCAGTTGCAGTAGAACGCGTGCCTCTAGTAACAGAGCACAAACAGTACGACGAACACACGTCGCGTTGGAAAACTGAAAACACAGTTTCACTGACAGCTCCGACATCACCTGACATTCACCGCCGTACTCCGAACTACGGCGCGTTCGCGTGTTAGTGAAACACTTGGACGTGGATACATATAACTATTTATAAATGCATATTTCGTAGCGGCGTGTGTTCAGTGGCCGGTTGGGAGTTAGTGGAAAACGCGCGCGTCTCCGCGTTTCGGTGGCAAACTTCACGTGTTCATCATGAACTCCGTAAAACTTAACTGTGCCAAAAACTATCTTATAAATCACTTGTAATTATGAAGGTACTCTGTAAACTTCTACTTTGTGATGTTTCCGTGAAATAATATGGAATTGTTGACAAATGACAGAGCAAGTTAACACGATGTAAATCTTAACGTGTTTCAATGTTTACCTCTTCCGTGTTGTGAATATAGATTAATTAAATTAGTGTTTAGAACTTGAAAGAGATGTAGCCGTGTATCAGCGTGGACTTTTAGACTATAGACGGATGGGTGGCAATGGTTGTGATTAAATAAACGAGAAGATCGGTGTGCGTTCGTAACAGTCCCGAAAAGACTTACAAAAATAATCTGGTTGTTAATACTCACGTAAGTTGTGATTTAACGCTAGGAAAGCAAATATATTTACGTATGTACGAATAAAATAGTGAGTATTAAGTATTTTATGTACATATGTTGGTACCTGTTGTAGTGTTTGCGTTTCTATTACCATTACAAACGTTGAGAGATTGTCGTTGGGAGTTCGCGGGTAATTTCCCATGAGGTTGTGACTACTACAATAAACGAAACTGGAGCAAAAACTTGGAAGTTCCCTCATTGAGATGTGAGTGTCCGTACGTCGTTTTGTACAGTGATATATAGTGCAAGTACTTGGACTTATTTGTGTGCCGAGTTCCCGACGCCGACTTTTACCAAGGTAAGACTTTATGTATTGTTTTTAGTGCATGCGTAACTTTATTTAGTTTTTCTTTTTGATAGTTATGTTTTTTTTTCAGTTAATATATTCAGATTAACTACAAGAAATAAGTTTTGCATAGGTCCAGGGATTGGCGGGTTTTTTTTCTAGAACAATTTTTTTGTTTTACTTTTTCCGGATTTTTCGAATCTTAGGTACTTATTTAGGTGTAACTATATTACTTTTAATTATTTTTGGCAATCATATATGACCTACAAAACTCTCGTCGAATTTAGAATTCAATAATCGTCTAACTGAAGCTGTCGGGAAAAAAGCGGGAGGGATTTTTTTTTCTTTTGTTCACGCAATTGTAGCACCAACTCCGTTGGACTCGAATTTTATGTATAATTAGTTGCCTTTTCCTTTGTCTTGCTTCTTTATATTTCTTTTTGAACATTTTTCATTTAGTTTACTTATTCATCATTACTTTGAGTTGTTTATTTGTTTTAAATAATCATTTTTATGATTAACGCTTAATATGGGGAACAAAAAAGAATAATGAATTATTAAAACGATTTCCGTTGTTTTTTCGGAAGGGAAAAGGGATTTAAGGGTCTCTAAATTGGGTCATAATTTTGTTAAGAAGAAAACTATATAAAATTATATTCCTATCAACTAATTAAATAAATACTCAATAGATTTTTTACTTACATTCAATTTAAAAGCAGAATCGAACCTGGTATCGCACAAAAATCGTATACAATTTTGGTAAATCATTGAGAACGTATGAATGCCTAACAATATTCAAACACGAAGTCTTCAGTCTTCATCTTTCTAAAGGAGTCCAACACAACAGCAATCCTTTATTTATTTGCAAGAGAACAATTGAATAGATCTCGGGGTTTGACTCCCGGGTCGGAGAAAGTGTTATTGGCATTTTCCATCTTGGCTTTCCCAGTAGTAGCTCAGACTCTTCGATTTGTGGCGGTGAGCCTATTGCCATCAACTGGACAAGAATCAATTAAAATAATTAAATTACACGGGACTTAAACATTACCGGCGGAATGGGGGTTTCCTATACGTACACCTCTGCCTAACCTTTCGGGTAATATAGGCGTGATGTTACGTGATGTGTAAAATCCAAATAAGTCATCCAAAACTATCAGGTATTATTAGGTATCCTGTCTATGGGCCTAAGATGGCTGATGACAAAGTAATAAATAAAATTGTACATACATCTATGACAATTTGATATTATATTAAACTCATCACACGGAGAGAACTAACAAAGAAACACGGTCTGTTTGTACAACAATAAACTGACAAACTGACAGTTAATTGGCAATTTTAGTCATAACGCTAAGTGGCCTATAATGTCGGTCACAGATAATAAATAAGGACTACGCGAAAAGCTACACTTTGGCCTTAAAGACAGGGCTCGTTCACAAAACAGTCATGCGTTTTCGTATTCACTACTTCAAATTACTACGAGTAGACTTACGTGAATCAAACGACTGGATATTCTTTTATAACTGAACTTACTTCTTTTTATAAATCCAGCAAATACGTAGCCAAAACCCATGCCATATTTATTATTTTCACCACAAGCACATTCATAAACAAAATAACAAAAGATGGTTAAAGCAAAATATTAAAGATTAAAAAGAAAGGGTTAATCTCTTTACATAGGTAGTATATCATCAAGTAAAACTGTGTGGTTAACGCATAACACACAATCAATGTCAATGCTTTTTATTTTGACAAATCAATCATTGCGTTATTTTTGCCCTCGAGCAATCGTAATGTTCAAACATAAGAATCAATGGATTTACAGGAATTTAAAATATGTTAATTCTCAGGACTTGACTTAATATGTTGGTTACTTAACAACATACCAACATTGTGCTTTTGTCCATGAATCAAATATACAAAAACTTACAGTAATATATTTTAAAATGTGTGATGTGCATGAGAGCTAATAAATCCTACGGATTGTGATATAAAGTATGTTACGGCATTGAAAGAAATAAACATACAAATTATTTATTATTCAAGCCATTCCTAGTGTAGAGCAAAGTTTAAAAAAAAACAATACAAGAAATAATATGACTTTGCAATAGATATACTCGTATCTTAATTTAGTTGTTCAAACTCAACACCGATTGAACTACAGCCGCGTAGTGAAGACGCTGGTTTCCAATATAGACCAAGCAGATTAAATATCCGGGATCTATCTTAGACAAAATATATACCTTAAGTATTCATTTCAGTACGTATTTTCCTAACAAACAGAGGAGCTCGTATGGTTCCGTATGAAATGAAGTATGAATGCGCAATGTTCATTTCCCTTGTAAATAAGAGTAGAGCGGTATGTGAGTGTACATTGAAATTAGTTATTATTTATGAATCTTCGTTTCAGACCCGAGGGAAATTATTTAAACTTCCGTCTATCGTTCTTGTGTCTTCCATAGCAGTGAATTATTAGTGGAATTATATACTATTGTACCATAAAACTAACTATATACATATTTACAAAAACAAAATAAAATAAAAAAGAGTGTGTGTACTTATGTACACGCGTTAGAAGTTATACTTCTTAGCAAATAATACAACAAGCAATTCTTGCTCGTGGTTACATTAACACCTTAACTGCCAAACAACGAGACACAATAGAAAATGTATTGTTTGTCGGTCATTTGGCGTTCAACGCGTTAAATAAATTATTGAAAAAAAAAAAAATATAATGTAAAAGTATAAGTTAGTGCAAATTATTTATATTTTGAAATCTGTTGTACGGTTTAATGAATCACAGTATACAAATAAATAGTAGATTACGCACCAAGGGGACAGATCAGTGTATTATGTCACGGCGCCATAATGAATACCGGGCGTAACGAAGAATTCTAGAGTTAACTACCGAGCGCATCGATGGAGTTAAGACTAGAATCCTGAATGCAACAAAGGATTCAAAATACCCCAAGATACCTTTATTCCCAAGAATACTCTTTACACAGTACACACCTTCTGTAGTAAGATAATAAAAAGCAATTCGATTTTCAAATGTGTTCTCTTCGGTACCTAAAAAGATTTATGCAAACTTTGTGTTCAGGTTCCAAATTCAAAAAACATGGTCGACCAGCGGGCATTATGTAATTTTATTGCCGGCTAGACCATAAGGCTGGAATGACTTTCTTTCGGTCAGGTTTGCATGACATATAGTTTGACATTACCGGTAGTGTCAAAAAATACTTGAATATACAACTTGAACATAGTTATCAATTTTCATACCACCTAGAACTAACTTCATGCAGTTAAATTTAGGTGTCGGTGTGCGAGCGCATCGTAAAAATTCACTCTCATCATTTTTCTCCATCGCGCCAAAAGAAGTACCTATAACTTCAAAAAAGCCGACCAGGACACTCAGGCGTCAAAGTATTCCTCCGCATCGCTGTCATCTGGAATGTTTAATAGAAAAAGTAAATTATCAAGTTTAAAAGGACTTAATAATACTTATTTTAACAATTATATCAAACAATTGGAACGCCCTCGATTTATCCAAATAAAAATATTATCTAACCCTGCAAAAAGATAAAGCATATTCACTTCCCGCATAGTGAGATTATTATGGGTACCACGCTTACTCAGGGCGGATTGGCAATTTCAGACATGAAAAACTTTATAGAACTTTTTAGATCGCCTACAAATATTAGGATTCGCATATAGTAAAGATACATAAACTTTAGCATGGTACAAAAACACATTGAAACCCTGATCTCAAAACTCAAAAAAAAAAGATAATGACAAAGTATTAGGTTTATGGAAAAGGACTAACAACTAAAAAAAGGTTTTCTCATAGAAAAAACACGTGAAACAAGAAAAACCTAAAGCTCATATAATTGAAGATTTATAAAATCATTTTCTTCAAAATTATTATGAAATCTGTTAAATTTGTTTCTTCAGATAGTACTGTGAAGTTCAATTACAACGCCTTCGATAATCGTGAAATTTTCATCACACTAAAAAGAACTTTAGTAATTCCAACAGAACAATGCAAATAACAAAATAATATTTACCCGATAAATTGCAAGCCAACTAAAGACCGTAATAGAGTAACGATATTTCATAAAACTTTCATGTTCGAAATCTTGGAAATTTGATACGCATACGCAACAGTACCTACTGTTGCGTATGCTTATCAAATTTCCTAAAAAATATAGGTCTAAAAAATCTCCTTGTTTATACAAAAAGAAGAAGAGAGGGAGCAAGTGATTTAAAGTTTATTATTATAACATAAAAAGCGCTTTCTTTTCTACTAACATTTACATCTATGTACATATGTTGCGTATGCGTATCAAATTTCATTAAATTAGTTCCCAAAAATTCTGATTTGAAAGGTTACACTAAATTCCCCGTAAACGCTTATAAAGTATTATGAGTCTTTACGCGGCACGGTATTTAGCATATGCAGCATCTCAGGAATTTTATTGGATAGTAATCCAATAAAATTCGTGAGACGCTTCCAACAAAAAAAATCTTACGAAGTCTTTTTCGAAAAAGGAAATTGATTTAAACCCAGTCCTCAGCACTCAAGCGACGGGTCACCGTAACATCACCATAGATACCCCTGTATACTAGAAGGACAACACAGGTGTTTACTCGTCAAATATTCATCTACTACAACCCAAAGGGACGCTTCTCGTAAATCGTATATTATGTATTTGCGATATGACAATCTATGTAGATGTAGCAAGGGTTTATGTCAGTGGCAAGAAACGTTTTAGGATTATCTTTGTTTTGATATTTATCGGTTAAATAATAATGATCTCAATCATGGTATTTCGTTAACTAGGTATTAGGTTATATTGGTATTTTATAACTCAATAAAATAGTAGGTTTTCCAAATGTAATCGTCTCTTGTAATTGCTTCTAAATCCGGGGCACACGACTTGTACTCTGAAGAAGAAGCTCGGTGTACATTAAAAGTTTCATATGCGTTGTCTATTTCTACCATATCTTTGTGTATTTAATTTCAGAATGACGTCTTATTCGCTCCCTGAAAGCTTCCGATGAGGTCTTTAAAAAAGAAATGTAGAAATAATAAAAAAAAAGTTCTCCGCGTACGTACAAAAATCGTTACACATTAATGTACACATGAAAAAGCTGCAGCATACAGTCGCTAATTCTTCTACCCCTAGGGAGGTGCCACAAAATGATGTACATGATGTCGAGCAACCGAATCGCGTGTTGATTGCTCCGCGTATTTTAACTCCCAGCACGATGAAATTGTGTAGAAAAAAGAAACGGACAATTTAATTTACGTCGCATTTCCATTGTTATGGAATTTTTCGGTGAATAATTGTGGTACCTAATCTATAAAGAATTTTTGTGATTTACACAATGTAATCTCGAGTTGTGTGTGAAGCGTCAACCGTACACAAGACTTTTTCTTGAGGTGGATATTTTATTTATACAGATAAAGGTATCGGAGGTAAAGTTTTAAACAGTTGGCATGGTTATGATTTCATCTGAATATCCATAAATATGTACCCATCGCTTGTCTACTAAAAATAATTTCAAATTATTTTATTCTTTGCATAGGATGATAAATATACCCTCGAATTAATTAAATCTGTAATTTTCGTGACCCTAGATTTACCCTAGTCTCGCTCCAGCGAGCAAGTCGTACGATCTCAAGGAACTTTAAACTTCCACTAAAGAAATTAATTAGAAGAGGAAATAGAAACTTTGAAAGAAAATCAATTTTCACTTCCGTTCTTTACAAAGAGTTCTTAAGACAAAAAAGAAAAACTAAAATGAAAGAATTGAAGTTGGCTGGATAAAAATGGAACAGCTACCGAAATCACTATTATTAGTACTCGTAACAGTTAATTATGCGCCGAATGATATACGCAACAGTTCCCATATTGTTATGAAAGATGTTACTTATGACATTTTCAATTTCGCTGAAGACATGTGATTGAAAGCAAACATACGCGTACATTGTTATGAGTCAGTTTCAATTTTGACTAGATTCATTTCAGAAGAACACTAGGTATACCTTGTATTATCAGTTTCTTTGAATAAGGTACATTACACTATCATCATCATCCTCTTGCCCTTATCCCAATTTCATTTGGGGTCGGCGCAGCATGTCTTCTTCTTCCATACATCTCTATTTCCCGTCATATCAGCAGTCACTTCCTTCTTAGCCATATCAACTTTCACACAATCCATCCATCGTTTCCTGGGTCTCCCTCTGCTCTTGTTACCCTCTACATTCATACTCAAAACTTTACAATAGTCATCATCTGCCTAGCCTTTTCCCAACTATGTTGGGGTCGGCTACCAGTCTAACCGGATGCAGCTGAATACCAGTATTTTACATGGAGTGACTGCCTGATCTGACCTCCACAACCCAGTTACTGGGAAACACGGTACCCCTTGGTAAGACTGGTTGTCAGACCTTCGGGCTTCTGACTACCCGTAACGACTGTCAAAGATCTACAAATGACAGCCGGGATCAACGGCTTAACGTGCTTTCCGAGGCACAGAGGAGTCTCGATATGTTACGAACGGTCACCCATCCACAGACTGACCTCGACAAGCGTAGCTTAACCTTCGATCATTCCGTGCGGCTATTTTTATTTAGCCACGAGCTCCTCCAAAACTTTACAATAGTAAGGAATATTAAAATTTTAAGCGAGGCGTAGGCGTTGAGTTAGAAATCAGGAGACGGCTATTATTTGTTTTCAGGTTTAAAAGTATTGTTGTAATGAGTTGTTACGACGCCTGTTATTACAACTGAACGCGTGATTAGTTTTCGGAACGGAAACAAAAAATTAAAACAATTTAAGTAACAGTTGAGACTCTCTTTGTGCGACGGAGTTAGGAGTTCTTCTTTTGGCATTTTAATGAGATACTTATGCTGATATTAGTGAAAAAAATTAAAAAGTACGGGCCTTTTGGTTATTTGGCAAATCTTGAAACGGAACAGAATCCGTCGATACGCCAACTTTGCATAAACGTGAAAATATATTTCCGAGGGTTACTAAATTATAGTTTATAATTTTAGAACAGTGAATGACCGCATTAATAATATTCTTTTCACTATCATCCCACCTTCACAAAACACCATATTTCTATTCGATTTGTCAACTCACACAGCGATAAATATTACTAAACCCTAAATTAGTGTATGCTATTTTAGTCACACACACATTTCACATAAAGATGATAATACCACGCGCATATTTACGAGAGTAAACAAAACTAGGTACTAGGTTGTATATATTATTAGATACTTATGATTATACCGGTGACAGATTTATGCAAAACATTACCATTTTTCGTCGGTGTCTGCCATAAAAATATGTTATTAGCATGGCAATGTGTTGTGAAAATAAATAGAACGAGGTGTGAAGATTCCCATTCCATTCAGGAACATCCATATTTAACAATAATGCGTGCATATTTATTGTGTTATTACTCTTCAGCTGAAAATAGCTTATGTCTCTAGTTACGAAATATTTTCCACGAACCTAGACAGAGTGCGTTGCGCTTAGGTATGTTTTTGGCATTGATATTTTAATTAAATACTTACTGACATATACCTATGTAAAGAAGTTACTTTTGCATACAATCGATTGTAAACAAACAGTTTTAAATAATAAACAGTGACGTGTCAGTAACTTTTCATGAGTCGTGCAAGAGCTAAATAGCACAGTCATTATAACACTTTACAAAAGATCCGCATAGTTCCATTGTTGCAAATTGATATTTCGGATTCGGTGAATTAAAAATTATATATATTTAGTAAACCAATTTGTAAATAACACTTTTGCACACCAATACTTATTCTTAAAATAGACGAGGACGGTTAATCTCAGTGTCACACAGTCCCTTTAAAACTCCAGATTATATCTTGATCAGGTCGATCGTTTGAGGACCATGCACAGTACCTGATGTTCAGCAGTAGCGCATACGACCACTAGCGTACTCGTATCAAGGAAATTGACGATAGAATCAACTTAACACGTCAAGTGGCAGACTACGAGTTAGATAGTGTTGACACTACTTTTTCTACAGTGTTTATGGCGTGGCAATCAATGTGTTCAATAGTGAAACCGATTTCGTTACAAATGTCTAAATCAGGGATCGGGTACCTGCTCAAACCTCTCTGGTAATATGCAAATAGGACAACAGTACACATTGTTCGTCCCACCCCTTAGTGTGTACGGTGTTACCGTCACACTTTTCAACTGCAATGATTAGCGAACTATGCCTCTCTGATTTATAGTTCAGCTGAAAGTAATTATGTGTCATCGAAAAGTAGTTTGTCTGAGTTACGGCACATTAAGGTGGCGAGTGATTACAGCGGAACGTTGCGTTTGTTATTATAATGTTAGGTCAAGAATTATGTGCGTACAAAAATGTTGTGGACGCTTTGCACATGTTGAAGAGTTGCGACACGGATAGGCCCTCCCTTGTTTTAGTATTGGCTACTGTGTGTATGGATGCCTATATTAAGACAGCAAAAAAAATAGTGAATCAATTATATGGTACCAAATAAAACTTGTGAATTGTATGACACTAAAGAAAAGAGATATGGATTGTTGAAAGATATTTTGGCTTAGAAGGAAAGGAGAACTTAAATTACGGTTGTTGTGAATATTATGTAAGAAAATAATTTATCATCCATAAAATACAATTACATACACAGGAACGTGGTTGAGTACTAATAAGAGTAACCTACAACTAATTAGTACTTTTACTATTGCCAGCGAGTTCCATGATGGTCTGCATCTTGTCTGTATCTTTATATACTGTATTGTTAACAAACAAGACTACCTCGGCCTTAAATTTATTAGGATGATAGCAGGAGATGATAGCTGTTCTGTTCGTTGCTGGGTATTTTAATTTATAGCAAAGCACCTTGACCTTTGGCTGCCGTTTATTATATTCTAACCACGATCGTTCAGATTAGTCGATATTTACTGGTTGAATCTTAAAATAGTTTTGCATCAACAAATATAAATCAGGTCAATCTATAAGCGATATAACTCTTAGACATACAATATAAAGCTTATTCCTATATAACAGGTTCTGAAACGGTGTATGTAAATAACAAAAGATATAACATTGTGATAACTACACCAGATTCCTCGCGCTTCTGCTTTTTTAAAATCGAGAAACGAATGCCCACGCGTTACATGCACAACTTATCACAAAGCAAAAACTGATAAAGCATAACGCATTAAACTAGAAGAGTACACTCACCGACAACCCTTAAAGTTCACGGTTGTACGTGTATGTACAAAAAATAAACGGCCAAAACACGAATAATGATTGGGAGTACGCTCGCGTCGAGCGGTTGTTATTGCTTCGTGCCGGTCGTTCCCTGTATTAACAGTTGTGTGCGAGCCAAATCGCGGCCGAGTAATGTACTACTACTGCCAAGGCGAATTCTATTGCTATGATACACCAGTGACCTTCTATTGTCTCCGACAGTGGGACATTTCTTTGGTACAGTCGTGTGATAAAGCGTTATGGTAAACGGTTTTCAGCCCCATAAACTAGGAGCAGGGTTACGACAAGCTGCTAGCTTGCAAAACCATTGCATTCTTACTCCCTTCTTCATATACGTGGCGTAAAATTACGCCACACCGAATCTTCAAAATGTGTATGGTATATCTAAAGGAATACTGGTTGTAACATTACTCCGTATTTTTCCAGTTTTCTTGAGAACAGATAAACTAACATTTTGGGAGATGAGTACATCATCGAAGCTCGAAGGCTATAGTCGCATAAAAATAGTAGTGTGTGTTTCTAATTCCACAATATTGCGTCAATCCTTGTAATTTATTTAGAGGGAAAAGGCGTTGCAGCAATGTCGGTCATTCTGACATTAACAAGAGTTTGTATCGAAATATGAAAAATTCGCTACATGGAAAACGTAATTTTAAATAAATCATGACATTTCCGGGGCACACCCAGTTTATTCTAGAAACATTTTCTAATTAGATAACGTTGCATACAAAAACAAATGAAAACTAGGATTTATTACATTAACTTTTACGTTGATAAATCCATACCAAACGGTAACTGTAGGTTTGCACAGCAACGGCTAGCTCTAAGCTGAGTTAAGTAAAAGCAAATAGATGAAATCGCTTCAACATTGAAATTTGGTAGTTACAGAACCCTGGATATAGCCAAATATTTTAATAGAGATAGGTAGGTGTTACTACTATATTGTAAGGATTTTGGACTTAACCGTTATGACTGTACTATTGCATTGTGTAAATACGACTATATTTTCAAAAACTAATACAATAATAATACTAGAACAGAGCTTGATTGTAATAGATCAGGGAAAGATTATAGAATAAGACCCAATCATATCATGACAGCTATTTGCAAAGATATGTATTTTTCCCTCAAAACGTTCCGCAAATTTTCCTACACTGAAATTATACGAGTAAGTACACCAAGGCTAGAACAAAACGGCCATTTTTAGAGTTTCGTGCCTCAAAAAGAAATATTGGAACCCTTCTTGGATCATTGTTGTCTGTCCGTCTGTCAAGCCTCTTTTTCTCAGTAACGGGTAGAGGTAGCAAGTTGAAATTAATATCAAATAATGTCGGCGGGCCTTAGGACTGGTGAACATTGGACACATTCTAGAAATACTGTTAATTATGTCACATATTTTGAAGATTTCTACATTTTTCATAACCTTTTGCTAAAATGATGAATACTCACTCTCACCAAACTACATACAATTTGGCAAGGAACCTCTGAGTACAAGTAGGTAAAAGAAAAAAACGATAAGATTGTTAATTTGTAGTTATATCACTTACAAATAAATGAGTTTTTGTGAATACCGACTTACGATTGCAATTAGACTAACCGCCATGAAGGATCCGACAACCATGTATGGGTGATTATTTTTTTTAACTGCAACGTTAAGTTTCGTTTTAATCCGAATTAATAACTCACAGAATCGTAACTTGATGTATCACTAAGATTTTATTCCATTCAAATTGGTAGGATCTACATTAAATCAAAGGTTTGTTTCAACTGCAAAGTAAGGTTTGTTTTTCAATACGGAATTGGGAATTCATAGGCCGTTTCTATTGCATGAAGCCGCGGGCAGTTGTGCCCAGCTTTGTGACGGAACCCTCAGGGCGCGAGTCCTTTTCGCACTGCCGAATATTTTTCATTTTTTCTATTCATTATTCGTTTAGTACGCTCGAGTCAAGGCTAGTGTAGTGAAAAAGATGCAAAATATAAATAGACACGGCTTTTAGTCGGTTCGTCACAGTCCCTTGGTGCTGTCACTTTGTTGCTGTACACCCGTCATGTATGAATAAGAAAAAAAAAATTGTTTTGTGCAGTAATCGTCGAAACATGTGCCAATTCAATTATTTTGTCAGTCAAAGTTGTTTATTGTAGGAATGCGGTTTTGTAACGCAGTCACGCAAGTCTTTACGATTTATAATGAATGGTTGGTGATGATTGAGAAAGCTTATGCCCGTTTTCACTATAACTAAGCGGTACAAACTCAGACTTAAATTATACTTCTTTTTGTTTATCGACGGATTTATAAAAAAAAAATGGAATAATCAATTAATTATTATTACTTATGTTCGATGACGTTTTACTTAAACGCTTCAGAGCAGAAATTAAAAAAAAAATTATATAATTATTATTTTCTTTATGCTTTAGTGAAATTGCACTAAGTGTAAGATTGCCACCCTCAGCGTCTGCAGTTGATAATCCGAATAGTTCAATATTATTTTTAAATTAATTAAAGTTTCGCCTAGTGTTGGCTTAACCCGCCATGGTGTTACAATAGGGTTTTAACTTTCTAAAAACTTTCATACATTTATAAGTTTACACCTTTTTACCCATGGGGGTAAGCAGAAATTACAGAATGCCAACTGCTACGATCCTAACATACTCCTTTCTATCTCGTTTCCGTTCATACACTTACGCCGGTTGCGCGTACTACGCACCTGATTTACACGAAGAACACCACCAATAACTTTTAAATTAGTCTGAGAGTGACGTCAGATATACAAAATGATTAAATACCTTTTAATCACAGTATAATGATGTATTCCACAGATAATTAAATTAAAAAAACAATGTTTATTTACTCCTATCTCCCCAAATTATATTCAACACATTAAGTGGACAGGTAACTATTTCGACTAAATGTTGTAATTTTTGGGAGATTTATCATTATTAGACTCCCAGGTCTAAACTAAGCCTGTATTTTAGAATTACAGCCCCCCCATTATATCACATAGTCAGAGTGCTCAACGTGGTACAATTACAAGTGATGTAAAATGATACTGTAAATGTTAAAAGTAAATTGCATATATTTGCATATTTGCTATCTGGTTTTCATTTCACGCATCGCGGCAATCGTCGCGTTTTGGAGTTCGAACTTCTAACGTAGGCTATTTTCCTCATAGCTTATCTCATCATAGTTAGAAAAGCACCCGCTTACGATTGCCATAAAAAAAAATTGGTTACCACTGGAAAATAGCGCTATGCTGTGAGCCTCTCGGCTCCTCGTAGCACAGCATTATGCAGTATCCATCTTGCTACAGTCACGAGGTTTGTGTTATACGTTTAGTTTGGGGTTTGTCTTCACTAATATAAATTAAGCATAATATTTACTAACTTTTTTCCGTATTCTTTTAATGTACAATTTTTTTTACATATTTTAACAAAAATAAAATAAAAAATAACAATTTTTGATAAAATTTGTTTTAAAACAGTGCTCCGCTCGCAGCGAGGTGGTAAAACCCAAGTTTACGGTGGTTAGGGATCCAGAGAGAGTAACCTCCTCACAGTGCGTGCCGTGTCCATGACGACCGCCTTCTGTATCTGGTTCTTGACCCAACTGTTTAGAGGAAGTTTCTCCAGATGTTGGTCGAAAGTTTTCGCTATCAAACCGTTGACTGATATGACTATCGGCACTATAATTGTTGAGTTCATATTACACATGCTGGTAACCTCGTGAGCAAGATCGAGATACTTTATTATTTTGTCTTCAGCTTTCACTAGGTTCTCATCATGGGGAATAGTGACATCAACAATTACAGCGCGACTCATCTACCGATCGATTATCACTACGAGTATATCAGGTTTATTAGAGGGAATAAACCTGTCAGTTATAATCAGAATTTCCCTCCTTTTATTAAGTCTTTCTTTTCTTACTCCCCTTTCTCACTTTAGATGAGCCGTCAATTGAAGTTGAAGTGTCGCCAATAAAACCATTGTTTACTTTCTTGGACAAAAACATCATTAATTTTATAAATGACACAGAAATAGGACTCTCATTTAATTTGTAAACACTGTTTCATGAGACCGGCATTAATTTAGCTTAGTTTATTATATCCCTCAAATTCTATACATTTAATTACAAAATCTAAAAGAAAAGTCTTTGGAAATTAATAACATAACCATACTTTAATTCCCTTAAATATTTGAAAGGAGCCTAGAACATAAAAGTTAGCAATTACGCACTAAAGCCAAAGAAACAATAATATTTGTGTTTGACTGTACTTGAGCCTGAAACAAACAATTTTCGTTAAGACGCCCACAATCGAAAACATATAAAAACCCTCGTTAAAATGTTTTATCTCCATAAACTAGTGGAAGCACTCGACGCCGCTCGTTAAATACCAACATTTTTATGTTAATGGATCAATTTACTGATCTACATTAGACTTGACAAAATACTACCACGACCAATAAATAAAAACCTGTGTTACTACACCGTCAGACGGTTTCACAAAGAAAATTATAGACGTACATTCGTGAACGAAATATTTTTTTTCTACTCACAATAAAATCTTTACTCTTATTGGCACGACATCAAAAGTTATAATAATAACGTAATATTGTGGACAAGATTATCTTTGGAACCGCTATCAGTTCGCGACAATCGCTCTTGAACTGTCCAACATTTTTCGAGATCAGCCACCGTAAACAGACAGACATACTTATTCTGTTTTTATTAAGTATCAGGTTGTTACGGCTGATACGGTCGTTCGCTATGATTGTATCTATTAGTGTTTCTTTTTATTGTTGCATTATATATTTATTTATTTATTTAATACTTAAAGCACATAAATGCGGCACAGATGCGGACTTAATGCAATAGTTTTTACTGATATAGTAAGGTCAAGTACAACGACCAAGAACTTTTGTAATATTAGTTAATCGCCATTGAAAGATACTCATTTATTGATGCTAGATGGAAGTATGAAGATAGAATAAAAACGATTTACTTAATTTTGAAGTGTAAAAAAAAGAAAATTGTAAAGATATTTGTTAAAATTACAATACGTAACCACACGATATTTCTTTCATTTAATCTAGTGTATTCTACCTTGGTCTTCAGTGATATTTTGTTTTTATTCATATAATGACTTTATTCTATTCGCAAGGTTCCAACAGTTTATCAATCACCCTCGATATGCTACGACGTAGCAGGTGTAGCGCTACGTAAATCAGTAATTGCTACGCGACATTTGTGTTGAAATATTTTCGTAGCACTTCATAAAAGTTTGCCATTCTATTTTTCATTAAAAGATAGAAGGGAATGAGATAATAATTTCTTGCAGCAAAAGATTGGAGTGTAGCTGAGGGCTATGAAGCTAATTAGTATAATATTTTGTAAGTAAAATAAAGCTTGGGAAGTTTCAAAGCAGAAAAACAGTGTGAGAGGATTTTAAAAATCCAAAATTATAAAAGTCCTTTTCAAATACGTATGTTATAATTACGTCGTCTATAAATGGAATTATAAATTGAGGCAATGCAGAAATATGAAAACAGACTGGTGTCTCACGTTGAACGAGTCGTGTGTGCATTCTAGCCTCGTAAAACCATTTTATGGTTCACGGCGTAAATTCGCAATGAAACAGCCATTTTTATTTGATTGCAGAACAGAAATATGTTTAACTGCAGAGCTCCAGATATGTCTTCAAAATTAGGATGGTTCGTTCTAAAGTGTTTTGGAAAGAAATATGAAGAGTGAATGGTTGAGAATTCTGTTCGTGAAGAGAACAGAATTCTCAACCATTCATTCATCTTGGCGTCACAGAAAGTCAACCTAATACCAAGGACTCCTCTAAGCACAATCTCAGCAAAAACAAACTTCATCACGAGGTTTCTGCAAGGCGTTTTACTAACAAACATTTAATTCAAATCTCACGTTCACATTTAAAAAAGAACTCGCTAATTAATGTCATATTCAGAGGCATTAGGAAACGTGAATCAGTGGTTCGCGTTTTAAAAATAAAACGTCTTGGTAAAAATGAACTGTGGGCGGGGAAGACAAAAATATGTCGGCCACAAATTTTTGACAGCTCATATACTTGCATTATGTTTGTGTTCGTAATGACCTTTAGAAATATTTGTAACTAAAATATAAACTAGTATTATATAAAAGACATTTTCTCATATGTACCTCATGTGAATTTTTGAATGTAACTCAGAGAACGTTTGCTGGAGAACCTAATTTGGCTAATGCTGATAAGCGCTAGTTCAAATTGGGAGTCAGCTCCATTTAAAAAAGCTTTTTTACTCGAATGGAACTTGAATTTTTATAACGTATTTATCAAAGCCAGTATGAGCAGATCATGCTATCTAGTTATCTCACCATATCAGGATATTCTATTCATCTGACCGTACGAACTATCAGCAACTTTCAAGCTTTGTAGAGCAAGTAACAGCTCGCAACAGCAATATATCTGGCAAGTTCCAAGCTGTTTGACAACCCTGATTTATGAGCGCAACGCACGATGACGCGTGCATGTGTGCGTGTACACCCATGTAAGCGTTATGAAGTAAGTAAATCTTGAAAAGTTAGCCCCTAGCAAGCAGAAATGGACTGATAATATATTAAGCGATGTTTTGACAGTCCGACGCTTAGAGAGTCACACATAACTTGGTCGACTTTTACTCGTTATTTCTTATAGATAAGCAACGTTTTCCCTGAAATATTTTGCTTTTAGGAATGTGTACTTGCAAGATCACCGCTTAACGCTTCAGCGTCAACGATAATGATAAATTAAATAAATATATCTAAATTGGTTTTAACAAACACTTTAAGACGTAAAACATATTTTTTGAACTAGTTCAGTGTTTATCTATACATATACATATATACACTACTATATGAAGAAACACCGGAAGAAACCCAGAGGTCTCTTTTAAACTCCAAACATTATCTTGGTCAGATCATGAGAGGAGCTAATTTTTCATTAGCAGCGGAGTCTGGATTTATGCCCGATTGACTTAAACATAACTGGCAAAATGTGGGTGTTACTATACGTACACCTCTGCCTAACCGTTTGGAATACAGGACTGATGTTATGTTTATCATAGGAGGACAATGTAGGATAGTCTGTTTGCAACGCCGTAAAACAATTTTCTCTTACTGAGCTTGACTTTCAAGGTATGTCATGCTGTGAAAATATCTCCATGAAAACTGGGTGAAGGGCTGCCGTCCCGTACTAATAAATTGTGAGAATGAACCGGCAAATCTCGAAACCTATCCTTAGAAGGATAGGTTTCGAGATTTGCTTTGATTATACAATATACGTTCTTCGCCTTTGGCTTGCAAGGGACAATAGCTGCATGGGTGCCGCAGTAGTTGCGCTTCGGTTATCTTCCACTGTTTCGTTGTTTACTTCTCTCGTCACGCAATTATTACGTCACTTGAACAGAAATGTACTGAAGGTACGAAATGTACTCACTAACAGAAATCGTGTAAACACATTAGTACGCACAGGTGAATCACTTTTCTTGTTATATCTACGTAAAACAAATTCGAACGTATTCATGTGCGTTTCCATTTTGTTTTAGTGACGGTGTAAAGACGTGTGTTCACTGGTAGCAAACCTTTCGCCCAGGGTCACAAGCTCGGTCTGCTGGTTACGTTAGCAGCAATAAAAGATAGGCAATCTTTTAATATCTGCCAACATTATTTGTGACATTGATAGGCATTATTTCACGTTTCAGAGTTGCTGAACTGTCTAAACACCTGTTTTACTACATTTCGTGTTGTCTGCGTGGCACAATGTTGGAGGTGGTCAGCGCCAACATTTTGTAATCTAGTGTGTACGTGGCTTTACTATTGCTCGTCTATATTAAGTTTCCACTGTTTCGTGTGATGATGATTTTTTTAAGATGACGTGTTGTTTTTGAACGTTTGCAGAGGAATGTTTTACGTGTTCGTTCGAAGCTGGCCGTCATTTGAAGTAATTATGTATGAAGGGGCGGCGTTAGCGGCGGTTTTTGTAGTTGTAAGCATAAGTGACGTAACCAGACAGTTTGTGGTCAGCGTGACGAGATTTTTGCATTCAAAGTATGAAGCGATGGGTTTCGTGCGATACGATTTCGTGCCAGTGGATTTTTTATAAGTAATCATTCCATTTTACAGAGACAGTCATACTGAGTTCTCGCATATCTATTTAAACAAGATGATTGACCATAAAAATTCGATTCATAAAAAAAGCGACGCCAATTATTCTTAACTCAACAAAACCCGTATCAAGACCGGGTAAAATTATAAAAAAAAACATTATTTTCACCGTTACTAAATTCCTAAAACACGCGGAATGAAAGGGGAAAATACAACAATAGACTGAAGAGGTTTTAAAGGACCCGGCTGGCCCACTTTCGCCCGCAGCGCTTTTTTCGCTTAATGACGCCAAGCTCAAGGAAAGTTGGAAATATTAAAATGAGCAAGCACTTGTTTCGTCGGTAAAACGGCCATCGCTCTAGGCTTCGCGCCTCCTTCGTAAGGATACCATATTTTAAAAGTGAGTCGGATTCGCTGGCTCTCGATGCCTGAAATGAAAAAAGTTTGTCAGCCGCCTTATCGCGTTTTGTTTATATTGAGATCTGTATGCATAGCTCCAAGTTTTCAATTGCTTTGCAAGCTAATGAGAAGTAAAAAAAGTTTGTATAAAAATTATTTGTTATTGCATAGCTTTTTCAATGTTAAAGCAAATAAAAATACAAGTTGGGCCAGATTAACTTCGTTTAAGACGTTAATTCCCGAGGGGAAAGCAACTTCTCCATCCAAAAAAATAAACGGACTTCTCCATAAAATGATTTACGAAGAAGGACAAATACATACTTATCGGACAATAAACTTGGGCATTATCTCACAAGGACGAATTCTCGACGTCTTGCTTACATTTGACAACACATAAAAATCAGCGCTTACGCGGAACTGTCTCCAAGGCGCAAAGTGGAATGTCGTTAAGGAAAAAAGGAAAAATACTGGGATTTATTCGTAGCGTGTCCCCAATGAGTAATGCCTCCTGCGATTTAGGTGTCAGCCCGATAGAAGGCGTTCGACAGCAATGATTTATGCTCGCTGGTCCTGGTGCCCTCTGCACTTTGAAACACCGCACTTTATAAAGATTGGTATAGACGTTACTGTAGTCTTAAGAATTCCCATTGAAAGAAAAATCAGCCTGTAACATTTATATATCATGTTTGAATGAAAAATAAATATAAACTGTAAGAAAACCCTACATTAATGTAACGATAAAAAATAACTTAAAATAAAAATTGACTCACCAAAAACTTGAGCGTAATGAAATAAAGTTTCAGACCGGGCTAGTAGTACATAACGGTAAATATTTGTACTGAGAACGTTTCAACAAAGTCTCGAGATTAGGAGAGACGTTTATTTACTTTTTACAAACTCCAAAACTCTGTTGAAGTGTAAAAGTAACTCTGAAATCCATTAATTAACTGTTAGTTGTAATGATCAGTAATTTAATTACTTGGGAGAGCGAAATTTGATCGATCCGAGTTTGTAACGAAGTTGATTTCGTCTTGTTTAGTTTGGAACTCGATATCTTTGAGTTTTTAATGCTTGTCTACCTTTTGGCTGATTATTAATTTTGAATTACTTTCCAATATCAAAATCTTAATTGGTTTACAATGGAAGTATGAGTGAAACTATCATATTACGTTAAATTTATGTTTTAATTTGGTATTTCGTGGCGGAAACCTGAGAATAACTCCATCCCACGAATCAATGCGATGCTGTTTGTTCGATTTTTGAATAAAAATACTAATTTTTAGCAAAACCATGTTATGTGATGCGTACAATGATTGGCAGTATAAGGAGTACATACGTAACTCGTCCTTTTTTTTAATTTTAAATCTTTTAATAGTACATTTGTCAGCAAATTAAATACAATAACTACGAAAGGTTTATCAATCACAAACTATTTACCCAAAGCATTCCTGAACCCTATTTCCTCAAAACATTTATTTTTCACCTCACCCAACCCTCTGTAAACGCCATTACGAAACTGGAGCAAGTATCGTATCTTTTATCGTTGGGTAATCGTTTATTCAAATTTCCCATAATAAAATGACAGGTGACGACCCTGATCGAATATACAGACGTTTTGCTCGACCATGAGGGTCGTTACTAAATCTTGCATCGATCTAATGGGTATTGGGTATGTACCCTTATCATCTGAGTCGAAGGATGCGGGGTCTTGGATGTAGGTTGAGATATTATTATGCTAGTCTAGGTTGCTTTTTCGTACCTAAGCTTTATTTGGAATGAGTCGGTCCTAATTCAGATGATTGGGCCTGCAGAATAACTACGAGTAGGTATATTTTCTAACGGATCATGGAAATATATGTCGGTAGGTACGTACTTACTCTTAGACAAAGAAACGGCTTTTCTACCCGTGATTTCCTGTCACTTCACGCTTCAACTGATCCCATGAGGAAAAATAACGACAACACACTTTAAGTTACTGAGACATCTGAAAACACTACAGAAAAATGGTAGAAACTCACTATTAAGTGCCCGTTTTTCGGCATATGTCTGATATATCTGCTGACACAACAAAAGATATTTCCCTTAGACGACTTTTATGACAAAAAAAAATGATAAGCATCTAACATCCGACATTTTTAATCTCAGAACAGCGTGGAAGCAATAAATACTACAGACATTAATGTCATTGTAGTAGCAGCATCTAAATCTATCTCGACGATGACCTGATGAATCAGTACAGAGGGGGGAGGGCATGCGTCGCCGGCGGGGGGCGGGGGAATGCTAATGATTTATGTTGTCGCTCCGAGACGCTTCTCCCATAATAAATGTACCCACGTTACGCAAGTGAGTTCTTCGGGATCCGACGGCCGGAGTCTAGCCGCAAATTGTTTGATCACTCAATAATTGCATTACAGGGGACGAGTCAACAAGGAAATTTCGCTTCTCACAGATAGATGGCGTGTTTTTAAAGGTCCCTCCCTATTTATCACATAGGTACCCTTTTAAGTTGATTTGAGTGGCCTTATCTTTTTGAGTGATTACGTTAGGTGTGGAATGTTTTTGGATGTGCTCCGGTGGCGTTTTGTGCCAATGACGCAGATGTCGCCTTAAATGCTGTTGTTGTTTTTTTATATGTGAACCTCATCCAAGTGTAAGAAATAATAAAAGGTTATTTGTTTACATTCATTTCAATGCACAAGACATTTTCCTGCACGATTGCAGCGCCATCTACCGGGTCCAATTGTGAATCTAAACAAACAAAAATACATTAAAACACACAGAAAAACTGATTAAATCAATCTAGCTGTTTAGGAGTACACCTATAGTAACACCCACATTTCTCGAGTTATGTTTAAGGGGCGAGCCTATCTCCATCAACCGGGCACAAATCCAGTCTCCGGGCTACTAATCAGAAAATTCCTGTTGGAATAATTCAAGAAACACTTTACCCGACCTAGAGATCAAACCCAGGGCCTCATGCTCAGCAGTAGCGCTAACAATCACTGGACCAACGAGTCTGTCAGTTTTTCATCAAACGTTAAACTAATAGGTAAACGCAGCAAAGACAATTCAATTACAACCTAACCACATTATGCTAACGACATAAACGTCTTCGTCATCAACATACGTTGTAATTATGTTAAATGCTGATTACCCATCATCGTATTACCTACTCGGTTGTGAATAGGCAAATTATTGTCTTCGCCTTACTTTTGACGCGGATGAAAATAACATCGAAGAATGTTTAAGAGAGATGTTGGCAGATGACGAAGATTATGAGGACAAAGACAGCTAAATGGATTTCATTGGCTCCTGTTGTATTCTCCAGCTCTTTCCCTTCATCATCCTCCTGTCTTTAACCCAATTAAAATGTTTCCTTCTCTATGATGTCCATCCAAAGGTCGTCTATAAGAGATCACTTTAGCATTAAGGCCTAATGTAACAACCTATGTAAGTAGCTCTTAAAGTTATTTTTCGTAAGTTTGTATGGTGTACAATAGAGGATGGAATAGAATAGATATATTTCTTTGCAACGAATGTATATACATGATATTCTATTCTATGATTTCTTCATTCATACATTCATTTTGACGACCTATGTGGCGCCGGGGTGACGGTCCGCTTGCGACGCAGAAGGTTGCAGGTTCGATTCCCGCCTTCGGTCAGATGTTTGTACGATCTACAAAGATTTTTCCGGATGTTCTGGGTATTTGCTATGTTTAATAAAAAACATATATCTATTTAATGTATTGTATTAAGTATATCAGTCATCTAGTACCCATAATACAAGCTCTGCTTAACTTGGGGCTGTAATGCAGGACAATCTACACAGCATCATCTAGATGCTGTGTGGTTTGTCCAGCATTATTTATTATTATTATTTATACTTACATGTTTATTTACCGACATCTTAATAGTCACAACCTTCCTAGCCATATCATCTTTCACACACTTATAACCATTATCCTCAAATAATTGGATAAAATTTATCCTTTACAAACAAGGAGCCTTTACTACACTACCGTTTACTAAATCAGTGTTGAGTTTATTATCGTTTCTGAACTATATCTAAAATACCACAGAGTTTACATCAAATTAATTTATGTCGATACATCTGGGAAGGAAGCATGAAATGTATCAGATACCCTATCATCACGGAAGTCGTAACAGTCGGCTGAGGACAAGGCTAATTTGTGTGTACAGCCACCGATTTCTAGCGATATCAAACTGTATGCGCGTGATTGATGATAGTACTGGCCATGTACTGGCCTAAACAGGCGTTAGTTGTTGGAATTTAGACGTAGACACACGTTTTCAAGGTGTCTTTTGGTGTGTGGCGATGATCTTACTGTTGAAACTTGGTCTACGTTCATATTGTTACTGTTTGTCCTTTAGTTAAATGAAGAGGTTTTATATAGCCGCTACAATACAGTCCTTGTTATTGGATAAGGTGTCGCCTTATAGGTGTGCTGAAAAAATATCCTGTACTTACCTATACAAATATTGCCAGTGAGTAATAGATGTACGTTTATATATGTGACCATCCAATTAGATTATCATCATTAGTCTACCTTATTAACAATTATGCTAGAGTCGGCTTACAGTTTAACCAGATGAAACTGAATACCAGTATTGAACATGGAGCGATTGCCCATCTTATCTCTACATCCCAGTTACCAAGTATAATTCGATACCCATTATAAGATTAGTTGTCAGACTTACGTGCTTAGACTATACGTGGAGACTGTCAAAGATTTACAAATGACAGCCAGTATCAATGACTTAAAATGCATCCGTAATACGGAGGGGTCTCGATATGTAATGAATGATCACCCATCTACGAACCGACCTCGGCAAGCACTTGCTAACTAACTTTCGATCGACCCGTACGGCTGTTCATATTTAGCCACGACGCCAATTAGCTACTCAATTATGGTGAAAACAATGCAATTTCCACAACAAACTATTTCCCACTAAATCTAATAATCTCATAAGCTGTTATTGCCGCTTTAAACATAAAACCGCTCACGTTCAATATTTACGGGCTCTTATAAAAGTACGATTGTTAGCCTGCCCACCATTATACGTTACCGTAAACCCAGTTAAGCTGAAAACGTGGCATCGACGTGAATGATTTATAAACCAGGATAACAGGGCATTAGCAAAACCACAACACAAACGCACACTGGATTTAGTAAAAAGAGATCTGCCATTATTGTGTGGAAAGATTTATTAGTTGCAGGCACGCCGCCATTTTTTTTGCGCTGTCAATATGGCGAATACAGAAAATTAGGCAGGGTTAACAAAACAAGCGACGGGGTACCGAGTTGTTGCGCGTTGCCCGGAGCCTAACCTACAGTGATATGGAAATTAAGGAAAACTTTCAGTGTTTCAGCTTAAGGGGGAGTATAAACCGAAATTGCTTATAGTTTTGGTTGTACATGAAACAGACAAGACCAACGTATACAATAATAATTGTATAGGTTACTGGGCCCTAATAAAACAAACACATTAAATAATTTCATTAATGCATAGAAAATCATCACAAAATTACTTCTAATTTCGAAATAGATAATTTATAAATTGTTTGGGCACTATAAGAAGATCTTCCTATTATTGGATTTTTTTCAATACAACTACATAGGGTAATTATTTCGAGGAAAAAGACATCTTCCGTCGCATGTAACGGGAATTACAACTATATTTTTTACTCACGAATGGGAGGTTTGCAAGAGTGCGTGAGTGAGAAAGTGTTCTGTCTAAAACACACTCATAAGGTACGTCGTACTTATCACTCGTAAAATCATTGTACGTAAACATGTTGATAGCCTGTGCCACCATCTCCTGATAAAGTGCGGTTAACATACCTGGCGGCTATTCAAATTCAATTGATACAAGCCTTCAGTATCCTGAAATTAATAATGCGTGTTTGAAATTTTTGTCTTGAGGTAGCTTCAAATTACGTATTACCGTAAGTATGTGTTACGCCGGCGGATGTTACACCGGCGCCATCGCTTCTCTTTTTAAATTGTATTGAGAAATAGGTTACGTTGTGCCAATTCTTTATTGTGTTAAATTCGTTTAAAAATGATCTTTGTTATATATTGTTGCAAAATATGAGCTTCTATTTTAGTCAAATGTTAGTACTCCGTTTACCTACTCTTATACACCACATAGGTGCATTAAAGATGGCATTCCAGAAGGATGATAAATGAGCAAATTATCATTATGTCCCATTTGGAAAATTAATTCCTCAAATCAATCATTTAAATATATGTACATTGTTCTGTTATCTCCCGTTGGCCATAGGTTTTATTTTAAGGGGTAAAGGCAAATAACAGTCTACAAGCAAATCGCTCGTTACAAAATAAAGAACTAGTTATTTAAAGACCCACTTTACAAAGGAGAACCTTAGGAGTATATTTAAAGCCATCATGTCTAGACTGTGAACAATTTCTTAGGTAAAAGTAGCAACTTCTTAGTTCAATTATATTTTGCAATATCAGTGTGCAATTTAGACGGTAGCTCAGCCCTCAGGCCTAAGGCTGGGCTTACAGAGTCGCTCGTGCGTAACCGCCCGGCTTTCTCACTGGTTACCTTTTATTACGTATATTATGTAAATATAATAATGGCCCAATGGCACGGCCTTGGGTAGGAATTTTATTTGAAATATAACGTTTTATTGCCTGCCTAACCGCGGCTTTGACGAGTTTTGTACGGCTATGCGTTGCGCTACCCGGCTTCTATTGATAAGGGATATTGGGGTAGCCTAGTCTACTTTATGTCGAAGTTTGTAAGGGGAATAAATTATAAAACATATACTTCTGAAAAAATATTCGTGGTAGGTATTGAGGGCACGTTCTAAAGGTCGTAACATTTTTTTTGTTTTTTTAAAGTTCAAGGTTCGCTGTGAAAACTTTAGGTCTTTTGTGTAACATAAAATACCTCAAAAGGGAACATTACTCATTTTCATGTGTTGCGCAGAGGATGGTTATTCTAATTTATTTTGACAAGGCTCCGTTGTTTTGTTTGTGTAGGTCTGGGGCTTGAATATTAGCTCGGCTGTTGTAAGATAATATCTGTAGACTGTGTAGAAGGGAAATTCAACACGGCCTTAGAGAAAATAAAGGCAGGCACACAACTTGTTAATTGATGTACAAAAAATAAAGACTACCTGAAGAAAACACTAAAGATAATTTTATTTTTTCGATGAACTGGGACTTGACTTACTTTTCACTTCACAATTTGAACATGGAACATTCATAATATTTGTTTCCTTATGACTTTGACTCCCCCGAGAACCGAGAAGGCCGCGTTGAACAAACTCAACTACCTACAACTTTCGGCAAAAGTCCATTACTTACAGTACCTTATAATTATATAGACATTTTGTTTTATTAACAATAAACCTGAAATAAACGCACTGTCATACATAAATGGGAGTAGGTACGCCTTTATCTCAAGTATAAACGATATTAACAGGCCAAGTTCCCTCGTTGCGGAATATAAGCGGCAACCAATTTCAGATTAAACAAACAACAGTGATTATGGTTAGTGTGATATACGAATGGTTGTATCAAAACATTCTATTTGTACGAGCGGACTGCGTACGCAATAAAAGCAGTTACTGGCGAGTTTGTATCCAATCTTCGTAAACAGCGATCCGTGCTGGTATTGGCCATAACGATTACAAAGCTACGGCGAAATTGAAAGTATAACTTGGTCGATGCGATCCTAAGAATGTGCAAGCCAGCAAATCTATAACTAAAGCTACGTAGACCGCCCTTCGTGAAATTATTGCACGCCCGCCCGAAAATAGGTCAATTGCCTCCTGTGCCAGACTGAGAGGTGTAGGGATCATCGCGTGTGACAAGGACGGAAGTTTTAATTCGTTCAGGTGACGTCACGAGGGTTTTAACAGGATCGTTCGTTTTCTTTTTGCCGGCTATTGTTTTGGTACTGTTCGGAAGCTCACAGGAGCTCTCGTCTCCATTCAGGGGGGTTTATTTGTTCGATCTTGTGTGGAATCAGTAATGTGTCTCTTCTATTACGTTTACAGCCGGAGTTTTCGTATTTATCGTATTTTCGACGAAACCCGATACCGTTGTCGTCGGAGATCAAGAGAGAAATGAGTCAGAAGAAATGAACAGTTACACTTTGATCAAGATGTTCCTGTGTATTTTCGTATAATCAGCGCTATGTTCTGTTTGCCTGACGTACCCTTTGTCTCGGTTTTACTTGTAGTAATTTGTGGATACACTACGCGCTCATTGTTTTAGGTAACAACGTAACACAATAAGTGGCGTAAATGAATGGCCTAACCTCGTTGAACCCTTGGCTTAACATCGTAGAAATAGTCTTTTGGAGCGTCGCTTTAATTCAGAGAGAAAAAATAAAATAATGTCTTTCTTTTAAAACATTTTTAACGTAGTGGTTCATTACTGTAATAAAATATGTCGTAAACAGTAAAGTAGTGGGTAATTTGACGCTTCAATGAAGACAGACTCTGCGACACAATAACCGCCTTTGTGTTTCGTTGATAACGCGAGCCGAAACTCATCAACTGCGAAGCTTACTACTAAAGTTATCAATGTCAAATAAAGTGTTTTATTACTTTCTCTAAAATTATGGATTGTTCTCCAAAATGTATTTATATTCGATAGTATAGGCATTTGATGCGAAGGAATGAGGACCATGTTGTGAGGAAAGTTTTGAGTATGAATTTGGAGAGTTACAAGAGTAGAGGGACACCAAAGAAAAGATGGATGGATTGTTTGGAAGATGATATCCTTATAGAAGAGGTGACTTGTGAGATGGCGGCAAATATAAGTATGGAAAAAGAAGAAATGCTGCGTCGACCCCAAATAAATTCTGCATAATGATTCCTATACTCACTTACTCGGAGCCGTGTACCCTGACTGGAAGCCTTCATTTACTGAAGCAGCGCAGGGAAGTCTAGTTAAGCATCCAATAATCTTGTAGTTCTTGAACTGCGAGATGCCACTCCGAAATAAAAATAAACTTTCACTGTGTTCAGAGTTAAGGGGAACAGTAAAGTTAGGTAATTATTGGCAATTGTTTCATTTAGGTTGGTAAGTAGCTATTTTTTTCCTAAATCTTGAATATTCCCCACAGTAAAACGCCACCCTCATACAGTCTAGATTCTTACTGTGTCACGGTTAGCGCTAGGCTGCGTGTCGTGGGTTCGATTCCTGCACGGAACAAATATTTTTTTGACCTACTGCATGTAGATGATCCGGGTCTGGCTGTTAGTGTATATAAGTTTAAATGTTTGTAAACGCACCAATGATATTAGAAAACTTAGTAGTATGGGATAACGGTTGTGGATAAAAAAACTACCCACGAACATAACATGACGCTTGTATTCCCCGAGAGGTTAAGCAGGAGTGTTCCTCTCTAGTACACCCATAATACGCCAGTAATGTTTAAAGGAAGGCATGTAATTAGGTGAGTCTATTACTATCAACTGGGCACAAATCTAGACTACAGGCTGCTACTGAGACATTTCAGTTCGCAAAAATCAAATAACATTGCCCGAACGGGAATCGAACCCCGACCCTCATGCTCAACAGTAGTGTTTGCAACCACTAGACCAACGAGGCAATTAAGTCTGGAATTAATTTACTGTAAAGACTCAACATACTGTTGGTTAACAAAATAAACAGCTTTGATAGACGCGGCTTGTAACATGTGTAATTACTTCGTAATTAACACATAATAAGTAAACGTAAAATGGAACGTTGATGAGCAGTCTGATCATAAATTGTTTTAACGTGAGGTTAGCAGATCTTTCCTCTCCTGATATTATATATAAGTAATCATACTTTTGATTTCTGACAGACGGATAACGATCCTCCTTGAAGATCTTCTTTGTTCTTAGATACGAAAGGGTATGATTAATCTAGAGCTTTACTCACGTACTAAGGACGGCGGTGTTTTGAAATGTTACTTGGTATCTATGGTAACAGCAGCGCTTACGGGCCTGCGTACACTGGCGGACGGGACGCCCGAGGATTTTAAATTTAACAATTGTATCTAATACTTATAAAACCTCGAGGATTAACCCGCTGCTGAGGGTCGTTTAACTAGCTTGATAACAATAAGGCTATCGTATGCGAAATTTTTCAAATCCCACTAAAAGTCAGCTGAAGAATTTTAAGCTGAAGTCGTGGGCGCAGCTAGTCTATATAGACTAGCTGCTTTCTCTTTGACTTTCTCCGCGTGGAATATAACAAAATACAGGATTAGCTTTTTTGTGCGGAACCCTATTTTTTTCCAGCGATATCAGTGAAAATCCCGTCAAAATCCGTGCAGTAGTTTCGGAGATAAGTCCAAACAAACCAACAGACAGACAGACAAATATATAAAAATTGTTTCTTTGGTTCCGTTTATTCTTTCATATGCATTAGTAAAAAGCAGCTATTTTAACATTACAACAGATACTTCAATTTCATTTATTTGCATAGATAATTTTCAGTAAAGAAGCTTTAGAAGAAAAAAAACAGCAAAAATTTACCCGGAGACGCCAACAAAAAGAACGTAATAGTGTTTCACCACAACGGCTCGCGGCAAATAATTATGTAGTCTAATTAAACATTCGAGAAGTCAACTTTCCAGCCTCCTCCCCTCTTTTGAGAGCCAACCGAGTGTGTCATTAGGGGCGACGAAGGCAGCTCCTACACGCCTGTTCGCCCGTTCGCGTCTCGCATAATTGAGACTAGTGTAGAACAATTCCAACTAATGCTGTTTGCTTGTTATTTGAACGTTTGTTGAGACGCAAATGCATTCTGAAAATTATGCTAAGTATGTCGGATACGATGGAATGAAAATGCAAGTTTTGCTTGTAGGACGCTGAGATTATGCTATTAATATCTTTGAGCAGGTTTATTAAAAATGGTAGCCCATTTATCTAAATTCGACCTTCTTAGCTTTCTGCAATTCTTCTGTATACTTTGAGTACGGTAAAACGGGGTGAATAGAAATGCAGGAGTGAATAGAAACAAAACTTTGAAGGGCATTTTCGCTTTAGTTTAACATTGTTTGTTACTACAAGGAGTCTTATTTTTTTAAGGAATTGAAATGAATCATTTCGACCCCTTGTCAGTAATAAATGATATTGAGTCGACGTTTAAATCTCATTTAAAGTTTTGGTAAGATTCACCCCGGAGTTTAGATTCACCCCGGTTTACCGGTACGCCAAATCTCAGTGCGTGCAAAATTTAAAACAAAAGGTATCCAAAGTTTTTTATCCGCTTTTTCACAGAACCGCAAACATGCTAAAATTATCGCCTTTCATTCATCATCGAACAAGTTCATATACCACCAATTTCTTTGACTTAGTCCGGGAGTTGGTAGATCACCTATTAAATATGTGCTTTTGTACAGCCGTGAAACATTTTTGTAAATTGTAACTCATAGATTAAGTTTTTATTGTACTTTAAGAGTGAATACATTATTTTATTATTAAAAAAATATTTGCATGAAATTGGTATCTAGAATATTCTTGATACTTCTAGTCAAGTCACTGAATACGACATTATCACAGTAGGTACCTATACTCTTAGAGAGGTAAGAATCCCATACTCCCTGGTCTTTTGTCCAGGTCATGGGAGTCTTCCTTGATTTAGCGAAAGCCTTTGACACGGTCTCCGTTTCTGTGCTCCTAAGAAAATTAGAGGCCATAGGAATAAGGGGCACGCCGATGACATTGCTTGCTGACTATTTAAACGACCGATACCAATGTGTTAGGATTGACAATTTTACGAGCGATGAGCAGAAAAATACTGGATTTGGTGTTCCCCAGGGAAGTATATTGGGCCCTACCCTTTTCCTGGTTTATATTAACGACTTGTGTAACCTTAACATCAAGCACGGCAAGATCATATCATATGCTGACGACACGGCGCTAATATTTTCTGCTGAAAACAGTAGCGAACTGTTTGAAAACGCTCAACTTGGCTTTAATACTGTGACTAATTGGCTTCAAAGCAATTTACTAACACTAAACGCTGACAAGACAATATACATTCACTTCTCCATGCGCAAGCCTCGACTTAACACTACTAACTTCCATTTATATGCCCATCAATGTGATAATCGCTCAATCAACATGTGCATTTGCCCTTCTATCCTCAAAGCAAATAATATTAAATACTTAGGGGTTATAATAGATGAAACACTCTCTTTTAGGTATCATATTGAAAGTCTAGTTAAAAGAGTGCGCAAATTAATATATGTATTTAAAAAAATACGAACTTTTGCGGATTCTAAGTTAATCACACAAGTTTATTTCGCCCTATGTCAATCAATAATTCATTACTGTATCATTTCATGGGGTGGCGCATCAAAAACTATCCTGCTTCCTCTTGAAAGAGCTCAAAGAGCAATTTTAAAGGTAGCAAACTTCCATCCCTTTTACTTTCCCACAGATCAGCTGTATAAATCCTGCAATGTGCTGACTGTGCGCCAGCTATTCATTATGCACTTACTATTAAAACAGCACACCATGCTTACGTACAATGCTGACAATACTAACAAGAGACGGAACGATATAGTATGCATTTCTAATACAACCTCCAAACATGTCTTTGTGGAAAGATTCTTTACATTTTTAGGCCCATTTCTGTACAATAGATTAAATAGAAAACTAAGTATTTATAAGTTAAACTATTTTAGCTGTAAAAAGTCTATTATTACTTTTTTGCAACCCCTTACCTATGCACAGACAGAAGATTTACTTGTAGTCTGCAAGTAAACTGCTGACACATTGTTTGTTTATCTCTTATGTAAGTTTGTAATTTTAGTAATTTACTTTTCTTTAATTGTTGATTTATTTATTTTAAGTAGGTATTTACGCACCTTCTAGCCTGAAACACAGGTTCCACCTAGTTCAGGCAATAAGCAACTGTGCTCTATTTTATTTGTTAAGATACTCAATTGTAAATGTGCCCCTTTTTATAAATAAACGATTTATTATATTATTATTATTATTTTTCCCGTACAATTTTCAAGTACAGGCGCCTTTTGAAGGATTCCCCCCGTTAACAAACAAAAAAAAGTTACTACTATGCTCATTAAAAAAAAAAAACTGCAGCAAAAAAGAAGCTCGTTTGGTTGCCTTTAAAAATTACAAGAAAAGTCTTAAAGTAGATATTAAATGATGATCACTACAGATTTTATAAGATATAATATTTAATATGTCGTGATGAATAATCGCGTGTCATACAGATTCATGCTTATTGAAATGAAAACATCTGGATTTGTACGATGACACATTTTCATTTATTATTCTCAAGAATGTAAACAAATGTTGACTAATTATATTAATAATTTTATAATGGGCGCCTTGAACTCTGTCTCGGTATAAATTGGCAACTGTATGCAATGGTTCATCAGTCAGAATGGAATTAGCCAAAAACGTTCTTCTGATAAATATTTTCAATCACAATATTACTCACAACTACTCCGTCAAGAATTATTCAAATACCAATTCGAATTAAAATGTATTTAAATGTGAATAAAATGTGCATGTACAGGAACCTGCCTTGCAATGCGTACAAATGTTTCATTAAAGGCACAGGTGATAATTTCAGCTAATTTATGAAGTATGCAACTTTCTAGTCTTTACTTATGGAATAAAAAATAAAAAAACAACGGCAACAAATCAACCACTCAACCAATAAACCGCTAATAGCAATCTTATAAAGTACGATATCGTGTTTGTAATTAAACCCTTCCGAAATGGCTCGACCGATTTTCGTGAAATTTTGTGTGAATATCGGTTACTTCTGCGAATCGGACAACATCTATTTTTAATCCCCCTAAATGTTAAGGGTGGGCCCATATTAAGGGTGGGCCCACCCCCCACCCCTAATTTTCATTTTTTAGCCCAAAAAAAATGTTTTTTTTTTATGACACTGCATACAATAATACATACAACTTCAAATTTTCATCCTTCTATCACCAAACACAATATGGCAAGACAACGTTTGGATCAGCTAGTCTAATATATAAAATTCTCGTGTCGCAATGTTTGTTACCATACTCCTCCGAAACGGCTGGACCGATTTGTATGAAATTTTGTGTGCATGTCGGGTAGGTCTTAGAATCGGCCAACATCTATTTTTCATACCCCTTAATGATAAGGGTGACCCACAAAATTTTGTTCTTTTTTACAATTTTTCTTTATTTTAATTTTATTATGATTTAGCATTGAAAAATACATACAACTTCAAATTTTCACCCTTCTATCACTAACCTCTAGATGGCAAAACAACGTTTGCTGGGTTAGCTAGTAAAAATAAAAAATGGAGAATAAGGCACTACGTAGGGTTTAGTAACATAAGACGCTTTTTTCTATATTTTAAGAAAAACAATTGAAAAACCCGTTTACGTAACTTGCAGGCACACTCATAGATGACATTGGTCGTTTCATGCGCTTAGCTACTGTACCGATGCGGACATGCAATAGTTATGAAGACATTATGTCAACAGCCCCCACGCTGTTGTTGCGACCAACTATTTTTAAAAGTACCTAACAGATTATTTATAAATGTTTGATGTAAAATTTATGAAAAATAAATGTTTAATAATAAAACATTACGGCTATATTCCCCGATGGATTAGGCAGAGGTGTAAAAGACACCCACATTTCGCCAGTTATGTTTAAGTCCCATGTATTAGGAAAAAAAGGGGGGGATTGAAAGTTTAATATAAGTCTGAAATCGCCAACCCGCCTTAAGAAAGGAGTGGTGATTAATGCTCGTGCCTTTTCTATATTAGCATAGACATAAAGCCCTGTTGTGAGATTGTAACAGGCTAGTTGTTTAAATGAGTCCCTAAATAATATGTCTATTAGATCCAGCACGTCCCTTGCTTCGTCCTATTCCAGCGACGTCCTAAGCCGAGGCTCGTACCCCGCAGGGGTTGCCCTTAGCGAATGGTCGATTAGCTTTTAAGCTTTTTATGCCCAGGCTGGAGGCCTTTATTTCTACTAAAACCCCACAGGAAAGTTCGGTTAAGCAGTATATATCTCTGAAAGATAAACAAAGAGATGGACATTCCAAAAAAAAAATTGTAACAGGCCGGGCCAGGCAGGTATATGATATTATTATTATTAAAAGTTTTCTTATATGTTTTTCTTCATTGTTTCAGGTAAGAACACTGTGCACCGTATGAGGAAAAATATACTAGCAAGCACTTCAAGCTCTTGGAAAAGCTCAATGAAATTTCATGACCCGCTCCCGAATGATACGTTTAAAGTATGTAATGATGAAAGAGTAAAAATTCCTTCATAACTTCCCAGTTTGAAGCGATCAGCGTTTTTATTATGTCGATTGTTCCTCCCAGAACGATGAAGTCGTAAAATTTGTTATTGGTATGCCCATAAAATCGCTCATAACATACGTACCGAACATCAATTAACTTGGAAGCAATTAATCTACTGATATCCTCAGTTTTATAACTCAGTTTCAACGTTGAAATTAAACTTTATATTACAATGAATATTTATAAGGAGAGCGGATGTAAGTTCCAATCATATTTTTTTCTCCATCTTGAGTGAAATCCGTATTAAAATATGAAAGCAGGTAGTAGCTTTTGAATGTAGGTAGGTTCCTATTCTTTATTATTAATGAATTCCTTATTACAGATAGTGTTAGCACAAAGAGCGTTCCGTTCAAGTTCCTGGGTAAAATGATATAACTTGAGTTTTCCTTGAATAAATCTATTCATGTCATGTCTAGTGTCGTGACTGTCTTCACTTGAAACCTGTTCCTTCGTTTTTAACGTTTGCAGCCTTTTTTCCGGGAATGTAGGGCTTTGAAATACTTAATTATTTTAAAGTTCAGTAAAGTTTGTTTATCTTAAATTATAATTTAAGCCTATTTCAAAGTTTAGACGCGGCGCTTAATTGAATCTAGAGTTATTTCATAAAGTCTGAGATATAATTAAAAACACGCAACGTGACATCCGATTAATTTAATTTTCACCTGTCAGAGAGTACATTTGGCAGACGTACCCTCGAACCCTCGAGGGGAGGGGAGGAGGATTCCCACGACACTTGGAGAGGAAATGGAACTTTCAGCTTTGATAAAGTTTTAATATATTCTTCGGCAAGTTTCCAACTTGTTTCGCCGGGCGTTATGACGAATTCTGTGTGTGTTCGCCTTCTTTTCGTTACGCTTTTCCCAGTTTCACTTATTCTATGGAAGGATTTAATTTATGGAATATGGCTGCGGGCGCTACATCCCGTTATAGAAAGTATGTAGTTTGTGAGTTAGTTCATAAAAGTTAGTTCGTGTAAGGAACTAGTTTGCAGCGGGATGTCGGTGGTGTCTCGCATAGCTTTAAAGATATTGCGGGCAGTGTGGCACTCGGAGCGAACTTTTGTTTCACTACGGTTTTGTTCTGGTTGTAGTTTTTGTTGCATTTGAATAACAATTCGTTCGCCTGTTATATGAATTAACTGATAGCAAAATATGGATTGAAAAACTTCTACGATACTTCAAAAAACCTGCGTCATTTATATCAAAGAAGATCTATCGTCGAGTCGAAAATGTTAATAAAGAGGTTCTCTTAAAATGTTTAATAAGCGGATCGTAACACTTAAGTCCACAAATAAGAATTCTGGCAATTCAAAATCAGGAGCTGGTCTCTTAAAGTTTCCTACTCAATGGGTTATTCAGAAATGTTTAATCGAAAATGTTAAAAAATATACAAGCTGTTTACGAGTTAAAGAACAATGGCGGTTTGATTGCGACACTTGTGAATTAATTATTAATGTTAAAAATATTGCAGAAGTCCCCCGGAGTCGGAGCAACGTATTTAAGAAAATAATTAACCTTTATCCGTTGCTGTCAAATGCAATGAGCCGCGAGCGACGACGTCTTGCTTTTCGATTTTAATGCTCTGGAGTTTTACTTCATTTCAATGCTTTACGGTGCATATTTATCCTTATTCAATTTCAATTTCGTATTATTGTTTGAGAACTATTTGTTTGCATATTGCATTATATAAAAGGTACTCATTGACAGAAATTCTATTGCTTTTAGCTTAGATTTAGCATTTCAATTAGTTGTCATTAGATTATATTTTTTTCTTTCAGTGCTTCTTTTGATAAAATATGTACCGTAAAAGTACTTTTATAGCACAAAATATTCAGTATTCCGCCAACGTATTAACGAATACATATCATGAATTTAAATAAAGATTGGCAGCCAAGCAATAAAAACAGAATAACGTTTCAGAAAACTTTATTTTGTGATCTTTCAAGCGTTAAAAATGACGTCAATTTAGGTCGTCCGTAGATCTTCATCACAGTTGCGTCACAAACGTCACACGCTTCAATCGGATTATCCCGAAAGGGCGAAACTACGCCAGTTTCGGTCTCCAGACAGTCTGACAAGATATCTCCGTCGACCTGCTTGACATTACGTCTGTGCCCATTACGTAGCCGCCGCGACAAACAATGCTTTGATAGCTTCTAAACTGGGGCAATCCCGACATCGCTCCTTGTCATGCGCGCAGGGCTGCTAAGCCAAGGGATTATGACCATTTGGTTATGGCTTTATAACTCTAGCACACAGATAATGTACTGAAATAATACTGGAGCTGAAAACTGGATTAAGTTTTGTTTTGGAATATGCCTCAGAAATAAATAAAGATGACAGTAGAACGTATTTAAAATCTTTGAAAACACCGTATCCATACATTCAGCACAGGATTTGTAATGCAGAATTTAGATTAATTATACTAGGCAGGTTAGTAGGTCGTAGTAAATAATTATAGTTCTAACATGAATACAAATCACAAAAATTGAGACACAGTAATAAGAAATATTGGTATCATATATAAAAGACTATGTAGAGGAGTCTTGTATATCATTGTATACCGGGGTTAAAAAGCAATACAATTAATTTCTGAAATGAATGCGCTACAACCCTATACCTAAACTATACGACACTACCTCGGTCGCCTCTAACTACATTTAAACACTAAAATGAGTTATAACAAAATAGTAAAAGGTTTTTCACAAAACATTTATCGTGTACATTTTATACTTTTCTCCACTAAAAACCCTTCAGTTTGAAGTTCTGAGATACAACTTATCTTATAAACGTCATTGTTGATAACCCTAATAAATCGTGTGATATGTCTGTCCCGCTTCCACAGCGACCTGCAATCACTCCCTCGACGCCGACGCTGCCCCAATGATATTTGTGTTCGATTATAATTAAACCTATGTCCTCCTTCTTTGAAATGTCAAGCTGTCTTTAATTAAAGCCGGCCTTTAATTATAGATCTGTCCCTTTTTGTTTTCTCAACAAACAAAAAGATACTTGAGTATTATTTAATACTTGACAAACGATTAAGTTTTCTCAAAGTTTGTTTACGAGATTAATATTTGAGTCAGACGCTTCAGTTTATGTAATAGATGCTGTGTGTCGAAATGTCTTTTGAAGTTTTGTTGATAGATAAATATTTTATTTGGAAGTCCTTTGTCACTCTCTATAAAAAGGATTAAGAGATTTGTGTAATTAATTTTCAAGCTGTCAAAAAGTTAATACTTATTTGATATTGTAACATTTCGATTAGAGCCTGCAAGTTCTTACATGTACAGTTCTCGTCGTGTTTGTATAAAAATTACCAATATCCATCTGAATCTGTGTTTATTAATACGGAAATTTTCAATCAAACTATTGATTATATTTTTGCGGTCTAGAACTTTGACATTGTAAGTTAGTTTTTTTTTTATATTTCTACACTGGCAACGGTAGTGTTTGTAAAACTTTTTTATTTTAAGAGCTTAATGTACCATATACTCAGAAATAAATATTATTATTCTTATTCTTAATTTTGCCGTTGTGTAGTAGGCTACAAATTATTACGCAGAAGTAAACTTTTTACTGAAACAGAAGCGAGCCATGCCATGCGCCTTGGAAGGCCTAGTACCACAGCGGCCAAACTTACGTGATGAGAACTGTAGTAAGAGACAACAGCATCGGGAAGTTAGATGTCACATTACTAAAATGTAGGTACCTATGTAGCAGGTTTCCTAAAACTTATACATTTTAAAATTGTGCTCCTTTTCTAAAATTTTTTATAGCATTTTGTCTGTTAATAATGCAAAGCATAGACCGCCTTTTCACATTCAACCTACATAGTTTTAAATTCGTCTTTTCGGCTTGTCTTTAGTTTAAAATTTACCTCGGACTGTAAGTTCGCTAGACAAAATGGCCATCTATCAGCGATAACGAATGTCAAAAGTCCACAATTTATGTGAGTGTTTACGTGATATTACGGTAAGGTTCCACAAACGCTAATAATGAAGGGTTAACATTTCGGTAGCGCATGTAAATCCCATACGACTTTTCGACAATCATTATCGCTGATATTGAAATCGCCCTGTTGTTACTCATCAGCCCAAAAAGCACCTCGATTCCCACGCCCTCCGTGTGACTCTCAGAGACCATTTCATATTTCACGTACCTACTTTACTTTTTATTGTAACATTGTTCTACTACACGCAGCGGTTCCTTCGTGCCGAACTGTCAAAATCCCCAATAAGTCTCGTAAAGCAAAAGAAGCAAGATTAATCGGAACAATGTTCGCGTGTCGAGCGTGTGCAGCGGATAATTTATGAAATTCATTATGGCGCCCAACAGCGCCCGCACTACGCCGCCTTATTGTTACCACCTAATATAAAACATTATTTATACACCCGTTCGCGTAATTATCGTTTTATACCGACATTTTCTTTCGCAACTCTCGTTATGAGCTAAGAAACTAGATTTTCTTATTATGCCTACACGTAGGAACTTTGGCAATCTCCAGGTAATTAGGAGATAAAACGTAGTCTGCGCTTACTTATAAAGTGTTCTTTGTGTCTCGTTCTATTTACTTCATTGGTATAATTTGGGTGGTACCTATTTCATTATCATTAAATTAAGTTTCAAGTTTATGGTTGTAATTCTCTCATTAGGAGTTGGGATGTTAAAAATCGAACTTCAGAAAATTTTAAATCTATTTAACTAAGAATGTTAGAAGCTTTGCTCATTTAGTTTATTATTTTAGATCTTATTCGACAAGGTTGGATGTGCTACTTTATTAACATAATATCACGCCTTTTTCCCTAAATGGTGATGCTGAGGTGTACCTATAGTACAACCATAATTCGCCAGTTATGTTTAAGTCCCATGGAATAAGGAGCGAGCTCATTGTAATCGGCCATGAACAAATTCAGTATACTGACTCCTATGGAGAAAACCCTGATAAAAAACTCAAAACCTCTCCGTCCAAATTGCAAATCGAATTCGGGGCCTCATGCTGACAGTACTGATAGTAGCGTTTGGGACCACAAGACCAACGGAACAGTACCTATATCATACATAACTTGATGAAAAATACCATTTATGATCGTTGTCATACCCATAAACACTGAAATCAGCCTATTTGTGTCACAATAATATTTTTTGTTTTGTGTCATTTTTTATTGAAATCAAGCAGGCCATAAACCAATCGTGGCTTTCAGACATAAACAAAGATGTTGGCGCCGACGATGTTTTCTTGTTAACTGTGGCGTTCTGTAATGGTGGATCCGTTCGATAGTGGAGCCCAACCACGGGCACAAACACGACTCGGTTTGGCGAAAACAACACTATTTATCAAGAGGGTAGATATCGGCAACTCTTTTCGGGAAAAGTCGGGCAATAAAAGCCACAGCCGAGTAGCGCGTGGGGATTTCATATTCCAATATGGCGGTTCGTCGCGCCAACGGCCAATTCACTTATACCCGTGACTCACTGCTCGTCGGAGTGGCGAGCAGCAATCATATTATCGGAGATCTGTATTCGTGAGTCCTACTTGGTATGCGTTTGCTTAGACAAGTGATTTTTAAGTGCTGCTGGCGAAGATTGGTAACATATTTGGAGGTTATGTTAAGCTCAGAGATACTTAGGGTGTATTCAGTAGTGAGTCAATATTTTCAGTTTCGAGGGTACCTAACAAAATTTGAGAATAATTTATTATTAACAAATACAAACTCGTTTCTAATATATTAGATATTGTAGTTCATATCGAGATTAAAATCAATACACGTTTCTAAACTACTCGTACAACACAATAATAGTCGGATTAAAACAGATTTATATTAACAACGTTGACTAATTGATATTGGTTTACCACAAACTGTATTAATTGATATTAGCGTAGTTAGTACCGGTTTATCTGCTTATTATTGTAAATTATTTGAATAAAGCATGTATATACTCATGCATGTACTAAAATAAACAAATTATTGATAGCTTTAGTGGCCTTTAGGTGATCGCTATACCAACAATAAGTTTGGGCAATATGATTTAATAAACCTTTTGCATTCAAACGATAAATTTTATTATTTTCATGCAATAACATTGACGGTCCATAAGCTTGAATGCAATGCAAATAAGTATTTCGCAATAAAACTGAAACATGCTCAAATATTCCGTAATCTTCAATGGTAACCCTAAACGGAAATAAAAACACTGCGCAATACGTGATATCGCGCTATAATATTGAAGGGGTAGTCTTAGAAATGTATAGAAACGTTGAGATTGATTGACTGGCGATAATACCTACATGTTTAATCTTTAATATGATATAATTTACAAGAGATATGGTAAATGATTGTATAAACCTGCTACCACGTGATTCTTATGTGTTCTTGTTCAGTCTGACACATTACACATTCATATATATCATGGTGAGACTCCGCTTAGAACTTTGAGAGCCAGTGTTAATGAAATAGAGACAATTAATAATTGTTGGAACATTTTTTTGTCAATCTGCCATAATTAGGCCTCTTATATCGTATTCTTTTGTGCTAGTAAATTAAACGTATGTTATGTTATAATGTACGACTGTTATGATAACTATTTTCAAAACATCTTGAAATGTCTTATTTGTCTGATAGAAAAAGCCATAACAAAATTAATAAGCCGTTAGTTATAACTAATGGCTTACGGTGGTTGGCCAAAAACTATTGGAACGGTAGCCATGTATTTGTTCTCGCTCGCACAACCTTGAGACGAACAGTGTCAGGTTAAAGGAAGAATGGAACTATTTGTGGGTCTTCAGGGCCGTGTGTCACACATTGAGTGTCAACAAAGACGTTCTATTTCCCAACTCTATTATTTTAGTATGAGAGATTTAAGTTCCGCGGTATGGAGCCGTCTGTTTGAAGAAATGCTCGCTCCACTAAAGAATATAAAAGAGCATAAGCACTGTGTGTCATTGTGACCCGCGGCGATAGAAACGACGGCATACATAACAAATTCAACTAAAGATGTAAAGTTTTGTTAAGCAGATATGTAATAAAATAATAAGCAAAGCTACGTCAGTGAGTTATTCTTAGCCAAAACTTTTTTCAAAGAGATAGACCTACAGTTGTCAAACAGTGAAAATAAATTATATTCTTCTTTATCTTTTCTTTCTAGTGTACTTTATAATGAGAGATACTTTCAAATGGGTGCTTAAATATTAAGAACTGTTTTCGTTTAGCAAATATCTATCTGTGATGAGCGTACACGGAGTTCTTTTATTTGCGTTAGCAGCGCGAGAATATACATCATTTGGTTTTAAATCGTTTAACACAGCCGCAGTTCAAAAGGTTCCATTATCATAATTCTAACAAGGGAAAAGAACAAAACGCGAGCAATGCTTGCTTATAATAAAAACAATGGGGTCGTCCCACGCGTGCCTGAATGTTTTAGCGGTCTGAACCCTTGCTTCGCACGAGCTGTACATTTTTACTTTACTTTTTTCCTCAGCCAAGGTCTGCTCTCTTTGAAAAATGACGGAGCACATCGGTTGAAGAGGAATTTTTATTAAAATGTGTCGTTGAGCTCTTAGGTTAGTTTGGTTAATATTAACCCAGTTAAAACTTAAAAGTTGCTCATGGCTTTTTAAACAATAATTTACTCCGATAATGCTTATATATTTGTATTTGTTAGGTTACCATAAATATGTGATTAAATAAATAAACAAAATGTGAACTCCAATCTCCAAAAGCTCGAAACCCACATTTTAAAGTCTAGAAAGAATTTTACGCCGCAAATTTTATACAGGTAATGTATTAGACCGAAAATGGCACTTACATCCGAACGTGGGACAAAACAAAATCACATTTTGATGTTCGCGCCGCACAGGTGCATTGTAGTGTAGTCTATTTTATATTCTCGTATCCATTTAGAAGGAAAGTGCGATAAGCGAAATTGCCTTGCTTTTATAACAAGTACGACACTAAAAGAACCACCAAAAATGAGACGCAGATTGTTCTCCACAATTCTCTCTCGTCCCATTTTGCGCTTGCAATATTTTTATGTGGCAAGTTCCAAGTAAAATGTTGCTTAATCATATATTCCATTTTTGAATTTCCCAACGTGCGGCCACCTAAATTTTGTGACGTCACTGTAAATGGAGTGCGATTTGTATAAATGGATCGAGTTTGTAAAACGGGACAGAATATTTCGTAGACACAAAATTACAAAATTACGCTGAGACGGTCAAGTCAATTACAGGTGGCTTACAAAGTTATGATCCCTCACCGAGTAGGAGACGTAGATTTATCTGCGTTGGCTTCGATTTGCTTATTTTGCGGTGCGCATTTAAAATTGAATACATTAATTTCGTAAAGTTTGTCGTGGACTAAATTACAGATGAAGATGCCGAGACGAGTCACTCTTGCGAAGTAATTTGACTGGTAACATTTCTCGTTTACGGTTGTAATTTTACTGCGACCGTATTAATCAAGTTGATGCTACATCAGTTGCCCCATTTGTATGTTGGCTTTTATTAAAGAGAATTTGAAAGCCTCATGTACCTATTTTTTCCTGATAAAGTGACACATTCTGTTAGTACACAACGGTAACCTCTTTGCCTATAATCAAATTAATTTAATAATTTGCAAGTCTACTTTGTAGAATACTTTAATTCAGTATTTCACTGTCAGACAACGCACAGGCTAACCACTAGGATAAGCACTAAGAAATTACTTTTAAAAATACATTTAAGAAAGGAGTTAAATGAGAACAAAACTTTGAATGGAACTTCGTAATTTTAGCCAACGGAAAATCTCATGGAGCACACGGCTTGTTATATAGTAATAAAAATGTGTCAAATTACTTGAATTTACTAGAACCGAGTCCCAAACCAAGGTATCTGTCGAAAACTTTAATGCACGCAGACATCATTTATCGTCTGCCAACTTTGTATAAACAAACACAGTACCCTTAACCCTTAAACAGAGACATACATTATTAAAAACGATATCATATTCACTGAATGTGAAAATAGTAAAAAGAGGTAGGCAAAAATCGAATCTCCTTTCAATAGTCGTCACGTACCGGGGCCGCGTTCGCTTTTCGTCCAATATTTAGTATGCACGTACTTAGAGCGCCAGTGAACGTGATTGGTGGAACATCCCAAAGGCTTTGTGGGTTATTCGCAGTAGTGTCACGTGTGGTGTGTTGCCTACGTGACGTCACACTACCTGGCCAACGCCGGCGGCACTAAATTCCCAGCTATCTGTATGTAAAACTGATGAGTTGTCGGCTTAAGGATGTAATTCGGCAAACGAGGGAAGTCGCTGATGCTTAATGTTGATTTCAGTTAAAAGTTTTTATTAGTCATCAACTGTGTCGTTGTTATAATGGTCAAAAGCACGATTGCAGGCGGTCTTGGTGTAAGGTTTGTTTAAAAGGTCAGACAAACTGATAATGGCATTATCAATCAATAATTTCTCAAACACCCGGAGTTTAGATATGATCCTTGCTTATGGCAATAGGCTCGCCCCATTCCAAATGGGGCTAAAAACTTAACTACCAAAACGTGGGTGCGCTACAAGTACACCACTGCTCAATATAACACAGCAAAAATCGCAAATATCATTGGAGTATTCCATATAAACTCCTCTTTGGCAATTTGTTTGCTTTTATTAACCTGTTGTCATGCATGGAGACAAGTCCCGCTTCCCAGAATTGTCAAAGAGGACTAGGATTAAATAGTTGAGTTCCGATCCGTGTACGTCGGTTGTTTTTGTTCCATAAAACATGCTGCCCTTTATGAAAATATTTGTTCTGTGTCACCGTTTGTCTCACCGATATGAAAGAGATTTACGTATACGGAGATTGGAAATATATTGAATTTTAAGTCTGCAATGTCCGTTCACATAAAACACTTACATTCTTTCTGTCATTTCTCATTAACAAAGGTAACAGGACTCCTTTGAAATGCGACCACAGATACAATGGTTGTCAATATGTTCTGAATCACAGAATTAATGAGACAGCAGCCTGGCCGCGACAGTCGGATCTAATTGCACAACGTCCTCCGTATCGGGTTGATTAACCGATACTGATTATTAAGGGGATTGCTCATAGCTCCACATTTGTTCTGGCGGTCGGCCAGCGGCGACACGACGGCTGAGCGTCGGTTACAGGGCTGACTTACGGCGAGTTTTATTGATCATTTATATTTATTTGCTATAAATCGTTTTAAAATAAATTTTGGTGATTTAAATTGTGTTCTTGTCAAAGTAAAGGGTCAGTATATTTTTCTTGTATGGGCCGGTCGTTTGTTCATTGATTTGCTGAGACGTGTTTTATATTCAAAATATATTAGTAACTTCGCAGTGCATTTAGTATATTATATAAACGGATCATTTTGAGTAATTGAATTGTAGTTTCAGTGCCAATATAGAGAAACTAATAAGATCTCATAACTTGTACCGTTTTGTCAGGCTCAAGATCATTCTATTCCTGCAGTTCAACATGTTATTCCTCTCTATATTATTTCCACAAGAAAAGCTAGAGCCACACTACACGCAACACTGAAAATATTAAAATTAATGACGAAAAAGTCCGGTTAACCCTAACGTAAACACAATAGAGCGCCGTCGCCCACCGAGCCCGCGCTGCAAATATATGAGTACGGCTGTCACTGGTCGGTGTAAGCGAGCGTGCCAGTGTGATCATAGCTTTATAATTCAACGGCCGCTGGAACACCGCATAGAACCGAGTTTGTCTGTTTTTGAAAAACTTTGATAGAAATGAGCTTTAATTTTATAAAACAGTTGAATTTTAATTTTTGACCCCAAGATAGTTGGGAAAAGGCTAGGCAGATGAAAATGATGATTTTTTTACTAGTTTTAGATTTAGATACCTAGTTACCTTCATAACATATTATATAGAGGGCTACAAATAGTTTCCACGTGCCGTTATTTCTCTGACAAGAAATACCTTCTATGGTAGCATAACTACCAACCAATTAAAACGATACCTATCGAACTAAGTTTCCAGCGAAATATGTGCTTGTTAAAGGCAAGCAATTAGTAGAGGTAGAAGGTAGACCACTAGTTGATTTAACATTCTAGGAACGCTCAGTGCGCTTGAATATTTCGATACAGGAGCAAAGTTATATGTAACTTATTCCACTACAACTTTCGAAACAAAAAGATGATTCCTATATTTTTTCACAAAGTAACATCTCAACAAAGAGTCTTTGTTTGCCCCCACAGTTTAGTTTCCCAATTAAATCGTTCAGCGGTCCCTTTGATAAAATAACCCAAGTCATAGTAAGGTCGAAATATAATTGGCCCAAGGTTATTGGTGGAGCCGACTCTGAAACACTCCCGTTATCACTATTAGCACTTAGGTCTCGTGATAGTGGCACAGGACCTGAATAGAAATTACGTGAAAGGGGTTCGCCCGAGGCCTCTTTCGAAACGCTTCATGCATGTCACGAACGCCCCTCTGCGAATAACTCGGGTTTTGGTCTGCTATGTAAGTAATCGTTTGTTTTATTATTTTCTTGCGATGTTTCAATACATAATACGTTTTCTCGACGCAACGAATATCACCCTAATCACTCTGTGTTCGCCCAGAAAGAATGGCGCCCTGAACTCGCATTTTTTTGATTCCTCAGTAAATATGAGTAGGTTTGGAAATGTGAAGAGCCAGCTGTTATGAAATCAATTTCCTCACAATTCTATGTTTGAACGTGAAGTACCTACACAATCTTTGCTCCAAAATACGCTATTTGAAAAGATTAAAGCGGGGCTGTTTTGATAGACAGTCGTAAATAGATCCTTTTCGGTGGAAAATTCCTTTCATCAATGTATATAGTAAGTAAATAAGTATCATCGGAGAAGGTTTTATCGTCAAAGGTCGCATGGAGATGAACATCAGATAATACGATTTATATTTCTCAAAGAATCGTAGCAATTGAATACACATTTATACTTTTAAAGCGTTTATTCTGTACTCAAGGTAAACTGGCATAAAGTATATCATTGATAAAGTGAAAAATAACCAGTGCTTTGTTTAAATATGAATCTTTGCCAGAGTTTTTCGTGATTAAGTATATTTTAATAATGTAACCATTTATTTGTTTTATTCAAATCATGCAAAAATGAAAAGAAAAATATTCACAACAGTAATACGCACACAACTTTTCATATATTTTTTACGCGTAAATTGGAAAAATGTATTCGGTTCCAAATAATCCTGGCTGTAATTAATTGAAACCATGTTCGATGAATGTTTTGAAATACTAGGTTATAGATTTTATTTACTCTCTACTTGGACGGAGGTGAAATTGATGTAGCATACAGCTACATCAATTTCACCTGTGCATCTAAATAAACATAACTGGCGAAGTATGGGGGTGTTATTATAGGAGCAGCTTTTTTTCCCGAGGTATAAAATCCTCCTGGAATGGGCGGAGGGGTCTGTCAGGCTCTTACTGACTAAAATCCACCCCGGTGTTCCATCTCACACCTACGCCGGGGATCGCAGGAACGAACGATCTTTCCGCGACCCCCGGCTAGTCTATAGGTGCACCTCTAACAACCCTTCGGGGAACATAGGAGAGATTTTCTAGCTTTCGACAAAAAACCATAGGGATGACGTCAAAATGTCAATGATGGAAACAAGAACTGTGGAGAACTATGGCGAACAAAGCTCTCTAAAAGTTAAGCACCATAATAAGAATTTTCTTATTCCTACCAGAATACTTTTTTGAATGCCATCTTTTTCATACTGATATGCCGGTTTTCACTAAAGCTCGGTAGGCAACGCCTAAATGGAATGTCTAAATAAAAGCAAGCTGCAAGCAAAGCTTTTTGACGACACGGTTGGCGCAGAGGCTGAGCCATTGGCTACTGCGCTGCGTGCTGTCGCAGGTTCGATCCCCGCACGGAACAAATATTTGTATGGCCTACAGGTAGTTTTTCCGGGTCTAGCTGTTTGTGTATGTGAGTTTAAATGTTTGTAAACGCACCCACGATACAGGACAAATTCCTGGTGTGGGGCAACGTTTTTTATAAAAGAAGTAAAGAAAGAAGAAAGCTGTTTTCTTTTGTTTTAAAAGAAAGAAAGAAAAATCGTTTTTCGCCATATATACAACAAAAAGGGTCCAAAAAAATATAAAACAGTACTTTTCCGTATTACATTTAATAACCACGTTAGTGGTGAAAACGGATCCAAGTGTTATTTTAACCAACACTTTAATAATTCTGATCGCAAAAACTTTCTTCTAAAAGGAGCTTCGTCATACTTTGATTAAGGGTAACAAAAGAGAATTATTCAGAATATCAACGAACCTCATCATTCTCCAACGTTGCATGGACGAGGGCTGCAACGTCGTAAAAGCTTTTAAAGCAGCTTTCTGGTAATTATTGGTTGACTAATCTCTCTGTGGCTTATGTTGAACAATAGCTGGGACAGATTTACTCTTCTACAGAAAATACAATTTTCGTTTGAGAGTAAAGTCTAATAAGAAAGGCTCGTGGCAAATCAAAACAACCGCACAGATCGGTCGAAGGTAAAGTTGTGCCGAAGTCGATCCATGGATGGAATACCGTCCATTACATGTAGGGACCTGCACTTCTTCACACTGTTATTTGAAGACATTTGACAGTCGTTAAGGAAGCCCGAAAGTCTAATAACCAGCCTTATAATATATGTATATTTTATAATTTATTATATATATTTTACAAGGGTTATCGTCACCCAGTAACTGGGTTGTGGGGGCAAATAGTAACAGGTGCTGTAACCGGTTAGACTGGAAGCCGACCCCAACGTAGTTGATAAAAAAGCTAGGTAGATGATGACTTAAAATCTAAAAGGCAATGTGGTCGTAAAGAATTCAGGCAGTCTATGAACGTGCCCGACTAACGTGTTATCAGCTTAAAAATACATAATGCTTTTTCACGACATTAGTACTTTGTGACTAGTCATTTATTAAGCGCTCGCTGAGGTACGAAAAGCGATAATCCGTGAGAGGCTTAGACAAATTTCGAGCAGAAAATTGATGTGGTGAGAGGAGCTTAACAAAAAAGGACTCATTTGGGCCTTTAGCCAGTCATAGCGTGAAGATAAAATGGGATTTCAGAGGTACAGACACTTTTTTTTCGGATATATTCACTAACGCGTACAAAGCCGAATCTGTCCTGCGTTGACGGTTTTAATCAAAGCGTATAGGCAGTTGGTATAACGCATGGGCGCAATCTGTGTGGGTGCTCTATTATTTACCGACAGACTGTACGACTTTGTAACGTGTTTTAGGTCACAAATACTTCGTGGAAGGCGGCGCTGAAGTCCGTCGCAGACAACTGCTACAATGTAACTTTAGTGCAGAAGTACAGTCACAGACAGCGAATTAATGGTCTGTGTATTATTGCACTGGGTAAAGAGGATTGTGTAGTAGAAACACAGGTACTTAGGGATACTTTAAATTAAGTGTTGCTTCGGTCTTTAATTTTGTCAAAACTGGTGTTAGTTTTACATCTATTCGTTATCTTTTATTATAATGGAAGCCAAATTCTAGAGATATGGAAGCAATGTAACATAGTATGAGAGGACTTGTGCTAGTTTTAGAATATTATGAATGTGAAAGCTTTTCTCTATCTATCAGCTACAGAAACTCAGACTTACAAATATTAAACGCATTACGCATCATGTGTTACAATTATTCTTCGTCATAATAAGCGGTCAAAATTGGCACGCGATGTCTCGAATACGGCACCAATGTGTGAGACAATAATGTGCCTCCTGCCATACTAGGCCGGTGTACACTGTGGTGACACACGGGGCTATTTCTGACCGTGCGTTACAAATGCGATCGCATAATATTTTATTTTCAGTGCGTACTAGTGTTTATTCGTAGATGACGCGAGAGTCCGCCAGTGAATATGCGCCCGTCAAATATTTAGAACAATCTATAGTGTAGGGGACAGTAATGTTATATGCGGCCTACTTTTATTTAGAGCATTTAGAGAATTGTGAATGTCGAAATGTTCAATGGTAATATAGTCGAATTTTGCATGCTTTCTTCAAAGACTCCATTAATTAAGTAGGGATATACTTAATTAAAACCAAATAATATGTATTCTATTAACCGACGAAAAAATCTCTGTTCTCAATTCGACACGTATATTTTTTTATGTGTCATGACTTTTTACAGTGTAGTCGATAATTCTTTTTTTTTACTGCACAGATATACTCTATACCTACCTCAAAGTTGGTCCCATTGAAATTTGAAAAAGGAAATTCTCTCCGAATTGTACAGAAAGAGGATGATTGATTTTACCTACTGATTCTTTTTTCAAATGTTTTCCTTCTTCGGTTTTTCTACTTTAAAAGTTAAAGTTCAATACATCTTTGCAGCTTATGTGTTTCTTGCGAAGTTCAAAGTCAAGCAACTTTGCAATAAGACTTAGAGCCAGCTTCGTGCAATATGCTAACTCCATTATGCATGCACAATGCACATATGTACCTATGTTAGCTAAAGTTCGTGTTTCACGTCGGTTCGGCAGTAATTCAACTGTGGTCTACACGATGTCCGACATAACACATTAGCAACGCTTGAAACTACGTAAGTACCTAGGTACTACAAACATCTTAGGGAAGCTTCGTTCAAGGCATCAGCTGTCTACCTACGTTTATTTGAACATTAAAACTTCGGTCTGGGACGGGTAAACGGAGCATCAGTGTACAACAAATAATTTATAATAGATCAACAACTGTCAGTCTTTCCTAATTTCGGCGTAGTTTATGATGCTTTAAAAAAGACGGGCCACTTATAAGTTTAGTGAAGTACGTAAATAGATTCTTGGTACAACAAAAAACGAATTCCGGATGACAATCAGATGACAACTTTTTTTTCATGGAACATAAATTCGAAAATTAATGTGATTTTCAATGTCGTCCTCGGAGCGTACGCCAACATGATTTCCATTTGTTCTATCCATCTTAATGACGTCCCGTTTCACTCGACATTTCCTTGAAAATTATGTATAGACATTTGGCGACTATACTTTGTACTATGCGCACCTAAGAACGCGTTCGCTTTCAAAACATTGTTTCAGGGATTTACGAGCCCATCTAAATATTTTATAAAGACATCTTTAAGTGGCTCGTTAACGGAGATGTTCTAGAATAATTTTTATATCGCATTGTGTGGAACTGATGATACCTATTTGTGTATATATTCTTTTATTCTGTCACTACTTGGGCGTAAAACCACTTGTCAGATATATTGCGTGCTTTGTTTTATTCTTCTATCATTTAAATTGTCATTCGAACAGATGCCATTGGAGTTGATGTTCAACTGTCTGCACAGTGAGATATTCGTTTCTTTGTGTTGTCTATTATTTCACCACAACTTAGGGAACTTTATCGACTGAATTATTTTACTACATAAACTAGGTATCCGATAAAAACTACATCACATTTACCTAACCAACATAATTAAAGTCCATCCATTATTTGCAGGTAATTTATCACAGCCGAGGCACCGGCGGGGATTTTTCCGCATCGCCAACCACGAGGTTTGAAAGCTAAAAAATAAGTACTAACTCCGCTTACGTAGGCGAGCGATTCCGAAACAAATAAAAAACGGGTGGAGTAGCAAACTTTCTAGTAATTTTAAGTCAGTGAACGAAACGGAACTATTGGGGTGTAGGAATTGCAAATCGAATCGCGTTCAGTGGAGCAGAAAGACAAGGATGTGCCTATTTAAATTAATTTCGATGCGAAGCTTGCTAGGGTTATCGTCAGGAAACGTTGCCGAATGTGGGTCGAATGAACGTTTGGAATACAGTGCGCCATATTGATTGTGTCTTTGATCGTTTTGGTTAGGGACGGGGACTGAGTTGAGTCTCAATACTGATAGATGCATTGATAGTCTCTAGATCGGAGTCGGCATTGTTTAGAGATATCAATAACGGAATTTGTCGGCGTGGTTGGCGCAGTGGCTGAGCGATTGACTGCTGCGCTGCGTGTCGTGGGTTCAATTCCTAGTTTGGAGATTTTTTTTAAAGCAAAAACAAACTAATTTCTTATTTAATTCTGATGCTGCAAAATGTTTGTAATATTTATACAGTTTCAAAAGTCAAAAGTCCGCTGTTTAATAAACTGAAGCTGTCAGAGCATTACGTGTCCATCGGCCTAAAATAACTACAAAAAAATTGGGTCGCTATCAATCAGGAGCAAAAGGTTAGGCACAAATAAAAACAAGTCGACTGACACCCTTTGTAATGTTACACACTGTTTTTCGCCCATACGACCGCGCGGTGTAATGTTCTCAATTGTCAAACTATTCGGTACAAGCGACGGTGAGAAAATAACATTTTATAACTGACACCACGTCCACGCTTTAGTGGACGTTTTAAAAGTTAAATTTATCTGTATCAGTACTTCCTAACCTTTTTTTAACCAGGGACCACATTGATATTTTTTTGTTATCAGGGATCGAGCTTAGGTACTCACAGATCAGTATCAATCTAAAAATAATATTTTAAACATAACATTTTTAAATTAAATATTCGTTGAATTCGAAAGTAATTATGTATCACTAGGTTTTGTGTAATATAAAATAAAATGTCGTTCAATGTGGTTTTTGAGCTTTTATCTTTTGTAGCTTAGAAATAAAACCTTTCACGGATAATATTTTAGCTTTACTACTTTATTTTAGCGAACCAATCCGTGATCCGTGGACAACTGGTTGAGAAACAATTATATAACAAAAGAACGGCTTTGGGTATTTCAAACGAAGATTCGAAAACAATAATTAACGAATTCTGTAGAAATATACGCTCTCGAAGGAATGATGGCATTGGCAAAGAATGTTAATGCTACATAAATGATGAAATACAATACATTAGGAAAATATTCGTTTTTCTTTGTTTCCAAAATGTCTTCCGTATCAATTCCAGTTTCAAAAATCAATAATAAACTGTGTATGTAATTAAACATAGAACTAATTACAATAGTACATATTCAAATCGATTGTTTTTCTTTTCATTATTTAATAAATATGTAAATTCATTACATATTTTTTATTTTATAAATTTGAAAGTAATTCTGAAAAGTCTGTTGATAGGTGACCGTTCGTAACATAACAAGACTCCTTCGCGCCTCAGAAAGTACGTTAAGCCGTTGGTCCCGACTGTCATATGTAGATCTTTGTTAGAAGCCCGAAAGTCTGACAACCAGTCTTACTAAGGGGTATCATGTTGCCATGTAACTGGGTTGTAGAGGTCAGATAGGCAGTCGCTCCATATAAAATACTGCATCCGGATAGACTGGAAAGCGACCTCAACATAGTTGAAAAAAAGGCTAGGCAGATAATGATAAATATGAGTAACTCTGTCTGTCTTTTACCTTTTCATTTTAAATCCGCTGAACCTATTTTTATTATGAAATTGGGTGTGGAGATAGTTTGAGACCCTGGGAAGGACATAGGGAAGTTATCGCTGAAATAGGGCAATGTGACCGAAATCGGTCGGCCAGTATTCGTGCTATTCACAAAGTTACAACCGTTATTTCACGATTTGAATTTTGCGTAAGTGTAAGATGTGAGCATAAGTATCTTTACATAGTTTTCCACCTTGAGTTTATTTTAGCAGTAATTTTAGTCATAGCAAAATATGATCTGTGTTTAAAAAAAAGTCACGCTCATTTTGACAGCAAAACAATTTTTTTATTTTTATTTAACAGAAACATGTAATAATCGTGCTTCGTTCGATTAACGTCGTGTCCTTTGCTGTAATTGTTTCGGAAATTATCAACTAATGGACATCAATCTTCCTCGAGGCAGTTTATAAAACAACTTTTGTTAAGAAAAAAGTGTGTAATTTGTTACGGGACGCAAATTAAGACGGCGAGTTTGAGTTTTTGAACGAGAAAATGATAAATATCATAAAATATAACCTCATCTTGGGCTTTTAACGGTGCTCTAAGAAAATATTTCTCCCGTTTTTATGTTTCTACTTAAGTGTATTTTACTTAAGTTTGCAAGTGCATCTACTACAAAATAACTTTAAAACTTTTAATGTAAGAATATCTAATAATATCGGCCTGATAATTTCCCACTGCAGATGGACCTTTTGTCAATCAATGAAGAGTACCAAAGTAAGTTTGTTGATATTGACGGCATTTATTTTTGCAGGTGTAACCGAAAAAAAAAAAAAAAGTCACTTAGAAATATGTACTATACATTTTTAACTTTGATAATGAAGTAAAGGGAGAGTAAAATTTATTATATTAGATTGCAGGTAAGATACTTACATAAGATAACAGATAACTATAAAATGGTTGAGCCTTGTACAATATCCCTCATAGTATGTAGATAGGCGTGCAAACAGTATGGAATTTTTAACTCTATTTAATAATGGTTTACAGTTAAAATCATTAGTACATAAATAATAGATTGGGACATCCTTTCCGACACGCATGTGTGCATTCTGTTTTTTTGCCATGTACAACTTAACCCTTAACCACTGACATCTCATTTCATAACACTATCACTGACGTACGAATGAGATTCGTCAATTTTTTAAAGACTCCTCAGGCAGTCATCAATCGTAATTTGAGTTTTTATTCCCTTTTAAGTGATAGAACTTTTCAAACCATAGGATAAGCACAAATAAATAAAACAATAAAGTACTCATAAAAAAATATTTATACACTTTTGCATAATTCACTACACCATTGTTTGATTGTTTAGCGATGCAAAGGTTATACCTTTCTTACAATTTGTATCGATACAGTACCAATAGATGGACAGGATAAAATTAAGGGTTCCATTTTTGCCATTTGAATACAAGCAAACCTAAAAACAGTCCAGTCCGTGAAAAAAATAAGAATTTAAAGTCGCCATTTAAAAAACAAAAAGCGAATTATGTTCTATCTACTGCGTTAATTCTGCGTATAACTACCTACTTAATGAATACTCTTTGGTACTTAATTTGCATTCTAACTATCCCTTTATTTTATGTGTCTAGTTATTTATTCTGTGAATGTGTTTAGAAATATACATATACATATTTTAAGAAACATGAGATACAGAGTATTTTTAATTGTACCCATGGTTTACTTCAGTGAATTATTTTTTATAATTTTATCAAATTGTTTCTCTTTCGGGTATAGACGTCATATGATATAATATATATCTAGCGTACATAAGATAGTTCGGTGCTTTGGCTATCATCGTGTCCCATGTTATTTTGAGTCTACGTTTTCTTCTTCGAAGGGACCCTTTTTTCCTTATAATTCCTCACACCTATCTTTTCATTAGCCTTGGTCTTCCTCTCCAACGAACAATATTAGTATACACCACTCTAATCGTCTCATCCTTTTTTTGAATTTCCGTCACTAGCGTTACTTCCTTCCCCTTACATACTAATTTCTTGCTTTATCCATTCTCGTTTTATCTTTCGCAACAGTCTCATCTCCGTAACATGCAATCGGTTTTAAACCATCTTCTTTGCGGCCTAACATTCCAATTCAAATAGTCCGACAGATTTGATCAAGGATTCTCAGAAATTCTTCTTTGGCCTGACCTTTGGCGGAGTTAAGCCGGTGCGTTACGTCTTAATCTACTGTCTGCTGCATTGACTGAACATCGCTACTTTGGCAACGAGACACCATTCTCCAAAAGAGCCCAGTATAAAACTTAATAGTGCATTCGGACAAGTGCCTTCTTGAGGCACACCTTGTGCAAGTTTTTATGCGAACATCTATATATTTCACTAAGCTGACGCATAGATGGCATCCGTTGTTCACCGGCCAGACATAAACAGAATTGGTTTTGAAAATTTTTCTCACAGTCTGCCAATCACTGTCTCCCAAACATTTAGACCATGTAACACTAGTTTTATTCATTTATAGCATTGCACTCCAGCACATCACCTTTTTTTTAAGGATGGTGGACCAGCGATTTAATTTTACAACGGCTCAGTTTGATAGCTCACACTATAGCAAGTTTTACAAGTGCCCTTATCCAAGATCAAACATTAATCCATTAGTCACTCGCCTATGTCTATAAAAACAAAAGAAAACAGCTCACGTTTTCATCGCCCCGACATGAAAAGTGCGAAAAAGTAAGATTATATTGTATTCAATTTTTGAAAGCCTACGTTTTACGTTAATCCGTGGCCGCTACGTGACCGCTGCGACGCGGCTGGTAATTCGAACAAAAACGTTACCAACTTACTGTAGGGACAACGGGTTTATTTTGTTTTACCGTAGACGAGCTTAGGGGCTTGTTCGGCTATTTTTTTTACTTATTATCATTAGTATAAAAGGTCAGCGAAAATACGAGACGGGCACTGTATTTTATAATGTAGGTACTCAATTATTAAAAAGGTATTTATTTTCCATGTACCTTTTTCGTTAAGTGTTATGTAAAAGAGAAACGATAAATACAATTAGTACCGAATTGTGCCAATAATTCAATTAAATAACGGAATTCATTGTTTGAAACAAATTAAATGTTGCCATAAATTACTATTTATAATCTGTGTGTGGCTGCCATAAACAAACCGCCGAGCACATATTCGATTAGACTTACCCACTGATAATTTCCAAACATTCTTTTGCATAATTGTGTGATTGTGACCAATTATCACACTGACGTAACGGGATACTTGAACAATGCACCTTCTCATTTTATTATTACTTTTAGGCATAATGATGACCTGGAATCATCATCATCCTCTTACCATTATCCCAGTGTATGTGTCCTCTGCTTTCATCTCTATTTTCTGCTTTCATATTATTTTATTTATTTATATTTAAATATACTCGATAAACTGGTCGACATATTGAAACAGTACGAATTTATTGCAAGAGAGCTTCCCCATGTTTCCCTTTAATGTCGTACCTGTTTTTTAACACCTGTTGAGTGTCCTTATTCTGGAAAGCGATACATATCTGCAACACGATTTTTTGTAGATACAAACAATGTTATATATGAAATGTCAATATTTTTTCAGTAAATTATAACGCTCAACTAGAATCTTTCAAGAATAGACGATCATAATAACATAACAACGGCGTCATATTTCATGGCGTATTATGATTTACGACAAACGTTGAAGTAAAATCGTATAAATATATTGAAAATGTGACCATCACTCCAGCTGCGTCGAGGATGTTCACGAGAAATGTTCGTATAAAATATTCAAACAAACAGACCTAGGGTTGCCAGCCTCGGACGGGTTAGCTCACTTTATGGGACTTTATGGAAGTTATAATATTTAAAGGTTATGATGCTCGTAGGCTGCTCGAAATCGGTCACCATACCGGGCGTATTACGTATTAGTAGTCGTAAAGTTTGCAGTGTACCTACTAGGTATGGTGGTAGGTGTGTTTATGAGACTACAATGTGGATTGATTACGTCCAAAATACCATGTCACCTCCCCATAATGTATTTTATTTTGTAAGTCGAAGTAAGTTCAATGGGTCGAAGACCGTCTGCAGGTTTAAGACCGTACAGTTACTAATAATTATGAGATTGAAAAACGTAGAACTGTTGTAGTTTTATGTATTTTAGGCTGCCATCTTTGTCAATAAGAATTCGTCATTTCTCTTACGGTACGGTCTTAGCCTGCAGATGGTCTTAGCTTAGGCCTTAGCTTGCAAGACCGTCTACAGGCCTAAGATAGAAAAACTACAACAGTTTTACGTTTTTGTACCTTTGTCTGTCATCTTTGCAGCTAAATAATCAGAATTCGTCTCATTTCTTACAGTACGGTCTTAGTCCACACATGTTCTTCACCCCGTCGACTAAGGTACAACTTATAACTTTCAAGCCAAGTCGGCCATGTTGCACCTAGCTCCATTAAAAAGTCTACCAACATGTCAATGCTATGTATATAGGTACATACCATCTTTTACGTTGCTTCTAGTAATTTCTCCAATAATTTCTAAATCATATTCTTCAGTAAGTCAGTTTTGTTTCTGTTCTAAAGTAAGTTATAATTTGTATACTTCTTTTGTTTTTCAATTCTCTAATTAAAAAACCATTAAATAATAAAAAAAAGAACATGCCACGTGTAAGAGATAAGAGAATCATTTATTCATGAAACTGAAATAACGTTAATAAAACGAGGAACTCTATTAATAATTTCGCGTTTTATCTACGCTCTAGACTCAATGGTGCAAAAAGAGAAAATTTAAATGAAAGTTTGGAATGTTTGTGGTGCGTACAGATAGCGTCATCAACTGTTCCAGCATATTACTGCACGGCAAAGGCCTCTTCTCATACTGAGAAGGAACGAGCATTAATCACCACGCTTGCTCAAGACGGGTTGACGATTTCAGACTTATATTCATTATATACGTCCAGGTTTCCTCACGATGTTTTCCTTCACCGATGTCAGTGATGTCCAAGATAAACTTAGTAAGTCAACAACTGGGTAACTGGTAACTAGTTGATAACGATATCTTTACATCTATCTCCCCATTTGATGTAATGTTTACAAAATTAGCTTCCACGGACAGTGTCAGGCGGAATAACTGCGACATCATTAAAATGTTGTTGGTAGCAGAAATCCTATCACATTAAATAGAGTAAAATATTATGTTGTGGCTTTTATTGTCCCACATTTATAAGACAACTTACGTGTTGTCGTACAATTTGTATCGTAAATCTGGAAGTGTCGCTCGCTACAGTAAATAATGTTGTTTACAAAATAAACAATAAGTTGTTTGTTTTGTTGTGCTAATTTCGCTTCTATTTACAAGTAATCAGGAGTGACACGAATAATTAAATATTAGTTGATTTTTCAGTAAGTATGGGATATTTCCAGAGCTTTTCTGTCTGATACCTACCTACAACCTACTGATTTTTAACCACTTATTAAGTTCTACACTTGAACTAACGTTGAAAACAATCTTCACAGAACGTGTATAAATGTGTTTGGCTCCTTTTCAAACAAAAAGCCATTACTAGCTATTACGTGAGTTATAGTTCGACTACATTTTCCATTAAATAAAAGTGAATGAACGAGTATGCGAACTCTTTTATGAGCTGAAACTATGCGTCGATTCTGACGATACATTGAACAAACTGTCACGTGACGTCACTTTGTATTTTTCATATTTGGAACTGGCGTTAAAAATGTAGTGTCAGTCAGCCATGTTTTTCGACAGATTTCCTTTTCGGTGATTCTTGGAAAATACTTTTGTCAATAAACTTGCAAATGTGCTGCATATTCTAATTACATTTTTTTATTTGCTTTTCCCTAAAGCCCTTTATGACTTGTTTCTTTTCCCGCCTTGCATCTATATGATTATAATTTAAGAACACGCAGGAACAATGTACATGAAAAAAGACACGTGTTTAAGAGAAACGTACCCATACGTATGCTTATTCCTCTCAAATCACTATAATTATCTTCATTTGCACCACACACAAAGCAGAACAACACAATTAATAATCCGTCTTGTGCAAATTTATGTATGCGACAATGTAAACATGAGCAGAACAGCGGCCATTATGACAGCGACCATCAAAGTTTAATGGGCCGTCGATCCATCAATAAAGTTATTTCAAGTGTTCGGCGAGTGCAAGACCTTTACGAGCCCGCATTAAACGTGTGTTTCTGTAAACAATGTTATTCTTGATATCAGTAGGTTAATCGATTGTTAATCGATACTGTTTGGTTCCTTAAACGATTGTTATACTTTGAAGTTTTTATTGGAGAGTATTTGTGGAGGTGTGTTTGCACAAAACAAACCTTTAGTAAAATTGTTAACTGTCTATAGTCTGTGGTATCTTTATTAAGCTCGTACCATGGTTCTGTCGAAAGGACTGTTTAACGCACCTCACAACAATGACAGACACCTGGAAGAACAGAAAGATGTTATCTATCTCTCTTTTTAAACATTACAGCAACGCTTTGTGCAGCACCATCACCTTGCAACGCTTTCAATTGGTAGCCAGTTTTCTGACCAAGGTTTCTCAATTTTATGAAATCTAAACTTTGTTGTTCACTTTTATTGTTTTCTGTCCAGGTATGCTTATGTGGTCATATTTTGTTACAATAACGTTTTATAATAATTATTTAAAATATAAAACTAGTAAGTAATAAGCCTCTACGGTTCATGACTGCAGCACTTGAATATCTACTGCCTAGCGCTGTATTTACTCAGATCTTAAAAATAAAACTCAATAATCAAAATGGCGTATAAATATGTGAAAATATAAGTAATAAGCGCCCATTATAAAAATGTGCGTCATTACATCAAGCGCAAAACATTAGATCTATAATGGTTCTCATTATTTAGTCTGTCCGTAATGCATTTATACACAATTGAAAAAGATAAGTGGTAAATTAAAAGCGTCTATGTTTACGACAAACGAGTTCTTAAATAAAACAACATTGGCTGGTCTTGTACAGTAATTATGAAGAATTCATGACAAATGAACAAATATTCGGTAGTACTATTTTTTTAGAAAAAATAATGTTATTAGATTATCTTTTTTGTAACTGCCTGTACAGAGTTTTAAAAGAAAATAAACGGACTAAGCTTTCGCGTGTGTGTTAAATAGACTAAGCGTTCCTTATACAGCTGTGAATGAACAAGAGGAAGTGTGAGAGAGACGAAGCATATTTATTTATATTTTTATATATATATTTAGTCTATCAAATAAAGTCGCTTAAATAAAGTCAAAGTCGCTTTGTCTCTTTTTACAAAGAGATCAAGTATTTATTATGGATATTGCTCAGTCCATTTCTCAAAAGAATCATAACTAAACCATAGCCTAACTCCTACTAAACTAGACATACATAGTTGTCAATGCCGCGGTAAACTTGCCGATTGCTTGAAGTGTTGTCAAACAGAGCGTAGTCATGTACTCAAACAAACAGAAGTACCTACCTACATGAACATCAAACAAACGCCAATAACCGTTGTAACCTCACCATGTCTACACATAACTCTTAGTTGGTTGGACTAAATATTTACAAATACATCTACAAATAGCTTCATACTTTCAGAAAATTAAAGAAAAACAAGACGAGTGATTTGTTCCATACGATAAAACCTTTTTGCCAATATGGGTCTTATACTGATACTTAGCAAAGCTAAGACTAAGTAGCGTTTCAATATTAGTATAAATTATAATTATGTAATGTTATTATAATAAATATATCTTGTGTATGACTTGATGGTCTAATAGTTCAGTCATCACCTCTCTTGCATGCGATTAAATCCGGGCAAGTACCAATATGACTGATTTAATCCATATTTCATCATTTTTTTAAGAGTATCTTAAACTTGACTGACATTATGAAGAAACTAATTGTGAGGAAACTTGGACCTAAAAATCAGTATATGTTCGTGTGTGTGTGTGTGTATGTGTCTGAAAGCAATGATCTGGCTTGAACAAGTGTGGTGATTAAGGCCCATACCTTCTCTATAAGAAAATGCCTTTGCCCTGCAGTGGACAAGTAACAGGCTTGTAATATGAATAAATTGCAAATCGATCAATTAAATTAATAAAAAAATTGAAAGATTTTCAATTTTTTTATACAAAAAAACGGTACTTAAATCAATATAGCAGCTTAACGACATACTCGTATATATTCCATCTTTTATCTCGATATTTCAGACGTCTCTTGGGCTTTTCAAAACATTGATTCTATTTTGGCTCAAGAGAGATTCACATCGTGGTCTGCTTACAAATAATCCGATATCTATTTCAATCAATAACAACAATAATGGCTTGAGACATCTTTTGTTAACATGCTCGTTTATTATTCGACCTTTACGGTAAAGATTCTTTATACATCTGTATAGATGATTATCTATGGCATTAAATCTGCCCCTGACAGTTGTGTGCTTAGAGTGTACAATAAATAAAAAAAATACATCACTCTAATATTACTCGAGAATAGCTGGACCGATTTTATACTTTTTAAATGGTGTTATTTAAAGAAAACGAAGGAAAAGTAGTAGGTATGGGAAGTTGGAAAATTCAGGAGTATACACCCCTATTTGGTGAGATAAAAGTACGCTTGTAGTTCTTGCATCATGCGATGGAAGATGACATCTTGCTTGAAGATTCTATTTTTACACTGGTCAACACTTGCATGTTTTACGTAAAACATAATTTACGATTGGCAATAAAAATTTGTGCGAACCCCTCAATAATGTGTGAGCATTACATTTAGGTGTCGCATAGTGTTGGTGAAATCGGGCATTATTCTCCTAGATAAACAAGTTGACGCTGTATACTCGTACAAGTATATGATACGGCTAACGTCAGGAGTGAGTTAGTGCCCAACAGATGTTGGGAACGCATTCCGACTGCGACGGGAATAGTCTGGTCAAATGACACACTGTGGATTTTTTCTTAGTGTTTTTATCTTTTATTCTTAAGTTAACTTTATTTTAAACTATTAGGTAATAATTGTTCGGAGGAGTAAAAACAATGTGTGGCTGTGGTCTGTTTTTATTACTTTTTTATTTCGGTTGTAAACTTTTTTTCCAACTAATAATTGACTTTTTAATTATGTGTGCGAGAAGTTAATGACCCATATAAACGTATGAAAGTGTTGGAAATATAAGTATCACTGGTTGATAAGTATATTTTAGTGGTCACGCAATGGATTTCACAACATCCAGCAAATGCACACGTGTTAACAGAGAGAAATTCAGCTACACGACATCCATATTATAAATAGTAAAATATAAATACACGGTTTTATTTTGAAATGTCCTCTAAATTCTTCCTCGTTTTAGCGAATACTACATCTTGCCTAATGAGTATAATAATATACTGTTTTCAGAGGGCTATTAGTCCACATGACAACAATATTTTAACGTACTTCTTGGCACCTGGCCCAATGTTTGACGGAAGGAAAGAAACTAAATCGTAGTATTTAATTGAAACAATAAGTTTCGTCACTATAATTTATTGATTGTGACGCTTTGTTTAAGAGGAAATATAAAACAAAAACTGTGTATTTTTACTGTTTTCAAGAGTTCCATTGCCAACTGGCAAAAAACATTATAAGTTCGTCCTGTCCGGTCTATACGTCCCTCGTCCACTTATGTCACTATGTCGATGACAGTTGAAAGTAATATTTATTCTGTGAATCGCTAAGGTGTATTTTTACGTAACACAACAACAAAGAAGAAAAAAATCATGTGACTGTAGGATAAAAAATAAATTCAGTGCACATAAGCATGTGTGATGTGGGTAATTGTTGGATGAATAAAATATTATGATGTTTCATTACGTTTTTGGTGATAATCGCAGACATACCAATTGTCGATAAATACAGTATTGCGCGTAAATATTTATTCTGACTACGGAACCTTTCACTGCCAGCGACTGTATCCGACACGTACCTTTTATTGTTTCTCTACAAATTAAATCAATTGTCATTGTTATAAGCACTGAGCTTTCTGACCTTCCACGTATTTAATGGGCGTATTTTATTAATCTTATACTCAATAAAAAAAAAAAAGTGTTTCAATTTGATTAAGCTTCGGTATAATGTCTGAACATTTAATAACTCTGTAATAGTCCCTGACATCCCTTCAGAACTTTCATTGAAAACTTTTTGTGTAATCATTCTAAGTAATGTAATAATAGTTAAAATTAAATATGTAGAACCTTAGTAGCTATATTTTCCAAAACTAAAGCATAAACTTATTTTAAGTCATATTTCTAGTTTAATTGAAATCTAGGTTATCTACCTACTCTTAACTACAACTTTCGTGCCTGTCCTCATTTTAGCAAGTTCAATTTATATTTATATATGTAAGACAGTTTTTTAAAACCAACACAAGATGCATCAACAAAAACAAAATCATCCTTCTACATAGTTATGTAGAATCCACATCTCAGGCTACATTACTGAACTCCATACAACATACTAAATAATTCCACGATCGCGGCGGGCGGCGTGCACTCTCGCTCTCTGAAAAATGCGCGGCACCCTTTATCCAATCACAAGCATTCCGGATCACTGGGCGCTAAAGGCGCACAACAGAAAAGTACGGAAACTCAGCTCGACACAACGAGAGAAAACAGGCCCGCGCACACATAGACGCGCACGTGCAATCACTTTACAGAAAACTTGATCAGTTTTGGGAACTGTCTATATTGAAGCATCAGTTTGCATTGTATTATTTGACAAGGTACTAAATATGGATAAGATTTAAGAAACCTATGGTACAGAGATCTTAAACTATCTCAAGCTAATGCCGGTTGGAAAGTACCTACTATAGCGGGATAGGTATTAAATGGTACAAATTGCAGGTGGCCTTGTTGAAAATCAGTATGTATTACCGTTGTGGCGCGGCGGGCGAAGGTCCGCCTGCGACGCAAGAGGTTGCGGGCTCGATTCCCGCCTTGGGACAAATGTTTGTACGATCTACAAATATTTGTTCCGGGTGTTCTGGGTATTTCCTATGTATAATAAAAATATCTATCTATGTAATGTATTGTATTAAGTATATCAGTCATCTAGTACCCATAACACAAGCTCTGCTTAGCTTGGGGCTAGATGATGCTGTGTGGATTGTCCAGCATTATTTATTTATTATTTATTTTTTCCGTATTCTTTTAATGTACATATTTTTTTACATATTTTAACAAAAATAAAATAAAAATAACAATTTTTGATAAAATATGTATTAAAATAGTGCTCCGCCCGCAGCGAGGTGGTAAAACCCAAGCTTACGGTGGTTAGGGGTCCAGAGAGAGGAACCTCCTCACAATGCGTGCCGTGTCCATGACGACCGCCTTCTGCATCTGGCTCTTTACCCAACTGTTTAGCGAAAGTTGCTCCAGATGTTGGTCGAAACTTTTCGCTATCAAACCGTTGACTGATATGACTATCGGCACTATAATTGTTGAGTTTATATTCCACATGCTGGTAACCTCGTGAGCGAGATCGAGATACTTTATTATCTTATCTTTTTCAGCTTTCACTAGGTTCTCATCATGGGGAATAGTGACATCAACAATTACAGCGCGACTCATCGACCGATCGATTATCACTATATCAGGTTTATTAGCGGGAATAAACCTGTCAGTTATAATCAATCTGTCCCAGTAGAGCGTGATCTGACCATTGTCGAGAACTGGTTCTGGGTGGTATTGGTAATATGGTACCTCAATATCCACAAGGGCATATTTAAGGGCAAGTTGTTGGTGGATTATCCTGGCTACGAGGTTGTGTCTATGCAAGTATTCTCCATTAGCAAGACGAGAACATCCAGAGATGATATGCCTTATAGATTCACCGGGAAGGTGACAAGCACGACATACGTCAACGGTACCATCTTTTATTATATGTCTCTGGTAGTTCCTCGTCTTGATAACCTCGTCCATAATTGCAAAGACAAACCCTTCGGTTTCCCCAAAAAGGTTACCGAAGCGCAGCCAGGCCACGTAAGCAATCGGGTCTATATCTGGCCCTGTCAGGGTTCGATAAAACCTTCCATGTAACTCCTTACCCTTCCATACGTCCCTGCGATCCGAAATACTTAAAACCAAGGGTTTCCTCCAGTTCTCGTTTGCCAGAGATAACGGTGTAAAGCCCTTGTCTATTAACGCTACATCTTGATGCATTCCAACGTCAGAATGGAGAAAGTACTCCCTGAGATTGTACACTTCCCGGTTATGCAGATTTTTGGCATTAAGGAATCCCCGTCCTCCGCATCTCCGAGGTATATACAATCTCATAACTGATGACCGCGGGTGGTGCATCCGATGTGCAGTCAATAGGCATCTTACTTTTCTATCCAAGGCATCTAGTTCACTTTGAGTCCACCTAAGAATGCCAAAAGAATAGGACAATAGTGGCATAACCCAGCCATTGAAGGCTCGGACCTTGTTGCCGCCAGATAAAAAACTATTAAGTACTTTTAAAAGGCGTGTCATGAACCGTTCCCTCAATGATTGTTTTACCCCCTTATCGTCAATACCAAGGGCTTGTAGCATTCCCAGGTATTTGTAGGTTTCTAGTTCAGAGAGGGATCTAAGGATAATATCCCCTGAAAGTGGTAAACTTTCTGAGTTTACAACACTTCCTAACTGTATATGAGCGACCGCACACTTGTCTACACCAAATTCCATTTTGATGGACTTGCTAAAGGATTCTGTGATCTTAAGTAATTCCATAAGTTGTGTCTTTTTTGGTGCATACAGCTTGAGGTCATCCATATACAGCAGATGAGATATAGGTTCAGCCCCTCTATGAAGACGATAGCCTAGCTTTGAATCCTTTAGTAGGGTACTTAAAGGATTCAAAGCAAGGCAGAACCACAAAGGGCTCAAACTGTCACCTTGGAAGATACCGCGATTTATCCTTATCAGGTTTGACGAATCGACAGCATCTCCATTGCCTGGCTGACGAAGAACAGTGGTCCAGCGCCTCATACATGAGCTGAGGAGGCCACAAATATCTGGATGTATTTTGTATAATTCCAGTACTTTTTTTAGCCATGCATGAGGTACTGAATCATACGCCTTCTTATAGTCAATCCAGGCTATGGAGATGCTTTTTTTGTTTCGTCGAACCTGTTGGCAAATGGCCCTATCAATGAGGAGAAGTTCCTTCGTACCACGGGCTCCCGACTTACATCCATTCTGAGTAGCGGCCATAATGTTATTTCTTGAAATGTGAGAGTTAATTTTAAACTTCAGAATGGATGTAAGTACCTTGTAAATGGTCGGTAGACAGGTAATAGGTCTATAATTTTGTGGTTCCGTGGTATTTCCAGACTTATAAAGAAGATGGGTGACACCAGTAGTCATAAACTCTGGGAGCTCCCCCAGCTCGAGGGCATCTTGGAACTGTGTCGCTAAAAGCCCGTGAGAACAGTGAAACCATTTCAACCAAAAATTATGCAGTCCATCTGGTCCTGGACTTTTCCAGTTGGGGGCCAGTCGGAGTGCAAAAGATACATCTTTTTGACATATTTTGATAGAAGGCATTGGTTCCAACGATTCGCACGCACGTTCAACAACACCAATCCAATCGTCCTCACAATAGTTGACAGGCATCGACCATAAGTTACGCCAGAATGTTGACATGGCGTCGGCATTAGGTAGATGCATATCAACTACTTGCTGTGGTTTCTCCCAGTTTCTATACACCTTCTTTTCATCACTTTGAAAGATGCGATTGATATGAAATCTATCATATCTCTCTTTGTAACGACGTATTCGTTTTGCCCATGCAAACACTTTTTGTTTCCAAAAGTCTATGCGCTCCGTAACCCAGCTTATATAATTTTCATGTCGGATATTTGTACCTTCAAATGCTTGGTTTACGAAGCGCATAACTCTTGGACGAGTGTTTCCATTACGAAAAGCAATTAACTTACCTATGAGGGCCCTTGCTTGACTTATACGTTTCTCAATTCTGTACTGCCACAGCGGCACAGCTGCAGGAAGGCGCGAAATCCGTTCCTTATTTGGGAAGCGTACTCCAGCCACCCTGCAGGCGGCCACTGCTCCACAGAACAGAATTGAGTGCGTCAGGCTTAATGTCTTGCAGATTCTTAGCTCTGACGATAAAATAGAGTTAAGGGCCCCCATGAGCGCTAAATTTCGTTTATTAATGGGCAAACGAGGTAAACGTGGTCGTTCCGAAAGTGGAGATACGTGATATTTTGCAATTGCATCATTCAAAGCGCTCCTCAATTGCTCATTATCCTGGTTTGAGACACTAACCTGAACACATTCCTCCACTCCTGAAGGGATATCCTGCTGTACGGAATTATGGTTCCCCTGTACCTCTGGAGGGTTTGTGGAAGTGGAATCAATGTGAGTTTGTTGTGTCTCTAGACGTAGTCGTTCAAGTACGTCATCATCCAACAGTTTACGCCGTTGGATCAGTCGCACTCTGTCCGACAGCCGTTGTGCAGTAACAGTCGCAGTTGGTTGAAGAGTCTGAAACAAGGACAGCATTCTGGGGCGATACGCAGTGAGGTTAGTTCCCCCATCTGTCGCCCGATAGTAGGCCTGCATGACGCTTTTATTTAAATCAGTCGTCCATCGCATGCGGCGCACTATACCGCCGGTAGCGGGGACTGTAGGCGGAGCACTAGGATCCGCTTGTCCCAAGCTGGCCGGCAGCGGTAGGCGCCCCCTCAGAGCAGGTCTTCTTCGTCGAGAGGGCGTTGGTGTCCTGGCTTCTTCATCATTTGATCCCGCAGTGGCTGGTGGTGTGAAGAACACATCCTCCGACGATTTTGATGAACAAGACGAGCCAGACGGAGATGTTGGTCGTGCGCTATCGTCTTCTCTGTTGGCAGCCCGCTGCCGGCGCAAACGGCAGGGGTATCGTTGCATTTTCTGGGCAGCTCTTCATGTTAATATATATGATTCTTGTTTGAACGTGGTTTCAGTGTCGAAAATTGTGGTGTTTATAATTAATTTTGATTTTATAAATTATTTATTATTATTACGCTTTCATATTAAACATGTCCAATTCTCGAAATGTCCTTACTTGAAATCCATGTTTTTTTTTTGACTATTTTGTACTCTTTCAAGGCACAAGGGAAATAGGACATATGTACTGCTACTAGTCAAACGTTTCTATGTGAGTTCGTTTTTAGTCATTGTGTGGAGCCGACCTTCTTTCTGTACTTGCCTATTTTGTGCTGAAGTCGAGCTAAAACCAACTGAAGAGAGTTTTACCATATTACCTCCTTCTATTGGATTTGTTACATCCGGTCCTATAAGTGCCCTTGATGTTTATTGAATTTATTATAACCTGATTCCGAATGCGTTCTCAAGTTTTCATTCCAAGATGCTGCATATTTTAAAAATGTCTTTGTTTTTTGTAAGTCTTTGGATCTTAAGGTTAGTTTTTGTGATGACAAAAAGCGGAAAGGACAGTGGTCGCAACAATTTTATGAAGGCTATAAAAATCGACGGAGTGAAGGGTCATCTGTACTCGTATAACGATTTGACACTACTAGTTACACTGCCTAACTCAATAAATATGATAGACATCACAGTTGTGTGTCTAAAGATGTTTGAAAAGCACGATTAATACCTACCGTTACGTTTTCTCGTTTTTCTTAATCGTGTGCAAACCCATAACATTTTTTGAAGATTAAGCTCAAATAGAACTGATCAAGGCAGTTAGTGCTATCGCGACAGATAAGATCTTCTGCCGATTCCAATTCCAGAAACTCCTTTGAATAGCAATTACGGGAATCGCTGGCAGAAGAAGTAATATTTAACAAAAGCCATTTATGTAATAAGGATCGTTTTAAGAGGCGCTGGCGATGTGAAAGTAGCGGCTAATCTTAGCCCGAATAGTTTTGACTGTCTATCAATTTGGCCACATCCTAGTGATTATATTGACGACACGGTTGGCGCAGTCGTTAAGGGTTCGATCCCCGCACGGAAAAAATATTTTATGACCCACATGTAGTTGTTCCGGGTCTGGCTGTTTATGTGTGTGAGGTTAAATGTTTGTAAACGCACACACGATACAGGAGAAATTCCTAGTGTGGGGCAACGTTTTATTTAATAAAAAATATATATATATATATGTGGCGGTAGTCATTTCACTCTGATTGGATAGGATAAGATAGCATCAGCAGATAGGCTTACAAAAACATAAATCTAACTCTAAATGAGCAACGAAATTAGCTAGGCCACCCTTTACAACACCCTAATTAGCTTTTACAGTTATTATTTGTAAGTTTTTATGGTACGTAATAAAGAGTATTATATTCTATTTAATTTAAATATAGCCAAAAAGGTTACAAATTCGCGTACAGCTATCGTCTGTCTGTTTAATTTTCTACGTAACATGCCCCCTTTCCGGATAATTTTGGACCCGTGAAGCCAACAAAATAGATACACAAGGGTATAACAAGCTCAAGGCTAAACGTTAGCGATGGTACTTTAAAGGGAACCCCGGTCCCATAGAGTCGGCAGGCTTTTGCGTTCCGCCTCACGAGTTTTCCACGTCACATCACTTCTAAGCCATTGAGCAGAGTCAAGTGTCATATCTGAAGCTTGGTTAGCCTTTGTTGTTTCAAATTAGTGTTCCTCTGATTTGATTTTAGGTTAGAAGTTTTGGAAACTAGTTTAGTAAAGGGCACGAAGAAGAATATTCGAGAAACTTAAAAGAATTTGTACCCGATCGATATTACAAGTGTTACCAAAGTCAAACAACAGTACATGTTGATGGAAGATTTAAAAAAAATGCTCACACGTATCATGCATCGTTTTTCAACACGTTTGCCAGGACACATTAAATATAGAAAGATTCATAAGTATAAAAACTCCAGGCCGCCAAACACCTTAATTTTAAAATTTTAAAATTGTTTTATATTTTTATTTTTAGATCAATCAATGCTTATTCTTAATCATACCAATATACCTATGTTTATTAACTGACAAAATAAATAGTCAAATGAAATACGTATATAATGTTTTATTTACACAGCTTAAACTCGCAGTCACCAAATTATAAGACAAATAGGCATGAAAGATTTTTTGCTGAGATGTAAAAGAAAGCTCATTACCTACTAGTACTGATATGGTGTACAGTGCATCAGTGTGGGAAAGCAACGTATAAAGCACACGTGTTTATGCATTGTGAACTTAAAAGTATTGCACAATAAGAGGTACTTTACAAGTAAACATTTGAAATCTTTTTCTGCGTCAATTCTCAATTACCGACTAACATTAAATAAAATGAGATATCTATCCGTAATAACTTCAGTGGTTCAGAAGTTGGGTTTCCAATTACAGGTTAACTCTCCTAGCTTCAGACGTTAATTTATTTGATATTCAATCGAGATAGTCAAGTTAATTTTGTAACTGTTCCTAAGAAATTTACTGAATTTCTCTTTGCCTTAGTCGTTCCTTTTCATTCCTTTGAGATTTCTGATTCGAGGATCTAGAGCGCTTGAATATCTTATACGTCCTGTCATGCGAGCTTTATAAATTGAAACGTTATCCTACAAACCAAGTTATATTATGAAAACAACACAAAACAGTGTAATGTGTTGTTCAAGAGAAATAAAAATTGCCAAAAGGTCATCTACCTCTGCGCGTTACAAAATTAAAATTATTGGCTCGAGTTGAACATAAAGATTTATCTTCTTCAGATTCGCAACGCTTAGTATATTATTAACAACAATACTATTCAATTAAACCAATTTAAGTATTATTGAGCAACAAAAAAATCGATTTGTGCATTAGTTAACGTTGGTTTGTGATAAAAATACATATATCATTTTTACGAGCTTTTATTTAACTTCCCATATGAGTAAGTTTGTGTAGGTAAAATCTAAATCTTGCATCTGAATTACAAACATTTGATAATTTCACACTTGTTTGGTTTAGATGACAAAGCATGTTAAAACATGTTTAAAATAAAATAATATGTATATAGAATATGCTTTAGTTAATTAGTACAAGCTTAATTCTCAACCTGTCGTTTTTATAGAGGGAAGAAAGAAAAGTGTGTTTGTTACTTCAAAATATACATTTTCAGTAAGTTTGTCATCTAACTTCTATGTAAGTGTCGTCAAAAGTAATCGACAAAAAAAATCCAATGCACGTATTCGTGAAAGTAATCTATTTAGTTCGTGTTTGTGTATAGGTACTAATGTTATCTGCTACGCCTTCACATTTTATGTATGTTTTACTTCTTAATTTTGATACCTCTTGTGAGTGCTAATTCCGATTACACTCCAATTTATATTTTCACATGAAAAGTGCTGAAAAGGAGAAAAGTGGAGGTACTAAGTCTTGAACAGTGATTACAGATACTATGTTTTATTTTACTCATGTTTACTACTATCCTTCTCACTGTTTTCTCAACCGCCTCGTCTTGGCATTGCATTTATTTATTTATCTACTTACATTGTATATTACATCTTTACAGGAAAATCCCCAGGCGATAAAAGCTGAAATATGTCTTTACTCAATATATAAACGGTTGTCCTTAACATCGAATGCCTAGCCTGTTTCTAACTATGTTGGGGTCGACTTCCAGTCTTACCTGATGCAGATATTAGTAGAAATACCAGTACACATTTTAGTATACTAAATGGGAGTCTTTAACAAAAAATCATTCCACGATTTAAAAAACGATCGATGACCCAAAATCATTCAAACACCTACAACAAATAAATAAAGCAATATTCAAAGCCAACATGCGGCTGAATATTAATGACCAGAGATATAAAATTTCCGTTCAACACGATATGTTTGTTGCCTTGTCCATAAGTTGGTGCATTGCCAAGCGATATCCGACATATTATGGACGTATGGCATTGTTCTATGAAGTCTATTATGGACGATATTAATGTGTCGTTTACATATTGGCCGTGATTTTATAAAATACTAGCTTGTGCCCGCGGCTTTGTACGCGAGAATGTCGGTTATCGCGAATACAGACGTCGAGGAATAAAAGCTATCCCATGTCCTTCCCAGGGTCTCAAATTATCTCCATTTAGACAGACAGAATTACTTATTTTTTTATTTATTATGAATGTTTAGCCAAATGCATCTCAATTTAAACAGCCGTTACTTCTGACGTCTCCGTCTTGTGAGTTTTAAGAACCTTAAAAGTAAAGTAAAAAAAAGCAGTTTTTTGAAGAGATGAAAAGTAGCGGAGAGTGATAATTTTTGTAAGCCTAGATAGAGTGAGTTAGGGAGGGAGAAAGAGAGGTCATACTTGTTTTGGGTCGCTAATCAACCTCTGTAGTCAGTTGGATGGCATGTAACGAGATAAACAGTTCATATTTAGAATGAGAAAAAAACAGACAGCCGTTGGCGAACAGGCAGTTTGCATATAAAAAATAAATCGTGCAGTCTAGGAAGGTATCCTATTATTTTGTCTTAACGTATTTCATTACAATCCCGGTACTTACCTCAACAGGATAAAGGGATGATGATGATGATAAATGATGCTTGAAAATAAACCACGATGATGATTCATTATAGTCGTGATTATCAATTAGTTAATGTTTTGCTCCTAAATATAAGACTATCATTTAGATTAAATGATCCTTCGTAACAATGACATCATCACATTTGGCAAGCTGACTGACTTTGCCGTTCCATATTGAAACAGAACGTTGACAATCGTTGTCAACCTTTAAGATTATTTAAGCACATATTTCCCATTTAACAGACAGTAATGGAGGAAAGATTTTATTACTTACTTGTATTTATTTACGTAGAAATATTACAACGTTAGATTTAAATTCACATTTTTCCTCAATTTACCATAAGACGGTACTGAAAGCGTACGAAAAAAAAAAGTTTTATATTTCGTCTGAAATGTCGCTAGTAAAAATGTAGGAAATCCTATATGTATCCATATGTCGTGTATATGTATATATATAAATGTTGTGTGTGTGTGTGTGTGTGTGTGTAATCCTATGTGTAAATGGCTTTCAGTGGCAACTAGGGCAACATAATAAAATAAAAAAAATAAAAATAATGGCCAAGAACATAAAGACTAAACTTATTTTGTGAATTTTTGATGAGCTGAACTACAGGAATATATACGGTTAACAAGGTCATCACAAATAATTCTGGATAGTTGTTATAGTATTGTATTTACTCAACTGGCAACAGTTTTGCATAAACCACGGCAATGGTAATAAAGTCTTAACAAGATGTATTTCAACGACGTATTATCAAAAATCTTTATTCAATCATCTATTAAAGTCGAATCATTTCAAAAAGTTTTTAAGAACTTAAAATATAAAGTTAAAATACAATACTAATATGATTCTAGTTGCTCCTTCCAGAAGGTACTTTCGTATAGAGAAAAATGGACAAGAAACTCCGCACTTAATCTTTAAAAGGTTTTTTTTAAACAATATTTTGAATACAGTCAGTAACTGGGTTGTGGAGGTCAGATAGGCAGTCGCTCCATGTAAAATACTGGTATTCAGCTGCATTCGGTTAGACTAGAAGCCGACCCCAACACAGTTTGGAAAAGGCTAGGCAGATGAGATGATGAATATTTTGAATACATTAATCTAATCTCAATCATTAATATAATCTTACTACCTAGAATAAAAACCACTATAGGTACAAACTATTTCAATTAACCAATGCGATGCAATTGGGAAAGCTATGAAGCCACAGTAAACACTGATTCAACCGTACGTATCAAAACTCTTTTATAAAAGTTCCGAACTATAACTACACATAACATGAGATGAGTTTTTACAACTGAAACCCCACGCGTGTCGGCCTGTCGGCCACTAGTAATGAAAACCAGAACTTTTGCAAGGGATTAATTCGTTCGCAACCGGAATCGCAATACAGGTGATCCCTAACAAGTCACCGCGGAACCCTGTTAGTTGGCAAAGTTTCCATAATATAAACGCTCCTACCCTTACATTAAAATCCTTTTGACTCCAGCTTAAAATTAATAGGCCATTCATAAACGTGGCCCAATTATATTATGTTTTAATTACAGGCCTAACTTAATTTTGGAACAAAAGAGTTTCTTTATTTTTTCAAATTAAATTATGGGCGGGGGAACTCGGTGTTACTTTTACGGGCCATAACGAGGAGCGTAAAATCAAGGTTGCTATGGCAGCCCTGACCTCATTCTTCTAATTCTTAACATCATTTTTTTGGTTTCCTTACAATGAACAAGGAAAAATTAGGATGTTAAGACAATATTAATATAGGTTTTAGGTAGAAAATAATGTTTTGTGCTGTTATTGTTTAACCGACTGAGAACATTGCGTGTTTCTTTTTCAACATTTTCTCAATGTTGAATTTTACCTTGCAACACCAATGTTTAACATTCTTTCAGCAATTGAATGACTTCAAACTATAAACAATATGTCTGCGTTTTATTGCACATGAAGAAGAAAAGTATTTTCAGAGCTATTAACACTGTTACTTGCTCAATGACTTGTCAATGGCATGTTCCACGGTTAAAGTGCATGCATCAGAACTAGCGTTTGCTCCTGGGATCGCTTACACTGGGCGTTATTTAAGAGATAATCTGTTCTCACCGGTAAGGAAATCTCAGTGTGATAATGTGATAGGATTCTGTGTTTTCGTCATCATTTGCTGTACCTAAGTACATGTTGTAGTACCTAGATACATTTGTAATTTGTTTTAAGTATAATTAGGGACGAAATACAAAGAATTTGAACTTCTACCTTGATGTTTTTATTATTAAGCATGTTTATGCAGCTTTTTAAGCTTGGTATGCAGTTTTGATTATTAAGCTAAAGGTCAGAAAATGACTTCACCATCACATTATTTACACAGAATTCTAGATGCATAAAAAGTTTTTACAGATTTTATTCCGTCCATTAAAAAAAAATGGAACATCAAAAACTCCGGCGCAATTTTCCACAACTGATTGTATAACGTATTCGAAAAGCATGCAAATGAGTCGCGTTTGCATATGTTTGGCACACATTATGGCCGATAATGTTTTCTAAAAATATCAAATATAAACATGTGCAGTCCTGCGTGGCCAAGCTATTGGTGTTGCCATGTTGACAAATCGCAATGTGGAAAAATATATATTAGTAAATCTGACACAGTGACATTGCATAAGATAAGCGTATCAGGGCGGATCTACTGCTTTTAAATAAGCTATAAGACCTCTACGCCAATCGGCTTATTGTATTTTATAGTTAAAATATTGTATTTTCTCTGTAAGTGATCTTGTGAATCTTTTGATAAAACAAATGTATAAAACCGTAATTTTTGCTGTTGCAGGTAATTTTCATTACCACTTCGTAGAAATAATAATAAATATAAGTACAACATGCTGATTTAACTAGCTTCAGGATAAAAATTACAATATCACATAAAATAAATCAATAATACTAGACAGTCGTCGCGGGTAATCAAAATCCTGAAAACCTGAGAAGCAGTCTTCCAAACGGGCATCGTTTTACCCGGTTACTGGGTAGTGGAAGTCAGATAGGACAGTCGCTCCACCTATAATTCTGGAAGGATACGAATTTAGTTTGGAAAAGACTAAGCAGCTACGCGGGTGATCATTAAATAGAAAAACTTAATGTAACTATTTTACTGAGTAGGTAACATAAAAGTTCAGTACTAAATTAGTTATGCGCCAGAATATGATATGATTTTACTGTTACTTTTTGGTTAATAAACGTTATTTTTATTATTCATTTCGTACCACCACTTAAAACCAACCAAAATGGAACACGGGAAATACCCGATACCCAAATAAAACCGAGCTTAACAGAAGCCCATATCAAATTCACCGGTAATCATCGGTTCCGTGGTACTGGCTCGCACTGGCTGAATGGCCGTGTCAGTAATTGCTTACGCCGATACATCACGCTCTAGGAACCATGTTTGCGAACACCAATAGGGGAGCAATGGGCAGAATGTACCCAAATGCGTATAGCTATTTGTAATTGGATGTCAAATCGGTGTAGAGTTGAATAAGTTTGACGTAAAGTCTGGCGTTAGAATGGAGTTCAAAATCGTCTGTTGTTGAGAGAGAGAAACAAATTTATCATTTTTTCTGTTCGTAAAGTTTTGTAAAATAAAATCTTACACATTGGACGTGCTTGGTTTCTATATAAAAAAAAAGAAGTTTATTTGTCTTTAGTTTAACCGTGAAGGTATTCCTCCCAAAGAATTGTGCCGTACAACAGGTACCCTACATAAAAAAGTTGAAGACATTTGTAACTTCGAAGAATGTTCCTCAGGCAAACCTCGTTACGAAGATTCTGTTAGCGAAGAAGCCTTTCATCTTGTTTTACGAGACCTCATCTTGACTCTAACAATATGTTATAGAAAAGAGAACTCTTACAATTGTGAGCCCAATCAACCTTTGAACGAACTCTTTCAGAATTAAGACTTTTTTTTCTTTTGTCTCGGTATCTCAATTTGGGTCTGTCTACGAGGAATTTTAACAAAATTAGCTCTGCTGCCAAATGTTGACAATGATGTTAAAAATATATTTATGCAACGAAACTAGGACAACTCCGCAGAACTAGAACAAGAATTAAAGCTTCTGCGAAAGCATCTGCAAGTTACATGGAAAAGAGTTTTTAAAAAATTCGCCGAATAAGCAGTGCAGTGCCAAAATACGGATTAACCAAAGAATATAGAAAACGGAATTTTGATAAAAATTTGGTATCGATTAGTTCACTCTATATTTTAAGAATTTAGTGGAACTTCCAGAAATAGTAACACAAGATATTTTTTTCCGGAAATTTTAAAATTTTCACTTTCTTAATAATATGTAGATCTGCCTGTCGGTAATTTACTTAATTTACGATCCCAATCTTACATCAATTAAAAAGGTAAAATCAAACGTGGCTACATAATTATCCGATCAAGCGTTATAATTGCTTATCGAGTGTTAAATTAATGATAATTTTAATGCCTATGTTATTAAAATTTTGCAGGAGCGCGCCGTACAAAACGTAAATTTACTTTACGAGTGATTGCTTTTATTTGTTCACCTGGAAATTCACACATGTTTGTCATGACAACTGTCTGATATGTTCATGTAGATACATACAAAAGGGGGCTGAATTGTCTGAAGGGCTTTTAGCTACAATCAACAGTGCAAGCAACGAGATTCTGTATTGACTTAGGTTGCGACTGTTAGTTTGTTTTAGCTTACTGCGCCCGTACCAAAATCTTTTACAAGACAAGTCATAAGTTGTCTGGTCAGTGTAACCTATGAAGTTGCAAACACAAAACTCAAAAAACTTGACTCTTTAGTCTTTGATGTGAGTACTTCTTTAGCTGCGTTGATCGATTTTTGGTAGCGGGGAAACTAATGGGTCGCGTCACTGGTAATGTGACGTGTTGCGCCAGATTCCAAAGTTTTGTGTTTTTATTCTGTCGCCAGTCCCAATAACTGTCAATTTTTTTCCTATATTGACCGTTTATTTGAACTCCTTCACAGGACAATTAGACAAAAAATAACTGTCATTATTAGGTATTATGGCCGCCCAACGTTGTCCTACGCAAATGTCAGCCATATGTGGATAGCCTTTTGTGTAATCTCTCTCTATTCTAAAAACGAATAAAGCGTATCTCTCGTAACATACCATATCTTTAGAGGTCGAAAGACCGTTCTGCAAGTACTTTTACATTCTATGCCATTTTCTTTCTCTTTCTATATTATTAATTTAAGTATACTTCTTTGAATCTTTCGGGAAGTGGCGGTGGAACACAAGCACAAGTTAATCTAGATACGCACAACAAGCTTGAAGGATAGGTACGTTGGTGCATTCGCTTCTCAATCCAAACCAAAATATGTACGTATACATAGGTACAGTAACGAGCACCAATACCTTACATTAAAGCAAGGCACAAAAGCAATTTTTTTCGTCAAATGTTAATAGATGTTGTATGATATTGCATACAAAGTATTACTGAAAGTATTAAGTATTTTTGCCCGTGACTGTACAGCTGGAATTATCAACAAGGTACTTAAATGTGCAGCATCAGGTAAACACCGGTAAATATCGAAACAAATTATATTACTGACAGCATTGGAGTGGTATGCCGTTTCCAATTTACGGGCAAGGTACTTGTAAATTTATTTGTTTGACTCGCTTCAAGTTAAACGAACATGATAATTGATGTATCGGTCGGTATTCATGTTTTAATTATTGGAAATAACTCAGTGTTATTTGCTTTGTTTACTACTAAAAATCGGTTGCGCGTATTTTGTTTGGAGATAATGCTTCACGTAGGCATATTCCAGTCGATTAAAATATTGTGGTAGGTACTAAACGAGCTGAACTTACTTTTACCTTGCGATTTTACTTCTGAACAAGTCATTGAAGAGATCAGTGAGTGGGAAAAGAAAAAAACTAATACTTACATTCTACTTTCATCGGATATATGACGACTGACACTGATGCTGACGACCGATGTGGCGCAGCGGGCGAAGGTCCGCCTGCGCCTGCAAATATAAATGTGCCCGGTGGATGACAATAGGCTCGCCCCCTATTACATGGGACTTCAAAATAACTGGCGAAATGTGGGTGTTACTATACGTGCACCTCTGTCCAGCCCTTCAGGGAACACAGGCGTGATGTTTTATTTATTTATTTAACTTTAATGGCCAACCAACAATTGTTTATACTGATAAAACTTAAACTACAATATACTACAATCTAGGGTTAGTATAACAATTTCTTACAGGTTAGCACCGCATGCAGTAAGTTATACATACGTATAACTTACTGCATGCGGTGCTAACCTGTATTACTACTTAACGCATAACTTGTATAAGTTATGCGTTAAGTAGTAATACTCGCAACCGGCGGGCGTGTATGATCAGATGTATGAACGTAAACGAACCAAGAGGACAGAAAGCGTAGCAGTTGGGGTTCTGTAGATTCTGCCTTCCACAGCGGGAAAAAGGCATGCGTTTAATAATTCATGCCAATAATTTTCCCCAAAAACAAAACAAAACACAACTATTATCACCCACTCTTCAAACAACATTCAAAATAACCCTCATGTCAGTGACAAATAAACATACAAACAATAATATGCAATATAAAAGCTAAATCGGCGTTCACTGATACATCGGCCAGTGATCCATTAAATGGATTACATTCTTGGCTCTCGGCCTCCGCGTAAAACAACCTAACTACAGAATACTAATGTGACGTGTACTTGCAAACGCAAAATTTATACTTCTTACAAGTACTTGACCGGCTTCGACTTGCAAGTTTTTGTTCCAAACTTGGTTGTTTATTGGTGGTGCACTTGGTACTTTTACTTCAGAACAGGACTTTACGGAATGCATCACTTGTGACTTGAGCTTTGATTTACTGCAAGTTTTGTAGTGAATGGTAACAGTCTCTCCTGCAACTTAAACTTCTAAAATTGTGTAGGTATAACCACTAAAAGTGACACTGAGCCAAAAGGTTACTATCCTAGTAACCGCTCCTACTACCTGCTTTTAAGTTTTAAATAAATCGATTTTCCCGAATGTCATAACTTTGAATTCTGAACAGTACATATCCACACAAAATATAAAAAGCCACAAATATATTCATACATATATACGTAATCTCCATCCTTTATCCCATGGGGGTAGGCATAAACCACAGAACGCCACCCGCTACGATCCTTACATAGGTACTCCTTTCTCTTCACTCACGTTCATACATCCACCTGACCTTTTGAAGAACATCACCAACAATAAGGTCAGTTTATGTCCTTCTTGGGCATCCCCTCCCGGCGTTACCTTTTGTAAGACGCCTTTTATTCATCCCCTAAACTTGACCAAACCATCTGAGCATACACATTTCAATTTTTGTCACTACATCTTCTAAAAAAAAACATAAATATAAATATATTATTGATTTTACACACATTGTGGGAAGTTATTGTGGCTTGTGTCATTAAATAAGGTTCAATAAGCTAAATATAAAAAAATATATATACCTATATGTAAAGGTTAATATTGATTAAGTTATTATTATTCTATTGAATAATAACAGCTAAATCAATATTTTAGATTTGATTTTTTTGTCGTCTGACCAATCACGCCCTGCATCCACAAAGCCCCCAATACCCATATCAATTCCCCGGTTTCAGCTCACCGGTTCAATTCCCGCCAATATTGTAACAAGGTCTTCACAAGTTATTTGTCTGTTTGTGTTGTCCATGTGATTTGTGTGTAATAGCTTGCTATAGAGGAGCCTTTTAGCCGAAGATGGCGTAAGCTCAAAGCGTTCGATTAACTGCAGTTAGGTTGTTCGACCTGATTCTTAGTAGACCAATACAGACAATATCGGTACCTATAAAACAACTCAGTGAGTTTCCAGGATGTTAATGTTTTCGAATAGAAACCATTTTACCAACGATACGGTGATTCGCTGGCTATTCGGCATTAAAAAAAACACACGTCGATTTAAAACTCCAACGGCCGGGCGGCCTGTTGATATAGGAACCCGACATTAGACTACGCAGTGTGAGTTCCACTGAAAACAACACTCGAATTTTCGTCCGTATGACAAAGCACGATTAAAATAAGTCCGAATTATTTAACGCACAGTTTTTTGTGTTGTTGCTAAGAAGAGCCATGGAATGTAGAGCGACTCATGTGACGCTGTCTTTCTAAAATAATAAATTGTCGCTCTAAACACTGCCGTGTCTCATTCTGACTGAGCAAACAGCATTTTCTTTTGTTTTCTTCAATGATGATCACTGTTTCTGTTGACTTTGATTTGACAAGACATTAGTGCCTGCTGTTTTTAATTCAGTAGAGCGTTTCATACTAGGTATTTATGATTTTTTATGACTAAGATGACAAGGAACGCGTGTAGTATCTTCATTAAAATAGTATTTAATTAATGACGTTGAAATACCTCCTAATCTCTGTATTTGACACACGAATACAATGCGAATATTACAGCAAGTCTAACTAACCGTGTCTGTCAAATTTCTAAATTTGTAAGGTATAGGTAATAAATGTATTCTTCGGTTCTACTGTTGAATGCAATCTTGACTACGAATCACTGGCCTACCAAAAATATAACTACAGTCAATGTATACAAACTACAAACATTTACATACAGACAGTATATCTGAGAGACAGTCCAATTCGGTTCAGTACTCCCACATTCAATACACAGTCGTGTCTCAAACACGCCTTAGGTAACACACGACAGGACTTCCGACCATCACAGTTTGCTGATACCGGGGACGCTCTCACTAATGTTTGTGCACGTATATTCATGCCTGTGTTCAGTTTCAGAGAGATAATCTATAGAGGATCCATTAAACTGATGGATTTACTGAAGATCTCGTCTTGTGTGATACCGTATGTTGTGGTAGATCAGTACTTTGACGGTATCTTTTCAATGGGATCTTGTGTCTAGCTGCTTAGTAAACCAACCTCGACTTGGAACGTAAAATAGTTTGCTATATTACCATTCTTGTATTCCATTTGCAATTCAATTTCCGTCGTCCCAATTTTGTTTTGAATGCATAAAACTTTTGTTCATAACGTAACAATTTTTACAACACTTTTGCACTTTTACATCAAGACTCCTGCAAATGGTTTTCCGATCACATCCTATAACTTATAATTTTTATGCGCTATTGATGTCGAAAATGCACGGAGAGCGCCCGCAATACCAACGACGGAAATGGACTTGAGAAAGCTTTGAAATACCTTAAAGTACTCCGTTAAAGGAAACAGGCATAACAAACACAAACATAGAACCCGTGTTACCCAGAATCGGAAACGAGTTCCAACTTCAAGTCACCGACAAGGTTAGTAGCGCAGTTCCCACAAAAAGCGTCGAAAGCATTCACTTTTAGACATTACTTTGTAAGGGGGGCGACTGGGGGCCTCTCCCTCCCACCCTGCCGTAGAAAGAGCCCCTATTGTCGCGAATCTCTATAGACAACTCGAAATTAGGAATCTGCGGAATCGTGGAAATTATTCAAATGATACCGTTTGGGACGTAAATAGAAATATTGGAGCTCATTCGCTGGATTTATTGTTAGTTTGTTTTTCTTATATCGGATAGCGACCAAGAATTTGTTCTGTGGATCTTATCTCCATTCCTTTGGCAATCTGGATAGCGCGGCCTATTGGATTTTGAGTAGATACGTTCTATTATATTACTTAGATCCGTAAAGAAGAAAGCCGTAGCTTTCTTGTAGCAATTTGAATGTTCTGAAGGATGTTATTTGGTTTAGGTACGAGTATGTTAAGATTTCACTGAAATCGTTGGAGGAAGAAAACATCGTGAGGAAACCTGGAATTATAATTAATAAAAGTCTGAAATCGCCAACCTGTCTTGAGCAAGCGTGGTGATTAATGCTCATGCCATCTCTGTATGAGAAGAGGCCTTTGCCCAGTAGTGGGACAATAGCAGGCTGGTATTATTTATGTTAAGATTTTACTTTGATATTTGTGACGGCTGATAATTCGCTCTGCTGTTGTTTTGAAATCGGTTCACGACATCCAATTAACCCTGTGCCTGCAGCTGCACGCCAAATTCGCGTTCACCCGGGTCCCATGACGCTGCGCACGGGTAGTTTTGACACTGTGAATGACGCCGTCAGACGATGACATCATGTCCGTGTGTCGGTGACACTCGATCATGTAGGCAGGTACTCGGGTGTCGACTGTGAACGTCTACCTGTCCTTATACACGACACATATCACTATGGGTGTAAAGCTAATGTATGGCTATATCTACTTTTTGTTATTGCTAACCTACTCTACTACTTGATATAATGGAATAGAATACTCTTTGTTGAAAACTTACAAATAATCAGTTTAAGAGCAACATAGGGTGTTACAATTGGCGGCCTTATCACTAGATGTTATCTCTTACAGACAACCTTTGGATGGACTTGATAGAAAAGAGGAAACGAATATGTTGTAATGTATTTTTTTTTCAATTCACACTTAATATTTTTAGATTACACAAATAATCATATAACCCATAAAAATGACCTTAAATTTTGGTTTACTAATAAGATCAGGTATAGCACGCATCTAAGATCAAGACCAGAAAAGAGATTAGAAAGAAGTCTCTTTTCGATCCTCGTGTTTATGCTGTTCAGGCTTAAAATAAACAATAATCAATAAAATAAAGGTAAAAAATGCATTACACTATTAAATTTACCTTTTCCGTTTTTCGACTAATTCAGGGTTCGGTACTCCACATATTTCCACACCTTTTGCTCGCCGAGTTAATCATACAAAAAACTTGCAAAAATCGTAGATGAACCCAATATTTCCCGCCCCAACTGTTATAATAAATTCAGTTATTCCAGTTGTTCCCAGTCTTCGCAATCGTAACTACAGCGCCGTATGTTAAACTAGTTTGCAGTGCAATCCTCAAGCGATGAATCCCGCTGACGTAATTAGTGCATCGTAACATGTGCAGGTTCCACAGAGCGTGGAATCACTGTGCCGCGATGCCCCAGTCTAGACGCGGCAGTACTATTAAAACCCGTTGCTCTGAAAGTCTGCTAAGCTTTTTACTTCTGTCTTGATTTGTTACTTCAAGCCGTCAGTTTAGAAGTGCGAATAAACGCGCGGTGATGCCTGACACCATTGATATACAAATAAGCCCTGTTTTTTTTTAACGATGCCTGACACACTCGGTTTTTATGAAAATTGTTGACGATGCCGCCTTCAACAGCGACAATCGAGGCATACCGAGCTCTGTGGCAGGTCCCAACATAATAACTATATTATGTCATGAAACATTATTGTGCGAGAATAACTTGAATTTGCACAGTATTGCGTTAAGAGAGGTTTTCTTTGAACAGATTAATATGGGGTGGTGTTAATGTCGTGTGTATAGGTGCTTGGGGATTGGTGGCCTAGTTGGGTTTGATGGTCTAGCTTGGTGTTGACCACGAAAAAGATTTACGTTTAGGAAGAAATCATCAGTTATAATTTAAAGACACCTTTTGTTCCAAAAAGATTTGGACAGTTGTCTATCCCCATTTCATCAATGACGTGAAAAGAAATATATCTATCATCCTAGGATGACTCAAAAATACTAAAGCTTACGAAGCCTTTGGTATTCTCTTCATTTTTCACTATGAAATTCGAACGCCGGTCAAACCGTATAAGTCGTCTCTCAATGCAGCAAACACATTGTGTACACTACCAATTGTTCTACTAAAAGTTCCTCATTACCTTTTTATTTGCTCGAATAACATGGACTTTCTTCCTTACACTTAAGAACATTTCCTAAACCTATGTTCCTCGAGACACTATGTGTAATTGAAGCGCTTCATCAAGCAGTGACACGTCGCTATCTATGTCCCTGTCAGAGGCAGACTGCGATACATCGGGCTACCATGATTGATCGAATACATTTATCGACGATACAACATCTATCAGGTACACTACGTCCAATTAAATATGAACGTCACTGAAGATTTGGGCTAAGGCAATATCAAGACTTTCTTTGACGGTATTGACTCCAAAATTATATTGTCATAATTGTAGACGCCGTGTAGTGTTTGTTGATAAACATAGAGCCGGAATCCGAAAAACTGTCACCAACTTGACTACTTTTGTATAAAATACTTCTTTGCAATGTTCCGCTAATTTAAGCTGGTAGGTAATTTTAATAAAATGATTGTGATCAAAGCTATTCGTTTTTTTAAAGCATGCGGCGTTAGTTCTTTCATCCAATGTTGCCAGCTCGGTGTCCAGAGTTTTATGTTCGGACAGAGGACTGCTAATCAATAATAATAATCATTCATTTATTGTTGCTCTAAATCACTATCTTTAACCCTGTCCACAATTCCGTTTTCCAACCAAAAAAAAAGGAACTTGTAATAGAAAACATATTTTAACATAGGTACATATGTTTGTTGGTGCTAAAAGTATACAACCTTATTTTGGCGACACTGAACCTCTGGCCTTAGTGCTTATTCACATCAACTTTTAATATGAGGCCAACCCTGAAATTGCAAAAAAAAATGAGCTGCTCCATATATTTTATCGATATTAAAAAACAGGAAATGTACTGATATACTGATTTATTTTCGGAATTTATTCAGCTGTACTAAAAGTTATTCATAATAACCCCTCAAGATGTTTAGTGACAACAATAAATAAGGTTGTATATACAGTAGAAATTAGTATGAGTGCTAGACGAAAGTAGCAGGAACTACATCAGACACGTAAAATGATTGGAGCGCAGACTACTTGTAATAGTTTGGCACATGGCTTATATTGGACGCATTTCAACATTCATTCATAAATTATAGTTTTGATGAATGATGTTAACCATGCACTCTACTCTTGTCCAATAGAGTGCATTATGACGATATATAGTTGTTCAAATATTCGGAATATTATTGGAAAAACCAGCAGTGTTAAGATACGGGATTTCCCTATCCTTTTCGGGTTTGGAAATTTAAGTGGAAAGATTCCCTTTTGATTAGCTTTCTACCGCTGAATCTGTTCAGGGAACGTTCATCGTGGGGAAACCCCGGCTGCGGGAAACTAACTGCGTGGAACGCACCATTGCTTCTTTTTTTTCTGTGTTACCTTTAGTTTTGTTTTGTCTTCACTAGCATAATTTAAGCAAAATAGAAAAAAGTATTAAGTTACTTTTTAGATATGCACATAATTATGTACTCCGTGGTAAATAAACATGGTTTCTTTCTTTCTTTTTCTTTCTTGCAGTTGTCTGCCGTTATGGATATAAGCATGTGTTGGCGCTTTATGACGGGCATATTTTGCGTAGACTCTGATCTGCTGAGTTGAAATGATATTTCGAAACGTATTTAATTTTCCTTTTGCAAGTTACCAAAGATCGAGTGTTAGAGGGAGATGGAGCTGTATACTGGACAAAAAGAATTATGGGTTGACCATTAACATGTATGGACGTCAAATAAATTCGTGTACGCAAACAGCCCCTAATATGAATACAGTCACTCACATGACGTAGATTTTAAAGATCAACAATAAGCATCATGGAACACATCACCCATTACGCATTTGCGATATACATTGAGCATCATCGTCTCCTAATAAAGCAATAGAACGCGAGATGGATATAAAATGGCCACCGGAAACTATGAACATTGACGTCACGCCAGTGAATGTTACGGAATCCATTGACGTAGTACATGAAACACGATATTTTATGTACTAGTGAACTGTATTATTCGCAGATCCAATTCCGAGAATTTTAGTTGGTGCGGTTATTTTTTAGTTTTGTAGTTCAAATATACGGAAAAATTGTAACGTTATTTATAGGAGAAAATTCTATGAAGCTAACGTTGTTTATTTATTTTTTCCTACTGATAAGTTATCTTTGAAAGACATTTTCACAAATAGTTAACTCTTATTAAAAATATAACACAAGTCATAACAAACAATTTTATTTCCTTTGCCTTTTAGCGAGTGCCTTTTTCAAAGACGCGTGAACTGCAGCAAACATTTACCAGAACAATTGACACCATTGTGGAGGAAAATAAAAGAATCACCCGTCGCCTCGTCGGAACTCGGAATTGCTCGGCATTTGTCGTAAAACAATGTTTTATTGTGATATAAACATGGCTCGGGCAGACAGCCATTGACGGCCGACCTTACGGGCTACGCAAACGTACGACTGACAAAAATCGGCATGACGCGACGATCGCGACAGTAACCGAAAGACTATGTAGGGCCCATCTTTGTTTAAAACTACTGAATTATTTACTCATAATACCCACGCAGCTCATTCGAATGAGTCATGGTACATTGTATAAGTAATCTGTCATGCAAAAGTTTCATCATCTCTGATTGACACCACACGACCATTGATCATTTCCAAATTTAGTCGGAGTACACACGGCCAGAAAAGGCCACGGCTCGCAAGCATATACACACGAGACTTGTACGTGTGAATTGGCAATGGAGCAGTATCGACTGCAGTCGGCAGCCGTCAAAACGTTCGTCTGTAATGGGCCTTTTGCGATAATGAGCACTTTACGTTCGCATGCGGTAACAAGCCTCTAAGGAAATTGGCAAACATTTGTACGGCCTAATGTAGGTACTTCGTTCAGTTCTGTATTGCACCTACAAGTGCTGCAGACTTCTCGTGTAGTAATGCAATTTCGGAGCCCGTTTGAACTTTTGAAGTAAATGTTTTTGACATTGATAAAGGATTTCATGCTTTTGTTCTTTATTTGATATTTGAAAGAGATCTGACGAAATGTCTTGTAATTGTCTTTTAGGGACTTCTTTTCATCGCCAACACTTTGTGTACTCAATGTTTTTAGTCCGGTTCAAAAAGGTTCAAAATCTCAATAGCATAAATCACGCGGTCAATTTTTAACGTCCAATTTGGCCCATATCGGAACTTGACCGACATTCGGGCCAAAGTAATAAACATCTCTCATGCCAATCCGATAAAATGTGTGCACCAGTCACATAAACCTTTAACTATTTAGTAGAATACTAGACCATTCCATGATAGATTCTGGTGTAAGTAGAATTGGATGGCTGAAATGGTGACCATTCCAGACCATTGGCAGTCCCATCGAATTGGTCCATGTGATTTGCTCCACATAGGCTACTTTTGCCAAGTACCAAGTTCTAACTGTCTCGTTGGTCTAGTGACTGCTAGCGCTACTGCATCAGGTCCTAAGTTAGATTCACAGTTCGGGCAAAGTATTTGAGTTTTTTTTCCATCTGGCTTATCACAGTATTTGTACCCGGTTGATGGCCAAAGGCTCGCCTTACATATGACTTAAACATAACTAGCAAGACGTGTACACTAAAGGTACACATCTACCTAACCCGTAGGATATAACAAGCGTGATGTCATATAACCAAGTTCCAAAGTACTCCATAAAATCATCTGCCATTATAATCTAACCTACCATTCGAACGTGCAGGCCAATAATAATAGTACTCCTGGCCAATGAGACGACCCAAAAAACAACAAAGAGGTAAACAAAGCAGACAGGCTGTATTTATTAACCTAGACGTCCATCCCTTTTAATACCATATGGTCTTTGTCAGGCAAGCAGTGAATGAAGCATGTGTATTGAACTGTCGGTCGGAATTCGTTCTTTACGGATGGCCCTGCTTTGTGTTCGCGGGTGGAGTGCCATTGTCAACCAATAGCGGCCACTAATTCAATTTTCCTAATGGCTTCGGCTGTTTCACTTCACGTATGATTTGTGTTTTTTTTTTCTTGTTAGATCTAAACTTGCCTTCACCTTGTACCTGTTACTCCAGTAATGGGTTCAAGTCAAATGGGCAAAGGCACAATTGGTTATTATTCATTCGCAATTATCTTTATGTATCACTAACTTTATTCAGGAGACACTCATGTTTCCTTGCTCCATATTTGTACAATAAACATAACTTTATTTAATGTATATTCCCAAAAACCGCGCTTGACTGTAAACATATTAACCAAAAATATCTCCTAAGTTTAAATTATAATGACACGGAATCCCTACTTATAATTACTAAATAAAGACTTGTTTTTATCAGTTGTAACTTAAGAGCAGTCAAAGCATACTCATGCATAACCAACCATTGTAATGCATACTCTCATAAACAGACGCTAGGAACCAAAATCTCACACATCACATACACATCACACACACGCACAGACACACCATAACACATGCACAACACACACACGCATTCACGCATAGACACATAATATTAACATTGATTACATTGCATCCATCAATAAATTGTAACGAACTCACTCGCCGAGGAAGACCTGGAGTCCTGAAATACAGGGCTACCCTAGTTTAGGCTCCAGTCCACTCCATTTATTATACTGTATGTACTGTGTTACATAAATGTGGAAAAATAAATGATTTTTGATTATTATTATTTATTTATTTATTTACTTACACTTCACCCGCGACTTCCGCCCACATTAAAACATAGTTATGAAAATATTAATAGCACACAGGAATAATGTACCTTTCTAACAGTCAAATCAAATCAAATCAAATCAAATCAAATTATTTATTTGCATAATACAGGTAGAAAAAAGATGTTGCAAATAGGTATAAAGTGCACTGTATCATTACCTAAATAGGTGTGCAAATATTTATGTTCGATAGCCGCTATATAAAGCTAAAGCTAAGATAAAGCTAATTATAATACATTCAGTAAAACAAACATTAGTATTGGATCATTACTTCCGGAGATTACCCCCAACATACATACTAAAAAACAAATTTTACCTCTTTATAATATTAAGTATAGATAAAGAAAATAATAATGCGCAACTTACTTAATGAGGCTAGCGTAATGCGCATCTAAAAGCTCATGAGAGATAGTTTTAATTAACTGATAACAATATAATCTTTGCCAAAATACGCAAACAAAAACAGTTTACTTATTATTTTGACGATACCTACACTCAATAGAACAAAAATGATGATGATGATATTAAAGCCGATACAGTGCCTAATAGTAAAAATTAACATCATTTAAAAAATGTCAGGAATAAAAGTTCCTCATTAAATATGTCCTTAATACGGCAATCTTCAAAGGCCTATGTAAAAGACGTAAGGTGTGTGCCGAAGTATTTTTTTGACGAACATTAGCAAACAAGGTAGCGGCGTGTCCCTAATTAAAAGATTATGCTTGATCGAAATGAATAATACAATTTCCGTTCACTTATATTCCGACATAGTTTTCTCCGAAATAGCTATTACAACGTTCAAAATTTCTGGGATATTCTTTGAGGAATGCCAACGATCACTTCGTGTACAAAGCCTAAAACAATATAGACCTAAAAGAAAGCTAGATAAATATAATGAATGATAACTGAGGAAAATTATGAATAAATATTCATTTATTACTTACACGTGGCTGTATGAATAGAGTATTTATAACTACAAAGTTTCAGTGTTCTATATCAAAAGATGGAAACCATAAGCATGATGGGATTATGCGAACATGTACTACTACTTATAATATAAAGAAATATAATACAGATATGATACTGAGAATATTATAATATAATGATTACATGAACATAATAATATAATGAAACAGTATCGCTGAGAGGACAAACTCTACATTTTAATAAATAAAAAAACCAGGAGTATACGTAACATCACGCTTGTAACTCCCGAAGGGTAGGGCAGTGGTGCAGTATTAGTAACACCCACATTTCACCAGTTATGTTTTAAGTCCCATGTAATAGCGGGCGAGCCTATTGCCATCAACCGTGAACAAACCAAGACTCCGGACTGCCAACAAAAATAATCCTGCAGGACAACTACTAAGAAACTAACTGGTTTTTTTGTAAGTTTAAAGTACCACCAAATTTCTACGTTTTTCCCGGAGTGTTTTTCCCGGAGGGTCTCTTACCCTCCTGCCACTCCTACCTTTTTACAGATTTAATTATTTACTTTAATATTTATAATGTAATAAAATCTTTTAGAAGCTCTCTAATACAACTTACAGGTAAAAATAGAAAGAATACGGGAAACGAGACTCCTTTGCGCGAGACTCCTTAACGAGATTCCTTTTCATTGGGAGCACACCTCTACGCCCATGAAGATAACAGACCCATGTCTACTCTTCTTTTTTTGTGTCTGTTTCCCTTTGGGTGAGTCCAAAGTGGTCTTAAAGCGTCACTGGTTACTGAGCGGTAGCCACTCGAAACCGAATCGAACTTCGCTTTTTTACACAAAAAGTCGCCCTAGGTCAGCTAAAGGTTGGCAAATCAAATTTGTACGTTGAACTAAATTGATTGTTGGTGCGCTGTCGGCTGTATTAATTCACTAACTGAAGCTTGCCGACGGACGCCAGAGAAACTCTTTGAAACAACCTAGAGTCCTATTTTGCTTTTATTTAGAAACGTGTGCCGATATATGTAGGTATTTTTCGTAATATAATAATCATACGTTTTATTTGCGAGACTTTATTTTGAGGAAGATTAGTATGTAGATGATTATATAGATGTTTTCTATAGGGATAGGCAGACGCTATATAACGGCAACTCCAACGATTCTTATATACATCATTTGGTTTCGTTTACTTTATATATCTGGTCGTACATACCCACCGGTTGCGATAACAACGCACCTCACCTGAAGACAATCACCAATAAGGTCAGTGAATGTCCTATTAGGGCGACCCCTTCCGGCTCTTCCATTCGTATCAACGCAACTAAATTGACTGAATTAATAATTAGGTACCAACGTATGATTTGAACCAGAAGAAATAAAGTTACTTACAATAGTTGCATTGCTTATTGTCAATTGGTATTGTGATTTTTATTGGTTAGTGCTTAGTTTCCAAAATAGTCCTATATATTTCAATCTTCTCAACTAAAACGTTATTAATTCCTAAATTGTCTTTAGAATCTAACTAAAAACTAAAAAATCTTCTCATTCCACTTAGCTAGAAAGAATCCCACAATCTAAACGCCAAGCCCTTCCATGTTTTTATAACATCAGTTCAGAATTCCTTTTTGATTTATATTCTTGAATAGCTGAGCCCGCCTTTGTTATACGTGACAAAATTAAAAACACTCCTTGTGCATAAAAATGTAATAATTTACCGTGCACTGTTACCTGGTGTCTCTAGTCTACTTTATTAAAGTTTTCAAGCAAAAGTGATAAAAATGATGGGCGGGCCTTCATAACTAAGCAACTTTTTATTTATTTTGTAATCATTTTTAATGAAACCTGGTCTCGTTTTTATTTGGACACGAAAGGACGACAGAGGCAAATGACCTGTAAAGTTCACGCCAGCAATCTTTTACAGGCTTGACAGAATATACTAGTACTAGCTCAGATGCAAAACAAAAACATAATACGTCAGTACAAGGTTACTTGAAATGTCGTAATGCCCTCATGATTAAGGCATCACCTATCATGCATGAGGTTGTGCGTTCAAATCCGGGCAAGTACCAATGTGACTGTTTCAATTCATACGTGCTTTCTAAGCCTATCATATACATCAGTAACATCAGTGAAGGAAAACAACATACGGAACCTGGACTTATGATTCTTGTAAGTCTGTCTTTATATATACATATATAAAAAAGTTTTAACGATGTATCTAAGTTATGCAGTAACTGGCTGATATCATTATTATATTTTTCATAAGTAATTGAGTTTTTCCAATAGGAATTTTCTCATTAGCAGCCCGGAGTCCGGATTTTCTCATTAGCAGCCCGGAGTCCGGATTTTCTCATTAGCAGCCCGGAGTCCGGATTTTCTCATTAGCAGCCCGGAGTCCGGATTTTCTCATTAGCAGCCCGGAGTCCGGATTTTCTCATTAGCAGCCCGGAGTCCGGATTTTCTCATTAGCAGCCCGGAGTCCGGTTTTTCCATTAGCAGCCCGGAGTCCGGATTTTTGCCCGGTTGATGGCAATAGGCTCGCCCCCTCATACATGGGAATTTAACATAACTGGCGAAATGTGGGTGTTACTATAGGTGAACCTCTGCCCAACCCTTAGCAGAATACAGTTGCGATATCTGTGAATAGGTTTTAAGATATTGGAAATTTAAGAGTTTCTTCATGGCTTGAAGGTCGTGTCTGTACCTGAAAACCTTCGACGGAATCGCTGACCAGCTGCAGTGCTATGCTATTAATGATCTACTATCTCCGTGAAAAACTAAAGCTTTTCATCCCATACTAATCCTAAGGATTGACAGTTCCCTACACGCTAACTACACCTAACTTTCCATTATGATTTTTTTTAACAGAATAGACCACTTTCTAATACTTTCAGGCCACTCGGTCTTCGGCTTTCCAAAGAGCAGTAGTAACTGAGTCTACTATTGGTAATCCTCTGCCCAACCCTTGGGGGAATACAGGCGTGATATTATGACATTGTATTATTTATAAGATCAGTTGAACACAATATTACTAAGTCAGTGTTATTATTATTAAATAATAATAAAATCCTTATCCTAATAAGATCGAATTAAAGCTCATGTTTTGTTGACTAACATCTTATTTATTTCCAAAATTCGTACAACATGCACGAGATAAAAATTGGAGAATGTCGAACCGATACCAAACTTTGTAATCCTATTAAATAAAGTTAATACCTCATTTATTACTGATGCGAAAATTATAGAATGTAAGTATTTCAGACGGCTTCAAACCGAAGTCTTAAAACAATATTAGCTCAATTTATAGTACTAAAGTTGTTTTCAACAATTGAGAGTGTACTTGCTGATAAACTAATACTTTTGAAAGTTGAAAGGTACTTCGGAAAGTACGCTGGTCTAGTGATGTCTTGGTGGAAGTGGTCTTGTATTTGTTGAAAATAGGGAGCTTTATAACTGTTTCCCGTGGTTTCATCCGTTTCATATCAACAATTAATATAACAATTTTAAAAAGTAACAAATCCTACTTGTACTTCCAGAGATTAGAACATGCAAACAAACAAACTCTTTAGCTTTATTAAATAAGTATATAGATAACATCAAATTGAAGAGAATCCTATTTACTGATACAAAACTGACGGTAAAAACTTGTCTGATAATGTAGGTACTGGTCTATTTAATCGGCATGAAATTAATGATAAACAGGCTTACCTACCTAATAACAGATTTGATATGATCTTAGTTACATATTTTTTTTACTATTGAAACGACTTTATCGTTTAAAAATTTAAAAAGTGATTTAACTATTCAGTGATAAATTTAGTCAATACAAGCCGTATAAGTTCTCAGGAGCAGATCATAGATCATAGCTCTTTGAGACTGGTTACGGGTAGTCAGAAGCCTGAAATTCTGACAACCAGTCTTATCCAGTCAGACTGGAAGCCATAGGCTAGGCCGCTGACGATGCCAGCGGGGCGTAGACGCTTATTTTACGAGAAGATTTTTTATTTATAGGAACTATATTTTGTAGTTGCAAAATATAGTTCCTATAAATAAAAAATCTTCTCGTTTCATAAATAATGAAAGTAAATATCGGAAAATATTCAGGGAAATAGGTAGTCCATTTTGCGGAGCTTAGACGGAATAACGGGAAATCCATTTAGTCGGATGTAGAATTATATTTTATTCAATACCTACACTGACATTTTTAGAATTATTTACAGGAGTTCATTTTTTGGTTTCGGTACATATGTTGAAAATGAATATTGCGTACGACTTATCGGTTACGTAACGAGCAGGCATATCGGTTTCGATGATAGAATAAATCTAAATGGAATCGAACTAAAAAAAAATTGCATTGTACAACTAAACTGGGGTACAAATAGTACCAGCCTGTTACTGTCCCATTGCAGGGCAAAAACCTCTATAAACAGACTACATACAGAGATAGCATGGGTAAGAATCACTACGCTTGCCAAGGCGGGTTGGCGATTTCAGACTTATATTCATTATAAGATCAGCTTTCCTTAGGATGTTTTCCTTCACCGATGTCACTGAAATCTTGGGTACTTATAAATGTTTCGTCGCCTTGTTATAATTTACTGTTAGGTTTAGTTAGCAAGGATAGTTTGTTGTTTTATTTATATTTATTTAATTAATAAAATATTAATAAAATATTATTAATAAATTAATAAAATATTTATTTATTTATATTTAATATTATTTAGAAAGTACATATGAATTCAAAAATGTCACTGGTACGTAATGACCTACATAGATTTGAACCCACAAACATGTGCTCGTGTATAAGAGGTAGAGCCCTAACCACCAAATAGCCTTCACGACATTTAGGGACAGAATTATACAAAAACATGTTTGTCATTAAGCTGATCTTGAAAATTAACCTCGATCTTTACCCTGCCCAAGGACATCGTTCTATAACCCATAAAATATTTAAAAATCCTTCCAAAATATACATGCAGCTGTTATAATATTGCAAAAATAAATCATAAGAAGAGGCATCCATTCTGACAGGCTATCAATCATCTTGGTCCAGCACTTGGCACCGGCTTACGACTTGTAATAAATGAATTTTTAAAACCAGTACTGTGACGACGTCCCTTATTGAACGGTAAAATATATTACTGTAGACTTACATTTTATATATTAAGAGTTTCTCCTTGAAACTTTATATCGGTGGTCTTGGTATGAGCATGTGATGTGAAAGAATGAGGACCATGTTGTGAGGAAAGTTTCGAATATGAATGTGCAGGGTTACACGAGTAGAGGGACATCTATGAAAATATGGATGGATAGTGTGAAAGATGATATGGCTGGAAAAGAGGTGATTCTAGAGATGACGGCAAATAGAAATGTATGGAAGAAGAAAACATGCTGCGCCGACCACAAATAAATTGGGAAAAGGGTAGGAGCATGATGAGTTTCTCCTTTAAACGCACTTGGTTTTATTTAGTGAAATATTTACTTTTAATATTAAGAAGCGAAGCACTTTCTACGCTTTTAAATCAAAGTAAGCGAATATCTAAAAATGGAGGCCGTGTTTGAAACTTACCTATTTTAAACAAGAGTGAGAAAATAAGCATTAAAATAAGTGTCTAATCATTTGATTAATAAACCTGAATTTAAATTAGAGCCAGTATTTTCTTCAGATTTATCGTACTACTTTGCGTTTATTATTAAAGAGAAAAGAGTTCAACTTACATGCCACTAAATAACGGTACGGGTTACAAGTTTTCTTAAAAAACACTTTTTTTGCTACAGTATCACAGACGAATACATTCTAGATTCGAATAAATTCTGGTTTTCGCGAATTCGTGCAGAGAATATATATCACAGCACAGTACATTTGTAGTGGGATTTAGACATAAAACCGTTTACTCACAAGTTTCGCAGAGTTACGTGCAATACGTAAACAAAAAGTTTTCAACGTCTCTGCTATCTAAACTTTGGTCGTAAAGCAACGATTTTATCGCTCGCTTCACGTGACTAAACGTGACTGTACTTTTTAACACACAGTCTTTTTGGGGGGCTCGTGGCTAAATAGTAACAGCCGTACGTGTCGATCGAAGGTTAAGCTACAGTTGCCGAGGTTAGCCTGTGGATGGTGACCATCCGTTATATGTTCAGACCCCTCCGTGCCCCGGAAGGCATGTAATGCCATTGGTCCCGGCATTTTACGTTTGTAGATTTTACGGGTAGTCAGAAGCCCGATAGTGACTACCAATTTTACCATAGGACCGATACCGTGTTACTCGATAAAAGTGGTCGACGTCAAATAGGTAGTCTTTGTAAAATTCTGGTATTCAGCTGCATCCAATTAGCCTGGAAGTCTTACTAAGGGGCCTCGTATTACTCAGTGACGGGGTTGTGGAAGTCGGATAGACAGCGCGTCATGTAATACACTGACATCGGGTTGGACTGGATTCCGAGCATAATTGGAAAAAAGCTGCTCAGTTTATGTTTCATAGAATTTTGGAGTAGCTTAGGTTTTCTTTGTGCTGTAGGAACGCTTTAAGAAACTGATAACTAATAAGAACCTGTAGCTTACATAGACACCTGAAGTTTTTTTATTCTTATTCAGAGGCTGTGTGAATAGTTTCAGTAATACTAGGTAAGTGTGCACACCCTAAGGGGTAAACGTGTTCTTGAATGGAGACCGCGACTCGGCAAACGTAGATGGAAACGTGGAAGCCCTCTGACCAGGTGGGATGACGATCTGCGAAAGACTGCAGGCAGATGGTGGATGCGTCAATCTGAAGACAGGGCGCTATGGCGCTCATTAGGAGAGGGCTATGTCCAGCAGCGGACTAGTATAGCCTGATGATGATGATGTGCTCACCTTGAACTCTGTAGGTTCCATATCCAAAACACCATTATTCACGACGTGTCAACACCATGGGGGTAGGCAGAAACTACTAAACGCCGTCGCCATCTAGGCTTACACATTCCTTTTACTTCACTTAAGTTTTTTAGTGTACAAGCATACTTGTTTAATATTATGATACTTTAATAGCTCTAACAGTCAATAGCTAATATTGACACCTTTAATGAAGCGTGTAACGCAGCAGTACTCGAGCGCACACGGCATGGCGCGTCAAGTCAAACATGATGACGTCGTCGGTGTTGACGCAACGGTCACCACTCATTGACTTCTTAACTGTCCACAACGTCCAAGACTATACAAAATAGGTTTTATTATAAGCTAGTTATTTACCTCAATAAAGAGTTCAAATAACTAGGTGTCAGCGGTAATATGCATCGGGCTTTTGTACGGTGTAAATATGTGTTTTTTTTTAACGTTGCCCCACACTAGGAATTTCTCCTGTATCGTGGGTGCGTTAACAAACATTTAAACTCACATACACAAACAGCCAGAACCGAAGCAACTACCTGTAGGCCATACAAATATTTGTTCCGTTTGGGGATCGAACCCTCGACACGCAGCGCAGCAGCCAATCGCTCAGTCACTGCGCCAACCGTGTCGTGTCATGTCGTATCATAACCGTGTTGTATCAATAGAGGTTTAGGTACATGAATATTTAAGAACTTTGTTAATAACACTATGGGCATGGCCCGAAATAAATGCTATAATAATAATAACCGCATAGATATGGGTTATCTATCTAATAACCACCACATTGACGCTCAATATTGGTTGACGCTTTCCTATAGTGACATTGCTTGTATCTTTTTAATTTTAAAAGCACCAGCATCAAGGTAAATAGGAAATCTTTTGACGTGAAAGGTTTTTAATGTTATAATTAAAAAGGCTCCTTGACAACCAGTTAGTTTTATATTGGTTCCTTCCTCCATTGTTCATTTTTATTACCTTTTTCAGCTGAGAGAGCTTTTGATTTGTTTTGGTTTTTTTAATGTCTTTTAGCCAACACGACAGAGCGATAGAACGAATTTAGAATTTTATGATAAAAAATATGAATAAAACGTAAAAGAAAACTCGTGTTATTTTTTTTTTAGTGTTTGATAAGTGAAATATTATTCTCCTGTACAGCCAGTACACGTTGCTTCGACAAAAAGGTGGCATATCGTAGTCTATTCTACAACCAAACAGTCACAAGACCTGCTATAGACGGCTGAGAATCACTGCATCTACTAATATCGTCAGATTTTATTTATCTCCACACGTGCACATTGTGCCTCGGAATGTCCGTCTGATTCAATTTTATTAATGGACTTGGAAACTTGCCCCACTGACTGTGAACGCTACCATTCTATTTGTCGCGAGACGAACATCTTTTTTGTAGAGTGATTTCATAACCTATACGCTTGTGTTTAGGTCTATATTTGTTGGACTACGCATAGTGTTTGTTGTAGGGTTGTTACAGAATAACAAACATTTTATATCGTATCGGTACCTACGCACAAGTTAACTCTCCCAGCAGCGACAAAAATGTTTTCATCCCCTCAGAATAAAATAAAGTGAATTCGTATGGATTATAGTTTTAAATGACCTATCGTTGCTATCGTCATATCAATGGTTTGTCTCCTCCTGTGATTGTTTCTAATTAATATTTAAATACAAATCTCAACCATCTGTTCTCAATACAATCATAAAACAAAGTTGGTCCATCAATCTCTTTTCAAATTCGTTTGTCTATCCTGCCGTGACCGAGTTGTGTAAAAATCGGTCTATATAATATAAGTATGGGCTTGTAATGCAGAATTGTGGGAAACTTTCTGTGCTAAGGAAAGTTTGGAGTATGAATGTGGATGGTTATGTGTAGAAGAGGACACGGTGGATGAATTGTGAAAGATGACATAGGCATGTATCTCAATAGTCACCTCCTTTCTGTCTAGAAAGGTGGTGACTATTGAGATCACGACAAAGAGATGTAGAGCAGCAGAAGACATGCTGCGCAAACCCCTAATAAATTGGGATAAGGGATATGGGTTTTTTTATTCCTGAGGACATGGCACTAACACGAGAGATTTTCAATGTTTCGTTAAAAATATTTATTAAAATTGAATACTTTATTCATATCAACGGGTGATACTAATGTATTGTGGTTGTCACATAAATTTAAACCAAAATGCTATAGAGGCATTAATATACAAAAAACAAAAAATATGTTTTTTTTGTATATGAATGTACAGGACAGTTGAGTTTTCGGTTCAAAAAGCCTTCAGCAGCCTGATATTGGAAAGCTTCTAAATCTTCCAAAAAATCAAACAGATGTACAGTCAGTTCAGCCAACAAGTACCAGCCCTACATGTAAGACGAGTCGGCCCGCCCCGCGAGACAGCATTGACTCATTGAGTCACATCATACAACATGTCAACAAGGCCGACCCGTTTCGGCGTTTACGATATTGCTTTTAGGTTAATTTACTTTATGATCATTCAATGTTTTCACATTCGATACTGTTCTGGTCTCGCGTTATTTAAGCACTGGTGTGATGTTGACTGCAAGTTTTGGAATATTTACTGACTTTTTTCTGTAAACTTTTACGGTTTGTCTGTCCGAAAACTTGTAATCTTGACTTCTTTAAAACTGTTTGTAGTTATTGATGTAAATAAAAACTCTACAGACTGTGACCATTTTACTTTTAAGAACCTTACTTTTTAGTTCACGGTTGCAATCTTAAAAAATATGTCACCATGTATCTATCAATAAAATCATGTACCTACTTGCTTTGTTTCATTTATCATACTTTACTATCACTATTTACGACACATTTAATTATCTTATTAATCTATACAAAACACAGTAAAACATTTAGTTTTAAATAGTAAGACTGGAATTACTTCCCCATTAATATACATGCGATTATACCTTTAGGACACACTCAAATATTTTTGTTTTATGTAATGCGTTAAAAGTGCCTTTTAGTGGTATAAATTAAATACATTACTTGAATTTTAAATTGAGAATGATTTTGATGACCAACTTACTACCAAAGGAAAGCCTTGATAACTAGTTAAAGCATATTTACCAAGGTATTTCTTTAGTTTTTAACTGGTGTAATATCCGTGTGTGGCGTTAAAAACGAACCAATTACAAATGAATGTCTAACAACATGTCTTTAGTACTAAGCAGCAACCCAAACAGCACGCAGCAGCAGACTACAGGAAAATATTTTAAATATATTAATTTAATTTTTAAATTTTTGTTTTTTTTATGTTATTATGGTAGGCATACAAAAAAGTGTATTCGATTCTATATCTGGCTGTCTATTACACGGTGCTTGAAGGACGATCGAATGTTGTCGGGCTTACCATTAAAATATCAACATCATATTTATGTGGATACAGGTGTTAATTTCAGCATTATTTGTTTCAGGATGTGTTGGTAGCCGGCACCGCCCATGCAGGATGGCGGCAGTGAATTCGGTAAGCTTTACATAATGTTTTTAAAAAGCTAACTTACTTCCATAACAAAGTTTGTTATATACAGAGTGGCTAAAGCCAACGTGCATGAACATTTTTAAAACTGCTGGGAGTCTTTGTCACACTCCTTAATTGAGTTAATTTTGTTGAACACTATAAATATTTTATGTGAGTAATCTTGAAAGCCCTAGGAAAGTATCTTCGAAAAAAAAGTTCGACTTTTATGTCGTGTACGTCGTACGTCTGACAAAGACAGAAATACACCGTATACAAGTAGGGGGTCATGTCTTTGAGTCTATTTAAATTGGTATTAATACGCTAGTAACATATAAAAACATGAGCTTGTCGCTAAATGAAAACAGCCGTACGCGTTGATCGAAGGTTAAGCTACGCTTGACGAGGTCATTCTGTGGATGGGTGACCTTTCGTATCATATGGAGACTCCTCCGTGCCTCGAAAAGCTCGCTAAGCCGTTGGTCCTGGCTGTCATTTGTAGATCTTTGACAGTCGTTACGGGTAGTCAGAAACCCCAAAGTCTGACAACCAAGGGGTATCGTGTTGCCTAGTAACTGGGTTGTGGAGGTCAGATAGGCAGTCACTCCATGTAAAATACTGGTATTCAGCTAAATCCGATTAGATGGCCAGACGACCCCAGCATAGGTAAATTATTCTCTTGAACTGATGGATTTCAAACCTCTATTTTAAAATCATTTCTAAAATTCCATCCGTGAACAAATGAGCATCACAAACCCAACTCATTAAACATACACAGATTTCACAATACGCATACAACAGTATTTACAACCGATAATACAGACGAAATTCTAATCAACATACCTCCTAAAACCCACTCCGCGGTCATTGAAATATGTAGATTTATAAACTCGTGTGTTGAACATAGAACAGACTACTGATACCTCGATGTATTCACACGCTAAACTGACGTTCGCATTTCAAAATTATGTTCATATTGCCATCTCTTAAAATTAATATTGTAAAATACGTTGTTATTACACGAACGCACAGTAGTCATCTCATTAACAGGGTTCAATCTGTCGCGAATATCTGTCCATTATACTGTTCACTAATTGGCGCCGTTAACGCTTCAAAACTCAACCTTCGCTATGTGATAAATTTTCGGCGAAGACTTTATTAAGGGCGAAGCCGTTGTCGTTACCGAGACGTGTTCTATAAAACATCGTCGATTTGTTAGAAATGATCTGCTGTAAACATGTGATGATTTAATAGCTTTAAATAGCTCGCAGTGGTTTAGAGGGCTTTGAATATATTATGGTGACATCGCATCGTGGTTAAGTTGTTCTCTTTTTAAATTATGATGTCATTAATTATATTTTTCTATCTTAATTTCATAAATATAAAAACTGAATAAATTTATATGGAATTAAGGGAAATAAAACTGCCGAAATGTTCTGATATTTTTACATACAATTAGTCCTCTGGAACTTAGTGAAAAAAATGGTATCCAATTCAGATGCTTATTTGTTTGTAGTTATTACAGACAGATTTGAACTTGAGTAACAAATAGACTGAAATCCAAACTAATGTTATAAATGTGAAAGTAACTCTGACTGTCTGTTACCTTTTCACGCTTAATTTCCTGAACCGAACTTAGTATGGAGGTGGTTTGGCCCTGGAACAAGGACATAGGATAGCGAAAATCTCATTCACGTGGACGAAATCGCGTACAAGAGTAATAACATAAATGCCAAATATTAGATACAAATCATCATCATCATCAGGCTACACTAGTCCACTGCTGGACATAACCCTCTCCTAATGAACGCCATAGCGCCCTGTCTTCAGCTTGCCGCATCCAGCATCTGTCTGCAGTCTTTCGCAGATCGTCATCCCACCTGGTCAGAGGGCGTCCTACACTACGTTTGCCGAGTCGCGGTCTCCACTCAAGAACAAGTAGATACAAATGATTTTTTTTAATCCTGTGTTATTTACGACAATAACACAAAAATAAATAAACATGTTTTCCCTAGAAAAACAGTAATATTCTCTTATAGGTATACTTTATATGAAGAGATAATACTTACTGGCTAGGAAAATGACGTCTTTTACCTAGAACACGGTAAACATAATATGGCCAAAGTTTTCTAATATTCATAAATACAAAGATATCTGACATCACACCTAAAGTAAAGTAATATATTGAGCATAGTAACGATTAGTAGATACTTTTAGAGAGGTGAATACCGTCCTTATATATGTACGGTAGATTAAGAGCGAAATGTGGATGTTTGTGAGTCAATCATTCTTCTTACAGAATCTATCAAAACAGATAGAGGTTTGCCATATAATAATTTACATGTATATGTGAAATCATATAAGATCCTAAGATACATAAGTTTGGACACTCCACCGCAAAAGTCGGTTTGGATGGTATTTTTGTAACAAAGTGAAAATCAGAATCGTGGGAAGCCGGGACGGGTCTCTAGTAAATAATAAAAATAATAATACCAACCTGTTACTGTCCCACTGCAGAGCAAAGGTCTCTTCGCATACAGAGAAGGCATACGCACTAATCACTACTTTATCAAAGCGAGTTGGCGATTTCAGACTTAGTTTTGATAATAGGTCCAGGATACCTCATGATTTTTCCCTCCGCTGATGTCAATAATATCTAAGATAAAGTTACGAACCACAACGTAGTTTCTCGGAATGCGAAAACCACATCCAGCTTCAAGAGAATGCCTCGCTTGTATCGAATCAGCTAAACAGGCCCGCTCCACACCTCTCACTGTTTTATCTCCTTTTTTTCCCACCCATAAGGCCTCGTTCAGAGCTTAACAGCCGGCCATTGAGGTACGTAACTGCGAGTTGGCTCATCACTGCTCTCTCCCAGGTAAAACGTAACCAGATTAAAAGGATCTCCGCGAACTATTTTTTTAACAGTTTCCGGGTCCATTTTACGCTGGCATGGTTATAATGGTGTTCGCGTTGGACGTTCTACCATGGACGCCTTCCAAATCGCATCGCATTTGAATGGCGACTGCAGTTCGGCGATAGTCGTTTAACTTTTATCGATCTATATCTGAACAATCTTCAGTGTTGGCAACGTTTATATTCTTTAAATTAGACAAATTAGCCTATCAATACGATAATATGATGTTTGAATTATTCAGGGCTAATAAAAGTATATTTATTGATAATAAGCAATAGTAAATATTCCTCTCAGTAGGAAAATGTAAATATTTGTATCGATTTGATTAGATATCATTACGTCGTAAGTTATTTGAGTCAATAGTTGGGAAACAAACTGATCGCTTCAGTGAACGATTCCGGTTATATTAAGTAAAGGCAAATGATGCCTATTTGGAACCGAATGTTTATTTTTAACATTCAAAGGAAATATTGATAGGTACTGAGAATTGTAGGTTGTTATTTACATAATTATAGTACTTTTGTATTACGAATCTTTTACAATTCTCATATAAAGGGAAGCTTTACAAAATTCTAATGTATATTTTATTTAAATTCAGCTTTAGGATAATTTCTAGGCATTAATTAACACGTCGGCAACAATAAGTACTACTTCATTTTTTTTAACGTTGCCCCACACTAGAAATTTCTCCTGTGTCGTGTGTGGGTGCGTTTACAAACATTTAAGCTTACATACACAAACAGCCAGACCCAGAACAACTACTTGTAGACCATACAAATGTTTGTTCCGTACGGGAATCGAACCCACGACACGCGGCACGGCAGTCGATCGCTCAGCCACTGCGCCAACCGTGCCGTCAAAAACAATGCAGCAGAAAACATGTGTTCTATTTTCAATTGCTTCACTAACCATAAACAATACTAGGTGCTAACCGGCGGACTAGAACCTCGTTCATGGACGGTAACAAAAAATCATAAGAACCTCTGCCAAACGGCGATACCTTTAGTTCCAATTCAAACTCAAACAATATTTTGAAATCAATTTGCTAGAAAATTCTCCAGTCATTTTGTTGCTGACGGAAAACAATGAAATGGTTCATTATTAACGCATCATAATTCTTGAATGTTAAGATGTAGTGTCATAGGTTTTAGCTTTTACGATTTGCTAGAAACGCTATATCTAATTCGCAACGTCATTGTCTAAAAGATGAAGACGTAATTACTAAAAATAATAATGTCAATAATCGCCTATTACTGTGCCACAGCAGGGCAAAGGCCTCTTCAGTTACAGAGAAGGCACGAGCGTTAATCACCACGCTTGCTCAAGACGGATTAGCGATTAGAGACTTATAATAATTATAAGTCTATGAGAAGATCTTTTAACATTTCATATTAGATAAGTGAATACTTGTACCTACCAGTTTACCATGAACTATATGATATAAGACACACTCCAAGACCGAGTGCTTTCGTAAATGCCTTAGATTCAATTGTCAATGCTAGAGTTTGTGGCTGTAGAGAGATCCGTGGCAGCCAAACTTCCCTAAGACTTTAGTACTGGATCACCGCGGTCGTATAAATCCGTCTTGCGTTATTGCTCTACTATTCGGTTTCATCACACGGTCTTAAAGTATAAATGAGACAAACTGTACAGGACTACGAAACTTATGTCAAATAGCATTGCGTCGTAAATTAGAAAAGTCAGCCAGTTTTTCTGCAAATGGATAAAATATTGCTCATTGTAGTGCCCTTCTATTTGTTCGCTAATTAATAGACATAGAATTCATATTAAAAGATGACTTTTAAAAATCTGTCGGATTCAGTCATGATATTCTACCAAGATCTTTCTGGAATTTCAGATATGTTATTGCCTCTAGTAACATAACCGTAGGTCTGCATCAACCATAGCGTTCTGGAGTTTACATATCTTATTCATACCCAAAAGTATACAGCTCGGTTTATTTCAAGTGATGTAACTTTATCACAGTTTTCAACGTTCTAATCGTGCTTTACATTCAAATCATAATGTAAGTAAGTAGAAGAGATATTTAAGACTAAGAATTTTGACAGCAAGTCAAAGTTCTATCCTCGGATAGATATTAGTGAGTCAAACTTACGAAAACTCGTTGTAACAAATTGACAAGCGAACCCAACGATCTGCATTGTGCGCTTCTCGTCTCATCATCATCTATTAATCCAATCAATCCAAGATTTTAAAAATATTTTTTGTGTCAGTCCACAATATGGATGATGACATTTTAGTCCATCTTAAAGAATATAAAAAATATTGGACACGTATTTTTCATTTTTTAAGTTATCAAAAGATAACATCGTACATTGACTTATAATGTTGCATCACGTCACTTGTATATATATTTTATATGTATAAAATATATATACAAGTGACGTACTTGGACATAGCGACCTCCACTTTCCAACAGGAATGCGTTTTATCTAAGTATTTTCTTTATTTAATATGATACGGCAAAAAATACGTGTTGAATATTTTGTATGAGGTAACTTACTGACCGTGAAAATATAATTTCCAACCCAGGCATCTTCCCTATTGTGGTTTTAATTTAGTCAATTTCATATTGTTACACACATTCTTTACTAATTCAGTTAAGACATAATTGGCAGAATGGTCGACATTCCCTTTGCTTGCCATACATAAAAATAAAGTAGAACTAATTGTCAAAGTCACAGCTGCAAATAAAGAATCAATCTGTTAAATTCACAGTTTATCTTTGAGAAGGTACCTCAAGGCAAGGCAGACAGCTCTGACAACCAACACTTACAAAAATGTTAACCGAAAATCCCGATGTTCGTGTCCTGTTCCATCTGTTTCCACTCGGTGTGCCCCACAGGCTATGACGCGAGCATTCACCGTTTTACGAACCATTTAATTTTATCGAATGCAATGTAATACAGATTGTTATGAATCAGCTGGGAGTCAATATACCGCGCACATATGGAACACGTAACGCACGTGTCAGCTTCATTTATTTTCTACTCATCCGTGTGTTTTTGTATTTGATTTATGGTGGCCTTAGTGTCAGTGGGCCAAACGAAACCAGTGTCAGATTACTTTTAAAATACCGGTTCATTGCTTGTTCAGCTAAGGTATTTCCAAATGGTATGCTAGGAACTCATCGATGTACGTTAAAGCTGGTATTTCGATTTTTATTTCCGTTCCGTTTTTAGAAATGGATGATAGCCGTGCGTTAACGTGCGGTGGAAGAATTTATAGCTGATTATTCATAGCAGTGATTTATTCTTAGCTTTGTTTGATACATGTTTATACAGAGTTGCGATTACAGAGATCGTCACGTCAACGTTAGAACTTGTAATTGTTCTCGTATTGTGTTATTTCCCGGCGGTTTATTTATTTACAAAGCGTCCTAGCAAAGGTTTCTATCATCATCTTCATAATAACAAACTCTCAAACTGCACAGCCCGTCATAGCACGCCTGAGAAAAATATGAATACTTTTATATCATAACGCACACACAGAAAGCTATATTATTAACATTGTTCACGTTTAAAAATTAAATAAGTTGTTGAAAACAGAGGAGAGAAAAAGCTTAAGCCTTGACTTATTACAAAAAATATTACGTGCATTCACAAAGTAAGCACAATAGAATTACCTTCAAAACTACACAGCGCCCAAAGCGTTTCTTTTCTTTTACTCGTATTTCCGAAAAGACAATGGAAACAGGGTATGAAGTAGACAGGAACAACGGGGGGGAAATTCACTCTGCCTGTATCTAAAAGCAACGTTCAACTTTATTTATCTATAACCTTATTCGAGACTAAGGAATAAAAAAAGCATAAAACATTCTGTAGGTACCTACTTAAGATAATGTTTTACAACTTATCAGTTAAATCAAACAACGTTTCGCCATTTAAAAGGCATAAAAAGGGAAAAAAGGGGCCAAGTTTCCCAGTTTTTCGGGGTTCTCCGAGCCTCGGATCGAACGGGATTAGGCTAATGAGCGCCGGCCGGATTCCGTCCATAAAATATACAAGACATGTCCTGAGCTTGATATCGGCAAATATTTAATGAAAATTGAATCAAGGGTTCCGGTTTGTTTATGTTTTGAATCGATTAAAAGTTCATTTGTTTGACTCTTATACTTTAATTGAATTAGCTTGGAAACACGTGACTATCGTTGGAAACCAAACGTCACGGATGAACGCAGATATTCAAAAGAAAATGTGGGACAGAGTTTCTTCTTCCTTCTTTTTTTTATCTTTTAAAAAAACTTTACCCCACACTAGGAATTTCTCCTGTATCGTGGGTGCGTTCACAAACATTTAAGCTCACATATACAAATAGCCAGACCCGGAAAAATTACCTGTAGGTCATACACATATTTGTTCGTGTAGTTGACAAACAGCAAAGATGAATATATCGCAAATTAGTCACTACTTCATTTTAATGTACCTACTTACACAGTAAACACTTCATTGTAACCTAATAAAGTGTTTAGTGGCAGTTTGCGTGGCGTTCGAGCCTACCAAAATAACCGTGTCGTGTAACATCCCTATTTTCAACGTATATTGCTCTCGTAATAATAAAATGTATGAGAATAACATGTACTTCCAGCCCAAGAATATAAGTAGGTAATATTTTTATTAAATTCTGTGAGTGCATCGCGATATTAAATATTAAATAAAAATATTATGAAGGCCCTGTAAATGTTTACTTTCTGGCATGATGTGGTAAGTGATTGATTCGCTTTAGAGCTTTGTAGACTATTAAACTTTGTATTTCAAAGTTTAATGTTTCATAATCTAAGTACGCTTGTAACTATTCATGGCTGATGTGATGTTATACTCCTGATGAAGATTACTAAAGGAGACATGTGAAACATTACTTAATTGTAATAAACTATATTTACAAATAATACAGCCATCTACTAATCCCGCGGTGGTGGATTTAAATCCGGATAAGTACCAATGTTATTTTTTTATTCTTTTATACTTTCTAATTTCAGCTTGGATATCACTAACATTGGTATAGAATAGAATAGAAAGTTTTTAATTCAGACCGGAGTCCATAGGGTTAGTAACAATTTTACTTAAGTTCTAGTGTTAGTAGGTTACAGACATGAAAATATACAATTAAAATTCAGCATGGAGCCGCATCCACCTCCGCAACATCGGGGAGTCCCACCGATCTGCGAATACGCTGAGAATACTGTTGGTGCTGCCGCGAACACGAGTCATCAGGGATGCACATCGTATACGAGAGCATCTTGAGGAAACTAGAACCATTCAAATAAATCTGTAATCGCCAACACGGCTTGACCAAGCGTGGTGATCAATGCTTGTGCCATCTCTGTTTGTGACGAGGCCTTTGCCCGGAAATCGGATAGTAGTTTATACTTTACTGATAACTTATTGTTGTGTGGCATAGCTTAATATAAAAGACCTTATTCTTTAATAAACACACAATTGAATACATCAATTCAAAGATAAAGTATGTAAAAAGGCGAACTTAACCCTATATTGCGTTCGCGATAACAGCAAACTGAAAAGTGATTGAAATTTCATGTTTTTTTTTTAATCATTGATGTGTCATGAGCCTCCTAAATTGTTCTAAGCTTTGGGATCATAAAAATGATACACATAAAACTTTAACAGAGACGCATCATCAACTCAACATAGAAAGCCATTAAAATTCCGCTCTCGGCCCAGTAAAACGAGGAAACGAAGGAGTGAGGTTCTAATATTCTAGTGCTACAACACTGGAGCCTTTTGTAACGGGTAATAAAGGGCATTCTAGGGCTCAAGTGGACCCAGCGGAAATTTAATCTGACGGAGGACCCTTTTGTTTCAAGAAATTTCTGTCCTTAGATAAATGTCGGTAGGCAAAGAAGGCACAGCAATGAATGAATATTTCAATTTAATTAAAAATACGAGCAGAAAATGTTGTTTCTCCCAATTGCCCGTTTAAAGGACACTCTTGTCAAATCTTAATGACCCTCCAGTGTTTTGTTTTGATTTGAGTAATGACCTGAATTTGTACCGGTGTGTTTTTAACCGGGTCGAAACAAGGAGTAATTTTTTGCAGATTTTATTACAATTTCGGAACGACAACCGCGTAAATAAATGAAATGGACATTCCGAGTAGATTAAATTGTGTTTTTATTTTAATTGCAAACACAAAGAACCAGATTCTTTTAACATAATCGTATCTTAAAATAATTTGGTTCTTTGTGTTAGATAAGATAAGATAATTTTATTTGTCAAAAACATGTGTAGGTTAAGAATCAGTTGGAACGATTACACGAACGATTACAAAAATAAATAAAAAATCAACATGTTTTGCCTAGAAAGGCGTACAAATACATAATTAGATAGATTTTAAACATATCATTAATCAGAATTAGCAGCTCAGCTAAAAATGTCTTTGAACTGAGACTACTTCTATTATTTTTTTTTATTCATGGTTTGAACATAAATAAAAAGCAATAATAATAGCTAATCATTTAGTATACATGTATATAAATACTAGCGGGCCGAATAGACGTCGTCTTGCCCATACAGCGCAACCTACCGGGTCCATTGTGAATCTAAACCATTCAGTGCTCCATCCAAACGCATACAAAAAACTTCATTCAAGTCGGTCCAGCCGTTTAGGAGGAGATCAGTGACACACGTACAGTAGAAATATATATATAAAAAGACGATATATATAAATCATCAAGTATCAATAAAAATATATTTTCTTTCACAATTGCGTACTACAAATACCTATTTAACTTCCTAATTAATGAATTTCAAAATGTTGTTTGTTTAATGAAAGCGTACCTTAAATAAAGGTAACGTTTATATTAAGGCTTCGATAATTGGGTTTATTTTTGGTATAGTAAGTACCTAGAAGAGTCTGTTCAAGTAGTTTTATTGAAACAGAGTTAATGAAAACAATTTTAGTACGTTAAGACGTGTAGAGTAACTGAAATACGCCTTGATGTATACTGAAATAAACTGAAATATGTAAATAATACGGAAATGTGTGAGCTTTTACCCACTACTTTGTCCACGTGGATGTCGGTTATCACGCATGCAGGCGGAGTCACGGATTGAAAACTATCATATATGCCTCACAGGGTCCCAAGCTATCTCTATACCAAATTCCGTAAGTATTTGTCCAACGAATTAGACGTGAAAAGTTAACAAACAAACAGACAGGCCAACTTAGTTTCACATTTATAATTAGAATGAAATTCAGATACCTACTAAAGTATGAATAAATGGTTCAAATAAAAATAGTAGCAACTCTAATACTGAGTAGATTACCTCATAGTCTATGAACGAAAATGGCAAGAAAAGTGTGGGGATGAACATTTCTTAGGGTGCTTTCGGACTGGTAATTCTAACTACGCACAGGGGATTTAGCACAAAGGAAATGTACAGAGACTAGCACATCAAGTTACCCCAATCCGTCAAATTTATTTGATAGATTTTCAACTTTTTTACAAAAGGATAAAATGTATGTTGAATTGGGAAAATTTGACAGTTTTGGGATAGCTTGATGTGCTGGCATCTGTACCTCAATAAATTCGACACATTTCCTAATCTAAAGCACAACTATCGTATAGCGTTTTGGTCAAAGTGTATGCGGCAACAACAATGATATCACCCATAGATGTGAAAAATTCAACATTCATCATCTGCCTAGCCTTTTCCCAACCATGTTGGGGTCGGCTTCCAGCCTAACCAGATACAGCTGAATATCAGTGTTTTACATGGAGCGACTGCCTATCTGACCTCCACAACCCAGTTACTGGGCAACACGATACCCCTTGGTAAGACTAGTTGTCCGACTTTCGGGTGTCTGACTACCCGTAACGACTGTCAAAGATCTCCAAATGACAACCGGAACCGAGTCTCGATATGTTACGAACGGAAATAGATGTGAAAAAATATATAAAACGTAAAATATATATATATTTAAACACGTGACGTTTACTCCACGCGTTCCTTAAAATACATACTCCATGCGTTCATGATAGGCCCACAGGCCTCTACGTTTCCTCTTCTCAGCGAGGTTTAGTTTTCATCCCCTCCTGTTTAAGCTACTAATGACAGCTGGGCTCAACAGCTTACTTCTCCAAAGAACACTGAAAGACATCCAAACCCTTTGTACCTACCCAGTGTAGATTCACAGTGAATTATAGAGACAGGTATTTTCGAATACCCACTTAAATAGCTTTGCATTCTGTGAATAAAACAATAAGTCAATGAACTTTTTTGGTTTGCATATCACACACTGTTTGTCTCACATGACTTAAATACCTCACATTTATACATTTATCTATGCCAAACTAATCTACAGCCAAAATATTTAGTCAGAAGATAAAATATAGGGCGTTTATCACGTGTTCATGATGGCGGCAGAAGCCTCAGAGCTGCAGATAATGAGTGGGTACTGCCCCCATGGGCATAAAACTGAGGCATCGGCCACTTCGGCCGGTGCTTAGAGGAAATCTCTTGACACTGCTACTTATATGTGAGACGGTTGTCGGAAGCCGTTTAATATGATGGTGTGTAAGGATAAGAATGTAGTCAATAAAGGCCGAAATAAAGAAAGTTAGATCAGTTTCCTAGGCGAAATAAATCAATGTAAAGATAGCCAGGCAAATTCTTCGAGAATTCTATCAGCTACTTTGTTATTTCAAAATAAGCCTAAAATACTTATGTAAAGCGTAACGAAATACGTACAATGTCATAATTACTAGGTGCTTACTGTAACTGCAAGAAGGGTAGAGGTATTGACCACCTACGCCTAAACAAACATGACGCCAAACTGTAACATAATGTATATGAATCTAAAATAGAGACGAAAACTATTTCAAGGGCCCCTAACCCGGCGAGTGGGCGACGGGTCCTTTCTACCCTTTTAGCGAGTGAGTGGATCACAATCGCTGAGTTGACTTCAACCCTCCGCCGCCGGCTATCCGACCGCCTTGGAAACACGCCAGCAATCTGTTTGCTCAACTTTAATTGAGATTATTCTATTCCAAAATAATTTTAAATAGCCAAACGTTGATTGCAGAAGCAATCCGAAATATTCTGATTGCTTAATCACGACTCTTGTCTAAACAAAATTTCTCCAGCCATCCAAATATTTATGAAATTGCTTGAAAATATAATTATATTTACCATTTCCGATGACGCAAATGCCGAATGCATCAAAACGTCACGCGTCAAGCGGCCGAAAGTCTCAAATGACGAGTACACGTCAGTCGCGCAGACAAAAATAGCAAATGGTTGAGTAACCACTTTAGAAAAAATAGATCTTAATTTTCTCTATAACGTTAGCTTTACTCCGCTATCAAAGCCGTATTGAACATAAAATTTTAACGATGCCGCAAAACGGGCGTCGGCAGCGAAGTGAGTGCGGCGCGCCACCGCTTCATAGCAAATTGGAAGTCATAGCGGGTTGACACCGAGACGGCATGGCATTGTCCCATGTGACGCGACACAACTAGACCCAACGGTCTATGTCGAGCTGCAGCGAGATGAGGCGGCCATCGGACAGGTTGGATTCGAGCCAGCGATGTGTCCCGCCACTCGCGTGCTACGGGATAACAGGATATCTAGCTTATGTAGGGATTATACAGACAACTAGGTCGCAATCTCGTTTGTCGGGTGAATTTTCAATGGGATCTAATGTTCCACGGTCATTGTTATTTTAAGTAATTCGCGGCAGCTTTGTCAAGTTGTTGACTATAAGGATGCTTCAACATCAGGGATGTACGAGAATGCGTACCGATGTTCGTGTGCGATACCCACCAATAAGATTAATCCATTTTGTTTACCCTGCACAGAGTAGCTCTAGTGCCTATTTCGCCTTAGCGGAACCGAGCTCTTGCGCAAACAAAACGAATGACACGAAAAATGTGTGCGAGAGACGTGTTGGGAGGGGAATGCGCGGGAGGAATGCGTCTAAAGGATGTATGGGGCCTCACCGAGTCCCTTGTTTTGTATTTACAAGACCGCTTCACACGACAGAGTCCAGTCGCACCACTCAGCTTCCTCGTAAAAATGTTGGTACAAAAATTCACACCATTTCACATCACAGGTGAAAACGCACCCAATACTTTGGCAACATGACATTGTACTAAAGTGTTTATAATAAAATAGAGTATATTCGGGAAATAATAATGTCTATGTTATGTTTTTTACCGCCACTGACCTGAATTCTGGATTCACATCCTGCAACATAACGCGCACGATTAGTCAGTCTCTGTGTTGTACAAACTCAGATTTAGCTGAGTGAGTCAATCCTAAATAGATTCTGTATATCCAAAATAACTCACTGCTTTATTTTTGAATTAGTAGGTAAGAAAATAAATATTACACTAGCCAACACTTAATCTGTATGCCTGTGGGAACAGGTTTACTAGAAAAATGAATGTATTTTTTTTATAATATTTCTCACGAAAATCTTATTTTTTTGCTGTAGTCGTGACGATAAAAGAATCTGACGCTGAGGTTTTTCAGTAATGGGCCGTCTGAGCTTGAATTCTGTCATTAGGACTTGGAATTTCAACTTTTATCGGGCAAATGACGTGCCACCACAGCTAAATAAATGATCGTCATTTGTCCATGGGTGGTACAAATATTATCGAGGTGCCAATCTCTGTGGCCCCATTTACCGTTTGTGCTAAACTCAGCCGTTTTGGAAAAGCGTGTCCGGCTAGGAACGACTTACCTAAGTGTAACTTCAATTTTAGTGCGTGTTTTTTGTAACGTAGGTTGTCCGGTATATACATATATACGGATGTAGGTATAGTGACATTAAAAACATAATTACTACTTACTTACCTAACATTTCAAAACTTTCCCATAATCAATTGAAGAATTTAAAAAATCTACATTTAGGTACCTGCCACAGTTGTTATTATTTTACCAGACCACGTGAATTGAAATAAACAAGATAAGTAGCTACCTAATAGTAAGGATAACTACACTACTAACTTACAAATTGACAAAGATAATAAAATCAATTGATATCAATAACAGCGCTTACTCTTTCTCTAAAGTTTGCAACGAACTGGCCTCCCCATACCAATGCTATTCGTTGTGGCGAGGTATTTAGAGAGTAGGGATGCCACGCTGAACAATTAGTCAAAATTACATGTTTATGTCTGTATTGGACGCCATTTAGCAAACATTATTTATTGTTTGGTTAATTTATTTTTTCGTTGGATTATGTGACTGCTGTAGCTATAATTGTTATCAAAGCAATTTGATATTATTTGAGATTTACACTAATTTATATAGCAGGTTCTTATGTAGCAGCAACACACTGGTATGACGTTTTTTTAGAAAAATCAAAGCTTCGGTGTATTTAGTACCTATTCGTCATTTTCATTTGATTCTAAACAGATTTTTTCATTCTAAACAGATTTGTTTCTAAACAAGGTAAGTAGCTCTTTAGAAATAAAACTAGTTTTCTTTCCCCTCATAGTTGGACTCTACCAACAATTCGAGAACAGTAGCAACCCTATTTTCCAGTAGCCTCAACGTCTTGTCGAGACTAAACGGCATTCAATATTGTAAGTTTCTCAACACACCACTCACAAACAAATAATTATATTTATCAATATCTATAATAATATTTATATTTATCTTTTATTTGTTGATATTTGTGCCTAATTCCGAATGTTTTTTCTTTTTAATAATATGAATATTTTTAATAATGATAGTAATGTTGCTGAATGCTTTTCTTTTTATGTTTGTTAAATTATTTTTTATTTTAATCTTTTAAACCTATTAGATTAAATAATTTTGCATGCCGCAAGGCAAAATGTATCGGGACTCTCATCAAAATAACCATCATATCACATCATCATTGTATACTTACCTACATTATTGGCAAATAAACGATTTCTATTTCTATTTCTATTTCAAGATACTCTGCCCTGTTCGTGATTGTCTAGCAAGTTGTAAGATTATCCTCAGATGATTGGCAGATAAAAAAGACCAATTGCCTGCGCTGCTATAGGCCCCTGACAGAAGGAATCATTTTTGGCGTGAAAAAGAAGGGAGAAAAAGCGTTTACTTGACATCTCTATATTGCCCCACTAGTGTTCATTTTGCACGTCGCTCTTTTCACTAGGCGTCCACCTATACCGACAGCGCGTACGCAGCGATCAAATCCACTAGTTGAAGAACAAGATTTTTACATAACTAAGATGTTAGCAGCCATATGTTATCAATGAATACAATACTTCACAGTTTTAAAAAGTGATAAAATAATAAAACCAAAACAATGTAAGTAATTTCATAGTAACTTTATTGTCAAGCCAAACATTCCGAATGCGTTTTGAATAATTAATATGTGATAGCAATTTTTTATTTATTTAAATTTGTTGATGAAAATGTCGATGATCTGCTTGGCAGCGCGCGGCTTGTCAGCGGGCACCATGTGTCCCGCGCCGCGCACCATCACGTCCATAAAGTTACCACTCGCCTTCACGAAACTGAAACAATTGAAAATCAACACCACTATTATCAGCCAGAACTGCTGCATTTTTTTATGAACCTTTTATATCAAATACTGCCCGAGTCCCACCCTGGAGAACGGTTTGAGAAACAACTTTTTCCCGAAGACCTAAGTGGATAAGAGTAATAGCACCACGAAACACTCACGAATTAACTGTGCCATCTTCCGCATCTCTAAGGGGTGTTCTATCTGCGTTCCGGTACGCCTGCGCTCCGGACCAGTTCAGACTTCTGTACATGTGGACCGACAGCGCGTACGCAACGATCATGTCCAGTTGCCCACTATTACAAGAAATAATAAGTTATTAGACGACCGATGTGGCGCAGCGGGCGAAGGTCCGCCTGCGACGCAAGAGGTTGCGGGTTCGATTCCCGCCTTGGGACAAATGTTTGTACGATCTACAAATATTTGTTCCGGGTGTTCTGGGTATTTGCTATATATAATAAAAATATCTATCTATGTAATGTATTGTATTAAGTATATCAGTCATCTAGTACCCATAACACAAGCTCTGCTTAACTTGGGGCTAGATGATGCTGTGTGGATTGTCCAGCAATATTTATTATTATTATTATTATTTATTAGAACTAAGCCGTTGGTCGTATGCCGTATGGAAACATTTTAAAATAAAAAACAAATGTACTGACCTGTAACACATAACTCCATAATGCTCCAGTAACTCCTCCAGCCAAGGTTTTACAGTATCATATATATCATCAGCAAAGTGTGAATAAACTTTACGATTACTAGTCATGTATTTCATTTTCTTAACGTGAAGGGCTCTTTGAACATCTGCCCTATTCAAATAATTTGAGTATGGTTTATCAATTTCTTCCTTTTGTTCGAGTAAATAATTATAATTATTGACAGGCGCGTAACTTAAGAATATTTGAAAAGCAATAAAGGCAGCCTAAAAAAAAACAGCATTTATTTTTAAGTAATATAAACACAGTACACAATAGGTAGGTAGGTTGTAGGTTTTGATATGTACAAATGAACGAGTCAAAACAAAAGCTCTTCCTGGTTAAGAACTGTAAATGAAGAAACCGATCGATTAGATTCGACTTATTTGAAAAGTGGGACTATTCAAATTCTTTCACATTCTACATTCATATTCTGTTAATAGCATTTACTTAGCAATGATTAAATTTTAATCAAAACTCGTAATGTTATCGGTACTGCTGAAAACACCTATCCTCTATTTTAAGTCATATCTTTTCTATTGTAATGCTCTGAATTGCACACCTCCATTCGATATCGGACTGCGAGTATGGACCTCAGTCCTACGTCTGATCTCTACGTAACTTAGAGATCAGACGTAGGATCGAGGAGGATAGGACGCGACCTTCAATAATAGGTGAAAATTATTTAACTGAGGGGTAATCAATGTTATGATTATAGTAATACTTCTTAAATCAACGGCACTTAGTTAATAGTGATGTATGTCCTTGAATCGAACAAAAAAGAAATATTGAATTATAATAATTGTGACCATTATCATAAACCACATGATGGGGTGTCTCCGCCTATGTTCTACATAACTACATACCATGTTATAAGAGTCATAATCGCCCGCATTCCAGTACTGTGTAGCATTTTCTTCCAAATTATGGACTATTTCTGCTTGTTCTGGGTCTAATAATCCCATTTGTAGTCCCCACTCGGAGTAGTGCACAGCTAGTGTTGGTGGGTCGGTCCATCCATCCCCGATTGCCAGACCCTAAATCGTCAAGTTGACTTATTTAATCGATTGCAAGATTTAAAAAGGACACACAAATATGAATGAAACAAACCTTCAAATTAATTGGCATTGCCTCGTTCTGGTTGTTATGTATGTAATGTCCAAACGCCGGTATATATTTGCCGGCGTAAGATTCGCCGGCGATAAATAATGGTGCTTTTCTCAATTCTGGAAACACTGTCAGAAACTGCTGGATGAAGTTAAGAAGACAACTGCCGACCTGAAACAATTAAGGACTTAAAATGGCGGTCAAGTTCGTCTGAGAAGAGTTCCATTTTATACTAGCAACATATTTGTCACCTCATCCTCATTAGAGGCGTATTCTTCTTCCTCAGCGAAGCTAAAGCCAGTTTGAACTGGGTTGTCAATGAAGAGAAGCGAGTAGCTGGATCCCCATGTGATAGGCATTTTCTCCGCTGAAAGAATTTTTGTTTTTATCCAAAACTTCGAATCTATAAACTATTCGTGTTAAATAATCAATTAATCAATTAAGTATTTACCAGTGTTATTAATAATCTGTAGTGGCCCAATTTCTTCGAACAAGCCATATAAAGAAGAACTACCAGGGCCTCCTTGTAACCAGATAACCAACGGAGTACTCTCTAGAGGAACACCTTGCACGGGAAAATACCAGAAGAACAGGTTCCATTTTCGAATTTTATCAACAGTGAAGTACCCAGCGTGACTGTTGACGCCAGCGAACAGGGTCGACTCCACTACGGATAGTTTTTTTGCGGTTTCCGTTTCCTCATTTTCAATATACGGTGTTAGAATAAGAGGACCATCTTCTAAGTCAACTTTATTCGCTATGGCGCCCAGAGCAGGTGCACTGAAATAAAACTATCAGATAGAAATCGTAACTATTATAGTATTTTAAGAAATATAGCAAAAAAAACCTTACCAAAAACACGCTAAGAAATATACTCCACCAAACATGTTTTCAGAATGGCATGACGTTTGATGTGGTGGTATTTAAAGCTAATGTAATGGCTCGAAACTATTTGACGAATGTATTTCATGAAATGACACTCAAAAAATGTTATCAGCAAACATTACATTCGTAGCAATAAAATAATATTTACGCGTGTACTGATGACATAGTAGACAATTATTATAACACGTTTCGACTAAAGACAAGATGTAACAATTATTATTTTAAGTATGTTACTAAGACACTCCATAAACTTGAGCACACTGTCCAGGACGTATGGCTCAATATTATGTACCCTGCATTTGCAATTTAGCTTCCAAAAATGTAATCAATGATGCGTTTTGGAAAAAATAACTTTAATACCCACACAGTTAAGATATAGCAATTTCTATCTATTATCGAGACAATATTTACGAGAATGATCTTTATCATCAAAATTATACCATGGACCTATGCCTCGTAATATATCAGTATATCGCACTCAATTATAGACTTGGAGAGTATTGATAAAGAAATATTACATTTTATATTTTACGAAACTCCAAAGAGTACGCGCAGTTTATCCACGTAATCTACATTTTAAACAAATGCTGGTCTAGTCTATTCTTTATAAAACAGCGCACCAGTTCAGGTGAGCTCCTACCTTATTTGCCACAGCTCCTTATTTGCGACTGAGAGTAAACTGTGTACTTCATAGGAGCACGTCATCTACATAAATTGGGCCAACGCGTGACAAGAGCGCCATCTTGCGTGTCACGTAGGAACTACATTATTCTGCTACCACAAATCGTACATATTCGACGAATATTCCGGAGTTATGCTCTACTGTTTTTCCGTATGGGGTGGACAAAGTTATGGGATTGCTATGTTACACACGTTTGAAATTATAGCGGAGGGTTAAAGTATTTTGAAAGTGTGGGTTCTATGGCAAAACAGCGTTTGCAATAAACATGACTTTTGCAGATTTTGAAAATCTGTGTTTGTTTTTTGCATAAAAAAATGAGCTGCAATATCTTATAATAATACGAGTATATATCTAATATCTCTATTTGTAGTTAGAAATTAAAGTGAAAAATCTGAAAAAAGACCAGTTTGACTGCAGTTCCCAGGTTGGCAACCCGTAGTCAGTAAGTCATGTATTGGCATCTAGGAAACTGAGACGCAGTAGGGTGCCTACTGCGTCATTTTTACTTCCCTTTCAAACCATGTTTTATTTCATAAATAAAATTTCAAAACTGCAATCAGATTTATTAATAATCACAATGTGGTCAATGATCAGTGTCAAGCCTATCAATTAATTAATAACTTGACAGCTGAAGCACCGGTGTCGAATATTGATATCATTGTTGGTTATTAATATTTTCCTGCATTAATAATAATTGGTGTAGATGATGGTATAATCATTACAAATAATCCTAGTGTGCTGCTGTAGATAGGGTTATATGTGCCCGATGGGTAAGTGTAACGCCGACATCGTCCTAGTCTGTCCGCGGTGCCGCGCGTTAGCTCCAAATGGTTGCAAAAGCCCTCGCGCGAACAATACACACTAAATTTGGTTGCTAACAGAGTAAACTCTGTTTTCTCATGTTCTCTGAGTGAGTTCGCAAAGATAACATTACATGTTTTATGTTATTTGTAAACCTTTATGTCATAGATTGTTTTTTTGTTATTTCGATTGTACTCATAACTATCGAATTGGGAAACTGTGATGGCAGCTGTATTGTACCAGATAAATTAATTAAATTATTCATCAGCATCCTTTGTCCCAACTGTGCTGGGATCGGCTTCCAGTCTAACCGGATGCAGCTGAATACCAGCGGTTCACATGGAGCGATACTTTCTATCTGACCTCCACAACCCAGTAATTAGGTTAGACTGGCTATCAGTGATATAATGAAAACCATTACTTATTTGACGTGGCCTTTCCCACGGAGTCCACTTATCCACATAGGCAATTATGATGATAAGATAAGTGTTTAAGTTTCTATAACACTTATGTATGATCATTTTCAACCATTTAAATAAATAAGTAAATGCAAGTCAGTCAGGAGGCTGTGTATGTTACAGACAGGATAAATATGGCTAGTGATTGAACAAGCTGCACAAACTCATCAAAAACTATTCATACATCAGTGCGCCTAAAACCTTTTACCTATCCGATACAATGGTACTTAGCATTAACTTAAAGTTATTACTTTATGTAATGAGCCATCCCGGGAATTCGTCTCGCTCTAGTTCCCGTTAGTGAGGTTATTGCGATCCCGGGCGGCCCGCAATCCCGGGTTACGGGCAATATTCTAGATTACACATTACATGCACAAATGGACCGATAGAACGGGTAAGCTACGCACTCAATACGTCACTGAACAGTGTTTACTTAATTACTGTGTATTTAAAGTTATATAGTTAAATATGAATCGGGTAGGTACTACACTCACACTGCCATTACAATTTCTGTTCTTGATCGATTCTTAGCTTTACCTATAAGTTCGATTTCTTACCATGATCTTATAGGACGAAGTATTTTTCTTGGGTATCCATCCTAACTCATTTAAATTTTAAATATGAGAGGCTGTCACCAAATACCCAGTCACTATTTGAAAATACCCTCAGTTATAGACTTCAACAGGCATTATGAAGGCTCTTAATACTCGAGGTGGAGGTGTTTAAAGCTCTCCAAAGCTGGGGCCAATGAGCTCCTAACTTAGGAGAACCGCCAGGTAGCAACAGGTCGATGTAACCCTGTACAAACCACTAAAGACCGCAACAAAATGGATCTAAAGATATTACCGAGTTAGAACATTCCAGGTAAAAGAAAATTTAGACTAACCCTTGTTTAACATACTTTGCGCGTAGGCTACCTACGTGCCGTTTATAATCTTTGCTTGAATTAAAAAATAAAACAAATTATAATTAGTATAACTAAACTCATTACTGTCTAACTCAGAAAATTGGGTGCCAAGTAATAATAAACATAAAATATTTCATTAAATTCAACACTAAAACATTCCTTACTTCTTGATTGGTTAAAACGGTAAGACGTTCCAAATCATCGTTATTTGCTAGGTACCTTGTACAAAGAATTTAATTAGATCCGTGAAGTCTGTAGATCATGTGAAATTTGATAGCTACTTATGAAGCGAACTCCGACATAATTAAATTTAGAACAGGTGGGAGCAACAAAATGAATCAAAATTAATCCAGCGCAATTTGACAGCGCTGTCGTCGGCTTCCAGCTTAATTTTCACGTTTAATTAAATAATATTTTGTTTGACACATGAACGGGACCAGAATAGAAGAAAAAAATACGTCTCATTAGCTTTGATGCCGAAATAATTAAGTGGCCCGACTCAATAAGGTTTTATGTAGAAAGTACTTATGTGTAGACAAACAAACAAGTCTTTACGAAAACGTGTTTCATTGGCTATTTCTGTAAGACTTTTTATGTGAATAAGGGGATGTTTTCTTTTTATATACCCACATCAAAACAAGCTCAAATCCTAAGTATTTCTGATAAGTAACGAGCTTCTTATGAGACCATTTTTAATGTAGCGATTTGCTTTATAGTAAAAGAATAACAATACGTCACGGCTGTATTCCCCAAAGGGTTGGGCAGGGGTGCACCCATAGTACCTAATACTCGCATTTCACCTGTTATGTTTAAGTTCCCGGGAATGAGGCTTTTGCCATCAACCGGGCACAAATCCAAGCTTAGGGCTGCTACTGAGAAATTCCTCCCCAGGGGTGGTAATGAGAAGAAAATTCCTATTGAAAAAACTCTATAACACTTTGACTGAACTAGGAGTCGAGACCAGGACCTCACGTTCAGCAGTCGCGCTTGGGACCACTAGAGCAACAAAGCAGTCAAAGACTACTCATCGGTAAATACATATATCAAAACAATAATATCTACAACTAAGATAAATTTTAATATCGAAGAATTACCGCACTCTACTAACTCATTTCTCATTCAAATAACGCCAACGCAACAATAATTCGGATTATCAAATACATCTTATTTTTCGCATTCACCAGCAAGGCGTGAAGGAAGCCGAAAGTCTTGGCACGAGTCCAACCGCGGCCAAACATCTAGCACCCTGCCTTTATGACTGCCGAAGGACGAAACTTTGCTTGTTATCCGAGAAATATCACAACATATTTCGAAGCTTTTATAGGGAAACTTTGAAGGGCCGCACAAGACCGAACAAGAAATCATTGACCGGCCCTTCGATTGAAAACTTTGGGCGACTCCATGAAACTGCTGTTATTATGTATTGTGACACATAACACTCATATTTCGTACCACAATTATTTAGCGTGGGGATAAGTTTTTGGGGGTCGGCGTTAGTTTGAGAGTTTATGGTTTTGAGTTCGTACTTGGTTTCAACGCTCTTTTGATGATGATTGAGTTATTGTAAATGCTATTTTATTACTTATATTTGAAACAGATAACTTATTGCCTGCGACGCAGGAGGTTGCAGGTACGATTCCCGCCTTGGGACAAATATTTGTACGATCTACAAATATTTGTTCCGGGTGTTCTGGGTATTTGCTATGTATAATAAAAAAATATCTATCTATGTAATGTATTGTATTAAGTATATCAGTCATCTAGTACCCATAACACAAGCTCTGCTTAGCTTGGGGCTAGATGATGCTGTGTGGATTGTCCAGCATTATTTATTTATTTACTTATTTATTTATTGTCATTAGTATATCTACTTACATGAATAAAACATATACCCTTAATCATACCATACAGACTAATATAAATATAAGACTCCTAATTCTGTTGGTAAATCTGTTTGCTACAAAAACCCATTAATATCGACTCAGTAATTCTTTATTCATGGCTCCTAATTTTAAAACAATAATGCTCAACAAATCCACAAACTCGAAAAACGATTACGCTCCCAAATAAAATTGGAAGTTGCAAACGTAAAATTAAGGCGAAGTCACTTAAAATACGATGGAGTTTAATTACAAGATTTGTCAAATAATAAATAAAGAAACTTCTGCCTACCCTCTCGCTGCTCGTCGTGATTTCAAAGCTTGCTTCAGATACCGCCAGGATTTATTCTCCGAGTTCCCGCTTCCTTTATTTAACTTACCCCTTAAAAGCTTAACATTGAATTTGTTTCTTTTTTCTTACCTCTATGATTGAAGTCGAGATTTGGATTTTGATATTTTCTGTTTCAGATTATTGACTTTTGGGAAACTAGTCCCATTCGAGCTTAGTTTTTTGGCAATCCCTTAAAAGATATCCTTTTGCTATGAAATCAATGTAGTTTTTCACGTGGGATCCTGGTGTCCTGAAATAGGCCTCGAGCCTAGCTTAGGCACCAGTCTCCCACAATATATACTTGGCTAAATTATGTATCACTGTTGATCTGATCAATGTAAAATAATTTATGTGTATTGTGGTGAGAAAATAAAGTTATTATTATAATATTATTATTTGTACAGTAAGGCTCACGCAAACAGGGGCGTTTTCATAGAAATTGATTCACGGATGATATAACTGTCGATCAATTTCAGACACAAAGTGTTGTTGCATCTATATTGCACTGTCACTTCGTCGTACTTGCCTTTAACATTAAGTCGGTATTAGGAATAAACTGCTTAACCCGCAGGTGGTGACGGCTTTTTGACTTACATAGTCGGTGCCGCACACCGGGTTGCCCCAAAATTTCAAAATGTGCGCCTGCGTTGTCGTCACAGTGTGAACTGACGTTGGGTGACATAGAAAAAGATAGCCTCTCGAAACCACAACACAAACACTCGATGGAGGGTGAATAAGGTATTCGAATTTCTTGAACCGTTCGGTCTCACAGACATACACGTTACCATTGGTGGGTTAATTGGTACCTCACCTTATCTGTCTACATGATAATATGTCAAATAGAGCAAAAAATCAAGAGCTAATGTTATAAAAGTCCAAACTGTCTAAAAGAGCGCTTGTCCCAATTTATCGTCGAGATGATCAGTCTGCTGGATTTGTCGCAGCACTGACAGATCACTTTTTAATGCTGACGGCATCCCTCGCAATTACTGAACAAATTAGAACAGCCCCTACCTACAATTTAACACTTTTTCGTCCATTTTAACGAAGACCGTAATGAAGGAAGGTAGTTGTGTCGTAGTTATTATCGTTTTGTGCGAATAGATTTCTGTCACCTAGGTTTAACAAGTTTTACTCTTAAAATGTAAATGTACTTGGCAATGCTGTTGAAAGATTTGAGATCTAAGCAATAACAGCACACCATATGTACGTGGTGACACCATAGAGAGATAACATAGGTTAGATAGATAAATCGCTTATTTGGTGCACACAAAATACATAACAACAACAAAAAAAAAAGTACGACTATATGTAGGAAATAGCCACAAGGTGCTAACATAGACGATTATTGTGATAGACACGATAGGCTCTTGGCTCTTGGGCAGGCCTAGCGTGGTACGGAGTTCCAATATATTACGAGGCAGCTAATACTGGTTTTGCTATCACTGACGTGAGGAATGGAAACCCCAAGAAGAGAGGACTATTTCCTGAAACTCTTTGATAAAAACTAGTAAGTTTATATTTTGCTGTTTGCAAGTACGACATTTATTTATTAAGGAATCATCAAAAGAAATATAAGTGCTGTTAAAGAACAGTATGTCCTAGAAGAACCATTACAGGTTTTTTAAATAGATTTTTCTTCTTATTTACTTTGAAAATATATTTCATCAACATTTCTGTTACCATCTCTTTGGCAAGTAGAACACCCAATAAACCTAGTCTTATTACTGACAAAACATTCCGATTCTAAGTTCGAATAAATTCTCGTTGCCGTGTGTGTGTCAGTACATTGGAGCATTCGGAACGCTCAGCCGAGCAAATGGGACTTTCAAGGCACATCAACAAAGACAAAAGCCGATTTGGTTGAGCGTACAAAGAGGTTGGGAGCCGTATCAGTGTTTGACAAAGATAAAAGTCCAAGAAAACCGTAAAAGGTACTTAAATTTATTTGAAAGTAGCTTTATAATTAACCCGAATGTTTTAGTATTATTACTTTTTAACAAACAGTAAATTACAAAAAAATATTTTAATAGTTATTTGTTGACGGATCTACTTTGAAAAATTATACGGTAACACAAGTATTTTTAATAGTAAACACACCGTCTAAACAGACACTTATTCTAAATAAGACCTAACATCACAAAATCAACACTGGAACCTTGGCGAAAATCAAATATCCGACCGACAGCCTACCAAAAGGTGAGCTTAACTACCTCGGGAAGTGTACCTACAGGTACCGAAGTGTCAACTGACATTAATTAAGTTAACCGTAGTGTAACTGACAGCGCTAACACCCTCCCTACCGACCTAGACACCTACATCTGTCCTGTGGTTAGGACAAACCACGGTCAAAACAACAATGGTGCTGATTCTCTTGTTAACCGAACAAACTAAGATACATGTACTATTGGTATCTTTTTCCAATAGATTGCAAGAGAGAGGGACAAATTATGGTTTAGAGCTAAGGGTGACGATTTACGCGAAATTAAATTAAGTGTTGTTTCTACAGCGGTGTAGTGATTTTTGACGTGTGTAAAACCGCAAAAACAAATGAAAACCATTAAGGGTTCGTCAAAGATGAAGATACTCAATATTAATACGGATATTCCGTATTTTTAGGACAGCACGCGACATTGTGTGTTTTAGAAGTAAACAATGAAAAAAAACAAGTTTGTTTGCGCCTAATATAATGCATACCGAAAACAATAAAATGAGAAAAGTGTGCGTCATATCCGCACAAAATTGCCATCACTCAGTATAATGCTGCAACTCATGTGCGAGAAAGAGCGCTGGTCTTCATCTACAGCTGGCACGGCCTTGAAAACCATGCAAAGTACTTAAAACTATCTTTTGACGTCATAGGGCGAATCTAACGTGTTTAATATCTTGTCTTGGTTGTTTTATCCTCATCTTATGTCAAACTTGCCGAAGAAAATAGTTAAATCTGTCCAGAAAGGTGAATAAAAGGATCGAGTTTTGGAAAAAAATAGTTTTTGTGTAGTGTGGTCTCCGTCACTCCTATGTGTCTCTTCTAAAGCTGAATTTTCCCTACAAGCAACCGAGTACTGTACGAAAATGGCTGAACGTAATTTAAAAGTCTGCATCCTACGTACGTCTCTAACATGTTTCACATATACAAAAAGATAGCAACAGCTTTAACTTTGACGACACGGTTGGCGCAGTGGTTGAGCGATTGACTGCCGCGCCACGTGTTGTGGGTTCGATTCCCGCACGGAACAAATATGTGTATGGCTTACAGGTAGTTGTTCCGGGTCTGGTTGTTCGTGCATGTGACTTTAAATGTTTGTAAACGCACCCACGACACAGGAGAAATTCCTAGTGTGGGGCAACGTTTTCATTAAAAAAAAAAAAAACTAAGCCAGAAAATGTACACCACATATGGTTCATAAAACATAACATGAATGTCGAGCGATTACGTCACAGTGACTGATGGATAACTCTCTAATGAAGAGATGACGCGGCTGGTCGCAATTACCGCGAATTAGCGATGCGAATGCTTTGCTAGCATTGCTGATTACTGGGTGACCATGTGACTAACAAGCAGAATTAGATGCGAGAATATCACATATTTGCGGCGGTTTAAAAATGATTATTTTTAATTTATATAAACATGGACAACATGAAGAAAAAGCTTTAAAATAAAACGAAATAGTTGCTCTGAGAGACTTTGATTGTTGAAGGTTCTTTGATAGGATAGAATTGTGATTAGTACCACCTACTCATATGAAGAAAGAACACTGCTGAAAACACCCTATGCAACCTGTGAGATCATTTCTTTTAAATATTATGATGCTCGTATCATTTAATCTAATCAGATAGAGACTTAAAAATCATGATGATCTTTTTCTCCGGTGGCATTTTTGATCTGAAATCAGACATTATTTTTGATTTTCAGCAAATCTCGTGTTACTTGATTTTAATTTAGATTAATTTTCATTTAGAATACAGAAAGTAATCTATGCTATCTAGGATGACAATGCATGGTGGAAGAGCAATGTGATTTTAAAACCGAATAGATATTGACTACAAAGTACCTACTGGTATCTTTTACTGAAATAAAAACGCTCCAGAAGTGGCAAAATTTGCTAATGTTACAAAAATACTTTAAAAGGACATGCAAAATAAGTAAGTATATCTTGTATCAATCTTGTAACTTGGCGTCTAGACTAGACTGTGGTCAAACGCATGTTTAAATGAAATGAGAAATTCTATAATAATTTCTTGAATCAATGACCTAGAACTATGCAAGGTCAGATGCATTCTGAAAGTTTACAAAATAAATAGACAAAAATACCTCTAATAAATTCTGAACGTAAAAAAAATCTTTATATAAAATTGTGTAACTACATTCTCCTAATAAATTGAGAAAGCTAGATGTAATAAGCCTGTTTCAGATTTTACGTTTTATTTTATTAGAATTCTGAAGCCAGAGTAATTCTTATAAAACTTTAGAGATACAACACTATTTATCATAACTAGTGACGTGTGAATATGACGTGCTCTACACATCGAGTTGATAGACCGTCTGAAACAAAATTACTCTTAGGAAGTTGAGTATGTAAATAGTTCTAGACTTATTATAGCTAGCCTGATAATTGGGAACTCTGCCTACATCAACCGTGACTCAGTTTTTTAAATTAATTGGAGGATTTCTGTCAAGACCATCAATATTTTTCTGAACGTCGAATTTAGTGTGCCGAGCAATTCTAGAAAAGAAATTTAACGTTTAAATTTCTAATATCTGGCTATGTTAAAAGTAACTCTAACACAAAAAAGAACTATACAGCCATGTCAGCCATATCACACTTACAAGGCCTACGTAATTGGATCTTGTTTCTAATGCAGAAAACGTACATATACATAGCATTTTAATTATGTATATGTGCGTCAAATGCGAAACAAAAGCTCACATTTCCACGTGATGCGAGGAACATGACGCTGGAGGCATACGAAATGAAGTCACCCCTACAAACCGAATTGGTGCCGGCGTACGTTAAGTTAAGTGAAATTTTATGCCGTCTCATAAAAATCCACGTGCTAACGCTAGTAGGTACGTGGCCTCGATTAAGACTCGAGGCATTGCTGCAAACGAGGCGAGGCATAGGTGTAATTATCTAACGTTTGACCGTGTCGTATATTGTGATGCTTGCGATAAGTGTCTCTCTAACGCATAGTTCTTTGTGTAAAATCAAGAATCCAGAATAGATACTCGTATCATAATGCGTTTGCACACGTTTCGTACGTGTAACCAGTTTGTCACTACTTTTATTGTGACTTGGCATTCGTAATATATCTACAAAATAGCATTCTTTAAATGTTTTGCAATTTCAACGGGTACACTGTCTGCATAGATGTTGTGCTGTCAGTACAAATGAAGTTTCAAGACCTATCAATTCGTAATCACAAATCAATTGATCAAAAGATTAATGTATCTTTCACGAGCAAAAGTTCATACCAAAACAATTTGCTCACGGCGAGGCACGAACTTTCAGTGCCAATCCGTAGGCACAAAGTGAGGTTCCGTGGTAGGACGCAGTTCACTAAAACGATGCCAGTTCCGAGCCATTTACCCCACGGCTACCGAGGTAGTCTTTTGTTTCTATTATGCTGTATTATTTGTAGGTACATAGAAATAGTGTGAAGTTCACAAAGGCGAGATGATTTATAGCGTGTTTTATAACAGTGAAGTTCTACCTTTGGTACGGATTGAGGTATGCATTTTAGTTGCAAAGTATGACGTTATACTAGAACGCTACCACTCGTGAAGTTTTATCGGTTAAACATTGCAGTATTTAAGCAAACTGATATCAATTTATGAAAATAATAAAATCTGTAAAAATAGAATTATCAAATGGCATGTCTGTGCAGCATTTTTTTTTTGTGTTGTCACCACCTTCATCATAGCTTGTAAAGTGATCTTGTTTGAAACTCTTCAGTGATATTTGCAGTCAAGACTTTTGATATTTGGTGTTATTTTAAGCCATTTATTTTGTACCCAATCACTCACAAAAACTACGACTGCATTTACCTACTGCCGGCTTCATTGTGATTTTTTTTCAAAATGTACGCAGTCTATGACACTCAGGCAGTCAAGACAAACTTATTAATACTTCATGACAAAGAGGTAGGCTTGATCAACATTACCCTCCTTCTGAAGAAGTCGATTAAAAACCAAAGTATTCTTTCAAACTTTACCATTATTCTTATGTTGAAGTTAAAACAGAATTTTTCAAAATTCGAACGACCGTAATCCATTGCTATCACACCTCTTGCAACAACCATCATGCATCATGTACAGGACCACAAATGTATCGCGCGCGATCTGACATATCGTTCAGAGATATAAAACGATTGTGTTGCCATGCTTCCGATTTTCTGGACAAGAAACATGATGAAGGATTCCGAAGAATATAATATAAATAAAATACAAGCATTGGATTGCGACAGAAAGTATAGGATGATTATCAAGGACAATAAATAAATGGTTTTGGACTAACTTGGTGTTAAAGGATAGGGAAGGTTAGGTTGTTGCTTCGTGCAGAGCAAGAAAGTACTGTCTTTCATTCAACTTTAGCACTTTTTGACATGATAAATCTATAGCACACACTTTGGCAGTAAAGTTGACTCATATGCAGTGACGGCAAACTACATCACGGTCTCTTATGACGTCATACTCACGATTTCAATGTTTTACATCTGGTGGGCGTCCCGTGACGGACAATTTTTTTTCTTGAAAGATATCCTTTTTTTAATTTTCAGCGTTGAAAGGAATTTTTATCCACTGTCCAATTGTTATCAGTAATGTTACTGTTGCATAGAAAGCAAGACGAGATCACTCTTGTACCGTACTATCATGTCAAACTTGAAGCGTTCCCGCCGCAGTGAGCGACAGTACTAAACCTCGACCACAGCCCCATTAGTGTGACGTCACTTATCCGATACGGTAACCACAACGTTCCTAGCACATGATTTAACAATATCCAACAGAGAACCAGATTCAAATAAATTGATGTTGACACTAATCACATAATTGATGTTAAGATAAGATTAAATGATTAATTGAACTATTTAAATACCAAAACTCCGAAAACGCGACTTCTAAGCATAAGGTCCTGGGTTAGATTCCCGGGTCGGGCAAAAATCCCAATAAAAGGTATTGGGATTTTTCATTAAGACCTTCTCAGTGGCACCTGTGTATATGTGCTCGGTTGATGGCAATAGGCTCACCCCACATGAGACTTAAAACATAACTGGTGAAATGTTGGTGTACTGTATGTACACCTCTGCCCAACCCTTTGGGTAATACATGGGCGTAATGTTATGTGTGTTTAAAAACCTAAAACATATATTTAAAACACATATAAAATATGTTTTAAAGTATTTAAATAGCTATTAAAGTCACGTGTCTGCAAACATCAATCGCATGGCGCATGACGTAATGAACCGATAAACAAGCCGTCAATGGTCGTTATAACTGAGAAATATCTTTGATTGACATCTACTGTGTGTCGGTCAGTGACGTAATAACGTAAATCAAAGACTTTAATCAACTTTTTTTTTAATTAAATTGCTTACAAAAACAAATGGCGAGCGATGATATGGTAGTTTTTGTAAATAAAACATCTGAAAGTTCGAAAGTATTTCACAAGCTGAATATTACCCGCCGGTATCAATAACTACCATTGGTAATCGTTCGAAGCTATAAAAATATCATGTTTTGTATGTAAAATGTTTTATCTCACTTCCCGATTTCGTTGGAAAACTTCACATATTTTTGTGATTTTCGATGAAAAAAACAGTTGTTCTTTTTTTTCTGTATTCATTGATTATAGCTTAGTTTCGGCTGGCAATTTTATTAAGCACGAATCAAAATAATGTGCCAGACTTTCTTTGAATTCTTAATGATGCTAAAATAAGGCAGGTAGGCAGGGAGTGTTTTAACCCTAGAAGAAAGTGGAAAGGTCTTATAAAAGCTAGGGTCCAGCAGATCTCAGCACTTGGACACAATGATGGATTAATGGCCGCTTGGGGAATACCCGGCTACAATTTAAACAGCTCTTGGTAGGAAAACTTTTTAAATGTACAATAAACCTGGATATCAGGTGCTATTGACTGTAAGGCCTTAATGGTAGTGTTTTATGGAGGTTGGGTACATAGTTTAAGGTCTTTTGAAAACTTTGGCCCATGTTTCAGGCACATAATAAGCTTATAAAGAGTTACTAGCTTTTAACTCAGGTTTTTTTATCTTAATCTTGAATTTGAACAAAAAAAACCACGCAACTTAAGTTATACGATATAAAATGGATATATCGTCATTATTTTCACTAATCTTCAGTTCAAGGAAAACCTGCGCCATTACTCTTTGAAATGTCAACAATTTTATATTTCGATTTATTAAATAACGTGTTTTATTTTTCAGGTAAGTTCGCCCAATTTTCCTGATTGACGGAGGTATGAAAGCTGTTTTATGTTCAGCAGAGAGCTTTATAAGACCAAATGAATGTTCGAAGTTAAAAGTCAGCCGAGATCAATTGGAAATATAGGCCAATAAATTGCGAACGAAGTTCTATTTTCAAATCGAAACGTTGCTGAAAATAACAAACTAAAGACTGTAAAATAAACAATAATAATCCAATAACACTTTAAACCTTTCACTTTAATCTAAAGTGTTGAGCAATAAAACAGACCCGACCGGACACAATACGTAGAAAGTTTTAAGAAAAAAACAAAGAGCGGGAAACAAACACGCCATGTCAGAAACACGACTAGTTCGATTGTCCGTTGGTCACACTACGAACCATAGACAAGAAACATGGCCGCTGAAGTAATGCTACAGTTATCAGATAAATGTTTTCTTTTATGACGTGTTTGTTCACGAAGTTCAGTTTGTTATTTTTTTTTTAATATACCTATGTTTAGTGGACGTGACATTTTAGTGGGACTTATAAAACTCATAGCGGTGAATTTAAATATTGATATTTATATGTAGTAACAATTGCTTTTTTCCTACGACTGATGGGTAACTAAATAACCGCAGTCACATATGTTAATATTATTAATCGTCGTACTCTCATTAACAATCATATGTACAGTCTTTAATTAAATCATAACTCATAATGAATTCTGCGCAGTACCTGTCGTGAAAGCAATAAATATTAATAAACAATCAAACTTTGGATGTCAAGCACTAAACAAGACGTGTAAATTAACCATTAACAATATAAAATTATTGTTATCAGATGCTGAACTAAAGCCAAAAGTCAACCATAGTTTTAAGAGCAACAATGAACCATAAATTACAATTAGCAATTGAAATAATTACACTTTCTGACAACTCTATTTACAACCATTAATATTATTAGCACACAGGTGCACTTCGTTCCATTCCCATTGTGGAACTGGACAAAAATGCAAGTACGCAAAATGAACAAAAGCTTTTTAGCGTGTCAAGTAGGTCGCACCTATTGGTAGTCATTAATCAGTGCATTTTGTGCAAAGCCGGCCGACCCAAAGGGCCAAACGAAGTAGCCATTGTACAAAGTGTTGGTGCAAAATGTCGCGACCTACTTACGTCAACAGCAGACGGCTTCGGAAAAATAATTTCCAATAGCTGGTGGTCCCTTCCGTGTGAATGGCGAGGAAATTCGTCGTCTTTGTCGCGGCTTCGGCTTTGAACCGTCCCGCCCTCTTGGGTAGTGACATTCACTTCTTGTGTTGTCGCTCCAAATGGAATGTTGTTTGGATGTTTCTTGTTAGAGTGCTGATAATTAGACATTGGTCTATAATATAATGGACCTAAGTGCTAGCATAATAACAGAATCTAAAACTAATAAAATTACATCAACTATCTTTTTTATGTTTATGTTTTTATCAGGCTTACCAAACTATATTGTAGAATTGAGCACTATATTTTCAACAATGTAATACTTCTCAAATAAATGTTGTAACTGAAACACTAGACCTCGAAAATACAGGCTCAGACTTGGTTTGGGAGTTAGCATTACGTGTTTGTGCGATACACATACAAGCATGTATAAGTGTCAAAAAAACTTTTATTTTATTTTATTAAATGGGATTCGAACCATGCAGCACCATTATCTCCGTCATATCTATGAATATCATTATTTATTATTATTATTACTATAATACAGGCCTATGTTATCCATCCTGCTGTACCCGTATGGCAAAGTTCATATTCGTCTTTTCTCACAGCGCGACTGTATATTCTTGTTTATACTTACCATCTTACGTAATAATGCGTGAAAAATCGGTACTCAAGTCACATTTTATGTCAGTTTGTGAGTCATAAAAAACAGTCCCTGTTGGTACTGGCACACATAAAATGCGAGGGTATGCAGGCCATGTTTATAGTAATATCTTATAATGTAAGGAAATATAACTGAAGGCCTAATACTTACCTCAGCAGCATACGCTACGTAATAACTTTCGCCATCATTATAAAAATGTGAGCAATAAAAACTGTCGTCATGTCGGGTTTTTATTTAATTTCTAAGTAGAGGCCTTGATGGGCCGCGGAATATACGCAAATGGCCTCCAAATTGGTTCGGTCATTTAGGCTGTATGTGGTAAATGCCTGTGCATTTATTCATGAAGGTAAATTGTGGATCATCTATCAATGAATCATCGAGATGACATTTTGGTAAACACATCCAACAGCTACGACCTGCAATCAGATATTTTAGCTACAATTACTTGTATGTTCTCAATATTTATGACAACATAATATCTGTTTTCTGTTCTAAGATAATAACTTTAAATATCAATGTGGCCAACATAGGTACCTAAGAAAAAAAACCCATACCAATCATATAACAATTACGAACAAACCGTGTTTCAAATAGTTAATTCAAAAGCTACTTAGTGAGTGGATTTTAAATAAGGCCAGAATGTTTCAAAGAAGCAACATTATCTGAAACGAGGCCTGCCGTTATAAGGTCAAAGCGAGCCATCTAAAACTCAACGACCACCCAACTAACCGTGCCCGTTATACACCAACACTACCTCCTTTTATATTTACAGCCTCAGCCTGAAGATAGGGACCGAAAGTTCATTGAGATGAGAGGAAATAAAATTGCAATAACGATTGAAATAGATAGGTACCGAACTGGAATAAAATCACCGTTTTATGGATTTGTAAGAAAATCATGTTATAAAAATGCAATGTGGTATTTTTACCTCCAACAGCATTGTATGTAATAAAATGGACTTACTACAGTCATTTATACACATTATTTGTGAGACTTCTGATTATTAAACAGTTCGATAGCTAACAATAACAAACAGGTACAAAAAACTTTCGAATTACTTCCAAAGGCACAAGTTATCGGCAACAATAAGCCATAAACTATTAAAATGGCGACCCTCCGGTACGCGGCCTAGACAAGTTTCGTCGTAAATTTAACTCGTCCCATTTCTGTCGAAAACAGCGGCGAATAATTCCCGATAGGTCCCATACAGCGATATTCCATCATCTATAGAGAATGAGTCGAGCCTTCTCGACCGAACAAGGATCCCTTTTCAACCCACGGGGCCTTAAAACCAGACCCGCTTTTCATTTACCTATCTTTGAGTAATTGAAAGGGACATTGATGCCACTTATTCGGGCGGAATTGATAGGCGAATGTATTGAATTGTGACGTATTCAATCCGTATGTTGTATGTATTACGATGAATCTTCATATTGTATTCTATTATGGTCGTACTTTTCTAAGCGGCTTTCAATATCAGTTGCATTACACTTTTTTGTTTTGTTTGACGACTTGTTGTGGGTAGAGGGGTAACTGTTATGGGTTGTGTAGATTAAATAGACCTAAAGTCACGTGATAAATTCTTAATATTTACGTTATACTTTTTAAAAGTTATACCTGATCTTTAAAAAACAATGGTCCGGTATCCAGCAGACCTTAAAATCAAGTCTAAAAAGTCCAACCTATCGGGCATCGCAAACAAGTTGGTAACAATCTTGTAGGACAATTTTGTTACGATAACATCAGTTCACTTTCAAGTGAACGCAACATAGGGACACTAAAAACAGCTGCACCATTTGCTATAGTCCATCCGTTAGAACGGCGGACGACAGTCTGGATATTACACAGCGTGCAAGATATTTTGTACACAACCTACACGTTTCCTTTATAGAAAATTGGCTTTACGTGAAGGTTTCATGGTAATTTACTAAGATGAAAAGCGCTTCATGAGTTTTTAATGAGGCGTACAAACAACAGAGCTTTTTTTATAAATAAAAAGGTTGTTACCGTGTAATTCAGAAACGTGCGTAGAGCTTTTCCGTTGAAATTGGCCTTAGTATCGACGATGCCGGCAATTCTTCTCACACGAAAAGTCTTGTATCCATCTTACGCGAACTAAATCTCTCAGATTTACATCTATCGTGATTCGTGAGTCGTTGAACCCCAAACGTTATCTGTATTTCTATTGTCAACAGCAAAAAGTATTGAGAGTGTGAGCACAAATAAACAAACGCATGTGAACTAAAAACGCGATAAATCTGCCAAATCGCGATGTCGCTCGACGCGGGTTCGTCACGTTGACGTCGTCACCAGGAAGCGTCAACAACAACCGCACGCGCCGATATCAAACCAATATTTGCTCAACGCGTATTTGTAAAACTTATTTCTATGAGCGCACACTAGCGCAGTGGCGTCTGTGTCAACATGCAAATTCGCTTTAGTTCGGCGCATCGCTGTTTGAACTGGGGCTTCGGCAAACAGAAACTTTGCCTTTACAATGTATAAAGACGTTTCAGAGCTCGCCTAATGCGGTGTAAAGTTAATTGAATGATACTCCCCTATAACAAAATTAGCTGACTTTAGTTTGGATTTATCTTGATACATCTCCGTCTCAAAGGATGGAGCTGGAGAATTTGTTAATTTATGAAAGTTCACTCGTGGAATGAAGCTCTGAATAAAGTACTCGGTTTAAAGCGCTTTATTAGATATTCAATAAAGTGACTCCATAATTAAGTTCATAATAATTATCACAGATATTTACTTAAGTGTTATATTGGAATAGCATGAATTCCTGTAATTTAAACCCGAAGGTGCGCCGTTGGTCTAGTGGTCTCAAGCGCTATTGCTGAGCGGTAAAGTCCTAGGTTCGATTCCCGGGTTGGGAAAAGTGTTATCGGGTTTATCCATCTGGAATTTCTTTGTAGCAGCCTGGAGTCTGGATTTGTAGGTAAGGCACACGTCGGTATAACCCTTCTGAGTATACAGGCGTGTTGTTACGTTTGATAAAATACGAATTTATGAGGAGTTGTACCTACATATTGCCAAGTATAAATAGCCCGATCTGTCATCCAAACAAAACTTAGCCTCTTAGATAATATGTCATCCCAACTTGAGCTCACATTGTTAAGATTTCACGCAGCTTTAGACAAAATTGTATTGTGCCTAGAAAAAAGGACTGAAATGTAGACCTAAATAGATTTAAGTACTATCCCATTCACTATGAAGGCAATTGAAAAAGCTGAGATAAAGGCTCAATTCGGCGAAAATAAAATTCGCTGAAACGTCTGGATTTAGACGCGGCGTATTCTAGCGCTCCGTCGAAAAGTCGAAACGGCGCCTTTTAACAGGAAAACATGAACTAAGGACGTTGAAACACGTCCCTTAGGAAAAAAATAGGAACAATTTAAGGAAACTCGAGACAAATCCGCTGAAGCTAAATTATCTACGCGTGGGGTATACCAGATTTTGACAAAATGAGTGAGAGCTTAGACTTTGTACCATTTGCACCAGGGCCATGGGGTCCTTGTGCTCATTTAGTTTGGCTGGCCTTTTTTGGCCAAAGAATCAGCATTGGCATCAGGAATCAACGTGGCAATGCTGCCAGCCTTCTGGCCACTTTTCCCGTTGACAGTGATGCGGATGCGATGCCCTGTGATTATTTATTTTATTTTATTTTTTTATGTATTCAAAGCTTTTTCTCAAAATCTAATAATCACCCAAGAAAAGTTAGGTTTAGGTTATAGATTTCAAAATCCATCCACACATTTTTCTTCGGCAAAACAGACAAGTAGTATCTTAAAGGAATTTCTGTGAAAGCAATAGAAATAGTCACTTCGTGGACATCGGCGCGGGGAACTATTGTATCGATTTAGGGAGTAAAGATATACCGACGCTCACACTCATATATTATATTCTATACAAAAAACAGAGATTAGTGAAGACTAAGTGGTAAAATTGTTTGCAAATATTCTTCATTTCACATAACTTATAACCTACAAACACATTTTAGAGGTTCCATACATTTTCTTTCATAGATATTTATTATATGTAAAAAAAAATTCTAGATCATATTTTTTTACATTCGTGAATGTTTTGTAGTTTTATTTATTTACACATCGTTAATATGTACTGTAATTAAAGTTGAGTATGAATCAAACACTAGTATCGGAGATAGATCTTTAAATAATTTAAATCAATTAGCTAAACAGTTCAAATATAAACTATAAACGTATCAAATTAACGGGAACATAATCCAATAACACAAACACAATTTTAAAAAGTTGTCAATCACGAAACGCACGACAACTCTACTAAACTCTACTAATACTTTTCAAAAAAGTATCCCCCCAGTCGAAACCCGGAAAAAAATTAATAAGAGCTGAATCCAATATTGACAGTGCAAGTAACACAGCAACAAACAGCCGTTCGCTTTGACATGTCAGATAACTTTCCGTATTTGCTGTAATATTTGCCCACAGTTCAGCGAACACGGCTTTTGAACAGATAATGCGCATTTTTACACGTGCATTTCATAGGACGGGCGAGGTATTCAAACGTCCCTTTGAGAAGTTTCGCGTCGATTCAATTTTTAAAAAAGGAAGACGTACGTAACGTCTGCCTTTTTTCTGTTGTAGGCATAAGGCAAATATTGAGAAATGCTTTCAAATCCAGCATGCCAAAGCTTTGTATTGCAATTAATATTGGACGTATTTTGTTTATTGTTCAATATTCATTTGCAAAAGAATGCAAACAATGCGTACCTACTTCTAGTGGTAGCAATGGAGTTTCAATTCAACCATGACTACACAAAAATATATGTAAATAAAACAAAAATATCTCTCGTAATCCAATCAGTTTGAAATAGAACAAGCAGTCGCTATAAAGATGCCTTATCAGATAAGATAAAAGAAAGATGGAGGTGGACAGGGCGACCCTCGTCTGCCCTGCAAAGCTCCTGCTGTACCAACTTACAATGAAACGACATTTGACAGCATGACGATGTACTGTCACTTTGTAAAGCTTAGTCTTAGATTATCGTGTTTCACTACTACTTTTGTAACGTATGCTCAGACGATGCCTGACGCATGTCCTTGCAACAATTTATTTAAAAGAACAGCCGTTTTACGGTTATTTCGCATATGATTTTTCATCTGTGATCTTTATTCTTGTTTCTATAAGGTTGCTGTTGGGTTACTGTAAGAGTGTCTCCGAGATAATTACTGTGAAATTGTGTGTACATGAAATGTCAGTGAAGCATGGCACATTATTGTGGCGGTTGACTACTCAGTTTCATATCAGTGTTACCAAAAGAATACTTTCTATTAGTAACGTAGTAACGTAGTAACGCTAAATCTTTTTAAGAAATTGTTCGTTCAAATTAAAAATGCAACACTGTCAGTAGTTGTCTCTACGTGGAAAATATGTAACCAACGTATCCAGCTCATCCGTTGCAAGGGTCATTAACTACCCCTTCGCCGGAGTTGTTACCCAGTAGAAACTTGAAAGGAATTATAAGTATCTTTGTTTCCCATGAATGTCCCTTAACTTCCCTCCCAATTAACTGCCAAGCGATGCGATGGTATAACAGTTTGGTAGTGATATGTAAGAGAGTTTAATTCGAAAACTCGGTTAGGTTACCTCCGTTGGGATTCTTATGTGACCACATGCAAGTCATAAATGAAACAGTCTAACTTTGCCTGCGACGTATCTACTTTTTGGTATTAAAACATTGTTTAATTTCCTTCCTTGAAAAATTTTCAATTTACAACAATACCTCACGATATCTTTACAAATATAAGAAAGAGAGCGTAAACAGTGTTCAGGCGATCGATCTCGGAAGACGTGTTTAATCGCCAAGCAACGGACTCGCCGACAGAAAGATTAAGCGATACGGAAGCACGGAGTTTTCTTTCTTAAGGCCACAAAGCTGAGGTAACTACGATATCTTTGCCATTGTGTTTTATTCACACAACAATAGTTACTATTTATAATGTTGGGCATTAGTTACACGAGATTTTTTTTTTAATATTCTACAAAAAATATGTTGTTGTTCCTCGGTTCTGTATATGTTCAGTTACATAATACGTCCCTCGTATTTGATTGCTACTGTTTTAATTAATGAACTGAAAACAAGTAGTGATTTTGACAGCGTGTTTAGATGGTATTAACATTTAGATTAAATAAATTGGACCTCAGATTCATTGAGTCGATGATATCAACATGACAAAACTCTGTTCGAATAAAATAAACATGCTGTTTGTAACTGAAATTCAGCCAATAGGAAAGCTCGTTGTGTTCATTTTATATTGTCATGAACACTTGCATAGTAATTATACGGAACAGATGAACAGTAATTCAGAAGGAAAATTAACAAACATGGACACTAATTGAAATGTCAGCAATAATGGTTAATACTAGCAAGCTTGGCTCTTCCTGTATGCACACAACCCAGTAGTTGAAACTATACGTGACCATTTTACGAAGTCATGTTGACTTTGGCCCGGAAAAGGAAGTCTTGGGCACTGTTTTCATCCCATATTATGTGCCAGGATTACATGCCCCAAATCTCATATAATTTCAAACCAGAATCCAGCCATATTCTATTATTGAAAAGTTTGTATGTAATTAAAATGGTTAATAAATAAGTATCTTAAAGTCTCACTCAACTTTACTTAGAATATACTTCTAAAGGTTAAGTTGTAGTTTAATCTAATAAAATATTACAACATTATCAGGTCGTGGCGTGGTAGCAAAGTCTTTCTGCAAGCCAGTTTTAATCTAGACTCATTTTCAAGTGACTGACGCCCTCACCGACTTAAAAAGAATAAAAACACTAAAATGTTCCCATAAAAGTTGAATATTTCTACCGTATAACGGTGTAAAAATTAATAATGATGATCCATAAATCAGTTTAATTTAAAAATAACTTCTAAATCTCCGCTTTTTTCGAGGCCGCGACCTGACCTTTGTAAAGGTGGGCCTTAAAACTGCTCAATGAATTAGTGAAGTAATCACGAGCAGTCGCTTAGTAGGTGCTTAGATTTATTGTGAAACTTTTTTTCGAATTGATACAGGCGTAGATAAATGGTCGTAACTTAAAGTGCTGCTTTTATTTGAAAATCTCGATTTGAGATAAGGAAAGTAAAAAGAGTACGCTCAGATAAATAAAATCATGATTTGGCTATAATGCCCTTTCTTCTTGGCTTACTTTACATCAAGTTTAGTATACCCACATTACGCCAGTTACATTTAAGTTCCATGTTAAAGGTAGCGAAGATATAGCACATATCCAAAATTTTAAATTCCAGGTGAAAAAACACGGCGGCCGTGACAGCACGGTTGGCGCAGTGGCTGAGCGATTGACTGCTGCGCCGCGTGCCGTGGGTTCGATTCCCGCACGGAACAAATATTTGTATAGCCTAAAGGTTTAAATTCCGGGTCTGGCTGTTTGTGTCTGTGAGTTTGAATGTTTGTGAACGCACCCACGTCACAGGAGGAATTCTTAGTGTGGGGAAACGTTTTTTAAAAAGAAAAGAAAGAACACCCAATAACACTCAGCAGTAGCGCTTGCAACCACTAGACCAACAAAGTATACCTCTTGGTGAATAGAAATGGTAAGCCTTTATAACATTCCTAATATTCTTCTAAGCCACAATAGGTAGTTGCTAAAGAACAAGCAAAATTCAAAGCAAATAGCTGAAAAATCCCTGTCGAAAATATTTTTCGGAAAATATCAGAACTGGGTTATGTAAACACCTACATATGTTGCTCACAAAAACTGCCACGTGGGAAAACCTTTACGAATACTAGATCGAATATCAAAGAATAACAAGCTATGTTGTGATTTTTGGGGTTATAATAATTATTTTTTTAGAACATTTTACTTACTTTTATCTATTATCACAACACAAAGGTGGCGTATAAAAGGCTCTTTGTCACTTATTCTCACTTGAACTGTTATTCTTCTGAAGATGGTAACTATGGTAAGCAAACAAATTATAGGATGCGACCCGACGATGAAACATCAAGCTACCCCAATCCGTCATTTTTTTTTTGATAGATTTTTAACTTTATCACAATAAGACGGTTCATGTTCAACAGAGATTTTTTTTTTGTTACATTTCTTTAGGCACTTTGCAAGTGGTTTTTTTTTGTATTGCTCGTCAGTGTATTTACCTGACTGATCTTTAAAATTCCGAGACGATTCTTGAGCACAAGATTATATTAGGAACAAATATACATCTTTGAAACGAATTAGCTGTCATAAAAGTATTATCAGTTTCTACCATTCATCTTACCACCAGGTTGTTGGGAATAGGCTGGCAATAACTGGTGAAATGTGGGTATACTGTAGATACACCTCTGCCTAACCATTTGGGATATACAGGCGTGATGTTTTATTTAGGTAGTTCTGTCTCATAATGTGGAATGATACTTTTGGAAAATCAAATGTTGGCCTTTTACTAACATGCGGGTTAGTTTACAAGTAATTTATGTTCTATAAGTGCTGCTATAAGACACCAAAACACAACGTTGTTTGACGTAATAAAACATATTTTGAAAATTTGTGGATTAGATCATTATTGCAGAACTTCTACTTGAGTCTGATTGTTCTCGTACTATAATTACCTCAAATAACAGCCTTGAAGGCAACATGTAATCAAGTACTGCCTATTAATTATCGGTGCACGGTTAGCGATAATTATCTAGTAATAATTAGCGTATTGATGTATGTATGTACTCGTATATGTCAATATCGTGGAGTTTACGTCTAATTACCGTGTGTATTCTGTGGTTGTTACACGAACCGTGTGAGAGTGCTTGAGCTACGTAGCTAGTTTTGTTTCAGTTTATCTGCGTAATTTCAGTAAACTTAAGACTGGAAATAGTATTGTGCTGACGTCAGGCATATCTAGTAAGAGCAACAGAGAGCTAACACATATGTACGAGTATGTACGTCTGTGAGAGTCGTCAGAGTAGAGGATTATTTTGTTATAAGAAAAAAATATTATAATAAATAATAATAAATAATAAATAAATAATGCTGGACAATACACACAGCATCATCTAGCCCCAAGCTAAGCAGAGCTTGTGTTTTGGGTACTAGATGACTGATATACTTAATACAATACATTACATAGATAGATATTTTTATTATACATAGGAAATACCCAGAACACCCGGAACAAATATTTGTAGATCGTACAAACATTTGTCCCAAGGCGGGAATCGAACCCGCAACCTCTTGCGTCGCAGGCGGACCTTCGCCCGCCGCGCCACAACGGTCGTCGTTATTATAATGTTATAATATTTTTTTCTTGTCAAAATAAGTAGATATCTACCACACATTAAGTAAATCATTACAATCCGTTCCTTTATACGTGACTTCAAACGATTATTATCGCTTCGACTTCAACCCGTCCCGATAATTCTCAAGGGTTACCCGATAATTGTACCGAGGTTTTATCTTGCCTACACCTGAACGATAATTCTTTATCTGACCGTTTTTGTTTGCCACCCTTATTTTATCGCCCTTTGTTTGGTTAGACATAATAGAAAATATACGAAAATTTTACACCACACGGATTTATTACAATGTAAATTTATCTGAAGCGAATCTCTTTCTGTCAACATTTGTGTTAGAAACGCAAATGTTATTTTTATTGTTGGCCCCGTTCAAATGCTTGGCTTTATAAAGTTTATCAATTTGTGAAAAGTGAGTTAAGAATATGTGTATGAGTTAAACGAAATGTTAAATCGTTTGTTGATCTGACAACAGTATTGTCTATAAATATGATAACAATTGACGACTAAAATATAGCAGAGTACAGCCGTAGCACACACCGTAGCGGTTATTGTATTGCTAACTCGTAGCTTAGCTACGCAAGTTACGAACCTACGCCGTAGGCATGTGATCTACGCCGTAGCCGCGCGTAGCATTTAGAGTAGTCTACACGATTCGGTTTTACTTTTATAGTACCAGCTTGAGCTCTGCTTTCAGTTTTAAATTCCAGTAAGCAGTTCGCACAAAAGAATAAACACGTGAACGAATGAATGTACCTGTCATGAATCAAAATTATTCGGATCGCGTGTCCAGCTTTCCTGAAATTGTTAACCTTTGTTCATATTTTAATGGTACTTTTGCATGATATTTCTTAGGTGTATTACTGAAAAAGTATAAGTTAGAAAAATAACTTATTACTAAGGTTTTCTGTGATGTGTTTTCAGTACACAAGTACTTATTTCATCCTTTACAATCCTTAAAACAGCAGTCACTAAGTTTACTTTTGGCCTGAAAAGAAAGTGTTTTTTTTTGTATTATTTGAAAGAAGTAAATAAATGTATTTACTTTACGACAAGTTTGTCGAACTACATGCGTTTGACATGTCTCAAGAAAAATAAATTACACTTTTTCGAACAACCTTGCTCTCTGAGGCCGCAATAGGTACATGTAAACGTTACCGTACAAAGTCGAAGGCTTTCTTGTGACAAAAATAAAATGGTTTTTCAAGTTGTACAAATATTATTACGGACTGTCTTCTTCTTTATAGACTTTCGAGATATTTTTTTCTAATCTTGACAAATGATAGTTTTTTAAGTTTTTCTTCTGCGCGTATAAAAATAAGTCGTGAATTAAATAGTAGTTGATATAAGATTTTTTGGAGGCAAGTTTAGAAAAGCCAGTGACTTCAGAGATTACATTTTAGTGTGTAGTAAAATGGATTGATACATAACATCATGCATGTATTCCCCGAAGGCTTGTGCGGAGGTGTACCTTTATTTTATATATATATATAGTATACCTACATTTCACCAGTTTTGATTGATACAAAAATCCTTCAAAGAGACACGGCATCACAAACACGAACCAAAATTTTATATTCATATTCGTTATTAAACTGCCTCGATGGTCTAGCGCCCGACATAATGGGAAATAGAACCCAGGACGGGTTCAATTTCCGAGTCGATTTTTTTTTAATGAATGCAGAAATAGATACAACATTTTTGCCTGAGCATAAAATAGTTAGTCAGAAGAGTGGATGCATTCTACATCTAAATTAATTCATACATATTATTACATTAGTACAAATAGCAACTTAACAATATAAATGACTCACCCTATATATCACTTGTGGGCCACTCATAACTGCTTCTTCCTTTGATGAATGTTATATTGGAACAGCTAAAGAGCTGTTTTCCATCCAATATCACATTCACAACTCGCCAAAAATGGCAATACAATAGTTCTATTGTACGTATAAACATACCTATAAGTACTAACTATGTTAGTATTGTAATATGTATGAAATATCAACCCTATATTTCACCTTTTATTTTGATGGAATTGAAGTCAGTCTCAACAAGTATTTTGGTCTCAATAACGAATAGTAAATAGGGTTATTATTGGCCCAAAGTGTAGATAATAGAATAGAATACTCTTTGTTTCTTTACACTATAAAAACATACAAATAATAACATTAAGAGATAACATTACATAGGGTGTTACAATGGGCGGTTAATCGCTAGAATTGATTAAAAATGATTTCTTACAGATAACCTTTGGATGGACTTGATATAGAAGGAGAGGGATGTTGGTAGTTAGTGGCGTACTAAATATATTTGCCAAATTTATAATATATATCATACGAATATTAAAATTACTTGAGCGAGAAAGATGAAATTGTTTGAGCTCGTCTTACTAGCAAAACATTCCCTATCCGTAGTGGTTCCACTGAAAACGATTTATGATAATTTATAAATATATATACACGTTTTCTTGAGTGGAGACCGCGACTCAGCAAACGTAGTGTAGGCCGCTCTCTTACCAGGTGCGAAAGACTGCATGCAGATGCTAGAAGCGGCAAGCTGAAGACTGGGTGCTAGGGCTCACATTAGGAAAGAACTAAGTCTAGGAGTGGGCTAATATAGCCTGATGATGATGATGAGACATATACAGTTAGTTAGTTATATACAGTACTCGTGCCTTAATTGATTGATTAACTGTCTATCTCAGTTTCACACCAAAATGTATCAACACCATCATGTAAAATATAAAATACCATGCAAAATACTAGTATAGCAGGATTCGGTTAGACTGGAAGTCGACTATAATATAATTCAGAAAAGACAAACCAGATAATTCTGATGAGTATTAATTATTGATCAGTTATTAAATTATGAAGAAATAAGTTGTACAGTGTCAGGGTCGTGGCCGAGAAGATGGCGGGACGCCTTGGATCGCTGTCTCGCGAATCGGCGAGAAGAAGCAAACCATAGAGAGATGTAGAAGAAATGGGGGGAGGCCCAGGAGAGGGACAACATAAGACAACAAAAAAAAAAAGTTGTACTATTCTAAGACACTCATAATTAGATGAACTTTCCTTCTGGGTGTAGAACAAACAAATAAAGTCTACAACATTTTTTTTTTATTTCCTCCAGATAATGAAGAATTCCGAATGACTCTAAAATGTGTTTGAGCTCTATTTTTTAAATCATGAAATACATTTGGTTTCCAAAAATGAATAACCATATTTAATTTCTGCTTCTATCTGGTTTAAAATATAAAAACTTTTTGTAAAATTGTCAAACTGCTCTGTAAATTCAGCTCGTTTACTTCGCCAAACATTCTACATGGTAATAAACACAGTATCAAATAAATCCGAGTCCACAACACGAGTTTGTACCAAAAAATATAACGCGTTTCGTGTGTACGAATCCAATACAAACATGTAATCGCTTTGACATTTTTATTATTAACGAAATACTCCATGTTTGTCTGCCCGCAGCCCGTTCCTAGTTTAAATGCAACTTTTTGACTCGCTTTCCAAGCAAAAAAATAACTTCGACGATTTTCGACAAATCGCCGTTGGTAAATAGTAGGGTAAATATGTTCCTTCTTTTTTTATATTCGCCGGCTGTATTTTAATTCCGCTCAATCGAACTGTCGATTTCTGAATGAGTGGACTCAGTTTTGAAGTAGGCCATCATCGCTTTCAATCTCTTTTTCATCCCCGTATTTTAGGGTTCTCTCTCAAAGAATATTGAAATTAATCTGTCGTCTAATTTAATGTTCGCTATAGGCTTACGTTATTGTGGTTCAGTAATCAAGAGTCAACGTAGAAACCATTCTTAATAGCGGAACATGAGAAGTGGAAAATCGTGGAACGTTTCAGTTTGATAGACTTTTAAAATCATTCCGCACTAGTTAGTGTGGAATGATACAACGTAACGCAGCAGTTGACCGTTACGTTGTACAAAATACCTACCTTATATTTCTAAGTACATTTCAAAACACATACTCAACACGTTGGAAGTTAAGCTCGCAAAGAACAAAAGAAAGTTGATACCTATTAAAGTTTCTTTTAGTATGGATGTAAGTGTTAAAGCGGTGCATTCATGCCGCGACAAGTGGAGTGACACGTGAACCTGCGCTGTCGCATTTAACTTTTATAAGACGTGTATTTAGTCGAGCTGAGGTCCCTGTTACTCGGGGTTTTGTTAGTAGAATGTTGAATAGAAATCTTTATTGTAAGCTTAGTAAAGTAACAAACCTAAATGTGATTAGGACCGAGGTTGGAATATTAGATATCGAATTTGATTATATTTACTGAAATTAGTTTATGTAGGGAGATTTAAAAAACAAAAGAGTAAGTATAAAATATCATGAAACATGTAACACTACTTTACTTAGTATTTGTTTCCTGGATACTGAAGGGCGTCACATACAGTTTAAATCAAGAAATATTATTTAAAACTGGTTTATGTACGTATCCATGTTGCTGCTCACTGTTCTATTATCTGTGGACTTCCTTTAGTTATAAACCGAACACCATCATATCTGATTGTTACAACCATTGGGACCCATAAGAGTAGGTGGAACTCATTATTTTAAGACGAGACAAAAACAGAAACAATCTCATTCATACAGCGCTTACAGGAAACCAGTTTAATTGTTTAATGATTGCCTATATTATCTCGTCTTATGATAAGGAATTCTACTAAATATACCAAGGTGTTCAAAAACAGTTGTGCAATTAGACATTCAGTCTAGTTACATAAATAAATGTAGGTATTACACCTCTAAAATGAAAGGTCTACAAAGAGACTCTTCAATCTCATACATAATAGAAGCAAAGTCATAGAAATGCCTATTTATAATGATAGACGACTATAAATAACACGATAAGATACCGTAAAAACGTACGTCTGAGCAAGATAATATTTTTAGTCACTAATATAAACCACTCAAGTTCAGTAACCTCACCATTATCAATTCATGTTTCAAAGGCTTTGAACTTATATGAATAAACCCACATAAGTAAGTAAAGAATAAATGAATCCACATGATAAATAACTTAAATACAATTATGAGTGTGGGCTTAAAGCAACATCGAAAACTAATATTGGAAAGTTTGTAACTGATTCTACTGCCTACACGAATAGAAGTCTCTTGAAATAAAGATAGCATCATCTATGAAGTCGAGTTAACTTACTTGCGATATTTCTGCATCAAAAATGATTTCACTTTTATTTGACACATTCGTACAACAGCTGGAAAAATTGGTTGTCCCCTAATTCTACCATCGAGATATCTTTCTCATAATCATCTGATTAGCCTTTTCCCAACTATGTTGGGGTCGGCTTTCAGTCCAACCAGATGCAGCTGAATACCAGTATTTTACATGGAGTGACTGCCTATCTGACCTCCACAACCCAGTTACTGAGCAACACGATTCCCCTTGGTAAGCCTGGTTGTCAGACTTTAGGGCTTCTGACTACCCGTAATGACTATCAAAGATCTACAAATAACAGCCATGACCAACAGCTTAATGTGGTTCGAGACACGGAGGGATCTCCATATATCACAAACGGTCACCCATCCATAGACTGACCTCGGCAAGCGTAGCTTAACCTTCAATCAACCCGTGCGGCTGTTTTTATTCAGCCACGAACGGTTCAACCAGATATCTTTCTATTAATTTTGATTCGTGAATTATTCATATCCCTACAGTTTCCCCCATTTCCATTACCAACAGGATATTAGCACAACACAATAGTGTAACACGTCACACCAAATTGCTACGTCACAGAGTCACAGAACAATATCAATTGAAACTTCGTGATGTCACACCACACAGGCACGTCAATTGATTGATTGAATCAGTACCGCCGATGAATGCTGGGTAATCAAGCGGCCCCATGTTTTGCCAGCCGCAACAACCCGCGATAAGCCTCTAAGCCAATATATTGGATATTTACATGTCATATGTATGTATTAATGTTACCTCGTACCTCGCTACCCTATCGGGTGTGATATGAGAAGAGGGAATCTTGTTCTTCAATGTGTGCTGCTCCAGAATGATATGGACAGGACAAGGCTATGGCGATGTTGCTGTTAAGGTTGTATGCAATAGCGGGACTAATTGCATAAAGGCTGGTTTGAATCACTGTATATATCAGAATTGTTTAGAAGCTAGAACGTTTCACTCGCTGTAAGAAGGATTCTTGAATATGTAGTAATTATTAAATACCTCCACTTAATAAAAGTGATTAAGTCAGCGGAGCCCTATTTGTAGCAATAATCTCCAGATCCAGTGCTGGAGACGTCCAAAAGTCTTCCAAATTCCTATGTGCTAATAATTCTATTTCAAGTGATATACAACATTTACACTAGAGTTATTTTTAGTTCATGCAATCAGGCATAACTATTACCTACCCAAATCCTCTTTGATTGATATAAGGATGTATCTCCCAAACCTAATCCCTCCAAAACTACTTCAAAAGGTAAACAAATAACTCACATAATTGCGGATCACATAATTAACATACGAACTAGTGATAAAGACCCCACTACGCATTATTACATTCATAAAATGACGCAGCGCGTGGTTATGAAATTTTCATTAAACTTTCGTGGGTTGAGCCCGGTCGTCAAAAATATTTCATTACGGTTTTAGGTGGCCCTTAGTCTGGTAAGATATAGCTTTTTGTGCGTGTTATACAAAGGGTGGTGCTCACCTACCTACCTGCTTTGTGTGCAAGTTTTTGTGCGTTAAGTGCAGAGGATTTTGAGAGGGCATTCTGTTCGTGAAATTAATGTGTGCCTTTTGAATGTTCTTTGAATGGAAGGTGATTTAGGGTGTTTAGAAGAAATGGTTAGTTTTAATAAATCTACGATGTTCTTAAATAGCACACGCAATGGACTTGTAATATTTTAGTACAACATACAACATTTATGTTACTAGCAAGTGTCTTTCTCGTCACACCCTAACTGCCAGAGAAACACAAGATACAATATAAAATGAATTATTCGCCGGTCACTTGGCTATTAACGTGTTAAGAATAAATCTCATCTATTGGCAGGTTTTGCAAAATAATAATAATAATAAAAAATGTTTTATTGGCATAAAAATGAGGTACAATTATATTGGATGCCCTGGCTCCTGAGCTAGGTGAGACCTGTGTTACAGGAGCCAGTCTCAAAATATCCAAATATCAAGTTAAAATATCCCTAAATCAATCCAAACTTAAGTAGCCTAATCGAAACAACCCTGTCATCGTTATCTATGACATCATCCTGAGTACCTTTGGTATGTTATGACATATATTATATTATAAGGAAAAATATAGAATAATTTGTTAGAAGTTTGCTATCTATTCGACCAATATTTGATGTATATTTATAAAAGTAAGGTATAATATGGGCTCTGAACATCTAGGTAAAAACAGTAAGCAGACCTTCGATACTTAACGTTTATGATGACGGAATAGATTTACAAACATACGTAATGTAAAAAAGTTGTAGTAATGTCCTATGTACATATATTTATTCCTCAAACCACATTCACAAAGAAATACACGGACAAAACTACAAGGGTAAACAACGCCAGCATGTCACTGACATATTTAACAACGTATAAAAAAGCCCTGCCCCAGGCCGCTCCGTCCGTCCGTCCAATATTAGTGATTTAATTCCGCCCAAATATATCAAATATTCAACAATTTATTTTGCAAGTCCGTTTACACTTTTAGCGAAATTAATTTAATATCAACGATACGGATCAACGGTACACTGGCGGTTCATTAAAACTGTTCGGTTTGTAATGTGTATGTTTTATTTTAATGATGCCAGAAGCGAACATATGTGCAATGATCAATTTCATGCAATACGTGGCCGTAATGATGTTGTTGTTTTCAGTATCGTGTACTGATTATTGTTCGTAAATGAACATTGGTGAAAATAAGGCTTGCTCATGAATTGCCTCAACTAATGATTTCAGGTAAAGTTATAACTATCCATAATTTGTTGACGAATTCAGGATTCCAATTTCATCAGTGGGACTGCCATTAAAGTTTTTTACACATACTAGATACTATAATAAAGTGTTAATGGGGGGAGGGGTTAAGGCGTCAATGTAAAAGGCTATTAATAATATCTCTCTATTACCCACTTTTCTAAATACACAAGACCTCTTTGTTTGAACGTAGAACTAGATCCAGACATACAAACACCTATAACAGTTTAGACAAAGACAGAAAACTTCGAACAAACCGAGAGAAATTAAATTAAATCAAAGCTCTTTTATTCCAACGCGTACTGTCGCGGTTTACAGTATCATTTTGTATAACTGCAGACGCGACAGCCAATTCTTTATGATTTTTTCTTTTCTCCTCTATTAGTATTAGCTCGGCTTTATGCCAGTGTTCCTCTTTGTCTTTCTTTTGTACGCCCTGCCTGTTGAACTTTTATTTTATTTTAGGTACTAATGGAAGCTATTACTTTGACTGCTCTCCGTAATAATCACCTTATGTTTGCCTGGACGGAATCATTGTTCGGGATTCTGTGATGTCTTTTAAATGAAAAATTACATTCATTTCTGTAAAATTATTTTTAAAAATACTGAGAACAAACACCGAATCAAACCCACAGTCACAGTCTCTTTTAAAGTCCACATAAGTTTGTTCAGATTGATCATATGAGGACCATAGTATATTATATTAGCGTTTAGCGTCTTAATAGGAAAGAAACACACAGGTTAAGTGGACCTGTCCAGTCAGTGCACGCATCGTATAGCTAGACTCGGAACAATGTTAAATGTTTAAATAATTTAAATCAAGAGATAACCTATAATACGAACCAATTCAAAAATAGGATTCAATACGACTACTTCAAATGCCAGAGCCCATGTAATTGACAGCGAATTCTAACCTGTCTGCAATACCACGTACCAAAGCTTGACTAAAACATTTCTAAAATTATACATTCCAAATAACCATGTCAACAGAATGCCAAAACTCGGAACAAACATTCATTGTCAATATTCAAAGTTGAAAATTAAAGGGCAATTATATTGGATCCAGTATAAATTCCTGAGCTAGGCGACTCTCTGTGTCGCCGTTCTAACTAATTGATAGGGACGGATTCGGACGCCACCGCTGCAAATCGAATACAAGTCGACTAAGTGAAAGTGAAACCGAGTTCGGTCGAGTGGCGAATTGTTACTGTAATCGCTTCATGAAATTATGTTGACATTAAACTAACGTACTCGTAGCTGTAAGCAAAAAAGGTCCTTGTTAGTTTGATGAATTGGTAATGTTGATTTAAATTTAAGTTCTGGAATATAAATGGTAATTTGGGGTTTATTAGGTCCCGGCTTCGTTTTAAAATTATTATTAAATACTTGACTAAATCGACTAGAGCTAAGAATCGACTACAACTAAGAATCGACTACAACAAGGAGTCGACTAATTTCACCCTTCTAATTTTGAGGCCCATCCCTCAAAATTAACAGCGAGATATTCATTGGATTGAATATTACTTAGCCGGGGGGCGCACGAGTTGTTAATGCCCGCTGATTGACTTCTGTAAACACACTGCGAGCTGCTGAGTTATATGCGCTACGAGGTAATGTCACAATATGAGGATTTGATACGTCGAGAACAACTATGATTCGTCACTAACAATTAAGGACTGAATAATATATTAATTCATTTGTAATCTTAGCATGTACTATAGATGGTCTGGCTGTTCGTGTATGTGACTTTAAATGTTTGTAAACGCACCCACGACAAAGGAGAAATTCCTAGTGTGGGGCAACGTTTTTAAATTAAAAAAAAAAAAAAAAAAAAGATTTACTGACAATTTGAGTATTAAAACTAAGTGCTCGACACATTTGAGATATAATAGCTTATTTACTGATCAAAACAAGTGTTTATAAAAATGAGGTAAGACAAGCAATTTTGTTTTAAAAATTGATATTGCTAAAAGATTCTTTGGAAGTTTTCCAAGGAAACGTTTTAAGCTTCTTCCAAAACTGGGGCATATTAAGAAAACCACTTTATATGGAAACTACTTATTACGTGTTAGATTTATCAGTTAACTTAAATTAAGTACACGAAAATCTAATAGAAAATAGTGGTATAATGAAAATTATCTGACGTTCATATTATAATTTTACATCTTGATAATTTCAAACAAGGAATATCAAACAAAAGGGATTACAGAATTCCCACAACTAGCAGCCAGCGATGCTTAAAAACATTAATCACTAAAAAATGTTGAAGCTCAGATGTTTTTACACCCTATATTTTCCCGACCACATTCCCTAAAATTTTTCTTCACAATCTGGGTTTTAAATCTAGACCAAATGGTACAGTTTTGTCATTTTTATTCCGAGTTTAAAATTTGACATTACCAAATATTGTTGCTATAAGTTTCAGAGCAGTGTTGGTATTTTCCTTGCACGTGTTTCTAGAGAAACTAGTGCAAATCCCCACTTGGTTATGTTTTGTGCTGTAGAATAAGCAGGCAATGTTGTCAGAACAAAATATCTTACTGGCTTCGAACATCTAGGAAACCGCCATTGCGTTGATATGGAAATCATAAGCTTGTACTGCACACATCCTGTTGTTATACTCTTGCACTTACAACACAATACTGAGAAAAGCTGCTTTGGTACATCAGACTGACTATGAAGATGAAGTTTTTAAAATGTTAATTTAAATAGGATTTGTTGCATTCAGAGTGCGTTGAAAACTTTTATTCGATCAAGTATAAAACGAAACATATCATAGACAAGACTTCAAAAACAAAGGCCATTTCAGCAAAATACAAGGAGATACTGAATATTCCCGAAAAACAAAATCCCTGCTTACAAAATTCTCCTTTTAATCCGTATACTAAAAACAGTGACTCACATTCTGTTACTTCGACCGTAGTTCTCATCACGTACGTTCCAACATCTGAATCGTTGTTGGGACAGTTTTAAAAGCAGTAAACGTCCATTACTCATGGGAAAGTTTAGACAATGAGTCGCATGTGTTTATCACGGGAACTTGAGTAATAACGCACTGGGAGGCATCTGTGCAACGTGCCACAGCCGTCACTACGTGTGCTTACTTGCGGACGTGTTGCCAGCGTTAAATTCTCTCATTTAGTTTTTAGAACAGTTCGGAACACGGCCTCTGTTTAATTCTGGCATGTTGGCTTTAACTTGTTTTGTCATTTTGGTCTAGTTCTCGTTTGCAACAGTTTTGGTGTTTAATTTGATCTTTAGTAGCGAGTTTGAATTGTCCATCAGCCCCGGTTTACACTGATGTAATTTGGTACTGTAGGATCTGGACTTCAACGGGTCCGGGTTCGATCACTATCGCAAATAATAGGTTTCAGCTGATTAAATTGCGTTTATTAAGAGGAGAGCTTTATACCATGACTTCACAATCAAAAATCCCTCTACTAGACAAGTCACACATTATTAAACAATTCTGATATATCTTGAGTGATTATAACGAGCCTGTCTGCATTAAGGTTCACTATTGCATACCTACAACCTTTATAGTACGTAAAACTGATCCAAAATATTCAAATATAAATTTGTCCTTGTTTATCAGAGAGTTTAGAGGTCATCTTCCACAAGGACCTCATAAAGAAACCTCATATAAACTACTATGTTTCTAAAGAAAGTATTACCGTACAAATCTAACCCATTTCTTTTATTTAACGACTCTTATCAAAACTCTAGCTTCAATACCAATAAAACTATTCAGCATAAAAATCAAATCGCAGAAAGTACGGTTCCGTATATAAATCGTAGTAATCGTAAAATACTTCGATTGCTAAAACTTTGTAAGGTGTAGCTCGTAAAAGGAGATTACTTACGAGCGTGGCCGGGCTCCAGTTCTCGACATAGATTGGCAAACAAATGAAATCATAACGTGCTGATAGAATATACATAAATGTGAAAGAGCTAAATGACGTAAGCCGATAGTTCAATGGTATACTTAATTTTTCGTACAAATTCTCTTTGACAGACATGTTATCCAAAGACTTGAGACCCACTCAACGTTTTGAACTATCGCAGGAACAAGGCGTGACTGTTGTCGCTCAGAGAATACGAGGGTTAATTATAAAAAGACATAGTTAATTATATTATCTGAGCACTCCAGTTGCTCGCTACTCCGTGTTCATGCGGTCCGTACTGAAGCGCCGACCACCTGCACCTCACCTCCTATATTTTAACGTAAAACTACGTGAATTTAATTAATTTGCGGTGTCTCTAATCTCTTTAAAGAGTGCAGATATGCATTAGCACAGGTTTCATTGAGATTAATATTTGATATGAATTTCAAACTCGGCGTTCACGTTGATTAGTTCATATTTTATTTAGATACATGGATTTTGTCTACTAAAACTAAATCAGGCTGTAATTAGTAAGCACCTTTTCTTCCTCTAAGAATAAATGTTTACCACAAACTCAAAGCAAAGGTTCAAGTAAAAATAAGCCAAGCAATTTATTATCGACCAAGACCATCATTATTCTGAATGGCAACCATGGTGCCTACTAAGGGGATTACGTCATCCTCACAGTAACCATAACACGCGCGAATTATCCCCCGTCCCTCCTATGTCAGTTGCGCGGATATCCGCACGATATTTCCTTCCGTGGCGGATGACGGGGATAGAAATCTATATGTCGGATTTTTGGCACATCACTAGTTGGCGTGTAAGGCCGTATAGTTCGATTAAAGAAAAAAGTTGATTTTTTGCCGTCCGTATTTGTTGAAGAATGGCATTTTCGTTTTTTCTTTTAGGTAAGTTCTACGTACTGGAATGTTATACTCCTGTAAAACCTGGAACAATTTCTGTTCAAAATGAATTTCAGCGAACCTGCACTATTTTGATTTTTCTCGCCAAACTTAAACGGGCACTAAAGCCAACTTTCACAAAAAAATAGTTAGCACATTTTGCACAATTTACACGACCAACTACACGCTTTAAGCGCTAAACTTTTCTAAAAGAAAGATAAAACAACTACCCACCACAGTTTAAATGTTTCGACTTTTAAATTTTCTAAAACCATTTTTTACTGAACCAAGTTTGAAACACGTAGCAACTTATTTGGCTCATGATTAAATTTTATAAGTAATGGTCAAAAGTTGGCGGTTTTTTGGCAATCCCCGCCGTACATTATTTATCGATATGAAATATGCATTAATCAGTGTGAGGCTTTTGTAAACAAGTTTTATAAGTATCGCAGCTGGGTTTAATGAGTTACCGTCTGTTGTAGTTGCTCTAGTGTTTTGTGTCGTCACACGTATGTTTTGTAAACACGTCTTGGATGTACGATCCTACGTCGTATTTACGTCTAAATTGCAAACAGCCACTGAGCACCAAATAAAACAAATGGTAATATAATTCCTTTTTCAAAAGCAACAGCTTTTGACAAACAAACATAAAACATGAAAAAATGAAACCCTTTTCATTCTAACGAATATAATTCCATACAAATAGATGTATGGAAGAAGAATACATGCTGCGCTGACCCCAAATAAATTGAGACAGGGACAGGAGGATAGTGCATTTCAAATTCAATGTATCATTTAAAAAAATTCAAAAAAATAAATAAATATAATGTATCATTTAAAAGTGTATAAATATAACGAAACAAAATTTATCTACAAAATTTCATAAGTTATTTAACCAATCACGCATAATCCAAAAGGTCAGCAAAGCCAAAGACTGCACACAACAAATAATTCCTTTTTTATTTTTCTTCCAATGAAATCGGTAACGAATCACTCCATCGGGAGACTGATTGACAGATGGCCCGTCTACATAATTGAGACGAATGAGACTCTGCTTGTCTGCTCCGATAAATCAGCTCTTGTATTTTTCATCGATATTGTCAAAGTATAACTACCATTTCTACGTAGGTACTCGTACATGCGAGTAAATAATATATTGAAAGCTTTTTTGTAACGTTATTTAGGTAGGTTGGGTACTACTAAAACTTTTTTTTATTGAGTGCGTTATCTACCATCTTTATCAAATAGTTTTTTTTGTTTGTGACATGACGTATCTATTAGTAAGAAATGTCTAGTATAACTTTTTATTTCTTTAAAATGATACAAATGAAGAAATAAAATAAAATAAATAATCACAGGGAAAAATTCATCCGCATCGCTGTCAACGGGAAAGGTGCCCAGAAGGCAGCATTGCCACGTTGAATGGCAATGCTGATTCTTTGGCCAAAAAAATCTATTAGTATGATATACTCTCAAACTGCTCCTTTGAAATTGATTTTGTGACAAAAAAACGGAAATGACAGCACAAACCATGAAATAACATGAGCGAGCATATCTTCGAGTACATCTACGACTTGTATATGAAAAATGTACAGTCTTTTGTTTCAAGTACACTGTCTCGAGTACCTGCAGCGAACATTTCAAACAAAGCTATACTAGAAATAAGTACTTATAAACTATTAAATATCAAATGAACACCTCGAATTGCGAACTCGTTGGAACTAAGACTTGGTACTGGCAGTAAGTAGTGAGTGGAAGTTATCCTGCAATCGTTCCGAACTAACACCGTGTCTTGATATCCGAGAATTGCGCTATTATTGCAAAATGTACAAGTTCGTACAAAACACTACTGTTGTAGGTTATCACTGATATAAAGTTAGGGCAACTTGTATTGAAGGTATTGTAAATATTATATTACAAGAAATATTATGAATTTGATGCAAGTAGGCAAAGTTTTCACTCGAGACTGTACTAGTATTATAAGTTATTTGTAGTTCACTCACCCACCGAAGTAAATAAAACGCACGCGTGCACTGTATTGTTAACCTAAAAGGTTTGCAATAACTTTTGGTGTAAGTGGATTGAAAAAAATACATAGACTATTCACATAAATATCTGTGATCTCCTTTTTCCGTCTGATTGTTTTATTAGATCATCAAATACTATTAAATAAAAGGATTTATTAAAACTTTCGAATATTGGCAACCATATTCCACAAAACTTTCATATTCAAAGCAGACTTCGCAAAATTCAAAAGGAAAGCGGACACATTGAAAAATTCTTCAATGCGAGAACACCTCAATAGCGAAGCATATTTCCAAACATATTGTAACCGGTTGAATAACCAAAATGGCTAAAAGCATTCTCAGTTCTCTGAATCTCCCAAACATGAGCGTAAGAGCAACTTGAAACCAGGTCTCTATGTTACTGGAATCTAGAGCAACTTTGAATTGTAGGGTACCCAGATAATAGCGATATATATGTTGGAACTTAGGCACAGTGATACTCAACCTGCGGCCATATCCATGTGGTCCGCTTTTCTTTTCTACCGCGTTGCTAAGGAAAACAGAACTGATTTTCTTTCGGAGCTACCGTAACTAGCGTGATCAATTTCTTTGTTTGCGGTTTCACACATTTGGTACCGAATGAACAGATTGGATATCAGGCAAGTGTGATGTTTTTTTTAATTCAAAATTTAGCCTAATCAAGAAAGCTTAAACGATGCAGTGAGCGATACAACACCACGTTACTCGTAGAAGATGTAAGAGTACCAATAAATCTCTGCAAACCTACATGCGACCCGCGAAGCAAAAGCTTTGAGTACTCCTGACTCAATAGATTGGGCTGAATGAATGTGGTATTCATAACCTATATACGGTGTAGTCTAGAGTACCTGTAATAATTTGAAGGTAAAGTTTTTGGCAACGTTCCATTCGTGTCAATTGATGCCATTGAGTATAGCTTTTGAAATTTGGTTTGAATGTGGTGGTGTAAAAGGGTTATCTTCATATCGAAAAGTCGGTTTTAACTTTTTTTTTACGTAAAAGGTAAAAAAGTTAAAAAAAAAACCTGAAAATCTCCATTTCAGTCAAAGTCCTGAAAGTCTCTAATATATCCGCTGCAAAACTTGTTCATAAGGATGTTTTTTATCTGGATTTCCCCGTAAAAAAAAACATAAACGTAGCTCACAGAACAGCAAAGGAAATCACGACAAACTCCATCCAACTTTGCAATCGTAGAATTTACACCTTTTCGGAATATTTCGGTTCCAACAATAGCTCAAGGCAGAGTTAAACGCTCGGCTTTAGCGCCGGCTAGAGATTGCATTTGTTGAGTTATGGGCGATGGAACTCGAAATATTTACCAAGTTGCCGACTGCAGTTTGAAGGTGCTCTACGATATTAGACACGTTCGGAGAAGCTAACCTTCTCCGAACGTGTCTAATATCGTATCTTGTGAAATTTGAAAATAAATGGGATGGTAATTACCCTAACGTTTTTTTTTTATAACGGGCCTATCGTAGTTTAACCTTCGGGGTTGCTTTACAACTGCTTAAAACACTGTCCTGTGGGCACTTAATCAAAATTAAGGCCTCCAGCCAGGGCGTAAAAACTTAAAAGCTAAGCGACCACACGTTAAGGGCACCCACTGCGGGTACGGTCCTCGGCTTAGGTCGTCGCTGGGAGAGGACAGCAAAGGGACGGGCAGGATCTGATAGATATTAGTTAGGGACTAATTTAAACAACTACTGGTCGAGGCAGGACCCGAACGTCCCACCTAAGACAATGTTTTATTATTTAGGTTCGTATTACTCGTAACCGGCGTACGTGTATGGAAAGAGTATGTCAGGATCGTAGCAGGCGACGTTCTATATTTTCTGGCATTCCCAATGACGAAAAAGTGTTAGTTTATGTATGATTTAGCAGTCATCCGCGATGTTGATGTAAATTTATACATGTTAGCCTATTCATGCCTGATAACGTATGCTGCGTGACCTGACCTGCACGCTGCAGGATTTAATGAACGCTACTGATGTTGTCAAGTTCGTAGCTGATTTCTGGGCCGTCTATATATTATTTATACCATTGACATGCTAAGAAGAAGAAGCCTATTCGTATTCTGAAGTATAAACTACAATAGTGTATCGTGATTTTGAGAGAAAGGGAAACATCCATACATTCTTATATACTTAAATATTTATCATTTAAAGTAGGAAGTAGGATGGATTGTCCGTGCGAGTGGGATAGAATGCATTCAACAGAAAACTTACGTACGAGTAAACAAAAAAACACACTCGTAAACTGAGCATCATGCTATTATCAAGTAATTTACTAAATACAACAAAAACAAAATACGTACCAATTCTAAGTTCAAAACAATAAAAAAAGTACTTCAGCACAAATTTACAGTTCCTGGTTTCAAAGGCGGCCGCAAGTTATGACGTCACCTTTCCGCAGAGACTGTTCGTAATTAATATTTCCCAAAGCACTTAATATTATTAACAACAGCACAAATTTACTGTCGATACACTTAAAAACGTACTTCAAAGCTGCTTTAATGAAATTACTAGTTCATAAAAACATTCAATTACAGTAAATGAGAGGTTCCTCAGAGAGCGAAGAACATTTTCAGTGATATTATTTTCAGATTATTTTCTTTTTAATTTTATCGAATTCAGCTAGGTCTACTCTAAGGCTACTTACTCTTTTTATGTTTATTGTTTTGGTGACAAGGAAGGTTTTATTTTCTCATGTGTTGTGTGAAAATGATAGGCAATTCAGTCACAGTCTATCTATGTATTCACAAGCATACCATTGTTATTTATTAAGCCACTATCTGAGGCTTAACATTTAGAACATTTTCTATAACACAAAATCTTACCTTATGTTTTTTTCAAATAAATTCAATATCTTATTCAACATTTTATCCCTGTTGTTAGATTTCAAACTTTATCTTTCAAAACCGTGATATGTACCTACGAATACAGTTGAATACAGGCTACGCAGAGGATACAATAAGACAATACGAAGACCACAATGCAGCAATTCATGAAAACACTGGCACTAGCATAAGCTAAAATCGATTTAAAAAAATAACACACAAACCAAGTAGTAGTGATGGGACGATGAGTTTTAAGGATCTTTGACTATCAACTATAGTAAATATTTGATTAGATATAACTATTCGAACGACAGGCCAATTTATAGTGGTTTTTACTAATAACGTGCAGCCTACCTACTTTTATCGTTTTCGGAAAGCAGATACCGAGATGTAACTCTGCGTTCTCAATACCGAAACTTGTTACACACTGGAAGATATAAAACTGCTTTGTTGAGGAAAAATGTTTTTGGAATGGCACCCTCTATCTTTAACCACATTCCTGACTCTATAAAAGAGGAACCTTTAAAAAGTTTTAAAAATAAATTAACTGCACTTTTATTAAATAAATGTTATTACTCCGTATCTGAGTTTCTAGCTGATAAGCTTTAGCTGGACCAGTATGTGTGATGATGAACTGCATCAATATTTGCATGCCAAAATGGTAGAATGTACAAGGATTCTTCAACATATCTGTAACCACCTTATTGTAAATACCTACATTCTGAGCAAATAAATGAATATTATTATTATTATTATATTATTACCGTTGTTTTGGAATAGCAACTTATTTTTAATTATGTTATTATAAAGTGCTCTTGAAAACCGAAGTGCTCTTGAGACTGCTTGAAAACGAGATTATTAAACTATTTCCAGTATTCTTAAACGACATAACACATCAGTACACTTGGAGAGGCATGAAAAGAAAAATGAATAAAATATCGGGATCTATAAGTTTAAATAAGAACTGGTATGTTAATATCTGAAATCCACACGGTCGACGTAACAAATAAATAAACTAAAAAACGGACCGCCTCGGTTTTTGCAGTGAGCATGTGCAATGAAACTTTAATATATCATGTTCCGTGCCGCATTCCAATGGACTCGACTATTGAAAAATAAATAATATTCGGTTTAAATGCAATATGACAACGAAACCGGAGTAGCTACTAATTGAATCGCGATACGATTTTTCGTGATTTTATTTTTATATTAAACACCATCTTCCTTTGTGAATTATGCAGCGATTTATTGCAAATGTTATTAATGGATTTCCGTGTTAAATTGAGTATGAAAAGCAAATATTGAACCTACTGGGTACTTTATCGTAGTTTGCGCGCTGATAAGCCAATTATTTAACGAATTATAGATAATTGTGAATCACGGAATCGCTATGTATATTACCGTGGTTCCAGTACTGAGGTAATGCTTTAGTGCTTATCCAGGTAAGCACTAAAAGGATTGAACAAACATTAGCTAATCAAAGCTAACATATGTTTGATTTATAAATTCAGTTTTTTTTTCTCCAGGCCCTTAGAGATTCTACACAGACGATGCCTATACAGACGCCAGCACATCAAGCTACCCCAAAGTGTCAAATTTTCGCAATAAAACATGAACCTTATTTTTATTGGGATAAAGTGGAAAAACAAAGAAATTTGACACACAATCGGGTAGCTTGATGTGCTTTCCTCTGTGCTTATCGTTAATAAATACGTAAAGTTGCTATTTCATTTAGGTTTAGTTACGCTTAAGATTTCTTTAACATTTATGCAAACTGTAGACATAATGTTGTGACCAACATTTAACATGACTGTTATGAGATAAGCCATTTTTATTTCCGCTCCTATTTCCTTTCTTTAACTCTAAATGTTGCCACAGTAACATATTGCGTTGGTCACCCATTAAAAAGTTACCCACATCACTGGCAGTGTCATGAAACTGGAAAATTGCCAAATTTGCATTGTAACAAGTTCTTCTTGCACAAACATTTTGAAATTATTCAACATTTTTATTGTAATGAGCCGGCTGAAGGTAATTAGCGTTTTATATTTCACGGAGCGAAAGAGTTTAATCGACGGCTATTTAAATGTGGATAAAGGAAGGATGAGTCGTTAAAATATCAACAATGCTTGTCGTAGAAAGACGGCTGTTCAAAAGGCAATTAAATGTTTAACTAAATCAGCTTTATCACGCCAAAGATTCCACTGTATTATGGCATTGGACAACGTTGCGGTTTTAAAAAAGAAGTAGTAACAGAAATCATAAAAAAGGCATGTTTAAATGGTTTGGTCATGTTGACAGTATGAATGAAAGCCGACTAACAAAATGTAGGTGGCAATGAAGCCATTAGTGAAAACCCGGGGAGAGGACGCGCTTAAAAGAAATATACCGGCGGTGTGTGACCCGTCATGTTCTTCGAAAAGGTCAGTACATGCAATCGACGTGTGTGTGTATGACAATGTATGAACGTAAAAGGAGTATGTATGTAAGGATCATAGTAGGTGACATTCTGTAGTTTCTGCCTGCCTCTCATAGGAAAAAGGCGTGTTTTTAAACATGTGATAACACAACTTGCAGTATCTCGTAACAACTGTTTGGTCACTTGCTAGTAACGTCATCCATTCAGTCTCATAATATTATCTCGATTCATCGACAGCTAAGTGTAGATACCGATACGACGAAGGTACTTAAGTAGATGCTTTAACGTCGTACAGTAGACAGCACACACTTCGATCAAGGCTGGCCTAGCGTAGTAAAGAGTTTTAAAATAATAAAGTTACCACTGGCGCGCTGTCTACTGTACATAAAAACGATCAGTTATTGTCATCTTAGCTGGAACTTCTCTTCCACAAAATAAGAAATTATTAAATTTTTTGTAATGACATTTTCGTCTTTAATATTTCATAATAAACATAAAAGTGTAAACATGATGTTTTTATCTGGTATTGCTGTATTACACTCGACTCGCAAAGTCCACTGAAAAGCTCCAGGATTTACCTTTAATAATTTTTTACGTCGACACGAAGCTGTTATGAACTTGCAAATTAATTTAGGCCGGTTTTGGAAACTCAATTTTCGGTTTATTTTATCCGCCAATATTTACCTGGAAGGGAGAATATCAATTATCTGGTCCGTGATGGTGGGCCGTCACGTCATCAATCTAACTAGCCGGTCCTGCTTTATATTTCATAACTTGCTGTTTAGCGGCATTTCATCATAATTTCATTAGTTCAATATTCTGAGGAGTTGATGTAATTAGTTTGGCCTACTTTGGGTTTGGGGAATTCTTGGACAACTAGTTCGTAATTTGATTGATTTAATTTTTGACTGTCGTTATGGCCCAGCGGTTAAGGTTTCGATCAGTGCTCATGCCCTCATGCCTTTCTCTGTATGAGAAGAGGTATTTGCCCCGCACGGGGACGGTAAGGGGCTAACTTATTATTTAAGTTGCGTTAGAAAATATTCGATTTTGCTATCGACTTGGCAGCATTTGAGAACTCTATACAGAAGTTTTACAGGACACGTTTTAAAATACAGCTATGCCATTTTCAAATAGGACAACCCCAATCATTTACATACATTTTCTTAATAAACTAGATAAAAACGATTAGGTAGGTACGTTCTAAAACTATTCCGGAGCGTTTATAAAAATAAACTATTCTTTAAACTTACATCGTTTTGTGTAAGTTAAAGCTAAATTAATGGATTCGCCGCATTACATAACGGCTTTTGTTTAAAACACGGCGTTGTTTTGTATTACGTTAAATCAATGTTCAGCTACAATGTCATCGTTAAATTTAAAATGGTCGCAATAGATAGTGTGGTTGTGTTAAAACTGTGACCAAGCACGCTTAAGTTGTGCTGAAGTTAGTTCGGCCGTAATATATTCCGGCTGAACGTTGTACAAAACAACTAGCTGCTATGTAATGCAGCCAATAATACAATATGGCTGCGACGTTGTCCAATTCGCGTCAAAAAATTAAAAACCTCTCTAACTCCGAAGGCCTACATATAAACTAAAAAAAACATCACAAAGGCTAGCTCAAATCCACTCGACCTAGATTCGTCGCACAACATTTTTCAGTATCTTAAGAATTTCATCTACTTTGTTTTCCTACTTGAACTATCAAGAGAGTATTTAAACGGAGATTGCCTTTATCCGCCATGCTCAAGCACTTCAGTAATTTGATACAGGCTCTGAATGAGGCGGCTCGTCCTACTTTCGAAGTTAAACATGTCTTAGGTGTTACCTAGCCTAAAGCTGGCTTAGCTTCTCTCTCTAAACTTGTTTCTAACGATTGGGTATTCCGGGTTCTGTACATACAGTGTGACTTGTAAAACGAGGGACACGGGCCTTGAAAGACGCACGGATGTCACGACTGTCAGGTTGGTCTGATGAAGGGATCCTAACCGGTACAGGCTGGCAGAATATTAATTCTGGCTGGAACTAATAATATATTATGGCAGCCGAAGCTCGAACACTGAAGCGATTTTAGGATGGTTTGAAATATAGGACGCATCGATTGTTTGGTTAGTAGCAAAGTTGTTTTGGACACGAAAGTGTAAAGAGGTACTCTAAATCTATACTATCTACACTAATATAATAAAGAGGATAGATTTGTAAGTTTGTTATGAATAAACCCAAGAACTACTGGACCGATTTCAATTTTTTTTTTCACCACTTAAAGGACTTGAAGGAGATGTTGAAGTTCGAAGAGGTGGTCGAGGGGTTCTTACTTTTGTAAGAACCCCTCGCGGACAAAGTCGCGAGCAAACAGCTAGTAAATAAATAAATTCGCGCCGCTATCATTAATAGCTGTACCCTTACATTTTAAAGAGGAGACGGGTAGGAAAAATTAATATGAACGTACTCTAGAATCGGATATCTACGTATATAAAAAGACATTATAATACACATTCTGAATTGATAGGCAAGTAATGAACTTAACCTGTAGGGACAATGTGATAAGATCCGTTAGGTGACATTTGCGCAGGCGACTGCAGCAGGCTAAAATCTTTTGAATAATATAAAGTATGATCCGATTCCCCTTAGCACTTCAAAATGGGTATAGGCCAGACGAAATTGCCACGATATTATTTTTTTATTCAATAATAAGAACAAGAAATATTTTCCAATATTTTCTTAACAAAGGAACGACATTCGAATACTGATTACCCGCCCCCAGTGGGTATGTCCCTTGTTTACCCAGTCATCCCTTGTATTAGTTGGGTGAATGTTGTGGAATCTGATGGCCGTGTTATCGGTAAACTTGATCGGAGATAGGCTCCGACTTAGGAACTAGACACCACTTGTTATGTAACTTGGTCTGGACCGCAAAATTAAGTCTAGCTGTACTAACTTACTTCTACACAAAGTCACTTACATACATTCTGTGATCTTTCGCGCACAGTAAGATCACAGGAATATTGATATAAATACTCACTTCATACTTGTTTGAGGAGTTCGTTATGTATGTATGTTACATCTATGAATATGAAGTACAAATAAGTAACTATTGCGAAGCCACCAAATTAGATATCACAAGACAAACTTTAACTTAAGTAATGTATCACTGAGAGTAATTACTTATATTGACATTAGTAGGTCACGGAAGACCTTGGCCTTAATAAACAAAACTCGTCATAATATCTACGTAATAAGTAATCTAATTCCAAAAAAATATGACAGCTTTAACAGGCAGGAAATTGATACTTCACGAAATTAAGCCGTAATTAATGAGACAGATAAGCACCCATTAAAATTGAGACCAAGATTTTCAATAATGATACGAAAAAAAATGAAACCCTACCTGATTCAGGTCGTTTTTTTTTAAGTCATTAATGTGTATTTTTTTTAAGTTCATTACAGCTCGTGGGAGGGTTTAGAGTTCGGTTTTAATTAAATCGAACTCATCCGAAGCAACGTGGTTTCGGTTACGGTTCGTAATAATTCGGGTACTCGCGTGTGTTGTGTGCTCGTGTTATGATTTATTTCTCGGGAACGCGATTATTTCATTGATTAAAAGTGGAGTATTATTTTCCAACGGCAATGGAGAGAACTTTATAATTAATTATAATTATATTATTCTACGCAAAATCGATGTTAAGGTTTTTTTGGTACTCGTTACATAACAATTAGTTGGAACATTTATGTGGTTTACGGTTAACCTTGTTATAACTTGGTAAAAATGAGGCTTGTGGCTATGTTTTAACAGCAGCACGGGTAGATCGAAGGTCATGCTACGCTTGCCAAGATCAGTGACCATCCATTTCCTATCGTGTCACGGAAAGCACGGCTGTCATTCGTAGATCTTTGACAGTCGCTAGTCGTTGCGGATAGTCAGAACCCAGAAAATGTGACAACCAGTCTTATGAAAAGATATCATTCAGAAACTAGGTTTTGGAGGTCAGACAGGCCGTCACTCCATGGAAAATACTCGTATTCTGCTACATCCGATTAGTCTGGAAGCCGACTGGATGATGCTGATGATGAATTTGCTACAAATAAAAAATTGTTAGCGAACATCAGTAGGTTAGTATTAACATCGGTCCATCCTTTTCAGTAGATATTTATAAAAATAACCGATTCCTTTATTTTAATGAGAAGGTACCTAAATACAGGTGTTTCTAAGAACGAAACCTAACTAAGGTAGTCCTTAAACATAATTAGAGACGACGGATGGCAGAAATTCGGAATATTCGTTATAACTTTATCATCTAGGTACATTTTAATTAACTGGATCATAAATTAGATTTTACTAACTAGGCTACTAAAAAGATGTTTATTTAACGATAACGCTCTTTGGTAAATAAAGTAGCTGAACTTTATAAAACCTTCTTAAATCGTTGGTAACATATTGAATCGACTATGATTTGATGATAATAGAATCTGGCTGATCACATCAGTCACGTATCAGACGGTCAATGGATTCAACGCCAGACCCAATCAATGGGTCCCTTTATATGGCAAGCGACATCGCGGCAGGCCCAGGTGGATATAGAGAGATGAGCTGGATTCCTTCGATGAGGACAGGTCCCAAATAGCACAAGACAGAGGGTAGTTTAAGGAGTGCAGGGAGGTCTCTGACATGCAGTTGGAAATCCAGGCTAATTACATAGTGTAACAAGATTAAGCTTAACCGTGGATTTTGTCTAGGATAAAAATTTAAATCAAATATTAAATCGATGTCTCTGAACTACATTACGTCCGCTGATATTTAAATTACGAGTTACAAGTTGAAACTTTTGACATACGTTTCGTTCATCAAACGAACATGAACCCGACCCACAGCCCGCACATCACAAAAACGTCTCAACCGATATCGTCGACGTATCGTTGACGTTCTAAATGAGACAAGTGGAGCGCGACCTGACGCGACGTCTATAGCCGCCGCGTCAGGTTATGGCTGTAGCGCCACGAGTCGTGACTCGAGACGGAAATGATACCGGCAGCACATGAGAACTGAAACGTCGTAACTCATCAAAGAACAGAAAAGCGGTGGAGACACCATAATATTAAAAAAATCTAGACTTCCGATCATAATTTAATACGGTGGTAATTTATTGTTTGTTTTATTAATCAAAATTATTAGAATCATCATGATCATCACTTTTATTGTCCTGAATTACATAACTAATTGTTGTCCCTCTCTTTTTACAGGTACTGATGTCAAAACATCCACATCTAGTAAGATAATATTTTTTATACCCCAAGCACACGTTATAATTAAAATAATATGTACCAAATACCCGACCGGCCGCCCGTTATCCTTCCTAATTCAAACAAACATGGAAGATATAATTTCAAATATTTTCTCAAGACATTTTCTCGTCTGAAACATAGCATTGGGTCACGGAAGTCGCTCGCGGGCACACATAAAGTACAAGGGAAATGAGATACCGGTGTCTCGATGTTTGGATCAACTCCACGCATATAATTAATTTATGTTCTACGGTTTTGTAATATACCGTCGGTGTTTATGTATTGTGACTATTGAAAATATACTTAAGGTTGTAATTAGATCGTGTCTGGATTACTTTTTATCAGTCCCTGTTTGGTGTAGACTCGAGCTGCGTAGTAATACAGTAGCAAATCAAATATACTATTACAGAATGTATGACTAAAAACATCTTAGAAGATATTATATATATATTATTTTTTTCTATGGAACCAACAGTGAAATCGCTAAAAAACCTCAGCTGTTTATAGATTATCATCGTCAAACTGTACCAAACATCCGCATTTATTGTTACGATTATAGGATTAGTCAGTGAGGTAAGAGGTGTTCAGTCATTTGTACTCTACGACACGTTTGGCGCAGTGGCTGAGCGATCGGCTGCTGCGCTACGTGTCGTGGGTTCGATCCCTGCACGAAACAAATATTTGTATGGCCTACGGGTAGTTGTTCCGGGTCTGGTTGTTTGTGTTTGTGAGTATAAATCTTTGTACCAATGATTCAGGAGATATTCCTGGAGTGGGGCAACTTTTTTTTAAAATAAACTTTGTAAACCTACCAGTCAACAAGTGACTGATAAGTTGACTTGAATAAGGATTGAAGACTCATCAGTTTGTAAATACCTATAAGAAACGTATCCAAATATATTCCTGTACCTATCTATTTTAAAATATCTATGACGGAATCCATACTCATTTGCATAAAGGAGCTCATTCTTATCCAGACCGCTTATACAGCTTCAATTTAATCTCGCCCGTTAAAGAGCATCCGTTATAGCGACGCCATTTTGTTTATAAGTTTTCACTCGTGTATTACACGGTGGATAATTTGAAAGCAATATCTTGACTTCACTCGTAAACAAAGTGAGCGGAAAAGAATTGCAGAGTTGCGTTGAGCTCGAGTTAAGACATCAGGTTTAATGTGAAAAATCTCCACTTTCGACGACTTATCTTTTTAAAAAGCAAAAAACAACCATAACATCATGCCTGTATTTCCCCGAAGGATTAGACAGAGGTGTACCTAAGTATACCCACATTCACCAGTTATATTTTTAAGTCCCGTATAATAGGGGCCATATTGCCATCAACCGGGGCAGATCCAGACTCTTAATAAGACTGAAACTGAGAAATTCCTAATGAATAATCCTAACAACACATTGCTCGACCCGGGAATCGAACCCAGGACCTCTAGCCTAGCAGTCGCATTTACGGCCACTAGACCACCGACCACTTTAGGAACTTTTCATAAATAAATAGTATCCAACTCTAATCCAACTTTAACTAAAGTTACGTTAGTTAATAGTTAATTGACGTCCGATAATTTTGTAACGGATGCGTTCTGCGAACTTATCGGTCGGCTTTGTAGAGAAATAGTTTTACACTAATACCTAAAGTTTTGTTTCGGCCATTAGTGCGGCCTCATCGGGCGAGCCACGTACTTGTTGTGGCTCTATCGGCGCAACTAATATAAGCTGAATTTCGCGTCATGAATTTCGAATTTCGGTAATGTTCGTGAAATTAATATACAATTACCTACTGATTAAAAATGCATTAGTTGTTTAAGTTTACATGTGATGGGCACTTTAAAAAGAAGATGTCACTTGAAAAAAATGTGAGGTTATAAAAACGTTCAGCGAAGTGTCAAAACTTCTAAACCTTAGACTTTAGCTACGGAGAAAAAAAGTAAAATCGGCCAATATGGCGCCCGAACATAAATTCGAATTCGTCGACGAGGCCCACCATCATCAATAAGAAAAATAAAAGTTTGACGGCCCGTCAAAACAGTATGAATAAATAAGTGAAGGGCAGGACTCAGGACGAACAGTAAGCCTACTCGTGCACAAACTTAGCTAAAATATTAAACGGTCGAGCCTCGAATATCGAAGTTGCTTTGTAACTCAATGTTTTCTTAAGATCTCTTTGGTGTACCAGGGGATAGATAATGTGACATTCTATCTGCGATAACAACTGTCAACCGATGGTTTGTTAGTCGAGAAACGACGTCACATTTCGATAGTGCATGTCAGTTACATTAGCACGAATTTCTTGCCAGAAGATTACCAACCAAACAAAACAACTATTTGTACTAAGATTGAAACAGGGCCTCTACATTACGTTCGTAAAACTAATTTCGTTTGCCTAATAACTAGGTAAATTGACGTTTTCAGTTGGAAAACTTCTTGCAAGAAATCCGTTCTAGGGCTACTAATAGTCTCATACATTTTGGGGCTTTCTGTTATCGCTAGTACAATGTTACATTATCTAGTCTCTCCAGAAAGTGCTTTGCAAAGGCGGCGTATGTTCGCACTTTGAAAAAATCATGCAAATTTAACCCTTATTGGATTTGTTAGTAGTATATTGGCATGAATTTAGACTGAATTTGCCTTAGGTTATTGTGCAATATTACACTTAAAGGTAGATGATGAACATTTGAGAACCTGTTAATACAGTCTATTTAGTAGTACTTACGTAATTTTTGCTTCCGATCAATATATAAAACTTTACAAAGATATTATATGACGACCTGTATTTTTTTCATTCATGAGTACAGGAACACATTAAGGTATACAAAATGACGTCATATCACGTTATCGCACTCGAACCCCAGCTCCCAAGCAACTTGAGAAAACCTTAATTGATTTTCCGTGTTCACGAGAATCCGTCGCGTGAAAAATGACCTTACCTACTTCCGCAGGTAATGCCGAATAAAAAGTTGTTCCTTATGCACTTAATTATTCATAATGTTTGCCGGTGATACCCTCGTGAACTTCCTTCGTCCTTGTCACTGTATTAAGTGACAAATTATAGCCGAAAATCGAAGGAATTTTTCATGAACACTGCCGCTGTGCTTTTTGTGAGAATTTCTCAACAAAGATATTTTCGTTAGAATTTTTGTTACGTTAAATTATTGTATCAGCATTTTCATTCATATAAGATAATTTTCATTTTGAGACGGTGACTTTTAATATCAGTGTTACCTGTCCAGTATAAATAAATAATAATATTATTATCAAAATTAATCAATTTTTTTATAAATAAAGGAGAAAGATTTATTAGTAATGGATAAACTAAAAAAAGTACCAAACCAAATATAAATCTTTCATCTATAATAGCTACATTATTAGATAGTAACATTGGCTATTTTTTTTATAACCACGCTTTAAAAGCGGTGGAGGGGACGTCAAAGTTCGAAGGGAAAAGTATGGAATACACGCGGGCGGAGTCACGGGCGAAGTGCTAGTTACTAATAATTTGGTATCATTTGTCATCTACGCTCTATTTCAACGCTAAAACAAGAATATTATACGATACATTAAAATAATTACATAAATATTACTCTTTCATCCCAAACCCTCGCGAAAAAGCTTTGGACCGTTAAACTTACCGAAAGCACTTTAATTAACAGAGAAAAACAACAAAGCATAAAATAAAGCCACAAGAAAAATAATTAAACACAGACACAGGTTATATTGAAAACGAAAAAGCAAATAACGAAAAAAGAAAAGCGCGTGTGTTTTAAATAAAATAAAAAAAAAGAAACGCAAAGGGCTTTGCGTTGGAAAAAGGGATTTGGCCTGACATGGGGGATGGCTTTATCATCATATCTCGTATACACACTCTGATATTGTCTGTCTGTTCAGGTTTTATTTTTGCTCGTGATGCGTTGTTTATACGAATACGGTTGGTACATATGAAACGGTTTCAATATTTGTGGCGGCGATGTTTCTTGGTTCAACGCGTAGTTTTTTTTTAACTGGGTATGTTTTGTATGGCTGGTTTGTACAGACGCTAGCACATCAAGCTATCCCAAACCGATAAATTTTCCCAGTTGAACATCATCATCCTCCTGCCCTTATCCCAATTTATTTGGGGTCGGCGCAGCATGTTTTCTTCTTCCATACATCTCTATTTGCCGTCATCTCAAGGGTCACCTCTTTTCTTGCCATATCATCTTTCACACAATTCATCCATCTTTTCTTTGGTCTTCCTCTACTCATGTAACCCTGCACCTTCACACTCAAAACTTTCCTCACAACATGGTCCTCATTCCTTCGCATCACATGCCCATACCATGACAACCGATACACAACTTCTCGGTCACAGGCGCCACTTTCAGACTTCCTCTTACATACTCATTTCTTATTCTATCCATTCGCGTAACACCACACATCCCCCTCAGCATTCTCATCTCAGCTGCATGTAACTGCCTTTCATTCATGCCTTTTGCGGCCCAACATTCTGATCCATACAAGACAGCAGGTCTTACCATAGTTTTGTAAATCTTCCCCTTAAGTTTAAGGGGAATATGGGGGTCACAGGTTGTTCCCGTTACCTGCCGCCATTTCATCCACCCTATGTTAATTCGGTGCTTAACAGCCCGATCTATTTCTCCGTCACTTTGCACGAGTGAACCGAGATACCGAAAGTCGGAACAGACCGGGAGAAGCACGCTGTTAAGCGACATTGCTTCAGGACTGGAGAGACCCCCGAAAACGCAGAACATATATTCAGTTTTGGTTCTGCTGATTTTCAAGCCTACACTCTCCAGCCTCTGTTGCCATTTCTCCAGTCTGCTCTGGATCTCAGGTCCATCTTCACCGACAAGAACAATGTCGTCGGCAAAAAGCATGCCCTGGTGCATGCTTTTTGCCGACGACATTGCCAGTGCCTCTTCCTGTATGTCCGACGTCAGAGCGTCCATTATCAACAGGAAGAGGTAAGGGCTTAATGCCGACCCTTGGTGCAGTCCTACAGCCACACTGAACTTGTCGGTGTTGCCAGCAGATGACCGGACATACGTCCTAGACCGGCTGTACATTGCACGAATTAACTCCACATACTTCCCAGGCACACCTTTCTCTTTCACGGCCCATCACAACACCTCCCGGGGCACCCTATCATACGCTTTCTCCAGATCAATGAACACCATATGCAAGTTTTTATGTGCACGTCTGTATTTCTCACACAGCTGACGGAGTGCAAAGGTGGCGTCCATTGTTCCTCGACCTGGCATAAACCTTCTTTTGTAATAAAATTTGAAAAACTATCAAAGAAATTTGGCAGATTGGGGTAGCTCGATGTGCTGGCTTCTGTACATACCTACCAGTGCTCTCTCAGTGGCTGACATACTACTGATTTGGCTTTATGCGCATCGTCTCCAAACAACATACCTCCTTGCGCGTAGAAGCTTAGCCAGTGGTTTTCTCTTTACGTAATAAATATATACATTTTTGGGGTACGTATTTGAGGCTAGCTGAAAATTTGTTCAATACTTCTCTTATAAAACCTAAGTTCAGAACCGATGACGTGGCTAGAGGGAGAAGGGCTAAATCAACCCTAACATATGTTTTCAAACAGAATTTTGTTACAAAGTATCTACATTTCGCAAGTTAGGTTCCATTTAACGAGAGGCGAGCCTATTGCCATCGACTGGGTACAAATTTAGACTCCAGGCTGCTCCTTAAATTACAGATTGAATAACCCAGGAATCTAACCCAGGACTTCATGCTCGGCAGTAGTACTTGGAATCACTAGACTAGTCGAGCTCCATTCAACCTCTTTTTTTGTTTACTATTAACCTCTTTAGGGAACTTTGTGCTCATAACTACGATCAACTTTTAATACGAGACCATCCCTCAAACCGAGAATAAAAACCAGCTGCTCCATACATTTGGTCAATTTTATTTATTTGTTTATTTGGTTCACCAACAATTAAATACAATTATTTGAAATTAAACATGAGCAGAAAACAGGATAACTCACAAACAGAATCACTTACAGGTAACCTCTGCATGCACACAAAACGTTGTTATTACTCACTAAGGAAGTAAACAAAAATACTATTTTATAAAGTTGCACTGAACATACTATATTTTTTTAGGAATCAGCGTTAATCCCTAAGTAATAGTTGTTCATAATGATGGGTACAATGACCCCTTCAGAAGTTAAGTATGAAGAAAAAATAACCTTGTATAGCTCAAAAATAAAATAAATGATATACTTTGTAGTCCGGTGTCTATATGGACGGGACAGGTGACACCCACGACTGCCTCAGGGAATATATAAAATAACATTTTATATTTTTATATCCAAATCGAAAAATATACCTAAGTATTATTTAGTCCACTGATATTTTTATGTTCTGGGTGATTACAGGCACGTGTTAGATTATTTTAGCGAAAATTTACTGTTACTATTACGACTCGTGTGTCTGCTGAAGTGCTAATTACCTCTAAAATCTGTTTTTTTTTTCTATGGGGCAAACCCGCCACCCTATTCCCAACTACAGCAACTACTGCAAGCCAGAATCAAAGTGTATATTTGCAAGTAATAATAATGTCAATTAGGAATATAGATTTGAATATGGAATAGCGTAAATAAACTCCTTCTTCATTCCCGTACAGCTGGTAATCACCTAATCACTGTGTCAAAGCTCTGTCAGTCTCATGTCTCTATATAATATCCGGCTGCAGGCAATGTTACCGATACACAATAACTTTGCCCGGGCCAATCTCCGCCCGGATATACCGGCTTCACTTCCCATAAAGCCACTTCACACTGGCTTCGATTATAATCTCAGGTAGCTTGTCTCTGGATTTATATTTGTGATGGATTCTGAATAGGAAGACTCAATGAGGGAAGTCAACATCAGATTCAGTCAGACGTTTAGAAATTTGATGACAAAGTGGTATCATCTACTATTAGTATAAACAATTAAATATAGTTATTAATTGAATCTCTTAGAATTTAATAGTAAATTCATGTGGAGACCTATACTGTAGGTGCACTTCTGCCTAACCCTACGGGGAATACAGCCGTGATTATGTATGTTTTAGAATTAAAAGTTATTGAAAAAGAACATTATTTACTGTTTAAGCAAAGTAAAACTGCAGGTAGTTGTTCCGAGTCTGGCTGTTTGTGTATGTGAGTTTAAATGTTTGTAAACGCACCCACGATACAGGAGAAATTCCTACTGCGGGGCATCGTTTAAAAAAAAAAAAAAGATATTCAGACGCCAAGTACCTGCAAAATTTCCAGCTTGGTAAAAAGTAACTGAAAAAATAAAATTTGAAAATAAACAAATGAGAGTCATGTTCTGCCTCCTGCACCATCCACAATAGTTTTCTAAAAATGAGTTTTCATAAATATCTTGCACGTTACACAAAAAAACTATCGTGGAGTATTTATGACACCGTGTATATAAATATGACGGGATATTTATATTTACGAACATCAGAGCATTATTAGATACCGAGTCCGTACCAAATATTTACATGAAAGAACGTTTTCACGCGTGTCTCCTGTGAGAATTCAAAAGCTTATTACTCGTATGTAAGTAAAAATAAGGAATTTCCTCTACGATGGCAAAAACTTAACGTGATGGGCTATTTAGGAAAAAGCAAACCCATGCTTCTATGGGGCAGACGATTAGATATTTTTACAGAAAGTCTCCCTCTGTCTTCATAACAAAAATGTAATGAAGGCATAATTACTATGTAAGGTGAATTGTTAATTATGTTTATTTTTTAATAGGTCTTTTTAGACACTTTAACACGTCAATATTTTAAAAACTTAATAGTGCCTATGAGGATTACTCAATTAATCCTTGTTAAGAAATACCGAAGGAAACTCAGTGGTCATGGTCTCTTTTAATAGTCCATTACATTATCTATGTGAGTCTAACAATGCAGGGCAAAATCTGGAATGGGCTTCTTGAGAAAAAGCCATCTTTGAGGTGTGGGCCCGACGCTTATCAGTGTTCAGAAGGATGTAACTGATTCAAACGTTTTCCAACGAAAGAGATTGTAGATATGAGCAATGACTACCTAAATATGTTATCACCTTTTCTGCCAGAAAACGAGACAGTAGAAAATGTATTGTTTGTCGGTCACCTGGCGTTTAAAAACAGTCCAAACGAATCGTCTATCTTGTAACTCCTTTACAAAACATGACTCCAATTTTACAAAACTTCCTTACACACAAAACTTGCTTCGCTAATGGAGCATGAAAAAGACACATCATCAAGAACCAGCCAAGTTAAAGTAAGTCCGACCTAGCGCCCATAAACTTTCATTGTATGCGCTCAATAGTAGCTGGTGTACTGCTGCAATAAAGATAGAAACAGAAGGCTAGCTCATTAAAACGATCGAAATCCAACTGCAATCCGCAAATAGACGCCGCACAGCGGGCTATTACAAACTATCACAAACAAATGACAATCTCTGTTGTCGCTGTACGAGAACGTATCATTATGTGCGTGCGTTTTCGCTAGTTGTGTGAATCCGACCTTCTGTATCCATGTCTTTTGTGGTACTGCCATTCCTGTTTCGAATAGTCTCCATAACAATGTGTTATGTGGTGTCGAAACGCTTCGTACCTCATTAATGCCATAATACGAACAAAGGATTTTAGTTTAGCTTCGAGTTAAGCGCCAAACTGGGTGAGCACACATTTGTATTGTTATGTTTTGTGTAGGGATACAATTTGGTCGCGGTCAGTCAGACGTGCTTGTTAATTCACTAATTACGCGCAAGCAAGTGGTGGTACATACGTTTATGTCAAATACGAAATTTTGTTTGAGATTCTTTTTATATTCGTTGATACACGCTCATTTGTTTGCTTGCTCGTAAAGGCGCCTTACTAAGGTTTCTTTGGGTGTAAGTTGAAGTTAGATCTATGAAACGTGTTAACACAGAATGCAGTGGAATGCGAATCACGCACCTTAGTACGGTTAAACAACGCATAACCGTCCGGTGTTGTGGGGCATAAAATACCTTCGCTTGAAATAAAGCGAGTTCACATTCGAACAGGCACTGAGGTTATAGTGGCTGTTTTAACTTCACTTTTTTAATACAGGCACTGTATTCCGTACATTCTCTTCCAATTTAAAAAATACACGTCATTTATGTCTACGTCGCGATGTATCATGAACATGTAATATTTCAAGAGTTATCAACGCAGCCCCGTACGAGCGGCAAGGTCACGGGAGCCGCATCCCTGTACGGGGACGTGTTGTCAGCGTGTTACATAATGCGTGCTTTCATACAAACTTTGGTACTTACAAGCAAAAACCGCAGCCCCGTATCACGAGCCGTTGTGAGTTCTAATGCGATATACGCCTTACTGAGACACCTCATCATCTTCACCTGCCTAGAATTTGCCCAACTATGTTGGGGTTGGCTTCCAGTGTAACCCGAGGAAACTGAATACATGTACCAGTATTTTACATGAAGCGACCTATCTGCCCTCCACAATCCAGTTAGTGGGCAACACCATACCTCTAGACAATAGTGGTTTGTCAGACTTCTGACTACTGTCAAAGATCTACGAACGACAGCCAGAACCAACGGCTTAAACGTTCTTTCCGAGGCATGGAGGGGTCTCGATATGTTATGAATGGTCACCCATCCACAGACTGATCTCGGCAAGCGTAGCTTAACCCGTGCGGCTGTTATTATTTAGCCACGAGCTTACTGAGACACCTAACAGTCAAAAAGTCGCTTAAGCAGAAATCGACAGCCCAGCAATCTAATTTCAGAGGTAATGTCGCTATTAGAGCATCTAACTATCGCAAAACGCGCCCGGGGACTTGCCATAACGGTAAAGTGTAAATGTTTTCTTACCAAACGGCACAATGGTGAAGTAATAATGGAGAATGGTGTCCTCTGCGGATACGTCAGTAATATTACGATGGCCGACATTCAGGCTTACGACATTACGTAAATAACAATAATATCAAACGTATAAAATGTCGTTAACATTGAAATAGTATGATTATCTCGTTTTTATACCGACATGCCAGTTTTATTCTATTGTTTCTTATTCCTGTGAGTTCTATATTAGATCGTTTGCGAATGTTCTAGGGATATTTTCGTTGTATTCCGTTGTTGGAGCTTTTCTATTTTAAAAGGCAATCTCGACTTTTCACAAAAAATATTTAATAAAACAAATAGAAGTCATTCTTTTAACTTATTTAATCAATCAAAAGTAAGTAAAGTAATCAAAAGTACTGACTTCTTATTAATATTCTACATTATTTTTAATATAAGTAATATCGTTATGACGCGAAAGATATATTCATATTAGCGTAGGTATAATATGCTCCGTTGTTTCACGATTACTACAAAGCAATATCTATTTCATATTTTCACATAAATTTCAACATTAAAATTCAGTCGATTCAAAGGTATAATACAATAACTGTCATTTTACTAATGCTAGTATAAATGGAGCATATTTATAAGAACTGCTATTAACAATTTAAAAATAACTAAGTTCACGTCGAATGACTAACGTATCAATTAAACATCGGAGAGGTCGATGTTAGTGTTACTGGCAACATTCTTAAGTAACCCTAAACTGTACGAGTAGTATCCCTTCCCGCGTGCTCCAGTTTGATTGTTTTTCATGTCGGTGCTGGCCCGTCGCGATCCTTTGTTCTGCCCCAGTTTACCGTTTCACTGCAAAGGACGCTTTCATGTTTACTCCTCAAGTTTCTTGGACCCCTTCCAGTCGCGTCACTCCCAGTAAAATCCCCTGGAATCTAGCCACAGCGATAAAATACTAAAAAATATCACTTCAAAAATTATACCTAAGAGTTTTGCAAGAACTATTTTGAACAGTCAATATTTTATTTAAATGTGTACGCCATTTGTACATGACGTTCTAGATCACCCACTGACGTGTTTGTGTTTACACTTGATGAACTTCCGGAAACGTTTTTCTCTTTGCAATTTTACACATTTGAAATATCAAAGCGGTATTTTACACTAAATAAAAACAGGGAAATATTGTTTTGGAAATCACTATTAGTTATGTTTTCCTTGTAACCGTCAAGTAGTCAAGGAATTGTGGAAAGATATAGCAAAGTTCAGACCATTTGTTGGGTTATAAATCGTGCTACATCACACGAGTCATTTGTATTTCTCTAAATGTCTGCGACAAGGATGCGATGTTTCACTCAGCAACTACTTACATCGAGAGCAATAAAAGTGACTGATAACTTGTCTCATATTTATTTGTTCGAGATACTACTAATAAATAGGTAGTTTCACTTACTCTTTCAATATCAATTTATGACATCTATTTCTATGTGTTCTATTCCTTCGTGTACTTATTAGGCAGTGCCCTAATAGGTGCTCGACTTTATTGTTATTTCTTCAATCGCTTGAATACTAATATAGCTATATTCAGCCATGTTAACAAAGTGGTCAAACCCGTCAACCAGTTTCCGTCCGGGCTATACGTGCTTTATTTATAACAGCTAATTTGCATGCATTTAAATGACTTACATTATGTTCAACCCCCAAAGTATTTTTTAATTTAAATTGTGCAAATCTTTGGAAACCGCACTACTGTTTCCTTCTGCAGTATTTTACTGAATTTGCCTAGAACTAGTTTCTTTGCAAAAATAAATAACTAAAAATCCCTCCAGCGTAAAAACTTTTGGTACGAAAAACTCGCAAGTTCCAGACAATTTTTTTGATTTATTGTCAAAGAAGACTGTTTTGTACGATCTCTCTCGCGTTTCGTAGTTAAATCAGTGCGGCTTATGGCGCTTTTAATCGAGCAATTTAATAAAATGAATGTGGTCTATTAGTCGGACGGGGTTGCCGTCAACCGCTTACTCAACAGTAAGCTTTTCCTCTAAGCGTTTAGTTTAACGTTTTATGTTTATAGTTAACTTTATCTTTGGCGCTGTGACAAGATTTGTAGAAGTACAGCTTATTATGTAGGTAGTATTTTATTTTCTTATTAGCGTGTTTTCTAATAATGTTTTTGTAGCTTGTATCTTCAACACGTGAAGGCACATAAATATAGTTTGACTACCAAACTTTCGGCCGTAGTTGGATTTGGTTCTTGTAGAAGTAATCATATTTATGTTTTGGCAAATATACTAAATTTATTTAAATCTACACAGATGATACTAACTTAATTTTTAAATGAAAATTAAATTATTGAATTGAATAATTGAAATTTAAAGCCATACTTAATTATTAAACATAAAATAACTGGCGAAATGTGGAAAGCTAGTTTAGTTCTGGATTCGGTGTCTAGTTTTTTACTACTTACCTACTTTTTATCTTCGGCTTCCCTCTAACGAAAATTGACGCCGCGCCGCTGATGCACCTATAAATGCAGGACCGCCTTTAACCTATTGGAGGCCCCGCCTCTACTTACACCTTCGGAGATTAGAGGCGTGATATTATGTGTATGTTAAGTATTAAAATGTAGGTTTGATCATGTAGGTATTTTAAATATAATTTCATTGCTAAAACTGCCCGAGAATGCATTCAAAAATACAGGTTCTACTATTAAATACAAAGACAGGTGCACATTCTATACAAGAAGATGGCTAAGCCATAAACTTGAGACAGCAATATAACGCTTCCCCGGCAGCAACTAAACGTGACTTGTTTCCTTTTAATATTTCCACAGACACCTCATGCATTTAATATTAAAACGAACGAGTAATGGAGGACATTTTAAATCTACGCCGGCTATACTTCGTTTAATCGCGCAATTTATAATGAAGAATATGGTTCGTTATAGCCGCACCTCCCCTTGGACGTTTTATAAGTAATCGGCGCGCTATTTGTAGTAAATTGATTCCATTTGGTTCAAAGAATCTCATAGATATTAACTTGGTACAAAATGTGGCACTCCATTTAATTATCAGGTATGATTCACCCTTCACTGTGTTGATAGATTTTGTATAAATTAAACTTGCTAATTTAAACTAAAAAAAGCGTATAATTAAATACTTACCTATGGTCAATAACTGCAGTTTAGTTCTACTTAGTCGCTCTTTTCACTACAGTAGATGTGGTTATACAACGTTATCTTGAATTCTTGATTATCCATCTATAGGAGACACATGACATACCCAAAGAATCCCATGAGACTCCCAGCCACAGGACAGCAAAAGTGTAAACCTCTGAAAGTCCGAACAAATTGCAGCATCCGAAGAGATTTCGACTGTTTCCGTTAGATACACGTAAATCATTGGGCATGATAATGGCGGATCCTGCACTTAGCGTGATGGATCCCACCAGCCTCGTCCCCTCCACCCCGTACCGTCTCATGATAAATGGCTTTCTCAAACCTCTCGAATGTGGGTCAAGGAACCCCGCTCTAATGGCCTTGCAGCGATATATTTTAAAAGTAACGAACTAGTGTTGTTTATGGCGGTAATCGAAGTTTACGATAAAAGTTTCTCGGATCCAGTTATGGCGTATAAGTCTGCATGAGTAGCGGCCAAATTAACTTAAGAAACTACCGACGACACGGTTGGGGCAGTAGCTGAGCGATTCGCTGCTGCGCTGCGTGTCGCGGGTTCGATCCCCGCACGCAACAAATATTTGTATGGCCTGCAGGTAGTTGTTCCGGGAGTGGCTGTTTGTGTATGTGAGTTTAAATGTTTGTAAACGCACCCACAATACAGGAGAAAATCCTAGAGTGGGGCAAAGATTTTTCAAAAAAGAAAGAAAATAAACTTTCAGTTTCTGAAGGACCTCTGAATAAATTTAAGATAGAGTTCATTGAACTTCTATTTCATATAGAAGTTCAAGGCTCGTCCCTTATTACATGGGACTTGAATATAACTGGCGGAATGTGGGTGTTACTATTGGTGTGCCTGTGCCCTACACTATCGGGACTGGCAAACCAATAGTAACGGGCGCGATGTTATTTTAAATAGAAGTTTTATTAATTTAAAATTGAACAGAAAAGAAAGAAAACAAAAACAATTATTCAACACAGGCTCAGGCAAAAAAGTATGAAACAGGATTGTGTGATAGCTTAAAAGAAGGTTACTATTGATGTACCTATGTAAGTAGGAGACATGATGCACCGACCCTAAATAAATTAGGGTAAGGGCAGGAGGATGATGATTAAGTAGACATTTTAATACTATGTTTAAGACGGTAAATAGGTTTCGTCTTTGTCTACACCCTATACCGCCGAAAATATAAAATTGTGCTACACTATTTCAAAATAAAGTTCAAAATAACGCTAAGACGCTGTGTATACCTAGCAACTGAAGTTAACTGTCGACTTTTTTAAAGGTTTCTGCTAACGGTTGCCAGTTACAGCAACGTTTACGTCTGTGCTGTTTCTTGAAATTATATCAAAAAACGTCATAATCATGTAGGCAGAATGCCAGAGGCTGAAACTCGAGACACTAAACTGCTCCGTCTGCGCGGAGCCTAAATTAACGTACTCAAACCTGACACCCCTCACAGCTTTCTACCCTTTTGCTAAGAAACGTTGCTTCAAGTTAAATAATGATAAACGTCTGCCTTACCATGACGTAAAAGCGCTCTTAACTTTAAGCAAGGAGATTAATCTTGAAACCATAATGAATAAGATATTTTTAACACATTTATCTCCCCTTTCTTAATAATCACTTCTGTGGTATTCAGCAAATCTTGAATCTCAACATTGCATGTTTGCCACACGGTACCAACCTACCCGCCTGCGCCGTAAGCTCGCGATAACCATATCTTCGCCGCTAATACAGCCGTATTAAGATAATCCAAGTCCCGACAATTACATTTAGATATACGCCTGGCAAGCAGCCAATCGGATCATAATTGACAGCGCGATTGATGCCTGTCCGTGGTTTGATGATTTGATCATACGTATGAGAAGTTTTCTAAAAGATTTTACTCAATATATTGTATCAATTTGCAAAAAAATGCTCTATTCCCAAAAGCTTGCTCGTGGCCCGGTTCCTTTACGATTTTCCAGAAAAAATATGTTTTCTGAGATGCTATAAAATACGCCTCGATAATGCGAAACCGTATTTTATGAACAATTCAGTAAGCTCAGAAGTTGAAACGTAACATCAAGGACCAAACTTCCTAAAACCAATATAGTAAACTACTAAGCTCCTTTACTAAAACACAAAGATTCTATTTTACTTTATCTGCACAGTTTAGTTCCCAAAAAAACCTACGTTTTAACCCGTCAACTTTATCTTCAAGAAAAATAGCCGTACGTTTTGCGGCAAAAACAACTGATTGTGGGCAAAACTGTGGCTAAAACTTACTAATATACTGCTAGATAACACAGTCTCAGATGGCACATAGCTCAAGCTAACGAGGTTTTACTGCCCTCCCCTGGCCCGTAAATTTAGGCCCACTATTCTTTTCCCGGTAGAATTTCGTAAATTTATTCCTTAGCGCAGGGAATTCGACGCATTTATAACGGTTTGATGTGATAAAACCAGCACTGATAGTTATTTTATGCATAATGTTTGGACTTTATTGTTGCCTTAGCATCGATACTGAGCACATAAAGAAAGCGACAAAGCTTGTTCAAGAAAACGCTGATTGTGTTCATCGGAAAATGCGCAAAAGGAAAATTATTTTGGTACTAATAAGAATTGAAGGGAAATAATTTCAAGATCATCCCTCGCTATTCCGGCGTTTGATTTCCCGTTGTCTCATAAAAAATAAATTTAAAATTGGCTTCCAATTAACTCTGATACTAAAATAGTTTCTGTTAAAGCCTATTATAACATTCTAAGAAATAGATACCTTTGCCTAGTACTAATTACGCACCTAACTGCTTCTAAAGATCTCTCCTGAATGACTCCCTGTATGTATTTGAATCCTCTTTGTTTACACCGTGCCGTCATTAGATCCACACCAAACATAAGATATAATACATCCCCACTATATAAGCATGCTTGTATGACATGTAACACATTAGTGTATAAGTAGACATTCCTCCATTTCTCATGTATCTTACAGCCGAGTACCTCGTTAGCATTGTTATTTACAGGCCTGTTCGCCAGTTTACATACTGGTACGTGTACAAATAAGTAAGATTTACTACGCCTAGGGAATATCTCTACGCCTTTTTTATATGTATTTTTACTTTTGGTTTTGTTTTGGCCCGAACCTGTGAACAACGTCTTTAATTGGATTGGAGCGTCGTAAAATACGTCCGCCATTAAGTCAGCCGTAGAATGTGAGCAGTGTGCTCTTATTTGACACAACAAGTTCATATTCATATCTTATTTGCATTCCAGTTTACTAAGCATTGCGGTGGTAACCTTTGCCTGGCCGATGGTGCTCTACGCAAACAATAGGAAGATGATGAAAACCGACATAAACCATAACAAAATTAAAAATCTATCTCCATACACAGATAAGTGAGACAATGCAAGGCATAAATCGACCATTATCACCGGGGTAGCCGTCGCCCGGGCCGTTTGATTCAATTCTGAGGAGATTTAGTGCCGCCCTTCCGACACCTCACCTTGCCTCGAACATTGTCTCACTGCTAATTGAATCGGCTGGCATACGTGAGGTCAGGCTGGGGTGGCCACACTTCACGCCAGAAACAAAATATACTATTCAGGAACGATATTGACTGGGTTTATAATATAAATTGCACCGAGTAACGAAGCAACTGATTCCCAGAGCTACAACAGAAGTGTTAGCGTGTATTTCTCAACCAAAATCGTTGACAGAATACCGAGAATATTACAGCATTCCACGAGTTTGCTAATGAGACGAAATGTCAATCGTATTATTTCGCTTTGTGTTTAGAATTATGAGGCTCTGTCAAAAATAACTTAATTCCCATGGGCGTCACTGGAGGCATAAAAATGGAGGCAGCACAGAGGCGTGGGATTACACCAATATTGAGATAAACGTGGGCCGCACACATACACAATGGCAATAATAAGTGTCAAGGATAATTGTACTTTGAAAAGTAAAATTAGGATTCCTCATTATCGTCCTGTCATTAACCCAATTTACATGTTTGGGGTCGGTCTGTCGTCATCTTAATAGTCGCCTCCTCTCGAGCCATGTCTTGAAATTAAAAGTGAAAATAAGATTAGTATCAACAAATAAACACTCCAAGCTTAGAGAAAATATTGATTGAAACATACGAACATACATTCTTTGATCTGTGGACAACTTCTGTTCACATTCACAGCAAGTCCCACTGCAGTGTACAGTAACATTTCATTGTTTGATGTTGAAAACGTAATAGCATCGTTAGTCAACGTTCGCGAATGTTTTGGTCTATTATTAATATCGCAATGCCAATAAACAAGCGCGTTATATAACGAGTGCGCGCTATTAATGTTACCTCGGGAAATCAGGAGTCACGAATGAGCTATGTGTTTACCGTAGAGCGTGATATCGTGTAGCTATGTCGCGCTCTTTAATAGTCTCTTGTGTCGTGTGAGTTTATGCACAGTGTTATCAATTCAACTAGAGCTTATCTGAGAAAATAATTGAATAACAGCCAGTCCCTAAAAAAATGTATACTTCAGTAGGCATTCAACCCAAGCCCTCATGATCCGAAGTGGCAATCATGATCACTAGACAATGCGGTGGACCGCGAATCTCGAACGCCGGAATGCGCTCCCGAGAAAAACATGATATTTCCAAATGCGTGAATCATCTGAACAATGTTTGCGACAGTTATGGCGGCGTTCTCCTGAGTTATTGTGTTCCAGACTCAAATTTACTGTGATTTAACGTCTACCGGTCGTTATTTTTCTTGCCATTTTCCTTGTGCTTGGCGAGGGGATTCGGAATAGGACCCGTAACGTAATGCTTGAGAGACCTAGTGGGCACATATATTACTGTTTTGTAGCAGCTGGAACTATCGACCCAAAACACCAGATTTTCTATCGCAAAACAGAATAGTTAAGCACGTTGGGTTAAAATAGCATGAAACAAAATTTACTCTTTAAGTCACTGGCACAATTTAACGGCTTTTGATTTATTCAATCAATTTGACAATCATGGTACCATTAGAAGTTAGATATCTTTTGGTGTATTTATCGGCAATCCCACTACCAAAAAGCGTTAAACACAATCTTGAACGTAATAGATTTCCAACTCACTGCCCTTACAAAACGTTTGATTAAAATAAAATCCACTCCTCACAGTCCGATGTTAGACATTCAGTCTGTGAAATGAAGCATCAAATCCACAAAAATTAGACAACTGAACAATTTAGCTCGAATTTCCGCTCGTACGGGCCATTTAACCCAATAAATTTAGACCATTACCCTTGTCCGAGCGGGCCGCAATAAAGTGCTTTAAAGCGTCCGTGTCGCTTTGAAAACTCGTTACGCTTTTTTTTTAAGCGAAGACAGAAATAAAATTAATTTTGTATAATTGGGGAAATTATAAAACGTTTGGATGACATTCCGGTCGTTCGGTTCGGGTCCCTTGTGTTTATATGTGCGAATTGGCGTTCATATGTGTTGGAAGGGTGCTAAAATGTTTTCTGAATTGATACGGGACGATACTTTGAAAATGGGACTCAGAGCCTTTTCAATTGGAGGTAATAAAGACTCCGGGGAATGGATACTTGGATAAAATTGTAGCTTTGAAGTTTTAGAAGGCATTATTGTAAAATTAGATGCTCTTAATATAATTATACGTGGCCATATGTATCGCTTTCAAGAGTAGCTATGGAAGATTGGTTTCATGGAATCATTGAAAAGTAATAAGTTTACAGATCTTCAAAGAGCGTAACTGTCCTGCTCGTCAGCTTACCTATCCAGACGTCCTATATCAGATTACCTATTGGGTAAAATTATTACTTTTATTTATATTTTTATATTAACAAAATTACATAATGTAGCAGTTTGTTAAATCACAAAGCAGTAACTAAGGAAACATCTTATTCTAACCATACACTTTACAAACACTAGGTAAAATCACTTATATCGGTAGGTAACCGAGGAAGGCGAGCGCGAGGTTAAGAGTGGGCTTAATGCAAAATTATCAATGGTGAATTTCGTTTCACGTAGAATAACCTAGCCAAATGTATAAAAGTTAAATTGTTTGTACTTCAAGATATTTTGAAGCATCATTGCGTCTTCATGAAGCAAAGACATAAATATCAAAACAGAAACTTACCTCTATAGAAAGTCATCGTGAATTTACCTCTAATTTCAATACATTTTCGATCCATACATAATATATAATAAGTTGTAATATAATAGTAATAAGTAGGTACAACTAAATACAGATACCTAAACTATCGACTTCAATCTTCGTTTACTTCAAAATCCATGAACAATCCACTCCAACGTATTTCACAAGCAACAGTCTCACTTACAAACCGACTCTTCAAACCGAAACTTTAAGTATAAACTTGAAGTTGCAAAGTTTTAAGAGTACTTGAAATAAATACTACTGAAACTCGACTATCAGATGTCGATTCGTCCTAAACTAAGTGTATTTAAACCGAGATTAGACAAATAGGTTGATTAAACACGACATAAAAACCATCATAAAATGAGAAGTAAACTTAAACTGGCACAGTCCTGGGAAAAAAGACATATGATGGGCTGGTCTCTCATCATAGCCAATTGGGAAGATATTTTCTGAGAAGTGATCAGGTCAGGAATGGTGAGTTCTATACGCCAAGTATAATGTAATATTTGTTACGACCACCAAAGCAAAGATCGCCCGGACTTATGTCAGAATTCATAACAATGTCTTAGTTGTTTGTATTTTACATGAAGAAGGAAATATCATGTCTCAAATTATGCAAAAGTTGCTCGTCCCTTGTGACAGTTAAGCCTTTAAAAAGTTTTGTTTGTGTCCTTGCCTGGTGGATATGCTTCTACGGTTCAAGCCTCTATCAGCTTAGTTATAATACCTACGTATCCAATAATATATACTGTAAATAGATGAAATAACCACCAAACATCGAAACAAAACACCAATTAATATTCTACCACGAATCACACACACACACACAAACATCACCTCACAAACACACAGTAAATAATAAATCAACATCTGCAGTTGTCTAATGTTGGTGAGTTATATCGGCTTACAGTAATACAAAATCAATATAGTAAGCCTTCAATTAATCGGTACTTCGTAGGTTCGGTACGCAAAGCCGATTCGACGAGCTCGCGGTACTTACGGGCTGCCACACCGAAAGCTCTTGTGATAATGGGTGCCGAGTTATTCATAATTCAGGTACTGCGATACAATGGCGGCTGTGACGGCGTATTAAAGAGAAAAATATATTGGATGTTATTTTTATGCGGGGTTCTAGTTTTGTTTGGTGTTTCAATGTAATATAATGTGTAGGTGTGGTATGTAATAAATAGGAGTGGCGCAGCAACATACTTGAAGAACAAAAAAAAGAAAAGAAAAAAAAATCAGCACAGGCTCATGTACCTACCTACCTACCTACCAGCCTGTTACTGTTCCACTGCAGGGCAAAGGCCTCTTCTCATACAGAGAAGGCACGAGCATAGCTCGCACGGCTCATGTACACAACAGCATAATACGAGTACTACATGATACACATTACGAGAAATTAAAGAAGTTAAAAAAAATATGTTATTAAGTAGGTATGTGCCTTACGGCTGCGCTAAATGGGTCCAGTTCAGCAAAAACAAGGAGATAAAAACCTACCGCAGGGATCTCGTCTTTTACATCCCCTAATACCTAAAAGTATGATCCGTATCACTAAATACGTTCAGAGCCATTTGATCGTTTAAAATTTGTTTTAAATACTCGTAATGTTTAAGTCTAGACCTGTGAGTAGGTAGTAGTATGATTTGTAGAGTGAGCTTCCACAATACGGGCCTAAATTTACACACCGCAAACGCAGCTGGATTATTAGTTCCAAGCGATTCTATTTTGCCATTTGGGGCTACTGAACCCCAAAACATGTACGTAAGTACCTTTTATGGAATACTGAGTTCCTGTAATATCAAAATGAAATACTAAATTTATATTAAGGTTTGGATAAGCATAATAATAGAAGCCTGTTATGCAAATAGTGTACAACATTTACTGAATCTTTAAAACCCAGAACTCGTACCTATTTCAACTATGAACGCCATGAACGGTCAAATTTAGCTCTAAATGAATCCACTATCTGCCTAACCTTTTCCCAACTATGTGGAGACTGGCTTCCAGTCTAACCGGATGCAGCTGAATGAGAACATTTTACATAGAGCGACTGCCAAAGTGACCACCACAACTCAGATACTGGGTAAAACGATGCCCCTAGTATCGTGTTACCCAGCATCTGAGTTTGGTAGTGGCTCTATGTGAAATACTCTTATTCAGCTGCATCCAGTAAGACTGGTTGACAGTTTTCAGGCTTTTGACTACCCCTAGCGACTGACAAAGACATATAAATAACAGCTGGGATCAACGTGATTTCTGAAGAACGGAAGGGATATTCACGGACCGACCTAAGCAAGCGTTGCTTAACCTTAAAGATAAATAATAAATAATTTTTTAAGTTATTACTTAGTATATGAGCCCATCACCACTAAATACCAGTGCCACTAAGGAAAACGAAACATTCAGGAATGTTTATAAATATAACTATTTAGTGGTCCCCGACCGAAAATAGAAAAGAAGTTTCGGCTTTAGTCTTGCCTTTGGCCGAAAACAAGATAATTAAGAAATTAAAAAAAATATTAATATTTCCGCTGTAAACTGAAATCATGTTTGTTTTTTTACACCCAGGGAGAGAAAACGCAAATACAAACTTTAAAATAAAACATGATAATTGCATGTTTTATTTTAAAGGCAGATGCTGGATGCGGCAAGCTGAAGAAAGGGCGCCATGGCGCTCATTAGGAGAGGGCTTTGTCCAGCAGTGGACAAATATAGCCTGATGATGATGATGATATTATATTTCTAACTCCGAGTTTTACGAAGTAGGCTGAATGACGTGCGATAATTCGTGTATTGGTGATTTTCAGCCTGACTCGACGCTTTGGCTAGTTTTTGATTGGCTGAGTCATGATTTTTGGCCGAAAACGAAAACGAAAATGAAGCTTTGGTCGGTCACTACTATTGAGGGAGACGTATCATTAAAATATCAACACAGTCTAGACAGACAAAACAATAACCTAAGTATTTAACTTCAAAGCCCCTACTGACTAACATTAATTACTTAACATTCTAAATTGCGCTATTAAATTGAAAAACGACCTGAACCTAACAAAAAATCAATGAAAGGCTTCGAACAATACGCGAGATGTATTTTAACACATAATATAAAGTACCTATAGAACTAAATTGACGTATCTAAATAATACCATAGACAATTTGTCGACTCTGTGAAAGTGAAGTGAATCATGGCGCGTTTACATTACGTCGGCGACCATCGTGCGTCGGCTGCATTCGGTTTTACTGAATTCGGTAACCAAACTGTTCAGTGACCGAGTGCTTATTCGGCTTAGCCAGATTCGTTAACCGAACTGGCCCGTTTACAATAAGTTTGTGACCGAATGCGTAGGCCTTATTCGGTTTAACCGGGTTTGTTAACTGGTCAGTTTACCTAAGGTAAAAAAAGGAAAAAGAAAGCGTTCGGTTTTACTGGATTCTGTCACCGAATTGGCCTGTTCATAGCACGTTGACATTAGATTGGGTTCCACCTCCCGACACGCAGCAAGTTTCCACAAGTCGGTTATCACCGAATACAGTCAACCGTACCAACTTTCATACTATATCGGTCATAGCAAAAGCGCTGCGGTCAAATACGACCAGACCATTTAAAATAATCGACAAAGTAACAAGAAAAATAATCTATATTCTTGAAACCGGTGTGCGCACGTAAACATAGCCAACGTCTTCGGTGGGCTTTAGTCAGCCATATTGTAAAACTGTATATTTTTTACCAATGTACACTCTCGTACCTAATAGGCAAGTAATTAAGTTGTGTAGAGAACAGTTTATCCTACGGGCCCACGTATAAGCTGAAACTTGCAATTATCCTCTGCGTGTAAATCCTGCTCACGTAACACGATATTCCAGCTCTAAACGCTGTTGTGTAACCAATAATAACCTTCGGTTATTAATAGAGTAATTGTGTGATGCTCCCTTTCAATTCCTCGTCAAAGACCAACAAACAAAGGAGGGCAATCCTTCAACCGAATTGAAATATTAGAACAAATGAAGAAACTTCTATATTGTGCTATCTTTCACAATCAAGACCATCACTGTGAAAGCATTGTTTTGGGTCCCAGCTTTTCGGGAGTTTAAAATTTAAATGGTCTTACAAACACAAACAGCATGTAGATAAATAGTTATATCTAATTTTACCAAAATCTAAGACGATCACTTACTAGGAAACAGTAGTTTAATATGTTACAATTCATATTAATTTATTTTATAATTATTCAATGATTACATACAAAATATACTAAGTAAACCTAACAGAAAATTATAATATCACTGTCGACTGGTAAAGATCCCAAAAGACTGGCGGCAATACCCCCTTGTATGGCTACGCTTAGCCTCTGGCCAACTTTTTTTTTAATAAGGCATCTCGCAGTTTATCCTTTAGGGATATCTACTGCTTAACCGAACTTTAACCTCTGGCCAACATAGAGGCCAGCCTTTTATCATATTTCAGGGGAAATACCGCCGTTGGTCGAAAAAAATCCACCATCAACACTGCAACGCTAAACAATACGTTAAAAACAATAAACAATGAGGCTAAGGCAGGTTATCTTTTAACATTGAACATTTCTATTTTAATACAGCTCGTCACACAGGAATTGACACGTCAAACACATGAGGGTGCCCGGAGGGATGAATCGTCAGAGCCAAAACCCAATAATTTTACACACAAATTTTACTGGCCATAAAAAATCTGCCAATTTCTGCCTACATTTTATATCATGGCGGGAATTCGGACGATTTTTTTTCGCATCTCTTGTCTAGTTTATGCCTAGTACTCGTAATCATCAAGGTTTTATGCTTAGAGTGGGTAATCAGCAGTGGTAGTAAACTGCATTTATCTTCCAAACTTGAATGGGTTTAGGCTTAAATAGAAACGGTAAAGAAGGAGATTTGAATGAACTGCTGCGTTCATACTTTTCTCCACTCAGCTGTATATCATATTCTCTCACAGCTCACGATACAAAAGCCGAACTAGACCGCCCCAGTCAGTAAATTATCTTGATGTTTATTGAGAAAAATCTCTGAAGCCTACAAGAATCGCTCAAAGATCGTCTCAGCTCGCCGGGTTCCCTTGATGTATATACATAGACGACTGAAGAAAGCGAAGGTAATTTCGACACGTTATTTAGGCGCAAAACACAATAACGCGAGATATTAATTAACATCTAGTCTAATAAGAAGAAGCTCCCCAAATGTCTCGTCATTACGCAGAAAAACAGGTCAGGTAGGGTGAGCACACGCATTGTCGGCCGAGCCATTTACTCACAATACACACGGTTAATCACTCACGCGATTTCTCGTAATATCATACCTTAACACGTAACGGGAACAAATGAGCTGAGTCGTCGGCAATCATCACACGAATGCGTAAATCTTAAGCGAGATTAGTGTTCGCTCTTGACCTATATCGAGGTATGAGGGATATATTATTACTTTCTTTGAAGTACGGTCGTAGCGCTTAGTAGTCTTTATTACGAGTAACAACGAATATTTCGATCCTCCGAATCTCTAGAATTTCTACGAATCGTAAATTTTCGTATTTGAATATTGAATTGAACTTTGAAAGTGAATTAAGAGTTTTATTATTCAGTAGGTCTATTATAGTTCTCGTCTGAGTATTAATAATGTATAAACAAATGATATTTGTGCCAATAATTGATAAGCCAGTTGACTGGGTTAACCAATTAGAAATTTTGCTAAGTTGAATCAAGCGAGGTATGAGAGTGGAGATTACAGAAACTATAAGGGATTAATCACTAGGATTATACTGTAAGTTATGGAACTAGTGCGCGATAGATAATGTCAGGGGCTCGGAGATGGCTTATGCTAAGGTTCATAATTATGTATAGGTGTTGACATAGGTATACCTTTTATTCATGTGATATAAACTTTAGTAAGTTAAATCAGGTCATCTTGTTATATTCTCACGTATATCATAAGTTTATACTTACAATGTTAACTTTTGTAATGATTTCCACCTAGTATTAAAAGTAAAAACGCCTCCTAAAAACCCCTTCTCAATTACATCAAACGAAACGGACTTTCGTATCTAAATATATATAATAATACGGTGTCGGTCAAATTGCTCATCCGGACTATTATGTGTTTATTTACCGGCCAACAGGGTATAATTGTGCCGTAATCAGCAGGCCGGTTAGCCCACGGGACCGAGTTGCGGTGCCCGTAAATAGCTCTCTCATAGACGACAACTATGGCTTTTACCCTGATTGTACGCCGTTTAGAATTCGTTGGTTTGTTTAAAAAATTTCTATCAGTTCTTTTTATTCTTTACATAATATTGTATTTTATTAACATTTTATGTAATTTCTGATATCTGATACTTAGCATTGATACCAAATAAACGGTTCAGAGTTAGTTGAAATTTATACGCAATTACAACACTACTTTTATGAAGAAACCCTTCTATAATTAAACAGGGCAGGTAATAATTGTAGACTATTTTAGTTGTGAAATTACTATTTTTTTAAACGTTGCCTCACACTGGGAATTTCTCCTGTATCGTGGGTGCGTTTACAAACATTTAAACTCACATACACAAACAGCCAGACCCGGAACAACTGCCTGTAGGCCATACAAATATTTGTTCTGTGCGGGAATCGAACCAACGACACACAGCGCAGCAGCCGATCGCTCAGTAACTGCGCCAACCGTGCCGCAAATAATGTTACAAGTATCTTTGTCTGTGTGCAAACTTCAGTGCGTTGAAATCATAGCGGTGCGACGATACAACACACCGGCAACGCATCGGACACGCACCAAAAGCGCACAGGCAACGCGACAGTCATCTCACTCATAGCACCTATTTTAGGATTCCCTTGTTATTGATTTCTTATTGACATGGCAACCAAACATACAGAATGTATGGGTTTATTTGTGTCCTATGAACGTGTATTAGACTAGACCCAATGATCGCTTCAGTGAGCTGTCAAATGGGAAATATTGTAGTAATCATCGCGCTTCATTAACACATTTGCGATCGTTATTTGTTTTGCAGGGCTACCCATCACTATCCTTTTCTTTTATTCTCCTTCTCTCTATCTGCCCTAGATAGAACTAAAGACCAAAACCAAGCCGCTACTTATTTGAAAACGGAAAAAGAAGTTATTTAGCCTCGGGAAGGCTATAACGAGAACCACATACAATTATACAACAGTAGAATGTAGTCGTTTTATTTTTCCTTAGTATATACTGTCCCACTGCTGGGCAAAGGCCTCTCCCATAGCCTTCCAGTCTTCTCTCCGTGAATTTTTCTCCGGCCAATCTCTTGAAAACTCGTCTAAGTCGTTTCTAGGCCACCCTAGGGACTTTATATTTTTTTTATTAAATTTAATAGATAAAATGCGAAAATTAATGACATCTAAACTGCCCATCCTCAGAACCTATCATGTAACAATCGTCAATCAATCAATACGTCGTTGTTACCCTCACTACTCTCAGTATCATAAATTTCAGCGTCATTACTCTCATTGTATAATTACTTACGCTCAGTAAACAGTTCATAATAGGCGCCTCATTGGCTGGCGCGATGGGAGTTCTAATTAGCCACCACATAATGACGTCTTAAGCTGTGCACTATTTATACGAAGGCAGTAATGACGTGTTAATATCTTAGTAAAACCTCTTTGAACTAAGTGTTGGAATGTTTAACGTTCAGGTGGTGGTATCCTTGAATAGGTATTGGAATTACAGATGTTTCTCGAATGTTAACGGTATTGGAAGTATCTTTCTCCTCGGAATGTTTAGGTACCCTTGTAAATTCTCATGAAGCAAATTAAGTAAAGAGTTGCTATGACTTTGTATGGGTTTACAAATAGTGTTTTATTAGTAGGTCCATATCATATTCCAATTTATTTGGGGTCGGCGCAGCATGACGTCCTATTCCATACATCTATATTCAGCGTCATCTCAATAGTCACCTCTTTTTTTGTAGCCATAGTATCTTTCGCACATTCCTTCAATCATTTCTTTGGTCTTCCTCTACTGTCGTAACCACCCACATTTATACTCACAATACAAACTATGCTGACAACACGATCTTCATTCCAACCTCATTTATTTTCTTCAGTAGATACCTACCAACCTACTTAAATTCGAGTTCACCATTATAAAGTTTTTTTGACATCCAGCAATTTCCATTCAACTTTAATTAGTAAGTTACTTCCTGTCAAAACCCTTTCCTGATTTACATTACGATTTCCAGTTTAACTCTTTGCTGTAATAAAAATCCAAAAAACCGTCTTGCTCTAATTGAACTATGTAAAATGTTCATATCCATGTTAATAAGAGGTATTGCAAGTCGCATAACATATTTAGGGCGGCATTACCGTTTAATGGGAAACAATCGCGACGTAATCAGGCCCCTACCTGGGGCTCCTGGGGCCCCGGGGCCCTACAATGTCTCGTAATTATGTTAGAGCCCGTTCATCTTGAATTTATGGCGTGTTGTATTAATTTTCACAACGTTTCTGCGGTTGTAGTGGTAGGTAGCTATTACATAATGGTTGTGAGTGGAAGTGCGTTTTGTTATAATTAATATGACCTCGCTTCAGGTAAGTATGGGATTATTTAAAAAAATATAGGTACTAAATAATTGTAATAATTGTACTAAATAGTAAATAATATTAAATAATAAATATTTGTTTATTAATCATTGGTTAAACCACGATATGGACATGAATTAATCTATTTTGCGCTTGTAAAGTGTACTAGCCTAGCCGGTAGGAGTTAAGCAGGCTTTTCCACATGCTAAAAAATGAAGAAATTACAGCTACTTTGTACGCCACTAAAAACACAGCTTCAGAAACTCAAGTTAGCAAGTCATTGTTATAAAATTAATGACGCTGCAATGCATTGCTTACTTACTTTTAAACGGGATCTCAACTCGAGATAGTAAAGTGAGAATGTAATAAGTACTTAAATACTTGGCAAGCTACACTCAACTTGCGACCCGCGGGGCTTTTGCTCGCGGCCCCCTGAGCTTAAAGGAGGTCCGCAACATAAAGTATTTAATACGAGTTTAACTTAAGTTATATACCTAGTTAAGCGAGGGAAGCCTTTATCTCGCAATGGGACAGTGCTTGAGCTACGATATTACCTAAACTTGTTAAAATAGATACGAACAATAAATACTTTTCTGAAGAGTGACGTTTGTTTGGAAGAGATAGAGTGTAACCATAATCTTATTCGGCGTCTGTGGTCGGCTTAACGAAGCAAGCTAGAATTTGCATGCAAGCAAATAACCTCAACCAGGCCGCAGTTTCTACTTCAAATTGAAGTCTTTAAGTGCCTGTATTTAAATATTCCTGTAACTAAATAAAAGCTTAGTCTACTGTCTTTGACGACCTATGTGGCGCGGCGGGCGAAGGTCCGCTTGCGACGCAGGAGGGTGCGGGTTCGATTCCCGCTTTGGGACAAATGTTTGTACGATCTACAAAGATTTGTTCCGGGTGTTCTGGGTATTTTCTATGTATAATAAAAAAATATCTATCTATGTAATGTATTGTATGAAGTATATCAGTCATCTAGCACCCATAACACAAGCTCTGCTTAACTTGGGGCTAGATGATGCTGTGTGGATTGTCCAGCATTATTTATTTATTTATTATATTATGTCGTAACAATTATATGAAAGATTTACTGATGAGTATGTAAAATTACTTAGGTACTACTAGTGCAAAGCAATGAATATAACATCAGAAAAAACGGGGCTGGTTGCCCAAAGGGGTAGGTAGCTCAACTGCCAAAAACTCACCCGAAGTACGAGTTCGGGGCTCCTAATTATACTAGAGGATGTATCTTGGTACTCCTCATATTACGAAGCTCATCAAAACACAGCAATATATACAAATAAGTGAAAATCTAGTCGACACGCCCCGGTCTACCCTACAATTTGAGCGCATAGCTACACTATATAATTTGTACAAATTACCTACAAGTTTGAACGCGATAAGTAAACTAAGGGAACATGACTGAATCTGCATAGCGCAAGCGACCCAGAGAGTCTTGCTAGTCAAATTGATACTGAAATTGAAATCCACGAACAGTCCTCTCGCTCCAATTAAACTTTAGCCAGGCTATTTGGACTATCAAAGTTATTTGCATCGGTTTATTTCACAAAACTGAAAATGATTATAAAATATAGTGTAATACACTTTAGTTTTAAACTTTAGTTTTCGATGAAAACGGTGCATTGTCAAGTAATGCCTTAGATATTAAATGTACCCCGTCAGTGTCTCACCATAGATTTTTATGCTTCTTTCGTTCGCCATTAGTCAGTTATGAATTAACTAAAGCCTTTTATTAATAAACGAGCTCCTGCGGCGTCAGTGTATTCTATTGGATATAAATTCATGGAAAACGTGTTTATTTGTCATATTAGCTAACTATATGTATTGTTGATTCTGTTTACTAAAACTAAAACCTTGAACTGAAGACGTACAATCGTACGTCTTCAGTTCAAGTTTATGAAAGAAAGGAAATATTGTTTTTTGTGATCTCTCCTGCCTGGGTCCCGAGAGTTAATATCGTTAAAACTCAAGAATATCTCTATACTGTAATTGGAAATCTGACGTTTGTAGAACAAAAAACATACTAAAGGCTTCTATTTATAAATGAATACGCTATTAATATTTTTAAACTCCTTTTAAACATAAAAGCGCCGTTTTCCTACAACACGAAACAAAAACTCAATTTATTGACAGCGGTAGTGTTACGCTGTATTATTCCATTACGGTGCGCCCTCCAGTTTAATCGCATTATAATCTCGGCTGTCGTTACGCGCCGGCAATGAACAATGCGCGCCGATAATTACTCGCGAGCTACTATTTATTGTCGCCCGCCATCGAAGAGGCGAGTTAAGCAGTTGGAAATGGAACAAAGCGGGTGTTTGTGTTGATGGAGCTAGGCTTGCGTAGAGTACTTCACTCGCAGTCTGATACTTCAAGTTAATAAAGTGAAGATAATGAATATACTAATTCACTAGGTGTCAAACACTTTACATCTATCTAAGACATGTGCGAACGAAGCTTGTCGGGGTCCTGCTAAGTTGCAAGCAAGCTTTAGTCATGGAAAACTGACATCTATTAGATACTATGAGGTTTGTTTGCTAATGGAAATCAAACAGCATACAACCTGGCAGAATATAATTGATTCTGGCTGTATTCGAACGCTCAAGTTTGAATATAGAAAGAGTCGTTGTTCAAAGGTGCAGCAGACTTGTTTTGAACACGCTAAAACAAAGACGTACGCTTAACAAATATATATAAAACAGTGGAGCCCTATTATTATTAGCTGTTGAAGCCGGTACTGAAGCCAGCGCTAGAAGGTTAAGGCCCTACAAAAACGCCGTATGGTAGTTCCTAGTTGTAGGCTTCAATCTTAAAAGAAAACTTGTTCTCGCCACTTTTATAAACCAGCCAATTTTCTTGGCATATAATCTATTTTAAGCATAAAACGTTCCCCGGGATTTAAGCATCTTGGATTTTATAGTACCCAAGTACAAGAAGATTCCTCTGTCATTCTCAGAGACTAAGCTAAAATATTGGACAGTAAAATTTTCATACCATAATTTCAGATAACAGAGATGTGCTCGATAACATCGTCGGAGGAAGAAACAAAGGTTTTGCGAAATACGCAAACGAGTACAGCTCAATTTAAACTACCATTCACCACTCGGTACATGTACTAACTATTATAACTTGTACATTTCTGAACTAAAGGGTGCCTCCCGCGGCTCATAATTATGTGTTTTGGATTATGATGGATACGCTTTTGATGTATTCGAACGACGTGCGAAATTACACGGGCCGTGTTACCGTGTAATACATCATAACATACGGCAAATGGTTTCTCCACTACGTACACGAGGGCTGTCACATGCATCTCAACGGTTTTAAAGGGTAATTCTATTGTGTTGTGTGATAGGTATCCAATCTAAGTTGGGGAGAAATGTTTTTCGGGAATATATTTCGCGTTTGCAATATAGGCTTTCAATCGTTCCATATTTGTTTTGCATTATTGTTGAACTTAAATCTTTAGAATAACTGAGTTTTTGACACACGTATCATTAGCATGTCGGTGACGCGAACCAATAATTTTTAACCATATCGAAAATGGCTCAACGTAGCCCGTTATCGTCCCACTGCAGAGCAAAGTCCTCTTCCCATACAGAGAAGGCACGAGCATGGCAATTTCAGACTTTTAGTAATAAAATTGTTAGTCCAGGTTTCCTCACGATGTTTTCCGCCACCGATGTCAGAGATGTCCAACATTAACTTAGAAATTTTATACACGGCTACATATCAAGCTATACATTTTCATTATAAGCTGACCTCTCATTGTATAGGATTTCCTTAGAGTGAGACTCTCAATCAGCTTATACTGGAAATTATTTAATTTAAAAGCTTGATATGTATCCGTGTGGACATGTGAATTAAAATAGTCGCATCAGTACTGGAGGTTCAAAGACAGGTAATTTGAACCTCCATCCTCGGATATGAGGCGATTAACCATTGGCACACCAGATACTTTACTTCACTAAATAGGCATTATAAAACGGTATACGATCTAGCAATATACATAAAACTGCCAAACTTTAAAAGCGGTTATCCTTAGGACATAATATAGTAACGCATTATTAACCTTAGGGTCATCTCAAGTTATTTTGTTCCACCGATTAAGCTATAAATTATGTAGGTACCGGAAAATTATTCAGGACGTCTCTATAGTATGAACTTGGTTTTAAATATGATTCATATTTTTGTTCTAAAAGATAAAGCTAACAAGCAAATCAATGAAATACGGATAATTATTGAACAGCATAACCGATTTTCATCAAAAATAGCTAAGAACACTTCCGACTAATTCACCTTTTAAACAAAAAAACGAAATCAAAATCGGTTCATCCATTCGGGAGCTACAATGCCACAGACAGACACACATACAAACACAGGCACGTCAAACTTATAACACCTCGTCGTTTTTGCGTCGGGGGTTAAATAGTGTTTAAGAAGGCATATTTTACCCACTTTCCAAACATCAAGGATTTAATATGAATAAGCAATGCGTTTTGCATAATAATAATAAAATAATGTAAGGATTAAATATTTCCATAAATCGTAAAATACTTCGAAAATATCCAGTTTGTTAAGAACATACGTTTGTAGCAAAAAAATTAAGGCTTCGTTTTATTTCTGTGTTGCATGAATAAAACTATGTATCTAATAAGGGTGTCCTCTCACAGGTACAAACAACGCGTCTGCCGCTGTCAACGTTCACTCCACGCGCCGTAGTAATGTACAGCGCCTCGGTTGGCGGCGAGGGCTCAGTCGCGCTACAGTTGCGCGAGGCAGGCCCCGGCGACTCAGCGCGATTCCACGACAACCACCTCGCGATAGCGTGTCATGAACCTGAGCTGCTCGCTGACTTTTTAAATGCTAGTGATATCGGTGAGTAAAACTAAAACAAAAAAATACGTATGGCACTCGGGGACTGCCGCGGTAAAGCTATTCTATAGCATTTTTTATCAACTTATGCAATTATAATATTTATTCATTTTTTTTTTCTTATATTAATTCAAGTTACACTTTTTGAGCGTAGACAGCTGCTTACGTATTCGTCCGATTTCGGAGCAGCTCGTCTCGATCCGTGCGAGCTTCGTACAGTCTACACGCATACGTCTAGTCGCATGCACACAAACACCGTGCCGAAATCTGCCGAACTGAAACGACTTATACGTCTTAGACGATGCCGGTCGGAGTGCGGGGTGTTAGGTTTATTTTCGTTACGGAATTTCTTGATTCGGTCGCCTCGCTCAAAGCCCGCGACAAAAGCTATGCAATAGCTTAAAATCATTTAAGTATTCAAATTAGGCTGAAAATCAGCACGTATTGAAAGTCAAAAATTAAATCAGACCTTCCCCCGAAACCCTTCAGTTGCCGTTAATAATATATATGTATTTTTTTTTTTTAAATAAATATTGCTGGACAATCCACACAGCATCATCTAGCCCCAAGCTAAGCAGAGCTTGTATTATGGGTACTAGATGACTGATATACTTAATACAATACATTACATAGATAGATATTTTTATTATACATAATAAATACCCAGAACACCCGGAATATACTAATATACTGTATAATATATGAATTACATTATACAGTATTGAGTACTTGTGCAACCACGGCCCAATTAGTGAGTGTTTCTAATCTTAGAGGGTGTTTGACTGACAAAATATACGAGGAGCTCGTAGCTAAATAAAAACAGCCGCACGGTTTGTTCGAAGATGAAGCTACGCTTGCCGTGGTTGGTCAGTCTGTGGATGGGTGATCACTCCTAGCATATCGAGACTCCTCCATGTCTCGGAAAACAAGTTAAGCTATTGGCCCCGGCTGTCAATTGTAGATTTTTGACAGTCGTTACGGGTAGTCAGATGCCCGAAAGACTGACAACCAGTCTTACTAAGGGGTATCGTGTTTCCCAGTGACTGGGTTGTAGAGGTGGATGGACAGTCGCTCCATATAAAATGCTGTTATTCAGCTGCATCCGGTTAGACTGGAAGCCGACCCAAACATAGTTGGGAAAGGGCTAGGGAGATGATTTGTCAGACCAGATATTAGTTTTTCCTTAATCCAAATTATTGTGTCACGCAAGGTTGCGCATCAGAGCGTCTTTTATATACGAGCAATAATATCACTGCTTCTCCTCTTATACTTTATAAAAACATACCCAAGACGTATTATAATAAAGGGAAACAGAATAATTAATACTGCTTAGGTTATTCGCGGTTTTTTTTTTAAATTGGCAAATGTATTTTATTCAGTTCCTTGCTTGCTGCCAGTTGCTTATTTTCATTAAAACCTTTTATCAATCAAAATCAATTCTAAACAATTAGTCCATTGATGTTGGTATGTACCTACCTATAGATACATATATAATTATTATAAACTAATCTAGATAAGTGTTTACTTAGCCTAATGACAGACAGGTCACGCAAATGTGATTAGGTTAACCAGCGCCATTATTATCGATGCGATGGTCGAAATCTGGTTTATCTACTTAGTGGTCGGAACCAATTTACAATGCAACTGACTATTATTTGTGATAATCCTAAAAAATCAATGACGTTTTATACAACATTGTGAAAAGTACGTAAATATTTTAGGTTATTTAGTAACTAATCAAGAATAATGTTTTAAAGTTAACATATGAAAAACAGCATTAATTATTTATTTAAGTAACGCGTTATTTCAAGAACACAATATGGATCAGCGTAAAGTTATGTTTCACAACAATTTATAATCCAAGCTTGTTATTAATTAATTATGCCTCAGAATAGAATATTAATATCTTCGGCCGTTTACAAACCAATCGATAGTAACCTACTTACCTACCAAGAAATCTCACAGAAACCCCATTCGCCTCTAAAATGCATTATGTTGAACATAAGTACCTCTGCAATGCACATTCAGCTGCAACTGAGCACCCAGATGTGTAAAATACATTATCCTACATTTGGTTTCCCATAAAAATTTGAATTACAGTCAACAGAATTGGCATTCAGACTTCGCTACAAACGTTCCAGATATTTTATTTTACGCGAAGAATCATGAGCGGTATTCCACGACTCGGAACCCGGAATGCTTCGTCGGTTATTTTGAAATTCAAATATCGAGTTTTGCATTCGAAACTGGCTGGAAGCAGCGCGCTTGGACATCGCTCCGTCATTTTGTTATCGACTCATTTAAATCTTGCGAGTGTTGTACATCACTAGTTTATGTAGATGTTACGGTTTCCTCGAAGTACAGATGGGAAATAATGAAATTTGAGTATTATGGCTCGTGTGTGTGCTGCACGTCGATACCCAGTGTTTTCATTTTATTATCAGATGTTTGGCTTCTGGTATAAGTTGATTGTTGTGGAAATTGATTCTCTATTTTGAACAATGGCAATATCTTGCATTTTATCACAATAAAAACTGTACTACTTACGGCCATTCCATTGCTTGGTACCTATACCTACACAGATAAACCTGAAAAAGTATTTTATGTACAACATTCTCCTCTTGTAGTAACAATTTATCTAAATTATTCAGTGGTAAATACTGCAGTAATTTCAGTATTTACCAAATAAAAACAAACAATGATCAAAAAGATAAAATCTCGATTCACAAACGTAATTCAGTGGTAGCAATAATTATTCTATAGACACAGTTAAATAAAATAATTCTTGTTCGAACACAAAACTGCTACTATTCATTTACAAAACTAATATTCACTGTGTAGCTCGAATATTAAGCAAAGCTAGGAGAAATAATGTATTTGTTTCGATATTGTACTGTGAAATCTACTTCGGAGATATGTTTTCAATTAATATTGCGGAATCCGTTACCATAATGTATATATTTAGAAATTAGAGAGCACGTTTTGTAAAATTCAAATTTACATTTAGTTGGTTGAAAAAATGTTGATATCTTAATCTTTCTGTTTACAGTAAAATACTGGTACCTTCTCAGATAATATTTTTTTATGTGTATTATAAACGGGTGTTAAAAAAATTTGGCGCAAAATATAACTATGTTTAGGGCTGATATCAAGAGGAGAGGTGGGGGACAAGGGCGTCCGGCGGCCGTCCGAATGGGCATTTGCAAAAGTGTCCTTTGTGTCATAACAACCCCAATTTATTAAAAGAGAGCAATTATAACAATAAATACAACGAATACTAGTTTCAAAATAAACATTCTTCATAGAAAAGTATCCATGTCTACTCTGGTGCGGCAAAATAACCATCGAGCGGACACCCAGGAAAGTAGAAAGTTTTGGAATATGTTTTATGTTGCTGGCTTCTAAATGTACTTGAGGCGAGGTTCTAAAATTTTTGAGCACGTTTCGCTCGCTCTTACAGCTTAGATCTTTAGCTTTTTCACAGACGGCGAAAAAGTAACTCATCATCATCTGCCTAGCCTTTTCCCAACTATGTTGGGGTCGGCTTCCAGTCTAACCGGACGCAGCTGAATACCAATATTTTACATGGAGCGAAGGCGAAAAAGTATTTCTCATTACTTTATGAAGAGCCAAATTAAAAAGTAACCTATCCTAGGGAACAACTGTTTAACGTTCTTTAAGAATGGTCACCCATTCATGAACCGACCTCGGCAAGCGTGGTGGCTTAGCCCGCGATCGACCCGAGCAGCTTCTATGATTAGCTACAAACACTTGCATAAAAAAACAAATAAATTATATTCATATTTTTATGTTTAAAAAGTGAGTCCAAATATTGTATTAAGCCAATAATAATAAAAAACATGTTAGCACACAAGCTTAACATATTTGAACACATCTCCAAATATTTGTTTAGTGCCGTTCTTTCGCTCTTTATTTTTGTTAAAGATCAAAGCTAACATAATTTGCTAGCATCCAAATTCTAAATTCAAATTATCTAGTTCGTCGCCAGCCTCCATTAACCCCGAGGGAGTGCGCCATTGCAGGACATCAACTTGTCAAAATTCACTTGAGAAGTGTCTCGATTTTGCTTAAAAATGCAAACTCATGCAAACGAACCCTGAAGGCGCCTAATTGAATTAGATCTGACGATGAAAATTTCTCTTCTATTATTGAGCCGTAAATTGTTAAGATCGCGCCGTTGTGCATTTCAATTTCGTAGTTATTATTTAATCATTATTCTATTCAGGTAGTAACTAGGTGTAGATAGGTCTCTAGACTACCTACTTTATAAAATAAACAGTCCTTAAATGGTTGAAATTTTTAATCATACATAAACTATGACCATAAATTAACGTCAATTTCCATGTTATCTGTATGTCTTATAAATATATTGAATAACTTAAGAAACTTCAAAATTTTAATAGGGTGCAATGGGCATAAAATTACAAGCCCCAACTGATTTGATTAACATCATTACCATTATCCCAAAATATCACAGCATGGTTAAAAGGAAACTCAATTTATTGAATTTGGCAACATCACTAAAGTGGACATAGACCGTGTGATAGTTCGCTGTCAACTAAAGTTACAGTAAGCTAAAATAGGTGGTAAGTTTCATAACAGCGTGTTCCATCACCGCGATCCCTTGTAGGTAAATATTCGGGAATTCCATTAGCCAATCCCTTAGAGAGTATTTAATTAACATATGGTAAACAAGTTCATTATCCCTTTGTGCTTTGAACAAACTTTTCGACATTCTATAACTTCTGCCGTATTTAAAATATAGGTACTTTAAAGCAGGAAGCCTCACTGGGAAGGATATTTTGAAATTGTTACTTATTTAATTACGCAGAGTACAGGTTATGAGTTCCAGAGATTCCGTGCTGCCATACTTTTTTTCGTAATGTCACCCTTGAGGCGAAGTTGATCCTTTTCGGAGAATTTTAGATCAAGGATGAATTCAAATTAAGAATTCGCAAAAGCGCTTGTTCTATTTTCGTTCACTCTTTTTTCTTTGTCTGTTCTACTGTTGGTTTTGATGTATTGCTTTTTGTTTTGATTGCGATATTATCTTGGTACAAATATCAACCCAGACACCAATAAATTATGCAGAACATTTGACATCTCCGAAGTAAACAAATAACAAAACAAGCCTCAAACGCAATCAACTTATCACTCCTCCATAAAAGAGTCGCGCATAAAAAAAAAGAAAAACAACATTATTTTCCTTAAAACACAACCTCAGCAAAGGGGAACAATAAAAAAGCGAACAGCAGTAAGCTATCTGCAATATGAATAAGTGGTAGTTTTTGCATATTTCATCCGGCCGAGTATTGGAGCAACAAGCACTTAGAAAGATGAATTGTCACTTTTACAAATTGTATCCGCCGCGTCACCGGTTCGATGTTAGATGACGATGCATTTCTTAAAATGTTATTATAATAGGTAAATGATATTGCTAAAATAAATTAGATTTTTACTCCGCTTCTTTATTTTTTCTTTTTAACAAACTATTTGATCTATATAACTTTTACACAAATATCATCATCATCATCAGGCTATACTAGTCCACTGCTGGACATAGCCCTCTCCTAATGAGCGCCATAGCGCCCTGTCTTCAGCTTGCCGAATCCAGCAACTGTCTGCAGTCTTTCGCAGATCGTCATCCCACCTGGTCAGAGGGCGTCCTACACTACGTTATACAAATATACCGGCAAGTAAAATTGTATGACCATAATACAAAGTTTATAAAAAACGCACGAATAAAACTGGTTAAATTCTGTGTGCGGAGGAAACAGCGGTGCTCATAAACATCATGGCCGAATAATTTCAGCTAAGTAGGTATACGGTCTTATTTAGATGTTCACGTGTTACTTTCACCCCGTTTCACCCTTCGGGAAATCATAATAATATTTTTTTACTGCCCGACCTTGAATTTCTTACGAAGTAGAGCGTAAAATGACATGCGCATGATTTCCATGCATTTACATAGAATTTCCCGCCCCAATGTAGTCCATGTTCTGTATTTTGTGCGAGACTGCATCGCGCGTTCGATTTTGTCTCTGACTGGATATTATACACCAGCTTTCTTTTTCTAAATTCGAAAAAAAACGAAACACCAGATACTTTTTTTAATGACCACTACGATGTTTTACAATATCCAATATAAGCCTAACAAGGTTGAATATAAATTGCGACATTTTTTCCCCAATTTGATTCTGTTTTTGAAACCCGTCCACTGAAATGGAAACCTATAATAAATATTTTCGTTAATCCCAAATATCTAAGCTACTACAGAATTAGTCCTGGCATACCGATCGACCCACATTTTGCTTCACATAAATTCACGTGGGGCTGTTTCTATTAAATTTTACGACAAACGCGAACCCTCATATAACTTTGTTAATAAATGTTATAATATATTGGAGGCAGATGCTAGTCCTATCTGACATACTAACTATAGACTCCACTATTTAAGTCTGTTTGGAAATTTCTAAATAATGTCTTTAGTAACTATTTGCATGTCATGATTTGTGCCTGTCTAAAGTTATATTAAAGGGATTGTTGTGGGTTAAGCAACAGCGTGTTATGAGTAACCTGGTGAATTATTTACATGTATGGTAGTAACTTGGTACCTTAGATCATATTATATACGTAGTCATAAATTTTAACACACATTAAAAGTGAACACAATATATTGCCAGAGAAAATACAAACAAAATTTGTACTCGTTCAAAAATTACAGAGTAACACTAATTTCATTTAAAACAAAAGAGCGTTAAAATAAATGAGCATCGTATAAAAGTATAAAGTAATTATCCAAATAGCTGGCACGTAAGTCCCACTCGCGTTAAATACTTGCAAGAAAATAAAGACTTATCAGATGTCATAGTTGTCCTTTGCAGAATTTGAGGCGAAGACACTGTGCAGATGAAACAGTAGGCCCATTTCATCGACATTACTCTCACTTTCAGTATTTGCCGTCGCTATCTAAGTGAATGAACTATTTTTATACGATATACAATCGCTTTTAGGAGATCGAAACCAGCATCTCAAATTGAATGCCAAATCTAAACTTGTTTGGTTCTATCTATCCGTCTATCGTATGAATACAAAAATATAGTTCCTTTAGACATTGAAATCTTGTTTTCGTTCTTTGATAGCAGGTGGGAATTAACCAATTGAGCAAAGTTCAATTTTCAGACTTAGCATGCCAACTGAAGATGTACTAAGAAAGTACATATGAATTGAAAATCTCGAATCGGTACTTGTCCAGGTTAGAACCTCGTGCACAGGAGCCGAGGCCATCACGACATATATCATACCGATATTTTATTTACCGTTACAAAAAGAATATTATGATAAATCTGAAGTATACCTTATACTGGTTGACTTGATTATTATAGGGGTTTTAATTGTAAGCCTTCTGTATTTTGACTTTATTTTGGTATAGGGCAAAGACACAAGAGCGAGACATAACAGAAAGGTCATGAAACTTATACAACGCTGTAATTTGGATGCCATTTCAACGCTGTATTACGCATGAGACCCACTTGGAAGCATTTCTAAATTAGCTCATCTTAATACAAATATGTATGTAGGTATGTATGAATTTAAATAAATCATCTGTAAGTTCGTTTCAGTTTAAGCCTGTTTTACAGGAGTTAGATGTCTAGGATTTGCCCAGGACGAAGATTTGCTTACTCACTTGGAAACACCATAACTATAGGCGATATAATCAATTCAATTCCACTTTCCAATCACTCAACCACTGCACCAATAGGATAGTCAAATATCTGAGCAGCGGCATCGATAAAAGAAATTAAAAAGCTAAAAGAAAAAAAAAAAATAAACAATGCTAGTGTTTTTTTTCACTTAACATCTGGTTGTATACATATAGACATTTAAATCTAGCGAATTTTATACAAGGTGGCTATTTATCTGATCGTGAAACTGAAACAATAAAGGCGGCCCTAAACCGAGCCTCCGCGATACAATCTGATCGGAACCGTAGAACCGTATCGGATATCGGAGCGGTATCGATAGTGCAAATACTCGCAGTGTTTTCCTTTTTTTCCAGGAAAAGCTAGCAGTGATTTTTCTATTGTTTTTGTACGTAAAACCATCTAATAGAGACTATTGATGTAGATTAGATTAAATTTATGTAGAATAGCACTTCAGTTAACTACTCTTGAAACTTAATGTCCCTGAGGTATCGGGATATTATTTAAAGGTCTATTCATATATTTTTAACGGCACTATAATATTTTTGAAATCGTCCTATCAATCAGCGGCTGTCGGTGTATTTTTCTTTTTTAATTCTAAATATAAATGAGTGTTTATTTAAGTTATGAATATCCATGAAGGTTCTACGCGTATATAACGTAACTTCTTCCATTTAGACTTCTTTTAAGTGGTCAAGTGGCCAAAGATCCCACTGGGGGATGATATCAGCAACTCACAAAGTTGGCGTGGTCCCCGCGGATCGGCCATCACAGGAATGATCGACTATTCCGTTGCTACTATTAATGAAAACGTTATTTATTTAAGGAGGAAAGATATTATTTATGAGTGAAGTTCATGATTGATCGCACTATTAGTTTCGACGTAGTTTTCGATATCGAAACATGTGACATTTTTGACATGGGTAGCTTTCAATAAATTTTAATAAGTTTGCTTACAAGCTACAATGGCAACATTTATTAATATTTCGTGCCTCGTTGGCTTATTGGTCGCAAGGTCTGACGCAAAGTATGAGGTCTTGGGTTCAGTTTTCGGGTCGGGCTAAATGTTAATGAGGTTTTCCATCTGTAATTTCTTAGTTATAGCCAGGAGTCTGGATTTGTGCCCGGTTAGTGACAGTAGGATCGGCCCCTATTATATGGGACTTAAACATAACTAGCGAAATGTGGGTCTACCATTATGCACAGTCTTCCTAACCCTTCAAAGATCGCACGTGTAATGACGCGTGTTTTATTAACAATATTTGCTCTATCTATCAGATAAATTTAGATAGAAACTGATTTTGTACAAAATTTATTATACAATTAGTAGTGCTGTAAAATAAGTTGATAAACATTCATTCATTGAAACAAGTAATTCATAAACAAAACACTACACTGCACTACATTGTAGCCTTATCTAAAGCAAAATAGCATCATAAGACAAAAGCACAGAATTATAACTACGCGAGATATGTATACATAATACCTATTATTTTATTAGGTAGGCGTTTTTTGCCGATAACCACCATCAATTTCCATAACGTAAATTAAAGAACAACATCATAAACGAAATATACAGCGTATTATTTGACGAAAAGATAACTAGGGCAGTTGTACACAACCACCTATTTTCCCCTCACTACTTCAGGAACAAAGGAACAGGGAAGGGATCATAATTTTAAGGAAACCGCCGCAGAGTTTTTTTTCATAAATCAGGCAGGGAAGCGGAACCCTCGGTCTCGCGCTAGGAAATGCGGTACCATAAAACTGCAAATAAAGTAATGCTGTTCTTGGGCTGACTTACTACTGAAAACTAAGTTGGCAACCGGTCGCAGTGACAATTGTACCACAAGACACTGCTACTAATCTGCACTAACTATTTACTTACTGTCATTTAATTAAGCTGAATAAATTTTCTAAGAACGGGGGGACCGCTGGGCCCACTTTGTAATTAATATTGACCATTCGGACCGAAATATCGCCAACGCTTGCAGAATAGTTGTATTCAACTATTCTGCTGGCGTCTGAGTTATTTTCTTACAATGAATTTACAATTAGTTAGATTTGTTAGATTTGGGTCGTTTCTCAATTTTGTTTTGCTTTGGCCTGCAGTGACCGGTATTTATGAAACCAATACAACACATTATTCGCTGCGGATCCAGAAGCGGTTTTCGTTGCCTAAACTATTGGGTCAAAACGGCAAGGGAAAATACACGGGTGGAATTGATCCTTCTTTGCTCATAGGAAGTAAATAAACCCGCCCTTAAAGTTGATAACATTCGATTCCATTCTGTGCGCAGATTAAAAAACTTTGCCGCTCAATTTAAAATTCCTACGTAACCGACCTTATTTGTATGCGGTGAGCACACAAAATATTCAAATGTAAACGAATCATAATTCAAGATTATGTTGCATGAAGAAAAATATTCTTGAAATTGAAGCCGTGGGGAGCACCGGGCGTTTATTGCACCCTTCGCGCGTCACTTGGCGTTTTATTATGTCCCACATTTGGTCGCGAATAAACAAGATGATAACTGAAACGTGCCAACAGAATCCACAACCTTTTTTACCGCCGCTGTATTACAGAGTTTGGGGAAGTATGATTGATTGAACAATACCTTTTTTGCCTTTTATTATTGGACTTGATTACTTGTTTAGGGAAGATTCGATTTTGTTGATATGGAACTGCCAGAATACATAAAAATCGTTTCCTTTGTTATAAAAATATACTCGCAAATAAATCAACCCAAAGCACAGTTAATTAGACAGTACTTACCTATTTGTAAGATATTGTACTCGTAGCTCGTATTAAAAGCCGCCATTTTGTTATTGCTTCCTAACTCCTCCTCATCTTATTTCTTACGTAACTCGAAAATATTAAATTAGGGCTGAATTAAACAGTACTCTCGTTAATAGAACAATTGAGTCTGACATCTAACAGGTACTTCAGACCTACGTAATTAGGGACTCGCCGTACATCAGGGAATAAGGAAATTGTTCGACTGCCATAAATAATTTATAGGGATTCGAAGCTGCACAAGTTTTGAGGGCTCTTCTGTTCGCTCGCAATGTCTTAAAACAATTATTTTGCTATCAGATACTTATGGTATTACTCCGGCCAACAGTGGCACTGTAATAATCTCGATATGAAAATTGTATAGACTAATGCCTTCTATATTTTGGAATGATGAGCTGCAGGAATTGGTCCGAAGTCTTTTGTTGTCGAAACAAGGTTATATATAAAATAAAAGGTAAAATTTAAATCTCATCTTTAGAAAATATTTATCATCTATACATAGGCACTGTAAATACATTAAATCGAAGTATATGTTTATAATTTCCAAGTAGCAGCTTTTTGTTAAATGCATTTGAAAGTTTATACGGTATACCGAAACACTCACTAAAAAAAGAAATTTGTTTGACAGTTTGTTTAAGGTAATCTCGGAAACGGCTGGACCGATTGTTACGGGTTTTTTACTGGCAGATAGCTGATGTGCTAAGGCTACTTATTTAAGAAAAAAAATTAGTCCAAATTTTGCGTGGCCGAAGTCGCGGGCACAACTAGTTTATAACATCACGCCTGTATTCCCCAGAGGGTTGGGCAGAGGTGAACTTATAGTAACACCCACATTTCGCACAATTATGTTTAAGTCCCATGTAATAGGGGGCGAGCGTATTGCCATCTACCGGGCACAAATCCAGACTCCGGGCTGATAATGAGAAAAATTCTATTGGAAAAACTCAATAACATTTGACGACCGATGTGGCGCGGTGGGCGAAGGTCCGCCTGCGACGCAAGAGGTTGCGGGTTCGATTCCCGCCTTGGGACAAATGTTTGTACGATCTACAAATATTTGTTCCGGGTGTTCTGGGTATTTCCTATGTATAATAAAAAATATCTATCTATGTAATGTATTGTATTAAGTATATCAGTCATCTAGTACCCATAACACAAGCTCTGCTTAGCTTGGGACTAGATGATGCTGTGTGGATTGTCCAGCAATATTTATTATTATTTATTATTATTTATTTAGCCTGACCTGGGAATCCACCCACTCGAGACCACTAGACCATCGAGACAATCATAGCTAGTTCATAATAAGTCATGTCTATGGAATATTCCAGTACTAAATTAGAGTGCTTGGTAACCAAGTTCTTCCTCAGTAGACAGTAGATATTTCGGTAGACACTCCAGGCCCAAAACCTCAACATATAAATTACACAGCAACACGAACTTCATGATATACTTGAGTTACAAACTTAATTTGGTCGTAAGTGAAACCTATTCGTTATGTTTACTTGAGATTATAAGTAACAAGATTAATTTTAGGCTCCCTGTAGTAATCTAATAAACCTATGCAAACTGGCTGTTGGGTTAGTTTGTCTGTAAATTAAGGCAGGCAAGCAGACAAGCAGACAGACAAGACAAACTTTCTAAGTTTATCTTGGACATCACTGGCATCGGTGAAGAAAAACATCGTGAGGAAACCTGGACTTTATATAATTAATATAAGTCTGAAATCGCCAACCCGTCTTAAGCAAGCGTGGTGATTAATGCACATGCCTTATCTGTATGAGAAGAGGCCTTTGCCTTGCAGTGGGACAGTAATAGGCTGGTACTTACTTACTTTTTACTAAGCAGACAGGCGGGACGCGACGATGAGAAACGATTTTGAGATATACCTGTATATCCGTAGAACATTTTTTATGAAAACGCGCACGACAAAGCTTTTTACGTTGTCGCTTAAAATACTCCGCCATTGCCTATTTATTTTAAGTTTTAAGGTAATTATGGCAAGTAGTACATACGTACATATCACGCCGTTTTCCATGGGGGTAGGGAGATACTACAAAACGCCTCCATCTACGATCCTTACACACTCCTTTTGCTTCGTTAACGTATATACACGCACACCGGTTGCAAGTACTACGCACCAGACCTTTCTGAAGAATATCACTAATAAGGTCAGTACATGTCCGCGACTCGGCAAACGTAGTGTAGGACGCCCTCTGACCAGGTGGGATGACGATCTGCGAAAGACTGCAGGCAGATGCTGGATGCGGCAAGCTGAAGACAGGGCGCTATGGCGCTCATTAGGAGAGGGCTATGTCCAGCAGTGGACTAGTATAGCCTGATGATGATGATGATGATGATGATGTCCTACTAGGGCGAGCCCTCGTGAGGATGCCACTCACATCTGCCTTATAGGTACACATTGTATTGTTGTATTGTATGGTTACACGGGCCGATATCCGCAACCACGACTCTACGCGTATTTTGTGTAACGGTTGGGACAATACCCTATTCGATCCACTCCAGTTCCTCGAGAAACGCCAGCAGCGATCTGACGTTGCTAGCGATCTCTTGGAGAGTAAACGGGTTACCGAAGTATTTAGCCCTGTATGCAGTAACCTCTGGGCACTAGAGAAGCACGTGGTCCGCCGTCTCATCCACCTCCATGCAGGCTCTGCATAGTGGGCTATCTGTAACTCTTATAGTAAATAGGTGCTTGTTAAATGACCCGTGGCCGGTGACGAAGCCTGTGACTGTGCGCAGCTGCTGCTTAGTCAGTAGGTATAGGTACACATACACATCTACCTTTTGTTAGCCACCTTTCATTCATCCTCTCAACGTGCCCAAACTAGACAATACTCCTTTAATTTTGTCACTACATCTTCTTTTGAAACACAAAGGTGTTATTGATTCATGATTTTGACGCAGAATAAGAATATCCCTTTAGTTTTTTTTGTAACGCATCAGCGACATTAAATAATGAGACTTTGTGTGGCTCAAGGATGTACAGGGCGATAATGAAATATTATAAATAAAACTCCCAGACTCTATCTGAGCTAATGTTTGATTGATTGGCTGTCCCAAACTCACGAATCAACCAATCACATCAGATTTAGGTGATTTGTTCAATGTAGTCCAAGCAAGGCTAATTTTCTTACATTTTTTTTTTCAGTCGTTATTTTAAAGATGCGACAATAATGATTAAACAGTTACTAAATGATAATCATTTAAAATATCTACGTCTGTTTCGAAATTACATTTGCTGCAAATAAGATGACAAAGTGGAATTATTGTTAATGATTAAAATATTTAATTTAATCAAGATACAATGAAAAACAGCGCTGCCATTTGCAAAATCTCTGTCATCGAAAAATCGCGGTTTACCTTTACAGACTTAACAAAAACCATTCAAAAGACAAACGTTAAAAAAGTCTGGTTAAATTGTTACAGATGGTGAGCATGGTGGAGTCTCAGCTCTCTTGGGATCAGCATCCCCAGACATGGCTCTTGCATCAGATGCCTCCGACAGTCTGCCGTTACCTGACCATGATAACGGTAAGATTGCTTAAGGAAACCTTTATAATGCTCCCTCAGTTTCTAGAAAAGATATCGTAGTAAAAGTTTGAAAGAACTGTACCTGGCAGTGAAAGGCTAGGAAGTGAAGCCAGACTTTGATTGACTGGTAATGAAAGGAATAGTTTTTCAACTTCCAGTAAAATACTTAGTTGTAAAGCAATGAGGCCAGGCGTTCAAAACAGTTTATCAACAGAGAATATGGATATGATGTTTTTATATAATCAATAAAAACAGTAATGCAAAACCCAAGAAAGGATTAAAACTCAAATAAAACTATCTACTGCATAGTGTAAAAATAGTAAAGACTCTTATACTTACTCATTATTCGATGTTTAGTATAACTTCTCGTTTATTAATACGGAGTTTTATAGTTTCCAAATTCATTTGAAGGTGAACTTTTCCACAAATCAAATAAATTCATTTGATTATTTTATGCGATTAATTTAAGCAAAAATCGCACGTACAATAAATCCTTTGTGTGATTTCAAGCAATTTGCTTAGAATAGATGATTATGTCACAGCCAGCACTGTCAAGGACGATCAGTTTGAAGTTAGCGCTCTGTTTACGAAAAAAAACCCTTTACTTAATGCATCCTAATTCTTGACCTTATAGAATGTAAATAACTTAAACAATGATAAAAAATGAATTATTTGGATATTTCATATACTTTTACGGCAAAAGTTAATTTCGACAATGATGTAATTATATTATTATTATTTATTATTATTTTTATTGGTTCTCATTGGATATCCCAACTAAAAGGCTGCGCACATACCATTTATCTATGTCTAGAGCTGCTTACAACCATTATTTATTAAAAGATTCTTAGCTCAATGATTTTGTAGCAGTTAGTAGTTCGTTCTCGCAGTACACACATAGATGATCGTAATTCTGCATCCCATGCATGCCTAATAATAGATTATACTAACAATAGCAATCAAGAGTCTTAGAAACAATAATCAACAATGCCGCGTAATATGTAATATAATATGTACTCTCACTAATTGCACCAAGGCATGACAATAGTGCCTCTAACCTCTTTGATTCTAGATAAAGTGCAATTAATTTGCCTACGACATATACACATAATGATGTTTATAGACTAGTAATACATTAGTGAATGCAAATTATGTCAAAGCGGAGACGTACTTACGCAGATAGGTATGTAGACGTTTCAGGAGCGACTGAATAGCGTGCTTCGACTCCCTTTGACTTATTTGTGTGTGCCTCGTATAAAATTAAGGTAAATGAAACGACTAGTAACATATGTACATCTTTGATATTTATCTAATATCAAACTGTATTTCCAGCCACGGCTGTCTTTGGTGAAATGATATTTATTTCTGTAAATATGTAGGTTTTAGAAAACACTTTTACTCGTCATAATATTGAATAAATAAATTTGAATTAGATTAGATCGGTGTTACCCTTCTTGACTACTCTAAGAAAAACAAACTCGGAGGTCACAGTGTCTTTTAAAGTCCAGACATTGTCTTGATCAGGTCTTCAGGTCAAGTCTTTTGAACAAACATCAGCACCAATTAGTGGACCAGTCAAGCCAGTGCAAGCATTTCTCAGTAATCTCAGAGCTCAGGTGTAGTGGTTACAAACTCTACCACTAAGCTTGAGGTCCTAAGCTCAATTCTTTGGTCGGGCATAGGATTTTTCCATCAGGATTTTCTTAGCAGCAATTAGCCTTAGCCTTAGTATGGATTCGTGCCCAGATGATGGCAATAGGCTCGCCCCTTATTTCATAGGACTAGAAAACTTCAAATCCGGATAATCCTTCGAGGAGAACAGGCGTGTAAGTGTGTTGAATCCAGCAAATCAAATTGGAGTTCCCCAAAGTTATTGTATTGTTAGGAAATTGAAAAGCGAATTTCGCCATTTGCAAAGGGCGAGAAGGAGTTAAGACGAAATATATGTATTTCTAATGACACGCTTATGCCCCGTGGATTGATGAATGCGGCTTTAAAACATTAAGATGAATAGATCGGCGGGTTCCGCCCGTTCCAAGAACTTTGGGAGATTGATGTGTTTCGAGGAGTGACACCGGGAGTAGTAACGGCGGTAACTCCAGGTTTATGGGTCATGAGACATGAAATACTTTGGAAGCGTTTGTTACAACGTGTTTCGGGCATATTTTGTGTAACTGTGTTAAGATTCATAACAGTGTAGTTTTAAACAAATAAATAAATAATGCTGTACAATCCACATGGCATCATCTAGCCCCAAGCTAAGTAGAGCTTGTGTGATATACTTAATACTATACATTACATAGATAGATATTTTTTTATTATATATAGCAATTACCCAGAAAATCCGGGACAAATATATGTAGATCGTACAAACATTTGTCCCAGGGCGGGAATCGAACCCGCAACCTCCTGCATCGCAGGTGGACCACATTGGTCGTCAACGTAGTTTGTGTCACTATGTTAACATTCATTACAGTGTTGTTATGAAACAGTTTTGAAAATTTTGAGAGAAACTTCGTCGCGTAATAAATAGGGCCGACAACTATTGTTATTGCTGTATCTTTTTAAGTTTTAGATTGATATCATCGGTGTTGCTGCTGTTATTTTATTCCATTTTATAAAAATAATAACCACATTGACAAACGCAATAATACATATTGCGTTTTTCAATGTGGTTTGTTAGTCTATTTAAATTTATGTATACTATACAAAGGAAATTCTTTTGTTCAATATCTTTACCATCTTGATAATTATTCAGTAGTAAAAAATAAAAAAAAATATAACAGACCACACACACAAACAAACAAACAAACTAATAAAACATTCGCTACTATTTATCATCTGTATAAAACTTAACTAGGTACCTACAACAACCACTTTTTCTGAAGTCATTAATACCTTTATCACTTTTTTTCTTTATCCATTCAGGACACATAACTAAACCTTGTGAAGCTGAGAAGACTACAGAATAGAAAACTATGTTTAATCACTTGCAGACAAAGGTCAAGATAGCATAATCCTTCCACCAATGTCTGCACCAGTTGACATCGAACTAAACCCTTTGTAATGAACTGGTCATTTTATAAAATATAAATCAAATCTCTATGATTTCATTGCCAGTGTCACATTTTAAATTAACAACGAAGTATCATTCTGTGAGATTAGCGTTACGAAACTACTGACTCGCTAAAGCAGCAAACAGATTTTATCAAACATGAAGCATACCCAAATAAAGCATTAGCTAACACAAACTTATTTCTACTGTGACTGTACTTAGCTAATTTATCCGCGAACTACTCATAAGTGCAGATGCATCATATTTCTCTGAAACTGTTAACAGTTTACAGTTGAGCGTGGAAGTTAAGCCAAGTTCTTAAAGTGCTGCTAAAAGGACTATTTAATGTTGAACCAATCTCCAGTGTATCTATTTGAAAGAGGAAATCGTAAGCGAGCGTCGCGCGACGTTTGAAACTATTTGTCAAAGGGAGTTTATATTCAGAGTATTATTTTGGCTAACCATTTCAATGTATAAGTGGATTGAGTTGGTATTTTTTTCAGTTATTTTCTGTGTTTAGGTAACCAACAACCACAGGGTAAGCCGAGGAGATCTGGACCCAGTTGTTGTTGTCTTTTATAAAAATCTCAAAATGACGGCCTTCATATATAAATATACGATCAAATAAAACATCTCGTGCTGTAGAGGTGAGTTGGACCACCTTCTTAGGAGTTAGGAGTGAAAATGTTACAAAAAACTTGCTTCTTACAAAAAGTCCATATTGTAGAAACTCATTTAAGTTCTTTGACATATTTAAACCGGTGTATTTATCACATCTTCCTAAGTGTCCAGAAAGACTTTTTCAGTCCATTAAATCTGCATATTTAGAATTTTAATTCTGCAAGTACGTTTTGCCTTTAAACAGGTTCCTAGAAATATTTAAACTCAAAAGTGGCAACATAACCTATTTAAAAAAGGTTGAATAACAAGGTTGAAAAAATCGATATATTGAAAACATTCTAGTCAGGTATTTAGTTATTAACTTTCTTTAATAATTAAGACCGAACTAATAACAAAATTAGCAGAAACAGTTTGAAGTAAAATGAACAAGAAAACAATTAACAAGGTATCAAAAACACACCGTTCCTCTGACGGCAAGAAGTCAAAAAAGTTGCAACACCGAAGTTGGTGAGGAAACAATTCGAAAAGACTGGCGGCGTTGAGAATGAACCGCGTCAGATGCAGCTGGCGTATAAAGACGCAACCCGACTACTTGGTCTAACTACTCACGTATTTTATTTACCATCTTTGTTATTGTTGAATAAACAAATTTATAAATTATCCGTTACTACGCTGGTACTTTTCAATTACTTAACGCAGAAAACAAGGTACAACTCAATGAGCAAAATAAAATTACTTGTGGCAAAATCTAGGTAAATTTTAATGAAGATATTGTTGATTCCTGGCGACGTTATGTGTTTAAGTATATGCAATAATATATTTGCTATATAAATATAAGTAATCCGGATAAATGATACTCGCTTCCGACTATATCCAATGTGTTTAGAAGACTGCATGCAAAGTTAGAAATTTGATCCAAAAGAGCGATATTAAATCAAATATCCCACAGTGCAGTAGCTGTCACTCGTCACGCTAGCTCGGAAGCTGAAATTCCTGTCATGGTACATTGAACGATATCGAAAGACAGGGCAGAACTCGGGGCGATACGAATGAATGGTGTCGGTTTCAGCTCCAGGCTCCGGAGTTGAACGCGTCACTCAAACGTCATGCGTTGAACTGACAGCACACAATGCAGCCGCGAGATATCGTGTTACTGAATTCAGTTAGTTTTAAGGGAACATTTTAGTAACAGCTAATTAACTGAAGTGTCTATCTTTTGGTGTAGACCCTAAATAAATAAATACACTTGTATTCTCATTTTTACAAAACTTTTATTGGAGGAATTATAAATATGCAGAAAAATAATTATAATCCTATTGATTATACCCACTATCTACATATCCAACAGCAGCTAGTATATTCAAACCCAAAACTTACACCTACAAGGTATTACACAACTGTGGTCCTGATTTTTGCCTTTATCATCATTACGGCGACAGATATTCAAGATAGACGACATCGCTACCCTGAGACTAATTCCCTTCTCATTGTCAGCACAAATTAAGGCTCGGGCGGCCATGATTGACGCTGCAATACTCTGTATTGTGACAATCCATTAGGACTAATGGATATCTCCGTACAAATTATTTGATGGTCAAATTCGTACCTAAAAACTACGGATTACAAGTAAGTACGTAGAGTGCTCGTGTGTTTTTTTTTCGTTTGAAATAATCCCACTCAGCGAATTGGTCAGGCACACAGGGTATAGGTTTTGTTTTATTAAACGCCCTTCGGCAGTTTCCATTAAGCTTTTTGTTGCGGCGTTATACTCCATATTTGTGCAGATTTCTTTTATGCCCCATCCGTTTGTATATTTTCACTCTATTTAATTATCTGTTGCTGTTCCACACCTGGTATATACTCCTAGCAATTTAACACACCGTCCAGAATAACAATATGGCTGCTCGATCCTGTCATTGTCATTTTCCGTAATCACAGACGGAATTGGAAGCCATTGGTATCTCATATGTTTCGTAGTTATATCGCACAAGGGGAAACAATAGCTGATATAGATTAGTATTAATAGCAGATAGAGTGGTCGCTCGATATTAATAATCTGACCGTTTGTACCGAGTCGTAATTATGAAACTCTAGGCAATAATCAATGTGGAACATTCTTTGTTTGTTACAATGGAGAAAGGTAATAATGCAGTGACTAGTCTAAACAAGAATTGTGTTGAAAGGAAACTATTCATTTTTTATGAATTCAATATTAAATAATTCTAATAAAATCATCATCTGCCTAGCTTTTTCCCAACTATGTTGGGGTCGGCTTCCAGTCTAACCGGATGCAGCTGGATACCAGTATTTTACATGGAGCGACTGCCTATCTGACCTCCTCAACCCAGTTTACAGGGCAACACGATACCCCTTGGTAAGACTGGATGTTAGACTTGCAGGCTTCTGACTATCCGTAACGACTGTCAGAGATCTACAAATGACAGCCAGAACCAACGGCTTAATATGCTTACCGAGGCACGGCGGAAATAATTCTAATAAAATAAAATATTAAAAATGTAAAGAAGACTTTGATAAGAGGGTTAAGTAAAACACTACCCAATTCCATTGGGTCGTATCTAATTTCGGATGTGGAAACACGTGTAAACCCTAGTCTACATAATATTACCTCAAGAAAATGCACTTAACATGATCGAATACATAACGAAAAATAATATATCCATATTCTATAACAATTCCCCGCAGAATGTTACGTAAAGGATGATAGCATTGATAGCTGGAGCGTATTCAGAGGTATGCTGGAAAACACATTTTGTTGTATCATTGGTTCCCTTGAGACCGTTCTGGTCAAGTATCGTATATCGTGGAACTGGAGACTAATGTAATGGAAGACAAACGATACTGCATTTTCTTCGTGCTCTCCAACTCTCATGGCTAGCGGTATTATTTGCTGGCGGAGTAATTAAGTGAGGTTTTTGATTTCTTTCATTTATTTACTTACTGTGGCACTCCACCAACAAAGCACAAAAACATAATACATTCAATATTTCATAAATTAATAGTATCGTGACCTTATCACTTCAAAGCACAGCTCAGTAGTAGCTCAGTCAGTTTTTACATTATGTGATACAATGTTATAAGACAGTAGTGAAATTTGACACAAAGCATTGTACGATCATTCAATTCAATTATTAAATAATATAAAATTAAATTAAATTTAGATCAAATTAAGATAAGAGAGAGTTAAGTTAAATTAACTTTAATTTAATTATTTACATTTCTTGAAATGTTTATGGCTGGTATTGAGTTGTTTCTCAGTGTATCGTACAAGGAGAAATTTGTCGGAGTTTATAGAAACAAACAAGTACTGAAAAAAAAGCTTCTCTTCAAATTTTCCTAACATATACATTTTTTACTAATAATTCACTGCTTAAATCTAACCAAAAAATAGAATCAAACTGAAATCTAAAAAAGTTTTCATTTTTTTGTCAAACATCCAACTAGTTACACAAAATTAATTCTCAAACACGATTAATAATTCTCTCAAACATTTCACAAGCTCAAACAGAAATCACGACTAGACGCAAACGTTTCAAGATCTCAAAGAGCAGTAACAACTTTGCATTACCGATATATTAAACCAAACAAAATATAGACAGTCGAATGGAAACTGAGGCTCCATAGCACAAAATACATGAGTACAGAAGGTCAGCTCCTGAATAGGAGTGAAAGACGAGATGAGGAGATTTATATAATAAAATAAAAACCAACCACTACCCACCAACCATCACCACCGCCACCGTCAACAATCTAGTTGATTAACACCATATATTCGAAAAAACTAACCTCGAAGGGCCTCTGATATGTCTTGAAGGAGTCTTAGCATATGACAGTATGAGTAGAGTAAGAGAGAGAGAATAAAATTGGAGCAAACTTGTATCAAACATAAACCTCGAAAAACGTATGGTTAATCTGAAGTAAACAGTGGTTGTTACTTTACTACGTCTCTAATAATATACAAGTTATTGTTTTCACCAATAACCGCGCAAGCTATGTATGCCAGTCGCGAGTACGCTTGCACTCTCTGTTCGTAGACTCCTGCGTGTTTTCGGCCATTGTATGGAGCTAGCCTTCTGTTCCTAAGTAGTATGTGACTTGAAGCTGCATTAGCAAATGGGCTCCCTACTCGCAGAGCCTCGTTAGGTAACGTGACGACTCTGCATGAAGACGTTTCCTTATAATGTACTGGGATGCCATCTGAGAGCTCGTTATTGGATACAACAGTTAAATTGAGTAAAGATTTTGTTTTGAAAATGTTGTTCTGTATTGTTTTAGGGTACAGTTATGCGACACTGAAGAATGTCGCATCAGACTAAAATCATTTTCATTTAATTTTAAACAAATGTCTGAAATATTTTTGTAAAATATCCTTGCTTTTGTTGGCTTTTAAACTACAGATGAATTCAAAATGAATGGAATTATGAAAAGCCAACACATTTCTGTACAGCCAGAATCAATCAAAAACAATAAAGCCCGCCTATTCATTTCCCGGTGGACGGTTCATCAAAAGGGATGCCATACCTAAAATATACCACATAGTTACATGAAACCTATTTACATACTCACAAATATATTTCCGTATCCCAATGTTGCAAGCGAAAATAATAAGTAATATTATACATTTTAAACAAACTCATTATAGTATTTATAAAACCTCCAACAAGCTATACTTATCCAGGTATAATAGTATTTTTAGATTTCTTAAAGTAATATGGCTCCTGGTATCCAGACCTGCTCTTCTGAAAGAAGGATTTGGCTGTCATATACGCAAGCCCGGTAACAATTTATGTCACATTTGATATATTTTCGATTGCAGGAGTTTACACAGACATTAAATCATTGCACATTTTACAATTCCCAGATACCTACAAAACGTTATTTCACACTAGGAGTTTCTCCTGTATTGGCGTTTACAAACATTCAAACTCACATACACGAACAGCCAGACCCGGAACCTGTAGGCCATACAAATATTAGTTCCGTGCGGGAATCGAACCCACGACACGCAGCGCACCAGTCAATCGCTCAGCCGTTACGCCAACCGTGCCGTCGAACGAATTAAGTCGCTTTCACTCAGATATTACGTTTTCCATGCACAGAAACCTGTGTCTAATTTAATAGCGTTTTGTAAGCGGATATCTCGCGCAATGCTGCATCTCAATGCAATACTGTTCAGTGTTCAGTAATATGGGGAATCTGAATAGGAATTTTAGAATGGGAGTGTTTCCTCTCCACATTACATTCAAAGCGTTTGACGGACATAATGTTAGTGTAGAGTAGTGAACGGTTTGCCTGTTTATTACGTCATACAGTTTTGATGTACGTTTCTGTTTTCGTCAATAATTAAATACGCAAAGCAACAGCCAAATCCAGACGCAGTACAGTTGAAAGCCGCTAGGTTTAACATAGCATGCATTGTAGTATTTTATTATTTATTATTATTTATTTAATACTTTAAGCACACAAATGTACAGAGGCGGACTTAATGCCATAGGCATTTTCTACCAGTCAACCTTTGGGTGATGCAGAGACAAACAGTGGCAGGTGCAATTTCTTAAAAGAAAAGTGAAAAGAAATATATATATTATTATAAACTATGAATATAATACCTACATAGAACATATACACAAATAAACATATACACAAACACATACATAAACAATAAGAACAGTTAATGAGAAAACATTAGCGCTGTGATGAAACCAGTAATATTTTCCCATTTAATAATCTATAACATGGGTTACCAGTCAGTGACGGGCGTAGAGTGACCCATGAGGACTCTAAAAATAATGTCTTAATGCTATCGCCCCTGAGGTGGTAGTGAGTATGTAAGCAAATAAAGTTACTTAACATTATCATGGCACAGACGTCACCAGCTCCTTGTAGTTTGAAAGTTGGGGAGGGCATATGAAAATAGATTGACATGGTTGGTCTATAGGGACAGACCAACTTTCATCTAACTCACACACAAAATAGAAGTCTCAACAAAACCTCCAAAATAAAAATTCAAAGTATAAGTTATCAAACAGTAGTACGTATACATTACAGGATGGTAATGAGCCTCGCCCGCAGGGTCCAATTGTTGACAGCCTCTGATGGATCGCGAGCTCTTCCTGTTTGCACAATAACCTCAACCGTTCGAGACCCTCCGAGTTCGCAACTTGCTTCATCATTCATAATACGGGCTTTTACTTTGATAAAACTTTCTCTATATAAATGATGGTTGTTTTAACCCGTTAGGATTTAGGTTTGTGCGTTACAACTTTGGAAATAGATATAGTTTGTTTGTCATAGGTTTAGATAATGTATTCCCTTAAAGTAACACTAGATGACATCCACATGAATACCTAAATAAAAGAGCACTGCTTGGTATTCAAAGCTTGGCTCAGCGCCGACCGCCAAAAATTGTCAATCTTAACTAATATAAGGAAAGATTTGATCGTTTTTATGTTTGTTTGGAATTGATAAACACAAAAACTTCTGAACCGATTTAAAAAAATATTGCGCCTATAAAACGCTACATGATCAGCGGGTAATGTAAACTAAATATCATTTCCTAAATTGGAAATAATATTTAGGATATATTTAGGATTTCGAAGTTCAAAGGTAAAAGTAGAAAATCTACGCGGATTAAGTCGCGGACTAATACTAGTAGTATTATTATGTGCATGTGTGTGATAACGGACATTTATCAGCGTTAGATTAACACGGCAGCTCAATATTCTGGTGACGACTTAAAGTATATTTTGCCACAACGTAAAAAAACTGGTATGTTACTTTAAAAGCAAAAAAAATGACTCCAGTCTCCAAGTAACCACTCAAACCTAATTAATCCAATCTGTTTAAAACTAACTCTTGAGTTCTATAAAAAATGCTCAGTCGTGACCACAGTCATCTCGAGGCGACGTTGTATACGTCCTTTATGCTAGAACTTTGTAAGTGGGCGAGCCTCGTAAATTCCCGCGGCACAGATGCTGGAGATAGGTGACGAATAAAGGCGAGAGCGCGGTGGGTCTGCACTAATTTATGCTTACTTTTCACTGTTATGACTCTCTGAGGTGGTGAAATTGAGACGGTAAATTCTGTTTGTAAATAGGAGGGGTTGGTGTTGGTGCATATTGGAAACAAAAGACAGTTTTGGACCTTAAATGAAGATACCAATATTTTGGAAAGATAAGATCGTAAGCTCGCATTTTAGATTTTTCAACAGACGTAGTCCAAAGACAGAGACGCCTAGATTTGGAATTAAGTAGCTTTTTTTCAGTGTAACGTCTCAAGAGGAAATTCTTATGATCCGTGCTCATTTTTAAAACGTGGTTTCTCACAATGGGCCTCAGAAGAAGACTGAAAGTCATCCAAAAGGCAATGGAGAGCGCCACGCTTGGAATTTTACTAATTCAGCGCGATCGAATCCATACTGAAGCGGCAGTGGGCAGAGCATATTACTAGCAGAAGGGATGGCTGATAGGGCCGACAGCTTTTGGTGTTTTATCCACGTACTGTAAAGGGTAGTCTCGGAAGGCTTCCAATAAGCTGGTCCCATGACCTAGCGACAGTCCCCTGGATACTGTAAGAGCAGGACTGATCGACACATCCCACTTGTGTCGATCAGCCCTGGCCCATGTCTAGCTGTGAACGTCTTTCGGCTGAATGATGATGATGAGATTTTTTTCAATTATATTTTTTTCCAGTACGGTGTTGTCAAGAGCAGTAGCAGCAACAGCCTTTTATGATTCTAGGATTTTCATTAATTTATCAACATAATACATGAACATAATTTAATCTACCTGTTGGAAATTGGTTTCCGACATTTCATTAATGTTTCGTTTATTAAAACAAGAGAACCTGTCAATTATGAACAACAAACTAAAATTATGAAAGTAGAGACAAATTGGAATATTTCACAATTTACCCACTGAGCCGCTTGGGTCCATGGGCGCTATAATAATTATTTATTTATTCATTAAAGTAACAAAGACTCACACACAGCATTCAGTAAATTAAAAAGAACAAATCATTAAATAATGTTTAATGTTTTCTTCTTCAATGAAATACATGACATAATATTTGTATCTGCCCCATGCCTTATACACGGGGGCATGTAGGGCCTACCTCGATCGTTAATACGTTAAGGAAGACCAAAGAATCGGTGGATAGATTGTGTAAATGAATCGTGGTAGCAGTGAGGATAACAGACATGCTACCTACACACACACACTCACACACACACGCACCACGCACACGCACCACACACAAAGGGCATTTTTTGATATTGCAATTTGTCGTTGTATGCTTGCATAGTCAGAAGATCATGGGTGCCAATCAAAGTGCAAACCAGCCAAGTGTGCAAACCACCCGATAGGTATAGAGATGCTAAGCTTAGTTGGTTTGGTTCACAACTTCAAAAATACGTCCACTGCTACACATAGGCCTCCCCCAAAGATTGCCATTACGATCAGTCCTGCCCTCATCCATCGTCTTCCTGCGATCTTCACCAGATCGTCAGTCCACCTTGTGGGGGGACCTACCCACATTATGTCTTTCGAAACGCGGTCGCCACACTAGAACCTTTCCGCCGTAACGACCATCGGTGCTACGAGCAATGTGCCCTGCCCACTGCCACTTAAGTTTGGCAATTCGTCGGGCTATGTCGGTTTCTTTAGTTCCCCTGGGTTGGTTATTTGTCTTTAAATGAAAACAAATAAATTGGACCATGACCTTCACTAGCACAGACTTAGACAAACAAAGGCTTTTTTCTATCAAAGTAGCTTTAGTAGAGGCGCAGACAAAAGCTAGACAAATCATAAGCAGGTGCTTTATATTCAAGGTTTTTACAAACTTTTGTATCCAATTTATTCCTGTCAGTCTGAACAGAACGTTAGAACGTAAAGTTGTGAAGGTCAGACCGTCGGCCGGCAAGGTTTCTATATTAATCACTATTTAAGTATTTGCTTTTCGTTATTTAAAGCTTAAAGTTTTATTATATCATGTTGGTAGGTAAAATAAGAAGTTTAAGATTGCTGAATATATTGAAGTGGTTATTTACTAAATAATCCATGACGAGTGAAGCTGGGGCTTGTGGCTATATCATAATAGCTGCTGGGTTTATCGAAGGTTAAGATACTCTTGCCGAGTTCAGTCCATGATGGGTGACCATATTTGACATTAAATACGGGAAATTATAGCCTAAAAGTCTGGCTACCAGTATTACCAAGGAGTATTACTCGATGACTGGATAATGGAGTCTGACAGACAGTCGCATTATATATAAAATACTGGTATTCAGCCGCACCCGGTTATACTGGAAGCCGACCTCAACGTTGTTTAGAAAAGGTTAGTCAGAAAATGAAATGAAGAGTGAAGCTTTCGTTCTACTATTACCTTATTAGTTGTATAAATGTTTCTTCAAATTCTTATGAGCGCATAATTAAGTATCTTGAGTAAAATCCCTAATTTTCGAACAAAAGCCGCACACGTTGCCAACCCAGAAATCACAATTAATTAAAAATCAACTCCTTCCAATAAATTACCCTCCGCCACCACTTCCCGTTTATATTCCACGCAAGAATAACAATTAGTTCCCACAGTGCAGAGCACAGCTAACTGAAAAAAAAAGTTAAACAAAAACAACGGGAATAAAAAGGGAACATTTTACGCAGTACAGCTTTGGTGATTTAACTAAAGTCCGTGAAGGGAAAAACGAACGATTTGTATTCATGATAGCGTTCCCTGCTCAGGTTTGGGAGGTGCGACAGAGTAGATTCGCAATTTTCTCTGATTCTCTGGAGGCAACCCTGATTCGGAACGGTTATTACGATAAATCCGAGGCCTACTTCGCATACCGGAAGAAATGAAACCTTCGGACTTTGGTTACCTACTGATTTCGAAGGAGAAATAATGTTTAATTAGTTCGAAAAAAAAGTTGCACCGATTGGATTTCGTTCGTAGACGTGGTGATATTGTGACGACGAATTAATAAAAGATAACCCAATAAGACGTTCTAATCTGGTTTTAATTACCTTGAGCTGGCCTAGCGAAGATGGTGATTCAGTAGAATGCGAGGCCAACTTATACAGGACTTGTTACCACTAACATGCAGCTTACCATACTAACCCATAATACCAGTATTTATTGGGTAATTCCGTCAGACCATTCACTAGACTATTTCACACGAAACCTCGTTAAAATGTATCGGATAAGTACCGAAACTTGAAAATTACTTATCCAGAGTTAACCTTCGCGTACTCGCTGTAAAACCTCGTCTGTCGTGTCGGAGTCAACCCGACCGCTTCCACGCGATAAATCCCGAAGCACACGTGACAAGTCAGATAAATAACCCAGACTCAACCCTTTGTGGAAGTGACACAACATCGGTGCATAGCTTCTGTTAATTAACTTAATATATTTTATACTACAAAGTACGGTATACTTGGATTTATTTTCGTTCGGGCGTGGGAAGCTCGTTTTAGGTAAATAAGTACCACGAAATTGCTTTCAGGAAGTTGTTTGTGTGGGTGTGTACTTGTTCAGTAAATGGTCGTGTAGATGGGTTGTTTATTACCTAGGTTTATGATTTTGTTAGTTTTCGTTGAAATCTGTGGGCTTGTTTGTGGCGTCAAATTTTTTGATGTAGTGATGTGCTGACCTGTATAAGCAGAACCCAATATTAGAGTATTGAAGTCACATGTCCGGTTTTCTAACCTCCTTAAGTTGAGGTGACTGTCCCATAACTAACTGACTTCCTAGTGTAGATTGGAAATACGTACCTCATAGGAACTTTTTTTTAATGAACTCCATCAAGGCTTTTACTGCAGAAGTCCGCGATACACTTCAAAATATTATTTTTATTTGTATTTAGGGTAATATAACTGAAGTCGGTTTTGTTTTTTTAATTTTTATTTTTCATTTAGCCATCACGCTTTTACTTAGAGTGGTGGAAACCGTGGGGCACATCTAGTTATTTACAAAGCAATTGCTTGCTGTTTTCACAGTTTACATCAAAGCAAGTGAAATAAATTACAAAACGAGCACAAACAGCAAATAAATGTAAAGCAATTTGCTTAAACATCCGTTTTATGAACTCGAAAACACCTCTTTAACAACAAGACCAAATGAATAAATAATAAATAAGTTGAAAAAAGTTCCACTATACAGTCAGCTACTTGGTGCGACTTTTTATATGCCTTCAGTAAATTAGTAGTTAACTTTGTCTTGCGCAGTCCCGGGCGCCCCCACATTTTATCAAGTTGCTGACTAATTAATTATTTTTCCTTTTATTTAAAAAAGTAAAGTGCTGCGCTGAAATAAATGGAGAAATAGGCAATATTAACTATTGAAGCATAAACAAATGAACGTCGCGGTATTAGAATAAAACAGCCAGTTTCCATAACGTTCAGATTCACCCTGTCAAGGTCACAGATTGCAAACTCGGCCATTGATTGGTTACAAACATTGGTAGATCCCTAGATTTGGATTGAGATACTTTATTGAAATTAGCAGATTATCGTGTCCTAACCATTCGCTCGAGTAAATAACCATTAAAATGTCTGCCAAAACCGTATTCACAGTGACCTTTCAACCTTATTGCCTTAATAACACTCACTCACAATAACAACACGAAATAACCAGCTTGTTTGCAAATAAAAGTTTAACAATTACGAGCGTCACGACCGGCAATACGCACTGTGTTAAAACCGTGTCGCAATCATAGTTGATGGATGTGCACGCAATTACGGTTTACAGTCGTGTGTCCCTCTTAATAACGTAATCATTGTGACAAGCGAAACACATTCGGTTCATATTATTTCACATTCCACATCAGTCTGTTGCTATTTCTCGTAATTAGCAGAGACGTCTGTCGCGATTAGTGTTATTTTATATAAATAACGTAAAAGTGGTAAAAAAAAAATAACTTCTGCAATTTTTTTTTAAATAATAATGCTGGACAATCCACACAGCATCATCTAGCCCCAAGCTAAGCAGAGCTTATGTTATGGGTACTAGATGACTGATATACTTAATACAATACATTAAATACAATAATATTATCTTATTATACATTGCAAATACCCATAACACCAGGAACAAATCTTTGTAGACCGTACAAACATTTGTCCCAGGGCGAGAATCGAACCCGCAACCTCTTGCGAAGCATGCGGACCATCGCTCGCGGCGCCACATCGGTCGTCATTAATTTCAATGCATCAGGGCTATAGGTCGTGTTTTAACACTACGTAGCGCTAAAGCCTAGCGAACAGGCGTTGGTGCCTTGTAGCTCGTAGCAGATATTCGTAGCACGCTACGCGGTGATGACGTAGCATACAAATTGATTACATGTTACACAGAAAGAAAATACTGTCTGGATAAAGTACTACAACACAATGCTAGTCAAGTCGAATTGTGTTCAATAAAATAATTTATTTTTAATATTTGCATATTGAATAGAACCGTCATTCATTCAAACTCAATAGGCTAGCAACCCAATCCTATTATTCCAGAATAACCCACAATAAAGGCGCCATTGTTCAGCATAAGTAGAATTCTGAGAAGAAAAAATCGATGTGTCGTGGCAAAGTTAAAGCCTGCCTGTCGGCGAAACGATTCGCTCCCAGCCCTACCATCCAAACTTATACCGTAGCGTCTTCAATAAAACCTTAAAAGTTCCCGAGGCGTTGTTCTAAAAGCCGCCCCTTATTACACATCAAAACTCCAGCGAAAATATCTTTGGAGAACACAAAAAGTTCAATCGACAATAGACTGATAAGACTTCTTTGATGTCAACTCTATGTGTTTTCAACAATTATTGTCATGTTTTATTGTAACTGGTAAGTTTGCGCAATACGAGGATAAAGAATACATACAAACGTATTGTTTGCAGTCTGGATACCAACCTGTCTGTTTGACTACCTAGCCTTACTAATGTAAACATTCAAGTACGTTTGCTCATTTATGTGTGCCTCTTAGCTAATCCAAAGAAAAGCAAATAACACTTTATTTACTGTACAATAAGTACTGATTTGTAACATTCATACGTACATATGCGCACGCCTTTATAACATGGGGGTAGGTAGAAACTAAGGCACACCACCTGCTACGAACCTTGCGTCTCGCTTCTGCTTCGTTTACATACAATAAATAAATAAATAAATAATGCTGGACAATCCACACAGCATCATCTAGCCCCAAGCTAAGCAGAGCTTGTGTTATGGGTACTAGATGACTGATATACTTAATACAATATATTACATAGATCATTTTTATTATACATAGCATTTTATTATACATAGCAAATACCCAGAACACCCGGAGCAAATCTTTGTAGATCGTACAAACATTTGTCTCAGGGCGGGAATCGAACCCACAACCTCCTGCATCGCAGGCGGACCTTCACCCGCTGCGCCACATAGATCGTCTGACAATATAATCTAGGATCACTAATAGTATCAATACGCAAATATCTCACTTTACCGAATATATATAAAATAAGCTGGAAGCAAACCACTTCAGTCTGAATTGGAAGCAACCTCGCGTAAGAATCAAGTATGATACAGGCTTAAGTTTGTTTGGAAAACCGACCTTAAACTGTGTCAAAGGCTGCGAAGTTAAAAGAGATTGATTTCTTCAGGGACTCGTGTTACACTCTTGATTAAGACTAACTGTTTGTGAGACATTTACTTAGTTCAAACAAAGTTACACCTTCACAGTACGAGGTATACTGAGAACAGCTTCAATTATTCTATAATCATAAGATGCACATGAATCAATTCTAAACTTGCTGAACTGGAACTGTAACAAATCAGACGGAGTTTTTATTTTTAGTAAATGTTTTCTATTAATTTAATCTGTCTTCAGCATTAGGTACATAAATGAAATATAAAAGGAAGTCCATGTTTAGCGTCTATGCAAAACTAGATTGCTTTATATTCAACTAACTACTTAATACGATGAAACTGGCAATCATTCTGAGCATCCAGTCCACCCGTACATCAGCACCAAACTAATGCATCCAAACTTTCCTACTTGCAGCATTACTATTCTACAGATGCCGCTAAAGTTGAGCTCAGAGGTCACTCTGAAGCTCGCAGAGTGGTCGTAATGTGATTAAAATCTCCCCTCTCACCATGAGTGATGTCGTGCCGTTATATCCTTGTAATTAATTAATTAAATATTTTATCTTGCTCTACTTGGCTCACAAAGAGTAATGTTTGTAACTCACTGCTGTATTATGAGATGTGATTTCTCTTATGTGTGTGTGCTTTGTTTGGTTTGGGTCTTATGTTTTGCTTTTAAAGATAATTAAATGAGCTTTGTGTTACCTAAGACCTGTCTCCTTTGGGTAGTACTCAAACGTTCCTATCTTGGCGTATTTCATATTTAAGAGCACATGTTTGACTTAAAATTGATTTCCGTGGCCATGACATGCCGACGTAAAGGTACTCGTACAAGCTACTTCACGGAACCTTTCCAACGTAACGAGACAAGCTTTTTTTTGTGAGCGTATCGATGGCAACAAGTTCAACTCAGTTGAGATGAAAATTCAACAACGTAAACTCCACTTAGTGACGCAGTAATAAGATCGTCAAAGCAAAAGTGACAGACGTCTATGGAGACACGCCGCATATGCATCGGAGAGCTGTGCCGCCCATGAACCCCCATCTGGGAAGATTATCTTTGCGCCAGCCGACTTGAGTTCCACGAAACAAGCTAAAAAAACGTATAGTAATTTTAATAAAACATTTCGTTCCATATCAAGAATAGATTTTGATTCTTGTCAAATAAATGAATAACATCATTATTTCGGTCGAAAGACGTCCATTACTAGACACCCACTTTTTTTAAAGAGCTATTCTATATACAATGTAATAAAAAATAGGTAATTGTACACAGAACATTCCTCTGCGATACGTATTCCTGATTTCCTTATTTGACTTCTACCCTAGAGATTGTGGATTACCCCAATGAAATACAAAGATAAATATAGGTCGGCAACAGTTAGGCTGAGTGTGAGTTATATCGCCACAGCGATTAGCGCGCTTTGCTAACGAGCGCACGTGAATGCCTTATGAATAGTCTGTATAGTCAACGCGTTAAGTACTTTCTAAACATACAAGTAGCCTAATCAGCTACATTCTAGCTTTTTCGTAAAGGTCGGCTCCCAGAATAATTACAAACGGCTGAATGTCTTATTATTCTACGTTGGCCGACTTCCATGACTCCGTAGATTTTCGGACTTCTAAGTAGGGTTGCTTAGCCTCGATATTCATTATAGCTTTTTTAAATTAAAAAAGCAGCCAAGTGCGAATCGGACTTGCCCATGAAGGGTTCCGTAGCAGCAAGTAACATTTATGACGTATTAAAAAACGATATTAAAATTTGAGCCCCAATTTTTTTTTTTGTGTGAAATTCTTAATGCGATTCAAAGAATACATCTACTTACCAAGTTTCAACAGTATAGTTCTTATAGTTTCGGAAAAAAGTGGCTGTGACATACGGACGGACAGACAGACAGCCATGACGAATTCATAAGGGTTTCGTTTTTTGCCATTTGGCTACGGACCCCTAAAAAACTAAAGCAACGTGTTTCCACAACTAAACTAGTTCAAGACTGCAGTGCGTCCTTACTTCTAAATACTCAGTGACCATTTTGTTCCCAAGAGATTGGGAACATGCAGTTTCAATGAAATTGCTTTTTTAAATCGGAAGTAGTTGAAGTTGTGCTGTTGCGAGCTAGCAACCGCAATGAACAGAAAGCGAGCATAACCCTCTTAGATCGTTACGGAAAACGAACCGATCCTAATAACATTATTAACTTAACTCACATTTGTACAGGTTTCACTATCAAACATCTAAACGGTTGGCCAACGAAAATATGTTGCCGGTCGCCCCACTCCTAAACAAAATCTTTACTTTAGATAGTTGCAAAACAAAATGATAAAAAAAGGTCTGTGCCCGTAATAAATTTCTAAGCATTTGTAGAAATATCCATCAATTGGGATGGATTCGGGGACGCCGCCCCGGGCGCGGCGCACGATCCGTTTCGACCGGGTCACCAATATGAATAATTTTCCAATCTCAACGTTTATTCACTTCTTTGTCTACCATTTTTGGTTCGGAGACAATTTTATGACGAATCGTAAACGCCTTTTTATGCAGCAATACTATAGAATGCGTAATAAATAACAGTGACAATTTTGGATGGGTGCACATGTGATTTATTTTAGTACCTGACTTTAGGTAAGTAAGGTAATAAAATGCATGGAACATAAAAGAGTGCTACTATAGTAAATTGATTAGCCATACAAAAAAAGATATTATCCAAATAATTTACAAATGACATTTATCTCACAACAATTCCTTCTTAATCTCCCTATTCCAATCACCCACTTGGGGTAAATGGCAAAGAAATTTCCTTAAGTATATCGCACTTGCTAAACCAGAAACGGCCTAGCACGTAATGTGAGCTTTGAGGGACTTACTCGTTTCAAAGCGTAGCTCACTGGGGAACGATCTTAGCCACCGTCATATTTGTATGACGCCACGTAACGCCATAGACGTGGCCCTTATAACCACATCAAAATCTGAGAAAAAAAAAGAAAAATGATAAAATATTTAAAAACACATGAAAAACAAACAATTCGGGACCAGTGTTCTGTAACTATTGAAGTTTAAAAATTACTCATTCTTACACAATTTGCAGACTGTAGATAACGTATTATAGTGGTCGAAATTGAAACGTTTTAGCTTTATGAACTCTTTCTCCACAAAAACTTAATGTATGCCAAATCTCTTTGACGACCGATGTGGCGCGGCGGGTGTAGGTCCGCCTGCGACGCAAGAGGTTGCGGGTTCGATTCCCGCCTTAGGACAAATGTTTGTACGATCTACAAATATTTGTTCCGGGTGTTCTGGGTATTTCCTATGTATAATAAAAATATCTATATATGTAATGTATTGTATTAAGTATATCAGTCATCTGGTACCCATAACACAAGCTCTGCTTACCTTGGGGCTAGATGATGCTGTGTGGATTGTCCAGCAATATTTATTTATTTATTTATCTCTATCTCACTCTCGTATACTAGGGAGGTAAACATCCCACTCTTTTGGTCTTATCCCCAAAGCCCGGGCGTCTTAATAAGGGTAGCCTTGAAAGCCTCGAAAACATATTAATAAAACTATATAAATTAGGATAACATCAAAAAATAAGCAACAAACAACCGCTTCCCGTGGCGTATTACCAGTATATCCATGCCTTCATAAAGTCATCCAACTTTAACAACCTCATAAAATAAGTGAGAAGAAAACTCACTTGATGTAAACACGCCAATAAAATACTAAGTGTTCCTAGTCTGTGTGAGTGACTAGGACGCCTTCACTTGAGACGTTATTGAAAAAGGCACCCTTTACCGGAAAATGTGTTCGGATACTGAGCTAAAGTACTTTAATATCGTTTCATAAATGCATGCTTGTTATCTTGCTATTCAGGATGCTGCAAATAACGTAGCATAATATCTTATCGGCAACAGAGGGAGTGTGTTTACCGATTTAGATACGGTTTTACGATGCTTTTCATGATCGATCGAGTCAGACAGTCACACACAGCCCACTACTGGACAGCAAATTCTCCTTAGCATCACCAACCTCCGTTTTCCTCATCGTTGACCTTTATCATCCTGTTTATCGGATTTGTTTACTACCCACGTGCCTTGTTTAAACATGGCAACAGTAATATTTCCTTTTCTTTCACACCTGTCTTTCATTTTCCCATGTTATGACCTTTAGATATTCCTAAAATATTCGAGCAGAGATTAGAGAAACAAGGAAAAGAGAAATACAAGAATAGGGAGAAGAAGCTTTCTATAAATGGTTATTCAGTTTTTTATGAAACATTTATTAGTAACATAATTTCTAATACCAGCTGTCTTGCTACAGACCAAAAACCTCTTCTCATACAGAAAATTCTTGATCAAAACAGACTGTCGTTTTGAGGCTTATATTAATTATAAGTCGACGATGTCCTCCTTCACCGATGTCAGTGATATCTAAGTATGAACACTAAGAAAGTAGGTACATTTGAATTGAGAAAGTCACATTGGTACATACCCGCATTCGAACCCACAACTTCAAACATGAGAGGTGAGCGCTTAACCATCATCTGCCTAGCCTTTCCCGACTATGTTGGGGTCGGCTTCCAGTCCAACCGCATGTAGCGAATACCAATATTTTACATCTAGCGACTGCCGATCTGACTTCGACAACCCAGTTACTGGGTAAGACTGCTTGTCAGACTTTCGGGCATCTAACTACCCGTACCCCATTCATCCACAGACTGACCTCGGCAAGAGCAGCTTACGCGACCCGTGTGGCAGTTTTTATTCATTCTTTCATAATATCATTTCAAATATCACGATCACGCGTATCTTGTCATTTCATCAATTGTTTTAACGATTCAAAATTAACTTTAACGTAGGCCCAATTCTCAGGTGGTCGTGGCCCTAAGTAGCTATTCCCCAAAGAGACGTTGTAATGGATGTCCACTGAATGATTCAAAATTAAACTGTAATTAATGTACAGGTTGTATACGTGAACGGCGAAGTTCATTTACATAATGTTGGCATTACTGGGCGTGCTGTAAAGCGTCATATGTACATACCTACTTGCGACGATACATGACTACAAGTTTCAAGGGAGGCCTATCTCTTTGGCTGACATCTCCTGCACGTATTTAATCTAGGAACCTTTGGGAACGTTAAGCTTTCCAATTTATAAAGTAAATGAAGTTTTGTTTAGTACCGTGGAAGTGAGCTTTTGAAAGTAACGACTGTCGAGCCTGAAGAATTTATGTAGTAGCGGGTACTTCACATAAGGTTGGGTTATCAGTAACTATCTATGTATTGATGTATGATATTTTCAGAAACATACCGTCACAAAGGAAATTGATGTAATACAATCGATATGCTAAAACATTGTCAAAGTATTTTACCCAATATACAATCGCATGTCATACAATATCAGCCTATTAGGCCATTACAAAGGCCTCTTCTGATACAGAGAAGACACTAGCACCACGATTGCTCAAGGCAGATTAGCAATTTCAGACTTATATTAATTATAATATAAATAAATGTATAATATGTATATCGAAAATAATTACTGGGCCATCACAACACACACACAAAGTAACTAAACAAAAGTCATAACTACAACAGACGTCCTGCATCACCGTCAAACGTCAAGCTAGCAAAAACAACGGAATGATTGCTCAGACATAAAAGCTAACATAATTAAATCGGCCGAGACCAACTTACCCTGAGTGGAACGAACAACGTCTTTTTTCTTCAACGACATTACCTATTCATCACACGGCTCGCTGAAAAGCGACCACTTTGTTACTTATATATCTTTCCGCACAGGTTCTCTTGAAAAAGATCGGGAATCATTTTTCTTCGGTTCCATTAGTGGGCATCGGCCGGCCGAGACGAATATGCGGCCGGTCCAAACATAAACAAAGTGATGGTGCCTGTCTAGTGACAAAGAACATCCCATCAGACGGCGAAGCGGCAGAATCAATACGGATCTGTATGAGCCCGTGTCGTTTGAGAGCCTCTGAATTTGCTTCACGTTATTGTCCCCGATAGCTATCGGGTGAGGCCTCTCACGCTATCCACGCCACAATGGCTGACTCAGGACATGAGACTATGAGGCACATCTTGTGTGCGCTCAGGCGCATTGGCGGCTCTATCTCGCGCAACCATCGGCTGTGAACGTATTCACACAAAGACAATAATGGTAATTATACAGTTAATTCATCTGTGAAGACTAATTGATTTTGAAGCCAAGTAGTGAACCGGTGTACGCTTTGTTACTGAACAAGGAAGTTACTGTATATAGATGGGTACCTATTGTACAATTGGCAACCCAATTAGACAAACAATACAAATTGTCTCTTTCATAACATTAGCTCATTATGTTATTTCTCATGAATTTAGATACAAATTAACAGCAAAAATATTTGTCTACAAATAAAAAATATGACCACGAAAATCTAAGCAAACAGCGTTTTTTATAATTTATTGCCCGCCGAACCAGAATTTATTGGCGATACAAAGCACTATAATATATTTTACTTAAAAATGTAATGAGAGTTCATGGCTTTCGAGAAATTTTTCAAACAAAAAGAATTGATTTTGTTAGACATAGATTAATGATGATTGAGAATTTGAATATCCGGCAACGAGTTTCTTTGTTCATAAAATACCGGCAAGCTTCTGTTTGTCAAAGGGAAGACCTTTATCTACCTACAAACCGTGGACGAGTCAGCATTAGCTTTCATTATCTTTTTTTGTGTCTGTTTTATCTAAAGGAAAGTCAAATAAAGGGTGCCCTTACGAACCTATGTAATACCTAAGCCTGTATTCTGTTTTAGTTACGTACCTATTTACTATATCTATATTAATAAATATCAAAACTGAAACTTTTGTTATAGACTTGCAAACACTTTCTATTGTAGATTTGAATTGAAATTTTGAGCCGTATTGAGAGACTATAAAATATTGATTGTTAAAAACGAAAGCCAACATCGAGAGTTACACAAAAGTCAAATGGAATACGCTCCCACAAAACCGTAAACCAATCTAAATGCACGTGTAATATAATGAACAAAAAAGTCCAACGAAATTAGATTGTTCGCGAACAGCATAAACCTCGAGTTTCGCAAAATTAATCCTTTGCCCAAACAATCTTTACTTTCGCCTAATTCAACAGTTTTTCCCCAATTGTGAAAAAGGAGAAATAACTCTGAATTTGGGCCGGCGTACATTTTGGAACTCTTGTTTGCCTTTGGATCGGTCTAAATTAATATCGAACCGTGAAAATTAGGAGGGAACTCGAATTACGAACGATTCTGAGTGGGGTTGTGGGTGGACAGCGGACAGAAACGTGGTATCAGAAGTTTGGATAAAACAAGTATCTGTCTACACCTCTTTCAAATCATGTTTGCTCAGTACAGAAAATCTTTAAGCGTATTTATTGGTATAACATTTTTGAAAAAAATAAGTCATAGATGGCACGACGTCTGTTTAATTGACAACTAATCGTTATTTTCTTAGAATTGCAAAACAAGATATTTTTTTATGGGACAAGCCCGCCACACTAAACACTCTCAATACCAGAATCAACAGTAAAGCGTCGAGACAGTGAATCTCGACAAGTCCCGGAGAAACGATTCAAATGTCTTGGATCCCGCAACGAAATTAATCAGAAAGAGATTTAATGTTTTGTTACCAACAATGCGGTAATAAATAGAATTCCATTTCACCTGCGGACCTAAAAACTCCTCTTAATTAACAAATACCTCCCGTAATAAACCAAAATCCTATTGAAATAACAAGTCAGGCGTACCGTCCGAACTTTGATTCCCATCATTATATTCGCTAAACAAATAACCACAGTTGGATGCACCGAATTATTTGTTTAAAGCATTTCAAAACAAAATTTCTGTCATATTTGCGTTTGCCAGTAACTGATGAAGTTATTTATCAAATGTAAAATTGATTTCAATGTTATTCGTCGGATTTCGCAGACAAACAGACTCATTGAATTGCGGTGAATGTTGGCGTGGATGGCAAATATACAATTAAATAGGAATACTAGAAACGAAGCGATAATGTTTCCAATATTATCTGAAATCCGGTTAACCACTAAGCTTAGGACTAGTTTATTGTGAAATTGCATTTATGAGTTAAAAGTTATTATTCCTGAAACAGTTTCATAGAGGTGAAAGATTTAGATGTAGTTTTTGCGCCCTGTTTTCATTGTTTTATCATTGTAGAGCCGTGAGGTTTTTTAATTATTTACACAAAAGTAAATAAAGCACCTTAGTATCATTTGAATAAGACTTAGTTTCTGTAAAGAAACAAAAAGTAAATACACCCTTTGTGCCCCAACTTTTACAATCCACATTACTCAGGTTCCTCTGCACCTATGTTTAACACTGACTATCACGCCAAAGACACAATAAAAAAACTATTGTCATCACGAATTATTTTTTTTCTAAAATACTTCTGTAGAGGCTAAATAAAACCAACCGCACGAGTCGATCAAAAATGCTAAGTACGCTTGCCGAGGTCAGTCCGTGGATTGGTGACCGTTCATTACGTATCGAGTCTCCTCCGTGCCTCGGAAAGCACATGTAGATCTTTGACGTACGTACGGGTAGTCAGAGGCAAGAAAGTCTGACAACCAAGGGGTATCGTGTTGCCCAGTAACTGGGTTGTGGAGGTCAGATAGTCAGTCATTCCATATGTTCCCTGATTGGAAGCCACCCCAACATAGTTGTCTAGAAAAGAAACGTAAATATAAATGATGACATCTGTAATAAATTTGTTGATAATGTTCTGGTTACTTAAGAGATCGTTTTGTTGCAGACTGCACATCATCCTCGTCGTCGCTGCTGAGCGGGGTGACGACGGTATCGGTGGCGGTGACTGGGCTGGAGCGTTCGCTCTCCAAGAAGGTGCGACCCAAGCCCGCCTCACCCAACCGACAGGGGCCGCAGCAGTGTCAAGTAAGTACACCAACTACTGACTACAGGCTTAGTTACACTACCGAAATGAAATTTGATTTGATCCAATATACGCGCTCATTCCATGACAAATATCGTCGTCAACAGTCACACTTAAAATTGTCTATCACTCATTCCTAGAACTTTAGATCTTTTGGCTGGTAAAAAGTGTGACAAGAGTAGGGGAAGGCCAAAGAAATGATGAATGGATTGTTAGAGAGATGGTATGGTTAGAAAGGTTGAGACTATTGAGAAGACGATAAATGGAGAAGTATGGAAGAAACAGACATGCTGTGCCCTAAATAACAAGACAAAGTTTCGATAATGACAGTAGGATGATGATGATACATGTGCACAGATTTGTATATATAATATGTATAGTTATACTCACGCTTTTTCCCCATGAGGAAAATGGCAAAAACTACAGACCGCCACCTGCTACGATCCGTATATACTCCTTTTACTTCATTTACGTTCATACATCTGGTCATACACGCACGCCGGTTGCCAGTACTACGACGCACCTAACCTTTTTGAAGTACATCACCAATAAGGTCAGTGTATATCCTTCAAGGGCGTCCCCTCCGGGTGTTTCCGTTTACATCTGCCTTGTAAATCGCTTTTGTTATGACTATGGCTGGTGAAAATGTCAATAAAGGTAAAGATTTGAAAAGAACTGCCAAAAGATCCTTTGATGAGTGGCATGCGTTTCGTGCTTCTAAACGAATGCCTGCTGAAACGCGAGCGACGAACTCACAACAATTTCTGCCGCAGGTAGGGAAAACTTCACCCTCTTGTGGATGACGTTAAATATTTCTGTCTAGTCACTTCACTTTAAAATTTTGCAGTACCAACTTACTCCGTCGAAGTACTTTTAAAGCATGATAATTCTGCGATGTAAGCGAGCATTTCATAAGGACTGTGACTTTGACGTCTGTTAATGCTTGACAGATATGCTGTGTGAAATTCTTTAACCAACTTTAGTAATATATGTCCCATGTTCTCTCAGTCAATTTTGGTTGTTAAGTAGTAAGAATAAGTATATAAGCAGGCAGAGAATAATACAAAACGGCAACATCATAAAAATGTATACCGTTTTTATCCTCAAATCTATTCTAAAAACATCCATGATTTATTCGTCACGAAATTCATCGGTTTTCTTTGAAGGCGTGTGTAGTAGCGTATATGACGTCACAGTAGTACCAGCCAGTTTCCGGCTCATAAAGGTCGATGGACCATGACGATTGCCTCTATTTGTCTCTAGCCGTACAAAGGAGAACACCCGTCATTTGTCTTATGGACACTGCTCGTACTATCTCTGGTACATACATTATATAACCTACTTATATCCTACATGGCCTAATGTAATGAAATTGTTGGTAATACACTGAAAAATCGAGTTACAGTGATATTTGAGCAGGCAATTATCATGAACGAAATATTTTTAACGACGCAAGTTGCGGACAAACTAAGTCCTCGACTGACACATGTACTTACTGTGCAAAATACTTGTGTTAAACGACAAGGTAAGACCTTGTTGCCACCTTATTGGTAACCGCCGCGAGGACACTGAGCATACACACTGTAGGAGTTCCCCTGCCTGGCCAGTGCACCGCCGGGACCTCGTCGTGGCGGTCGGTGCTGTGTATCACCTCTCGCTTCCATTCGTGATCCAGCTCATGGGGGGAGTGAGAGTGCGGTGGACGTTATCGCCTTCTTTGGCGAGAAAGTAATGGTTGTAAAGAAAGCGGCGGTTAAAAACCAAAACTACCTCCCCCCCCCCCCCCCCATTGACTCACCTGGTGTCAGAGACCACGAAACAATTGACGGCTGTCATATGGTGGGGCTTGCGGGTAACAGACACGGGAATTTGCCTCGTAAACAGCCACAGGCTAAAAATGGCGATACACCGTTTTCCGTGCACGCCTCTAACTAGACTGGAGAACTTGCAAGAGTACAGGGTCACGCGGACTTATACCTGGTTAGGAATCATGAGGAACTGTGCAAGAGTTCCCCGGCCAAAAGTTGTGCAACAACACAGTGAGGCTGTAGTCAGAAAGTATCGGACAGACCCCGCTTGCCCCAATGCAAAGAAGTTCCATGAGCTTTTCTACACGCAAAAAAAAGTTACACGAGAAACCAAAAGACTTTCTATAAATATAATTTAAATGTTCGCAATGGATTATTATTTTAGTAAAGAGCAAACGAACATTATTTCTACAAACATCATATCATCTTTCTATAGATAACAAGCTCAAACACAATTTATCCCTATATTGAGAGTTCGCAAACAAGAATGTCTGTATAAAATAAATCTGTAATAACTCAACTATTCGTTATTATAGAGGAATCCGTATTTATGAAATATCCAGTAGGTACGTTCAATAAACTCAAATATTATATAGGTATATCTGCTTTCGTTTATGTTAGGAGAATATACTCTATATTTTATTATTGGAAAGGATCGTTTGCACCTAGTTAGGTAAGTCTGCAAATATTTACTAACGAAGGATGTAAACAGTCCTAATTGGCACTTACGACACCCTACACGAAAACTAATCAGAAAAAATACAATTCGAAAGTAGAAGATTATCTACTAAAATGTTTATGCTCGATTGACGAGGGTCAAGATAAGAAAGAAAAGATTTTGAATTATATAAGAATAAAATGGATTGACAAATAATATTTTAGATAAATCTGTAATTTCTTATCTAATTCTGTTCTCCATTAATTACCTAAGCTTTTAAGAACATCAACAATTAATAAAAGAGAAGTCGCCCGAACAGGGACTTGAACCCTGGACCCTTGGATTAAAAGTCCAATGCTCTACCGACTGAGCTATCCGGGCTGTACCAAAGCTGCCGAAATCAAAGTTCACATAGGGAATAACTGGGTCACCACGCTAATCTAGAACTGTTATCTCTTCATTTTATTTCCACAGCGAGTATTTTTGCTATCCAAACGATACAGAGTTACATGCATAGTTTTAGGAATGGATAGTTTTTTTATGAACTTCGTCAATATTAAAAGATATGTATTATTATTGTTTTATGTTTATCATTAGTAAAACTTCGTCACCGCAGCTAACCCTGAAAAATACGTTATAATTTAAAACATCCAAAAAGTGTTCTCCTTAAACGCAAAAATAGGTAGTCTCATCTATCTATAAAATAATTCACATTTACATAGATCTATTGAAAGGAGATCTTCAGGGACGCACCAGGAAAGTACGTTGTACAAACACTAAGAGGGCTGAGTGGTTCATATCCGGGAACGTTCTTTCACGCAACCGCCGGCAGGAACACCACTGAAATATATGTGTGCGGTGCCTCCGGTCGCTACACTTGGAAATTGAAGTATTGGTTTTAAAATTGTTCGTGTATTTGTTGCTTTACAAAGATTCTTAGATGGAAATAGTGTAATTTTAGGTGGGATTGCAACTATCTGGCTTGACAGTGATGTCTACTAACATTTGAATAGTCAGTAATTTGAAATTCTTAGAGGAGAAACTCGTAGAGAAACTGTTCGTTAAATAAAAACAGCCGCACGGGTCGATCGAAAGTTAAGCTACGCTTGGCAAGGTCAGTCTGTAGATGGGTGACTGTTCATTACTTACACAAACTAAAGAGTTAAGTGGATTTCGATGCGTGGGCGGCGTTTAGACTAAAGAAAAGATTCGTTACAGTCAAAAGTATGAAGGTTACCATAATATACCTATCCGAAGAAGAATTGAACCCCACAAAATCAGTTAAAACACTACAAATATTGTGAAAACCTAACAGTACCGACCACTAGTGTTTACAAATGTATTAAAGATTCTCCCAACAAATTGTTACCTACCCCCAAAACTCGGCTTCACTTAGTAGCAAATGTACTTTTTTTCACACTCCTAAACATTGATGTTCATTGTTATTATTACTACGTTTTATTACTAAACGCCTCTTAAAAGGAACGCATTTACAAATTCAAAAGTACATACAATTTTATTGTTGGCTATATCTGCGTACTACGATCGAAAACTGTGTTTGTAGGTCAGCCGAATATCAACAAAGGCGGGAAAAGAACGACGCTGAGGGGTAGAGGACTACTGTTACCATAAATAACGAATTTCGCGGAACATTCTGATTTTGATCCTTCGGGGCGCGACGGACGCGGGCCCTTAATGTATTTCCATTATGTTTAGGAATAGCTTCGATTTCCGATTAACTGTACTGTATTACGGGGAATTGTTTTTCTCATTTCCTGTTGAACTACTGCTGGTGTGCGTTGTTGCCAACATTATTTTGCAAAAGATTTCATTATAATCATGTAGATGTTTTTGTTTTCTTTTTCAAGTATTTCAGAAATATTCAACGTTCGTTTTTCAAACAAAATAAAATACGATGTCATGGTTATGTCCCGAGTTTCGTCACCTCAATCCTGGCAACATTAAGTAGGGTGGACCCCTCTGAAGGAAAGTGGCGATTCATCATATCTTGCCAACCCTCATACTACGTAGGTAATTGCAGACTCTGAAAATGAACCGATATTCTAACTTATATTTATCACTGATGTAACCTAAATGTTTAAGTGGATCCCAAGTTTGAAGCATTAAAGTGAAGTGACTTGGAAGAGTTAAAAGCGGTTTAAGGATACTTTTTAATAATATTAAAAGGTAATCTTTTTACAGCACTCCATTAACTTTTTCTATTTCAAATCTTTCGCAATTGAAATATTCATATTATCCACTCGTGGTTTTATAACAAGATAAACCAAGTATGTGTGTTACCAAAAGAATCTTCCTTGTTTAAAATCACCATTTAAAAGTTAAAAAAAATATTTGAAGTCCATTTTGTTGAATAAATGTGAATATGATATACACATCATCATCATATATACAAATATCCATTAGTCTATGTTATGACAAGATTGGGCATAAAACATTAAAGATTTATTTCTTAGAAACATGTAAGTATACACTTAACAAGCTTACTTAGTGCTCTAACACAAACCAGTGATATTATTAATGCCTAAATCACCAGCTTAATTACCTCACAGAACGTTCGCAATCCAAATCCAATTGATCCCACTTAGCACGTATTAGTGATAAAATATTGATCATAACGACAGCAATAAACAGTAACAATAATCTCTAAGGACCAGCATTACGGTCCATTCTCCCTTTCTTCTTTCTTTTATGTTACCTTCTGTTCTCACGGACCTCGGCAACACTTTTGACTTTGAATGTAAGTAAGTGGGTAAAAAGCGAGTAGGTATGTATGTACTCGGCTTAAAATATATTTGTGTAAAAAGTATTTAAGAAGACACATGTCTAAGAGACATTTTGTTTTTTTCTAAATAATAAGTTCGATTTCGGTAATCATATCGAGACCGAGATCCGATTGTATAATTAATTATTGAACTATGAGCTCTATTTATAATAGGTTTAAAATTCATTTACATCTGTGTGTTGTCTCACACAATCATATGCAAAATACATGAACATGAACAAATATAAGTGTGTGGTTCCACTTATAGAAGTCTACGATATTGAAGAACCTGATGAACGATCAATACCTCTTTAACAGTATTTTACAAACGTCAAAAATTCTGCGAACACTCATGACTGGTCTTGAAATATAATCGAACCAAATACTTCATCGTACTTTATTATCAAAGGGTTTAAAATAAAATCTATCCCAAAATTCAGACAGCAACCTTGATCGTGACCTCCCAATCAATATAAATACCCGAAGTTCGTAGAACCTAACACTCACCCAATTCTGTGATAGCTAAACTTGTTACAGTAACCACGGTACGATTTCAGCTATATTCCTAATTGAGCCAGGAGCTAATAGCTATGATGGCCGGCGCCAATTAAAGCTTATTGATGTCGCTCTGTAGATCTTCGACGACCCTCGTCTTGTTTTAACCCCATCTAACTCCCTTGCTAATAATTAATCAAGCAATTAAACAGATCCGAGGAACGCGGCTGATATTTTCGTTGCTTTATGAAGCCTTAGTACCAAAAATGGTTGCCAATAAGACGTTTTTAAACTGAGCTATTGAAAATCTAGCTGTCAATAATATGCCCACAATTATTTACATAGTTCTATTTCTCTCTATGAGAAATACTTACCTCTAACAATATTAATAAATTAATAATAAGGTTAAGGGTAAAGCGTAGCGGCAGTTTTCTTACGTCTTCAGTTTGCAATCTTAATATCAGTATAGTGAGTATGTCATTGAAAAAGTTATTAGTAACTGTAACAAACATACATTTGTCGAAACATGATCATTAAAATCACCATTACAAGTCTGTTAATTCTCTAAATTTGGATTGTGCTCAAATGTCATGAATTCAGGAACTAGTCGCATAATTTGAGTTCAAAAAGTCGTTTAATTGTTTTAATTATAAAAACTTCGTGAAATTCACGTTTTTTACGGCCGAGAATGATTTTTTTTTGATAAAATACAACCTAATCCTGAGCTGCAAAAAACCTTTGAAAATTGGAGCTTCCAGCAGAAATTAAATGACTAAATTATTTGAACTTTTCAGTAGTTGTTTATCTATATTGCAGTCTGTTCGTGTGAGAACGTGATTCTGAGCTTAAGAATTGGCTTATCACAATACTGGTCCTTCCTCTCTTTCATCTAATAAAACCATGTTTTTGTCCTATCATGGTTATCAATAATGGCCGCGCCCTGTATTCCCCACTTGAGATACCCCTTAATCCACCTAACGACACCCAGAAGACTTATATTCTTAATCTTATCCACGCGACAACAGAGTTTGTAAACCTTTTGTTACTTTTAATAAAAAAATACGTATTTATATTTTTTATCGCGAAATATAAAAGTTTTCCCGAAACAAAGAGGTATCTTAATGAAGAGTCACTTTGACTTCATTTTACGGTGATTAATTCGACTTAGAAGTTGGAGAATTTCATAGATAGATGTTATAATTGAGATTGAACGGATTTCACAGTAAATTGGAGCTAAGAGATATTTTGAAATTGACGTTTGAGATGTATTTGATTATGATCAAGTACTTACTAGATAAAAAATCAATAACGTTTTTAGCGATACGTTACTTTGTTGCCGATAAATAGTTCTTGTCGTTGTTGTTGTTGTACCTTATCAATGTAGGGAGACAACAACATAATCAGACGATCTGTAGTAATAATCCCAAATTGTTTCGAAATACCGCTCTGCCGTAATAACCTTCATATTACGGCCGATTTCGTCCCAAATCTGACGATAGAATCGGCGCAAATAATCAAAACGAGCATGCTTTGACAGTGTCGAATACATTCGCACCCCACAGAGGGATTAGTGCCGGCTGATCACAACATTCCGCATTCGAACCAGAGCACGTTGGAATTAATTAGCACCCCCCGAGACACCTCTCATTATTGCGCCAATTTGTAAGTCATAATTAGGCAAGGTTGTGTACCGCGCAGTTCCCGCGCCCTCCTTTATATTATGAGCTGACAACACTAGCATTAATACACTCACACGTTGAGTAACTTTATCTTTGAATTTTTTACGTAATCCAGACTAGGCCTGTAAGATCGTATAATATGTTGATAGGGCGAAATTATGACAGACTCTTATTATATAAAAACATAACACCTTACTTTCTCACTGCCCACTCACTCACTTAACAGTTGTTTTAAGTGCGAGTAAGTGAGTTAAGGTGTGAGTATTGACTCATACCTTCAGATAAAACCTGAACTCACTTACCTCACCCACCACTAATTTTCAACTCACTCACAATTTACCTCACTTTCACCGGCAAGTACGGCTGTTGATAATGAAGCTGATGGACAAAATTGACGGGACCGAAGTTTTAAAACATTGATCCTGTGGCACGAAAATTACAAATATAAATATTTTAGATGGATTTTAAAATGCAGATTTCGTCACACGGAGCTTATTTGCGCCCAGTAAAGAAAAATAAGTGTGAGCATTGTCTTATTTAACTATTCCTGACACGAGCCACGACGACGCGGTTCGAATGTCTAATATCATTTAACTTGCGCAAGTTATTGTTTTCTACATGCTTGCAACTCTGCTGTTGCTCTTACATGCGGCGGGTATAAGGATCTCAAAAGAGTATTAAGTACATCAAATTTTACATTATACATTTTTCGACTTATAAACCAAACTGTTTTCGAACTCAGTTTTGGCAGTGTTATCTGACTTATACGAGAATTATTAGATTTTATGAACGCCGGTAATATGATGAACAACATACATTTGACACCGCCATATTTTGGAGCAACAGCAGAGATCCAAGAAACTAATGCTGTTTACTCTTAATGTAGGTAAAGTTTGTAAATCTTTGTTTACTTTACCTTACTAACCATTTCTGTTGGCAACCCAGAAGCAAGACATAAGCATCCCTGTTAGAGAAAAACACCACTTCAAGCAAAATAACATCGCCGAAACAAAAGACGAATAAGTCAGAAAATATACCCTATATTTTTGTGTAGCTAACGTAACGTAAGTGTACCTTGAGGTATTAACCGGGCCGGACTTGACTCGTGGTGGGTCGCAAAGCCTCCTGAGCCGAGCGTTTGGGTGACTGCCAGGCCCCGATAAGCCACGGCACATAAAATTACATATTTCTTATTTAACCCCTGTCTAAGAATGACTTGGGTTATTGCTGATGCAGAACTTACCTGCAGGCGTTATGAACATTTTAATTTTTATGAAAATCTTGCCCAGAAATAGGTTGCGACTCAAGACCTGGCCGTCAATTTGGGTTTTATAAAAGTAAGTAAAACTATTTTACCACTAGAATTTAGTATCCAAAGTTTGTAGGCTTTATGAAGAACTTTAACAACGACGTCACACCGGCTTCCATAAAACTCAGAACCTCGGCTATAAAGCAAATGACAAAAGGGAAGAAACGTGGCCTTTTTAATAAATTATTTATAAGTCATGAAAATAAAAAATAGCTAGTAGCTACATAGTATGAAGGCAAATTTTTCAAAAAGTGGCTCTTACCTAACAATTTTGCTTGATTATATTCCCTAATTTAAATAAGATTGATTTCAAATAAAAACCTAAATAAAACATGCGTTTTCTTTGATTGGAACCCTTTAGAATCTCAGAAACAAACATTATTCAATAAAATGTTCACTCATACAAAATACAATTACAAACCAAGAACTATTCTAGTACACGTCTAGACAGACACTAAATAAGATTACTCGATCATTCTCCCAAATTGATAGCACTTAAAATAATATGAATGTCCCACTTCTCAATATTCAATTTCTACCTGGAGTTCATATTATTATCACAAAACTTTATGTAACAGAGATCTATCGGAACGTTCTCCAGGAGACATATACATATATCTTATAATACCAGTATCACTTCGCAAGAATCGCTAGATTGGAAGCACTAAATTTCGTTAGATCAAGTGTAAAGGTACGATCAGAATAAGGCTGTTCACAGACTATAAAGCCCATAAAGGTCGTACTTCACAAAAGTATCTGTAAATGGAACTGGCTTAGACCTCCTCTACTGTTGAAAATGACGCTGCTACAAACGGGCATTATAGAGACAAATAAACCACAAATTAAAGACTTCAAACACCCTAAAACGGTTCAACAATCTGAAGCACGCTTTATAACCGCCCCACAGGCTAGGCAAAGAGTCGTGCCACGCTTGGATGGTCGCCAAACCACGCCAGGTAATCCCACAAATGGTCGCGGTCGTGTCCACAGACTATGCCCTGATATTTAGTTCACTAAACTGCTTAAATCACCCCGCATTTTGGGTGCAGCTTACAAATGTTACAATTATTAGATGCAATTTAACCTGACAGTGCCACGCGCCGTTCAAATCGATCTGCTAATTGGCTATTTGTGCGGTTGTGAATGCATTACACTGTTTAACACTGGACTGGACATAATAATACGTTCGGACTGTTGTTCGCTAACAGTCATTAGCTAAGCCCCTGAACTAAAAGCGTTGAGGATAATTGCATCTCGCACATCCAATTAGGCCTCGGGACGAGTCACTGGCTGGTTAGCCCGTTTCAATAGAATCTGATTTATTTAATAAATACATATAAACATGAGCCGTTTAGACAAAATCTGACATAAAAATGTCCTATGATCATCGTCACCGCATTAAAAAAACTGTGTTTTGTATTTTGAACCTCAGCCTGTCCTGTTTTCCTGACAATTGTAATTGTTCGCTGATTAGATGAAAACACAGCAAAACTGTTTATAAAACTTTAGAAGCATCCTTTAGTCCCCTACGCCTGTAGCGTTCATTTACCGATCTTTTTACAAGCACACCCCTATTTCGAGGACACTCCACCATGAGTGTCCATTGAAGTCCGGACTCCAATCATGAGATCGATGTCCAATTAATTTTCTGTTCGAATATATCACCCCATCCCTTATCCTCGTACCGCTTTGACATGAAATGCGCATCAATCAATGTTAGATTTTGAAACAAAAAAAAAGTGGATTGCGTTCTCTATCAGTAGGCATAACACTGGTTTCGTTATAGAAATTCAAATTTGTTTCAGCGTAAAATTAACTTATAAAAGATGATATGTAAACTCAATTAAATACGTTAAGTTATCCTTTACAGGAATCATACGTGTGATATGTCACTGTGTATCATAAGTCTAAGTAATATGTGACCATAAGTCAAGCTTCGTCTAAAATCTTGTGCGAGTACTCACCATAATATACGGTTACATTAAATCTGACTCACTTATATACCGAAACTTCAGTAACATTCAGACAAAAGCTATAAACGTGGCAACTTCTGCCTCGATCCGTTGATAAACGCTGCTCCCGATCGGAAACTTTTCAACGAAGTATTGGGTCTAAAGCCATAATCGATACACATATAAATAACTCCTAGAATTTCGTGAAAATGTAATCTGTTTTGTACGAATATTACCTCCGAATAGGATTACAAGCGCGTTCTAAAATATAGATCAAAAAGATTATCAATTCGTTTTATTCAAGACTGACACTAGGTACGCCCGCGACTACGTCCGCGTGGAGTTTGTACTTTTCTCTTCGAACTTTAACATCTCCTCGGTTATGGTATAGGTTATGGTACTCGCTAATAATAAAGCTGTCTGTAAATAGAAGAATTTTAAAAATCATTTGGGCACTTTTTGTGTTTATTAATTACAAAAGACCTTCCACATATTGTTTGATGTATACTCATGTTTTACAATAAATATATTCTATTCTATTCTATTCTAAACAAATATAAAAACATACATACAAACAAATCTTTCCTCTTGAAAATATTACTTTATATTCTGAGAATTTCATCAAAAAGGGTTTAAAACAGACATTATTACCGACTTTGAACGGAACGGAACACTAACGAGTGTAACCTCCTGTTTCTAAGGACTTAAGCTTGTTAGTGCATGTTAGTCTAAAACGTTCCCCAAATCTCTTTAATCTGTACTATTTTGGGACTTATGCAGACGCAGACAAAACTAAATCCGGCTGTCCCGAGAGAATCCGAAGGTAAATTCGATCCAAACGCGAGGTGTTGGGTTTTTCTTGACAAATTCACATTATATCCCCGATTGTCTGTGCGACCGTAAAAAAAAGGTCAGTTTTATTACGCGGACAAGGAAATGTGCGACGGTTAGTTAAACAAAGAAAATTGTCGTTTTCGCAATAAAAAATTATGTTCCTCTGTATCGGTCTTTAATAAATTCGGCCGGTGCAAAGAAAAGCGAAAATAAAATGGCTGCCTCAATAAAGATATTTCACTCGAATAGTTCGGGTTGGTTGACGGGGTAGAGATAGTTCTTTTTTGTAGGGGAGCGCTATTTTAGATTGATATTTCGTTGTCTGGTTTCGAGGAAATTCCTCTCACAACATGCACACCGAACGAGCGTGTTCGAATGAATTAGCGAGGATTGGCTGCCGCGTATTCGACTGGTTTATTCTGAATTTTGAAAAAACTGTGCGTATTGTTGTTCCACGTTGTTAGTTTACTTTGGAAATGCCGATTCGAAAGCGGGTATTGGAATATTAGTCTCGACCCGTGTTTTTTTTTTATTAAATTAGGACAAAGTAAAAATGAAAACAATATTTTTGTCGGTGTGTTTTTTAAAAGTTGGCGTATTTTATTGATAGCAAACGCACCTATTCCTGAACAATTTTTAAATTGATCTCACTTAGTTATTTTTAATTATTACTTCAAAAAACTATATTCGATTAAGATTATCTTGGAATAATTATACTAATTTAATTGATAGCCACAATTTTCGCAGTCTCAGGGCAGTATTTTCTGTGACCCAATAATGTGGAGATGCACCGAAATGTGTTCGCAGCGGATAAGGAACTCACCTCTCTTTCCTTAAGGAAAGGGAATTGGCGAAAGCCTGGCTCGCTGTCACCACAGAAAATTACGTATTTTATCTATTAACGGACTACCATGGACAATAACTAAATAAAAACAATACAATACTTCAAAAACGCATGTTGTCTCCCATTTCTATAGCATGAATCGTTGAAATCGAATTCAAATAAATAATATTGTTAATACCTGATAATTTTCTTAATAACTATACATATTTACATTAGTATATGGGTATGTTGTGCAAAAAAACAAGCATTTAACAAAAAGTTTATAACACTACACCCTCACTAGAACTAAAAAAAAGCGAACAATCTGTAACGCAAACAAACTTCAGTGTGAAATCAAATTCCAGCTCGGAAATCCCACTTTTCCTGTGTTTTTCTTCATACAAATAACGTATGGGGACAAACTGCAGTATTTTTTCTTTTCGCGCCGAGCGGAATGCTCCACCATCTTGGAGCCGTGTTTGTTTTCAAAACCGCTGCCGCCATTAGTCACCCGCTGCCAGCTTTTGTCTTCCTCCAAGATATTTGTCTTCCCCTAAACTGAAAGGAGTGCATTATTTCACTTCTGCTGCTATTGTTAAATTCATACAATCTAAATTTGAATTTGTAAACCTTAAATTGGTATTCTTTTCACTAACTTCGCTTGTTTAGTATGAAACATTTCATATTAATATCTTTTGTGAATATGAAAACAGGAAATGAAAGGAAAGCAAAGGTTCGCAACAAAAGCGGAAGGACAAATCCCTCTGAACTACTTTCCAAGAGGGATAAAACTTGTTATAACTACGCAGAATATTCCAACCAAACTAAAAAAAATGTTACCAACTACGGTGACCCTGCAAAACGAGCAAAAAAACAAGATACAAAATCTATGTGAAACCAACAATAGACCGCTTCGACAGAGGTTTTACCAATGGAAACATGAAAGAGAATTTCGACACGCGAATTCCCTGGATTATTTGGAACCGGGTACCAACTGTACGCGCCAACTTACCTACCCATAACTACTTTTGTAACATTCGTATTTCGAGTATGTTACACACATACAGATGATATAAGTAGAATTGGAAAGATTCGTTGAAATATTAAATTACTTTTTTATGTTGGCTGCCAGTCTGTTATGAGGTTCCAGTAAATGTGTACTCAAATAAAAACGCTCTAAAAGTAAATGTTTATTTTTGAAAGTTCGCTACCGGCAACATCAGCCACAAACAGATTAATATTGATAGTAGAGCTACAGCTGCGTACATCAAAGTAAATATTTGTTTTAATGTTCCGTGTAATCCTTTTAATTGTTCAATGTTTAAATATCTTGTTTGGTTATGCTGATTTACATAAATTAAGTACTTTCAGTTCGTTTCATTTTGTCTTTCAAAAGTTCTACCATCTGAAAGCAGCCTATTCATTAGATAGCCTAAATTAACTATAGAGGAAGATCAGAAAAGGGGCAGTTTATAGTGTTGTACAGACTCGTCCTTAGCACACAAATAAAAACGTAGTCCCAATTTGTCCACCAATAAGTGTAGATAAAATTGTAAGGACCTAATACCATAGTTGGCCAATTAATAATTGGCTTCTACTGTGACCAACTAAAAACATTTTTATTTTATTCCCAATTTTAAGAAAAGGCACACTAATTACGTGTATTGTGTACACGAATGGTTGATGTTGTACGTGACTGTTTTGCCAGTGAAGTCTTTAGGCTCGGCGACCGAATTCTTCAAATTAATTCATCCTTTCGATCTTAACCGTTGACAAAATTAATTTGGATTCAGTACGCGTAAGAACGATTACAGTCAACTGGTATGATTTTGACATTGTAATTAGTCATTTTCATATTTTCAATGATACTTGAAGGATAATTCTACGACGATTTGAGGTAAAAAGGGAACAAACAGTGTGTCTAGACTCTAGGCCCTGGTTATGTTAATTAACTAGAGTCCACAACACTACAGAATGTTCTGTAAATGATTTGATTGCAATCCTACTTTCAATCTTTATCTTCAACTGTAGCAACTTATTATCTAAATGCAATTCCGCTGATGAGACAAACCATCATGATACGTGACAAACATCAAACACCACACAAACCTTACATCTCCGTGACCAACATACACATCACATCCCCAAAATCAGCGTAAAACCGGCTTGTAACAAAATCGTAGGGATATCAATGGCTCTTAATTGGCGGAGACGAACCGCCGATCCTCGCGCAGTAACGTCATCCAATTAGCGTAGCGCTGAGCTTCGAACGTGAGCCGCAAGATGGCGCCTATAGATTGGCCCTATCGCCCTTTCCTAATAGCCGATGCTGGGCAGACGTGGGTTCCGTTTGCATTACGAAATGTTGATGAATTTATTGTGGGCCCCAACTTTTTTGCTGAACCAAGGAAATAATGATGCCAGTAGTTTTCGGTCTCAGGCAGAATATACAAATTGACAAAAAACAAATTAACAATGCAAAATAATTACTTCGTTTGTTTCCAAGTTACATTTGTTAGGTTACTTACCGCCTAAACATTGCCAAATATCTTGATGAATGTGAATTCTAAAAACTCACTCCATAAATGTATCTTCAACTCAAACTTAAGCAATCGTAGTAAAAACTTAAAGCCAAGTGAAACAAATGTGAGCGGTAATATAAAAGCTTGCTATCTGATCTCAAACAGAGAACTTATAACAACACATAACGTTGTTGTGTGCCCGTGGATAATGAAACGCACATTTTTCGCAGAAGCAGGCTCTATAAACAAAGGGCGCTCATCCCACTTTCAATTCAATTCGCGGTAACGTAAATCCGAGCGATCAGGGAGGAAACATCGCCAGATTACGTGGAGCACTGGCTCTGGAAACATATTTGTATAAATATACTCTTTTATTGAAATCATATGAAAACTGTTATTACTATCTCTGTTCGCGTAATATTATTCAATAAATATTAACGATGCGTGTTATTGTACCTACCTGTTACTTATTGTTAAGTAATCAAAAGCTGAAAGGTATCGAATTTACAGTGTGAGGATTTAATGAATCCGTTATATTGTGAACTCGTAACAAGTGTTTATTACATGCAAATAAAATACCAGTATAAAGGATAGGTACTGATAAATTATTTTTGAAATAACAAACGTTATTTAGAAGAAAACAACAATAGGTAGGTAGGTAACTCGTAAAAATATTAGTCTCAATAAAAACATGAGCAGATCTTGTGCTCCTTAGCTCTCAGCTCACGCCCCACGGGGGTGGAACAAATCCACCAGATTAAGTCATCGAAAAATTTGATGCGTGCGCGGCGCGCGCCCCTGAGGCTTAGCCCAAGGTGTGATCCGTAACCGCCGCGCACTTTCCATTGACGATGTGTCGCCGAAAAAACGGATTTAACGGCTTTACGGAGCTCCAGTTATTTGGACTGACAGCTTTGCTGACTATGGATTTATAAGGACTTTGTTTTTGTGAAGATGACGAAGTGGAAGTATAAAATTACAAAATTAATGACGTCCGTTTTTTTACTGTTTTAATTATGAATAATATTGGTTTTAGTGGTCCCACTAAATTAGCAACCGTTTTTTTTAGCAAATCATTAAAATACCCACAGTGATTTTAACAAAAACATTTATTCGTGACTCCATAAAGCTAGGAAGAAATGATTAATTAATGGTTCTATTTCAATTACTTAATACAAATCCATTCTTGGTAAAGCTTATTCCGAGAGGATCATAAAATCCGGTAAGCATTTACCCGAAAAACATAAGCGAAGAGCAATAATAAAACGCAGTAAACACGAGTCTACCGAACTATACTGGTAAAAGAAATAAAAACGTGTTGTAAATAGGGCTGTCACGTATAAAGACATTTTCCTCTTTAGAACTGGCAACCTTTGAAGTCCGAGATAAGTTCACTATTCGCTGAATCGGGACAAAAATATCAAGGGAAACTTTACTAAGACTGTCTTTCAACGAATGAAGGCAGTAATATCCCGAATTAACGCTACACTTAAATAGAATTGCATTTCTCGACATAAGAACCGTAATTTTCTGAGTCTAGACCACATATTCTTTTATTTTGTTTCTATCCAATAGACTCAAACCGAAATACTTATCTTACAAAGTAATCCCGACACACATTTGGAGCTTCGTACGATGAAAACGAAACGTAATAGTCTTATTAACTTCAATATTGAAACTTATAAATAACCAACAATTATTTTTGTGGAAATCACTCCTAAAATAAAGGTATACGTGTGTCAGAGACACGTGAACGGAAGCAAGGTTGATTTGGCATAGGGTCCGTTTTAGTTTATTAAGTACAGAACGCTTACAACGATACGATAAAAATAAATAAGCTTGACGTACTAAATCATTCACGGGTTGACCTCTTTGAGCGGTCAAAGGCAGCACGTGTATAGTCGGCCGCACGTAGGTGGTAACAACTTAACCTTGAGCTGGACTAACGTAGTGCGGAGTTTCAACAGAGCGTAAGGCCAGCTTAAACTGATTTTGTTACCTCAGACATGCGGCTTACCGTACTGTAATACTAGACTTGACCGCAATTTTGCGTGCATTTCAATGTGGGTCACGGGCTCGGCAGTGTACAAAATTGGGTCGCCACAAAATGTCCACTAAAATAACGTATGCAGTCGCTTTAGTGCATAATTACTTTTTAACTTTGTGCACTTAAAGTTGGGTTATGGCGTAAAATTTGAGTGAATTCAAAAATTATAAAAAGTACTACATATGATTAATATAATGAAAGAACGCATAAGAACAACGCATCTTTGAAATGCAAAAGAATGAGAACATCCTGAAGACGCCAGTGCTTTTACATGGGGAATCTTTGGCTCAACTATACCAAAATAATGCTGGATAAACTACGCGTACACTAAAATAAGATTTATAAGATGCTGTTGGGACTGTGACTATGGTGCAGCGCTCCTACTAATACTGCGTATGTTAGCGCAAAACCGAACTGTTAAAAAATAAAAAATACACGCCGTCATTCGCAAGAAAACCGCGTCGCTGTTGTCAAGATTCCTGGCAAGTGCCAACAGCATTCTAAAAACTATGGCGGAGAGTATCGACTCTCCGTTGATTAAAAGTTTTATAAGAAGGACAATCACTTAATTTTTTTTTCGGGGATGTCATTCTCACAATGCTATTAATTGTGTCTGTCTCTATTATATTTTAAATACTATATCAAAACTAGTAATAAGTTGTCCGAAAATAAAGAATATAAAAATAATAAAGAACGCCAAAGAACAATTTTATTTTGACACAAATGGGTCACGTACCAAAAAGGCTACATTCTGATTGAGTTCGTATCAATAAAATGCGTAATGTTGCAATAAATAAAAAGTAAACTCGTGCATACGACCCAATAGAGTTGCGACAAGTATTTCCGATCATAAAACTGCCATTTAACGTCAGATACAGCCGTTAAAATCCGCTTCACATCAAACTATCTGCTTTTGACATCGGTGTCATAGATGTCAGTTTATATGGCAATAAAACCATGCTCATCCCATAACACTTCCTATATCTTAATGTTTGTTCGGAAGTTGTAAGGTTTTATGTGCACTTTAACTTGCATCAATGAAGTTGTGTTGTTTGAAGTTTGTACTGTTCTACTTGTAACGAAATTAAATTAAATCATATTTATTTCTGTAACTATATATTGGTGTATGAGATGAGATGTATGAACGTCAGCGAAGCAAAAGGAGTATGTAAGGATCGTAGCAGGTTGCGTTCTGTAGTTTCTGCCTAACCCCATGGGATAAAGGCATGAGTTTTTGTACGTATGTAGATTTTTTAATGCAGTTTGCACGACCATGTTTAGTTAATATCTTCAGCCTTGATGGCGCCGTGATCTATTAGCAATAAAGTCGAAGCATGGCCTGTAACGTCAAAACTTTAAAATAAATTATATGTGAGTCTAACGATGCAAGGCAGTCCAGAAAGATTTTTAGAAGATAGAGCCATTGCTGCCTTGACCTGACCTGAACTGTCCTGACTGACTGACTGGCGGCGTGTATCACATATGTACACGTCATCGTCTAGCTCAACCCTCAACACGTTAAACGCCTAGTGATACACAAACAATACATTTTACGCGTTTTCTGGCAGTTAAGGTGTTAAATACCCTGTATTTGCTTGTAGTTCAGGAGACGACTTGAAATAATTGTTATTGTCCTTTTTACCAGATTTCGACACTATTCTCATGTCTTGCGTCGATTTATATTTAATCTGCCTTTAAGCAATACTAAAGGGAATTCAAATAACTAAACATCTTATCAGGATATCGGGTTGACCAATCCTATTACAATAATGAATAATCGCTTACAAAATTTAATTGAATAATGTTAGTTACGTACTAAAGTATAGGTAAGTATCCACTGACGTAAACTTCACGCTAAATGAAACTGCAGAAAAGAAAGTAAAATTTCTCGCCGAACAAATAAAACGTAGAAAAATATAACACTCAGAAATTATTGTTTCCTTTTTAATTTCTCCAAGAATAATGGCGCCGTATCGATATTGCTCCCTTCCCATCTTTTCTCCTATATTTTACTGTTTTCAATTGTTATTTTTCTGTGTTTTACACTCAATTGGTTTTCAATAGCTAGTGAATGGGAATTTATTATCCTGGTTCCCTTTTTAAATATAGCCAAAAGCTACATTTTTTACTCTTGAGATTTTGCTCGAAAATTTTATTTTATTTTCTCTAAAATTTTACACGAGACTTTTTTATATTCTATATCTGAATGTTTCCAGTGAACGTGCAACATTGGACATTCTGTCAATCAGTGTGCATAATGTAATCATTCTGATGTTTCTAAAAGTCATTATTGGGTAAAAAGTTTTGAAACACTTTCCAATTCGGCATAAATGTGCTCAGAAAATTTTTGATAATATCTGTCTCTGTTATTTGATCGACAACTTCGCAAAACCTCACACAAGTCCAAAAATATCTTCTTTCCAAAGCATAATACACAATCGTCATTTCTTCCACTTTAATAAAAACAAATCGACGAACAAAAACAAAGAAACACGAGATCATTAGGGGTATGTTAAAAGTTGCATTTCCTACAACCCAAGTCTTCCCGCAAGACTGCGCTCAGCAATCATTAATGTGCATCTGTCGAGGATCTTAGCTTGCGAACCGAGTTACTTTTTATTCTGTTTGGTTTTATTTACTGTGCAATAAGGAATTAAAGCGCACGTACTTCTATGTACTTTAGGAGCTCGTGGCTAAATAAAAACTGCCGCACGGACTGATCGAAGGTTAAGCTACGATTGTCGAGGTTGATCTGTGGGTGGGTGACTTTTCATTACATATCGAAACTCCTCCGTGCCTTGGGGAGCATGTTAAGCCGTTGATCCTGGCTGTCATTTGTAGATCTTGGAGTCGTTACGAGTAGTCGGAAGCCCAAAAGTCTGACAACCAGTCTTACTAAGGGGTTTCGTGTTGCTCAGTAACTGGGTTGTGGAATTAAGATAGGTAATAATAATAATAAATATTGCTGGAATATATAGGTAGTTGCTCCATGTAAAATACTGGTATTCAGGCTGCATCCGGTTAGACTGGAAGCCGACGCCAACATAGTTGGGAAAAGGCTCGGCAGATGAAACAAGTCCGTAACATTAAGCCCGAACCACCATTTCATTAGACTCTGATTGCTTCTGACGATGGTAAGCTGCTGTAGAATTTAAAAAACCGTGTTTTGTTCGAAGGAATTCTGGACTTCTGTACGATGTAAGTAGTAACCTTCATTCACGGCATAACAGTCATTATTCTGATCGCCGTAAAAATAGAATTCCCTTCTTCATCTTCCTAATTCCCACTACATAATAATCCCAAAATAGAATTACATATGCAGGCTATTATAAATTAATGGACATGTTAAGTATAACTGGGAATATCTCAAGGGTCGGGAACAATGGGTGTCCTTCCTACGGAACCTTTGTCCTGGCTGACCCTTATGATAACATCGTACTACCAGCCAATCTAATTTAATGTTAACTGCCCTACAATATAGGCACGGAATACGGATACATGTTTAAAATTGGGATGTACTTAAACCTTCATATTAAAATGTTGGGAATAGTTTTACTTCATGTGTGTGTTGTGGTCTCATGCCTGCCAAATTAGTAATGAATGAAGTTTTAAACCACGTTGGTGTACCAACACTAATCTCGAGCTCGCGGCTAAATGGAAACAGCCACATGGGTCGATCAAATGTTAAACTACGCTTGCCGAGGTCAGTCCATGGATGGAAGACCGTTAATTACATATCGAGACTCTTCCGTGGCTCGGAACGTAAAGTGCGCTCCGTTGCCGTTGTTCCCGGCTGGGGATATGGGTAGTTAGAAGTCCAAAAGTCTGACCACCATTCTTCGGTACCAACACCTTAGTAAGACTATCAAGCTTCTAAACTACCCTTAACGATTGACAAATATCTACGAGTGACAGCCAGGCCGACGGCTTTCTAAGACACGGAGGGTATCTTAGCTTAACCTTCAATAGGCCCATGCGTCTGTTATTATTTAACCAAGAGCCCCTTTTATTTACTCACGAGCCCCTTCTATATAATTACTGGACGTAATTAAAATACTAAAGATAATTATTCATTATGTAACTTTGAAGACTTTAAATGCATGCTACTGGGTTAGTCAATTATTTTTTTGTACACCGCTTCTTTTTTTACTTACAGTGTTCTTGATAGCTTTTTTTTAATAGCAATCTAAATGTTAACTTATTACTCAAATTCATTCAACTTCAACTCAAGTCATTCCTGGTTATAGAATAACTAACAATAAAAATAACCTGCTTGATCATGTTTTTTATCTCAATTACGATGAAGTTCAATATTACCTAAATCGATTTATTAAATTCAATAAAAAAATGAATACGATATTTTTGTCATCAAAATCACATCAAGCAGAAGGTTTTAACATAATGGTTCTATACAGATGGTCATGTTAGGCACACTGATTAAAATTTCGAATAAATGTTGTACGGATTTCATTGGAATTTCGAATGAACGTTATTTACAGATTAAATTGGAAACGCATTTAACGGATTCAAATTTAATTCAGATTTTAATAATGCGTCTGTTAATGTGTTAATGTAAACGGTACTTCAACTACTCAAATATTCCACAGATACAACTAAAATATTATATAAAACTGTTTTAAGTAGCGCAATATTTTTAACTCTAATACCTACTAGAAGGACTTGAAGCGCTATTAATAGCATGTTGTGAATAAACTATAGATAACTAATAAAAGTCTATGTTTTCAAGCGAGGAACTAATTATGTCGTAACAACAGCTATTAATAAAACTGCCTTTGCATTCACTCCCATAGGAAGAACTAAGGAACGGTATGGGCACAAGGACCCTACTAACACTGTATTACTAGGAATGTACCGATTATCCCAACTTTATGAGATGCTGTCAAAATTGCCGCGTGTATGTCCGCCTTTAGTCTTAGTACCTACCAATCTCACCCGGCATAAACGAGCAACGTTGTCTGTGAAATACTGTTTCAATTTGTATATAACGACTTCCAATCCAAATCGAACCATTGGGATTAATCAATCAAACAGCTATCCGTCATAATAACGTAGTGACAAGTTGTTAACTCACCCACTAGGCTCGAATAAACGCAATTTTCCTCAACCAATCACACCCTCGCGAGAAAACAGCTGACTGCAATTTTCCTAGCAGTTCGTTTTTTTTTTCGGCATAGAAACAGTCTCCTTAAAATAATACACTGAATAACAGTGAAAGGTATATCGAAAAAAAACGGGTTAGCGAAAAAGTTAGGGTTGACGAAAATATTCAAATTTGGAACATAATACCCGAACAATGGTGGGTCGATTGTACCACACGCCAGTGTTTAACTTGCCCTTATAAATAATTCATGATATAAATATCTATTGCCAATAAAACTATGTTATTATAATTCAGATGGAGTTTGGATCGAGAATTTATAACGCGTTGTGTATAGTTTTTGTTCTTTGGTTTCTCTTTTTTAAATAAACTGTGAAGGTGAACCAAAGGATCTTTGAACTTACTATTGTGATCCAAGTTTGTATTTATGTGGAAGAATAAAGTATAGAACCATCTATTCTTTATTCTAGTAGTGTAGTAAGGTGTTAAAGTAGCATCCTTAACACCTTACTACACTATGATGAAAACACTCCTACAACAATGCAAAAATGCAAGGTGTATTCAAAAAACTGAATACCTCACACGGGTGATCCCCTATAAGATTGTCAGTTTATTTTAATTTGGAACTAAATCTTAAATCGCAAAAGAACATCAGCTGCTCAATACTTAAGTGTTTACTTATGTCGACAAAATGTGGGTAGCAGTTGTTTTTTTTTCCAACTTGAAGTTTAGTGTCATGGTGAAAGTGGTCAATGACACAATGACCTTTTAGGTGGTTATCAGTTATTTCAAGGTCACCTTGGACACAAATAGATTATCTCAATTGTTTTGTCCAGAACTATCTTGAATCTAACACAATTGACATTGTTTCTTGTTCCAAACAATCACCAAGCGTTTCGTGTCTCTTATATCTTGATACACGTGCCGTCAATACTAAGCCCAAGAGGAGCATCAAAATAAAAACAGGATAAGGAGACGAAAAGACCTTCTAATTAGATGAGAAACAAACGCAAGATTAGGGTCAACACTCGCCCGGGGAGCTCTCGCCATTGTCGGAGCTACACAGCCTCCATTTTAATATAATTATTATATTAACTACAGCTTACTGCCACCGCCCGGGGCCACTTGTCCGTTTTGATGTTAGTTGTGCTATAGTAAATGAGAAAAGACTTCATTGTATGTTGATTGTGTGTGTGTGGTGAATGGAAATGGATCCTATGTTTTGTCTGAAAGGAAACGTTGCTCAATGAATACGTTACCGTAAATATTGCTTTATTTCATATTGCACGCACGGAAATATAACACCAGTGAAATCGCTTATGCTCCTACTTACCTCATCATCTGCCTAGTCTTTTCACAACTATGTTGGGTCGGCTTCCAGTCTAATCGAATTAGTATCTGTATTTTTCATGGAGCGACTGCCTGTCTGACCGCCACTACCCAGTTACTGGGCAACACGGTATCCTTGGTTAGACTGGTTGGCAGATTTTCGGGCTTCTGACTACGTTGCCAGCCTACCTATCAGACAAAATCTAAAGTGAAGCATCAATTCAGTTTTCAGTTCAGTTGGATTACTCAAAGATGAGTGATTAGTAATAGAACTTGCCCGTGGGAACTTTGCCCAAAACAACTCGACACCTGTATATCCTATTACTTTTGAACCATTCAGATCTAAAGAATATCTCTTGTTCCAGGTATGCAATAAGATCTTCGGTAATGCGTCGGCGCTGGCGAAACACAAACTAACGCACAGCGACGAACGCAAGTACGTGTGCATCACGTGCTCAAAGGCGTTCAAGAGACAGGATCATCTGTAAGTTAATCTTTCTCTAATATTGTCGATCAAATTTGAATCTTTTGGACATTGGATTGTGAGCTTATCAATCACTATAATATAATCAAAGAGAAAAGGTTATATTTGGTATATCGTAAATTAATTCATTCAAATGAGCCTTTTGAACGTCAAAACTTACATAAGACAGTCCCCCAAAAAGCAAATAATAAGGAGCATTCAGTTATTTCGTAAAGGACACATACTCAAAAATATTTCCCCAACAATTTTTTTGTATAGACCAAAAACCAACTACCGTTCCAATCGTTGTTCGTACCGTTGCAATATTCCCATAGAAATGATCGAAAAATAAATTCACAGACTCAATCTACTAGTTCGCATAACCGTGGGAATAACTATCGTTCCCTAACTAGTTTGGACAAACAAGCTAACTAGTTTTAAGATCAAAGCAGTCATTTAGCCGACAGGACACATGTTGAGCAAGGTGGTGGTTTAATAGCCGCAGCTTAGCCGCATGAATATTAATGAGCGATGAGCCATGTCGCGCGGATTCACGAACATACAGTACCTGGCCGCCAACATAGCTCATCTAGTTATAGATAAAGATCAGTTTTGTAAAGTATCGTCTCTGTTAGTTTTGTATAGCTTCAAATTCTTCCCACTTGTCAGATAGATGTGTTGCTGGGGAGTTTGTTGCGTCACTTCTTCTAACTAAGAAATAGTGAAATGGTTTTTAATTACGACTCATGCTAGTTTTTTTATTATTTTTTTGGTTCTATAAATTGATTTTACGAGCACAAAAAGATATTTTTGAAAACTGAGTTTCATCTGACCCACTTTTATTTCATATGTGATTTTGTATTTTAACTGTAAAAATCATAATTTCTACCTAACCCAATGAGATTTTTAATGAGAGACGCAAGACAAATATTTTTTTTTTTAAATTAAAAATCTCCTTTTTCCATGACTTTTTACCGTTTCAAGTAAAAAGTACATCTGAAAGAAACGTTAAATCCACGCGGGAGGTTCCAAAATCATGTACTGAACTCATGGTATCACTTTGTTCGCCGATGTCCACCCTGTATAGACATAACATCACCCTGTATTCCCCAAAGGGTAAGGCAAACGTGTACCTATAGTACACCCACATTTCGCCAGTTATGTTTAATTCCCATGTAATAGGGGGACCAACCGCCACCACAGTTTAAAACCCAATTTATCATAATTAACTGGGTGTGCACTTATCGCCTCATTATAACAAAGCTGGACTAAAAACGCGGCATTTTGCCATTTTATTGTTGAAAATGGCGAGCTTTTATTTAGCTAGAACCTCTCAGTTTTATGGACTGGTATGGTTAATATTTTAATTTAGACAGGTCATTTATTAAACTGGCTGAAACTGCATTCAGCTATCTGCCCATACACTTCTGCGTTTGACCAGTTTACCTATTCTAAATTGAAAATGAATATTTCAAAAGCCATTAGCCAGTAATGAGGGTAAGCTTTTTCGTATATACTTCTGGTCAGCCCGGAGTCTGGATTTGTGCCCGGTTGATGGCAATAGACTGGCCCCTATTACATGGGACTTAAACCTGAACTGTGGGTGTACAATAGGTATGCATCTGACTATCCCTTCGGGGATTACAGGCCTGATGTTATTTTTTTTTATTGGGACAAGCCTCCCACACTATTCCCAAAACACTGAAACCCCTGGAAACCAGAACCAACAGTAGTGACCACTAGAAAAGCGTCGAGACAATGAAGCTCGACGGGTCCAGATCAGAAAAGAACAGCGGAGGAGTTGAAAGGCCTGGTGTTATGTTACTTTTGGTCAAATACAGACGCGAACCATGAGGGGCCATAACCAGGCCCTTATTGAATGCCTAACCAGGGCCTAGTTGGCCACCCATGGTTCAGAATGCATGCATGGAGACCTCACAGGGGCCAGTCATGATAAAAAATATCTATAAATCAACATACAGTAATTCATTTAGGAAAATGTTCCGTACAGGGTACAGAATTTAGTGCTTGGGACTAAATCGGTTCCTATCTATTACGGGATAAGATCTGGAGTTAGCCTTCCCAATTTCCGCCCGGACACATTTCTGTTATCCTATTTAAGGATATATGAGGGGAAAGGTTATTTCTGATATTTAATAACGGTTTTCAGTGGCTCGGATCAGTGTACAATCTTGTTTTATAAACGGCTACCCGAATCATGATGAATTTTTCCCAACAGAAATATTGATATACTAACTCAAAAAATAGTCTATTCAATAAAAGTATCTAGCTAGAAAGAATAAAGAAAGAAATAAACATGTATTTGCGACACGCACAAGTAATAAGAACAACTAAAACTGAAATTAACAAATTTCAAAGCACAATATAAAAAAATAAAAATAAAACAATCATAAAAAGGCTCCTTTCTCAGCATAAGCTATGAAGTTGACCCATCCTATACCACTAGATTATAACCATCAAACAGTTCTTTTTTGACGCTTGTATCATGTTGCAGCAACGGGCACATGCTAACCCATCGCAACAAGAAGCCTTACGAGTGCAAAGCAGACGGCTGCGGCAAGTCATACTGTGATGCGAGGTCGCTGCGACGACATACTGAGAACCACCATCAACCACCGTTACCAGAAACAAGTGAGTATGCTACAGTAACAGTTGCGAGCAACAAAAAGCAGAAAGGTATCTAAGGCTTTCGGCGATAGACAAGTCTCGAATCTAGTGGCAACATTGCAACAGATTATTCACGATAGACTAAGCAAGCATGCTGTTAATACCAAGCTAGATCGTTCAATCAGGGTACTTATCTGCTCAGTACACTGCTGATTACCAAGAGCACCTTCAAAATTGTAGCAGAATATTTTCAACAACGTGTTCACCAACATATTGTACCTAGCTTAATAGATCTTACAAAAAACAAGGTGAAAAAAAACAAATCGCCCTGTAACCAATAAAGATCCGACATAAAATAAGCAATTAATAATATTCATCTGCTACTTTCTCCATAAGGCATCGTAAATCTGGAAGGGTCGATCCTAATCTCGATGAGTACCAATTTTTAATCGATCCCTACGTGAAGGGTCTTCAATTTGTTTAATCCCCCTCCTTGAATCGCTAATTAGTTTCCAAATACGGTTTTTGAAGGAAGTTTGATTGGATCAATCATACAGATAGAATTAGATCAACTCAAACTTACTAGCCATCTAAAAGTAATTTTGGAATATAGTAACGTTGGGACTGTTGTAGGTCTCGACCTACGACATTACCACCTAGACGTTTTAGTATATAATAATTAGAAATTGTTAGAATTGCTGTTCAATCAATAAAAACACAAACTATATTTTGCATGTTGCCAGAATATTTCTAAAAAGAAAATTAAGATAACAATGAAAATAAAATTAGTTCAGTTTCAACTACGCTAGCATTGTTAGAATAAAACGAAATATTACGAACTCCGTATCATGTACTACACATACATCGTCTACGATATCAGTATGTACGCATGTCTGTTCGTGTAACTAGTTCAAAACCCGAGGCGAATATAAATGGGGTCTGCGGCGAATTGAAACACACTCAATACCTTCATAAGCCCTAGCGTTCGTCTCCTTTCTTTGTTCCGTCGGATGCGAAACTTGTAATTAATTGTTGTAGTCTTATAGTAAGCTTTTGTATTCTTTAGTGGGGAATTAAATAAGTAACAAAACAATAGTAGAACTTCAACAATTAAGGACGTTTTGAACTGTAGAAAACTCGCCTTGGTCGTAAAAGAGGAGGGTGTGAAATGGTTGGTGCAGTTCTACAGGCCATAAAAGCTTATTGCCTACTACAACTACAGTCACGACTTCCAGTGTAAGTGTCACTGCAAAGATATGGAGCGGCCAACATTCACGGAAATAAATATTCTAAGCATTGCATTATGGTTTTTCTCAAATTTCATACCGTGAGTCATCTTAAAGTCAAGATCATAAAGGAGATTAAAATAAATAATGCTGGACAAACCACACAGCATCATCTAGCCCCAAGCTAAGCAGAGCTTGTTTTATGGGTACTAGATGACTGATACACTTAATACAATACAACATAACATAGATAGATATGTTTTATTATACATTGATAATTTTTGAAGATCGTACAAAGATTTGTTCCAAGGCGGGAATCGAACCCGCAACCTCCTGCGTCGCAGGCGGAACTTAGCCCGCCGCGCCACACCGGTCATCAAATAAAACTTTGTAACTTTTGATGGAGGAAAACATTTATGATGAAATACTGGTTTGACCTACTGTACCTTAATATTCTAAAAATAATATTAATTAAAGAATCAGTATTGCCATCCAACAATGCTGCCAGTCTTTTGGGCACGTTTCCAGATGACAGCGATGCGGAGGAATACTTTGACGCTTGAGTGTCCTGGTCGGCTTTTTTATTTTATTTTGTTTTTGTAAATATGTATATAGTTAGTTTTATGGTATAATTGTATATATGTAAATACTTAAAGAAAAATAAATAAATGAATAATATTAAATAATATGTTTCTTCTCCCTTCTGCAGGTTCATCAGGCACGCCAGCCAGCAGCGTCATTACTATTGTGGAGCGCGAGATGAACACCAACGCGAAAGCGACCGTGAACGCGCACGCAAACGCGCATGGAAGCGCGAACGCAAACGCGCACGGAAACGCGCACGGAAATGCGCACGGAAATGCGCAAGGAAATGCGCAAGGAAATGCGCACGCTATCGCGCATGGAAACGCACACGCGCACGCGAACGTGATCGTGAACGCAAATAATAATCATGCGCAGCGAGTGACGTCTCCTATCTCACCACCGCGCACTCAACCGCCGCATTCAGATGTAAGAATTACATATTTATTTTTTATTTTAGAAATTACCATTAAAGTACTTAACGATACCAAAAGTGTAAGTAGAATACAAAATGTATCATTTCATATTTGGGAATTCCTTTGCTTTGAGACTTACTGGTGATATCAATATGAGAAACGTCTCTTCCAACAGTCAATATTAACACATATCATCATACTGATTATAGATAATAATTAATTTATGTACCATTCAAAAACGAAAATAAAAATATTCAAACATAATTTCGAAAAAAAAACACGTGACATTTGTGACGCGAACTCACGGCGAACAGAGACCCCATCTCACTCACACATATTCACACCCCACATTCTTACGTAAGAATAAACTTTCTGATTTCATTAAGTTATTTCTACAAGATTTGTTGGGGACGCTTCAAGAGATTATGGGTACTTAAAGAAAAGTCTTGTATGGTTACGGAGTAAAGTAGCTATTGTTTTCACACTAGAAAATGCTATAAAAGGTCACTTAAGCGCCAGGAAGCACGCTATAACAACACCAGCTGTTTAGTAATAAAAACTTATTAAAACAACTCTCCTTTTCCTAGAGCCTTTAAACGAAACGTTTTTTTCTTTAACTGCTCGTGTTAAACAAAAATAACATTCTTTTCTTTTTTTTAAAACTTTGCGCCACTCTAGGATTTTCTCCTGTATCGTGGGTGCGTTTACAAACATTCAAACTCACATACACAAACAGCCAGACCCTAACAACTACCTGTAGGCCATACAAATATTTGTTCCGTGCTGGAATTTAACACACGACACGCGGCGCGCAGTGAATCGCTCAGCCACTGCGCCAACCGTGCCGTCGTTCATTAGATTCCATAAATCTCCTTCAAACGCACGGTCTCACCTGACGTACATTAACAAATTAATACTCACTCATTACCAAAATGTACTAAGCCACAAAAACATCCCTTACCCTAATCCGCTAATTTTCCATCAGTTAGTTCATACGCTGCTCTTAGTCCGTCATTAATCTAGCTTTTTATACTTAGGCATGTCTGGCGGCTTTCCAACTGGCCATCCGTGTAAAACTCAGCTACCGCCCTTATTAATTAACCAATTAGCCCGAAATCCGCGTTGTGTGTGCTCTTTTAATTTCCCGCCATTAAAGGTTTGGACAAAAAACGTCCGCCAATACGGAGGGTGTTTATCTATACTCGTGTTCTGTTAAATGAGTGGAAATGTTAGGGTTGAGTGTGATGATTTTGTTTAATATTTATAATAGTATCTTGACTGCTCCTTCTGTTTGATTTCGTGTCATTTTTTAATGGTGGGAACGTTCTAAAGTTAGAGTTAAACTATTCACGCAACTAGCGATCAATATTATAACATCACTTTACCTGCTGCTTTTTCCGCTTAAAAACATAGAGCTTGACATGCTATTGTGGCCTAATTATTATGTAGTACCCGCTACAAACAAGTTTTAATAATATTAAACACGGTTCTAATGCATAGCAACAACAAAACACAGTTAAACGGCATTCCAAGCGACGACAAAACACTGGAACTATCAACAACAGCACTTCATCAGTACATAACTCGAGCCTTCAGCAAAACTTCTCCAATACAATTAATTGCTTGAATTGTATTTGAGTAACTTTTTACACTATTTCAGGAGAATCTATTGTGTGGTTTCCTTTCCGACAAGATTTTCAAGTTGAAATGTTATTTTACTTACACGTTTCTAAAGTACACGATGTTTTACTTAAAAGCTATGTATTTTTAACTATGTTTTACTAAACAAAGTTAAAAATACTCTGCAATACTGGCAGAAGCCAAAAAAAATAAAATTGAGTGTGAAAATATAACACACTCCGTAACACTAGTATATGTTCGCATGTTTTTATGTTTATTATAAATAGTTAATCAATAATTATTTTACAGTTAAGCAATGGATCAGACAAGTCGGTCGGCACGTTGAGCAGTGCCAACAGTGACTCGAGCCCCCCCTGCACCCCGCCCGCGCCCCCCACGCCCCCCACGAGGCCCAAGCCCAAGAGCAGTAGCAAGCCCAAGTCTTGTACGGTAAGACACCAAAGTTTTTATTTTATTTTTGTTTGAGTATAAAAAAGACAAGCTATCCGACTAAAGTGCGTATAACACTGTAGTGGTCAATGTCATCTTAATCTTTGATAGCGAAAACTATCACGTCCTTAAAAAAACAACAAACTATTTTATAAGCAAAGTGTTCCAATGAGTTTTTTCTGCTAAATTTGTATAAAACATGGTAAGAGTACATTTTAGAAAGTTATAGTGACAGTTGACTATAAAACAACATGAGCTTGTCGTATTTATACTCTAAGATTTTCTTTCTTTGTGATAAAGAAATGCTACAAGAAAAATACGGCAAAGACTAGCAAAGCGAGCAGTAGCAAGCCCAAGACTTGGTCGGTACGATAACAAACTTTTTTCTACCTATTTATGTCGAAGAAAGGAGAAAAATACGGAGCTTAAACAACACTAAGAACTCTCTTTGTTAATTAGTAGGATTGTAATTTGTTTCTTCAAGTGCCGTCGTCATCTTCAAAACATCTCAAGCGTTAATTTTTTCTCATTACCAACTCGTGGTTCATTAGCATTTTATTTAAAAAGTGTTTTTAATGTCCAATTTGTTTTATACCTCTCTCGACACTAAACTGAAGTAATTACTAAAATTGTAGATAGACAGCAAAAACTCATTAATCCTTCCCCGTTGATTTACCAACACGGACCGTTGCTATGGACCACTGAAACTGCTACAATACGACCAATTCCTGAAAAAAGATGGCTGGTCAGCCTTCCTAAACTCAAATAATTTTCATCCAACATTGACCGTTACTAACAGCGTACGCCAAACAATAACACATCTGGGCTAAAACAAAACAGGCTACGCCGTAGCGTGTAACAATACTGCTACGCTACGTAGCCAACCGCAAACTTCTACGGAGTTTCGTAGCGGACGCAGCAGTAAATCCTATGTAGGACTTGTAGAACAATTCAGCCCACGTTGTAGATTGTGTATCGTTAAGTAACCACCGCACACATTTATCTAAGTACACACATATGTTATAGTATATGTGTACATATAAGTCTCGGGTAAACCATTTATAACTTGGTCGAAGACATTGCATTGTTGTACAGGGTCTAAGTTCGCCAACAAGATTAAATCAATCTTTGCTCATGGACGCAGTTGTAATCTTTTAGCTGGTTTTGAGGCACAGTAAAAAAATTAGACCATGTACTCTGTATGTTTACCTGTTGTCTTGTACGAATGTATGTGTGTTCTCGTATGTTTTTTGTTATAGTGGACTTTAGAATTAAATTAATGTTCATCAAGTAAAGCTACAAAAAATACAAAAAAAAAAAATAACTAATCTATTCTCATAGGATAATTAAATTCAATAGTACGTACATCATTCCAAAACAGTGTTTAAAGTCTCGCAATTCCCTCGACTAGATTTTGTAAACAATTCATTTACTTTTTGCTCAAAATATTTTTAGGACACTCGACAGCATCAGAACCCGTCGCACTCTGCGTGGAACAAATTACGAGATATTTTATTCAACAAAGCGTCCCGTCAAAACATTTTTCCTTTAACAACACAGGAAAATAACAACCCAGTATTATTGAAACTTCGCTCAACAAAATTGTACCTACATTAAAGCTATAGGGTTGCCATAATTAACCGTTGAAACTTCAAAGCAGCTACTAGAAACGAATTGAGTATTATTAAATGCAATCCAAGTAGAATTATTAATCCTAGTGGGTAATTCTATCATGAAAACAATGTATGTGGACCGTGGGAAGTAGGGTGGTTGGGATTCTTATGCTAATCGCGATACGCGCAGATCGTTGTGCGAATCGCCAGTGGGTTAAATCGGCTATTCATCAGCCTTTGTAAGGGTTTAATAATTCAGGTGTGGTCGCGGACTCGCGGACGCACCCCTACCATGATTTAGATGCAATATATTCGATTTAAAACGGTCAGATTCTTAATTTAAATTACACTTTAGATTTCGCAAGAACAATTCACACATGTTTTATTTTTAACCAATTTATTATAAAAACAAATTATGTTCTATTTTCAGAATGTGTAAAACAAAGTATTAAAGTTAGAAAAGACGGCATAATATTAGAAATAAAATTCAGTCAGGTATAAATCTCTCACTAAAACATTCAACCTGTTAAATTCTGTACTAGTTCTCAAACAGTAGAGATAAAGACTATACTCGCCCCTAATTCAATCGACAATCATTTTACCCACGGTGTCTCATGGTAGAGGGCTTGCGAATACGGTCCCGTATACATCGTGCGTCCACCTGTTCTCGTCCCATAGACCGCTTCAAACATCTAGTTGATACCGGTTTTATCGCATTGTATCGAACTAGATTTGGTCGCATTTCGCATTACTTGTATAGGGTGATATTTGAATAGCAGTTACGATGTGAACTCTCCAATGTGAAATGTTTTATTATTAGACGCGGTGGTTCTCAGCTTATTAGGTTTTTTTTTGTCTGGCTCCCGTTCTTTATTCAAGTTTAACGTACTCGTAAGTTAATATTATGCAGTTACTATTAGGGTAGTTTGACGTTTTCAATGTTTCAAAATCGAGTTTGTCTTGTTCGTATAGTGTAGATCTTAAATCTACGAATACACTAATAATCCTCTTGAAAAAAATGTTGGTTAACGTCTACAAAAATTAGTACACTATGAAATCTGCATACACTGATGCTATTTGTATTGAAAATAAGTGGTAATTATACTATTCTGCACATATAAAAATACTTTGCCAGTCTGACTGCACACGATAAATTCAAAATATGATCCATACAACAAACATTCCGCTTCATTTCACAAAACGAACGAATCAAAACAAACATGACGCACATAGCAAAAATAATTACACCGCGCCACCCATTAAAACTACGCAGACACGAGTTCAGTTGATTTAACATGCGGGAAATTCACTCGACTACCAGTTTTTACACAAACACCAAAAGTATAATCACGCAAATAATTAAAACTGGACTTTAGGAGCGATACATCGGGATCATCTACTCGAAAATCGTCTCTTTTAACACGTGTTAGGGATTGAGGTCGTATTAACTCTGTTTGCGAGTTTTGACAGCAGGGGCTCAGCATTAAATAGGCATTGTAGACCAGGTATGCGTCGGTGGGGTTTATTAAAAGCATTCACTTTGATCGGAACCCTGATTCGACGTCACCAACAGGAAGCAATAAAGCCGGTTCAAAACGGGCACATAATTACGAACGGTCCAGTGTGCTCCTCGGGTATAATTCCCTCACAACATTGACAAAGGCTTTCAGTGTAAAGCAGTTGTTTCATTATTGAATACCTATGTATTAACCGAGGTTATTTCGATTGTTTGTGTGAGGTGGCTTTCAGAGAATGCCATGCGAATTTTGATTGGAATGCACGCAAATTTAAATCAGGGATATTTTGATTAATTAACTCAAAGTTGAGAGAGGTGAACGACGTTAAATTAAAATTACCTACGTAGTAATAAACAATGAGCAGCAGATTAATATAGAGATATAAAACAAAGAGCTTTTGTGGGTGAATATAATAGTTTTGGTATAGTATACCCAATTTTAATGAACATTTTTGTATATCACGTGAAATAGTCCATAACAATGATTATTGATGAATGCAATTCGCAGAAACAGAACACGGGCGGTATTAAATGCAAAACTGTAAATGTACGGATTCATTTTACAGCGTGTTTCTCGGAAACAAAACGAGAATTCAATTGAGTACAAATATTTCTCACCAGTTCACATATTAAATGAAATATGTGAACCGTGCATGCATCCTTTTGTGCAATTCAATTTGCCTTTTACCTTTTACGTATTTATTTCTATACATACAAAAATGAATCCCTATTTCCCTTGGTCACGTCATCACGTGTGAACGGCTGGACCAATTTCGTATATTCTTTTTTGTTGTGTTTGTTATTATAAGGAGAAGGTTCTTATGAAAGAAAAAGTAAAGAAAGCTTTGCGGAACATTAGAACATTTAAGAAAACTTAACGACCATATTAACTTCGCACGCTTGATTGCTCGTGCATTTGATGAATGTGAATTTTAATCGCGGGTGATCAGATAAATTAAATAACATCTATATTTGAGAGAACTAAAAACTATACCAGTTTTATGAAATTACCCGTGAAAGATTTCCTTGGATGGAGATGATTGAACATATTGCTCTGGAGTTAATACTCTCGTATCAGTTGAAATTGTTTTTCCTCGCCATTAATGTTTCTCCAAAAAAATAAAAGAGTGACCGTACAGAACTTAAAACAACCGCGCAACTGCGTTTTAACTGTAATCCGACCGCGTCGGTTCACCACTTTCGCGGTTTACCACTTTTCAACTTTATTACAAAGAAACTATTTAATTCCAAACTTTATTCCTCTTCAATAAGGTCTAAAGTTACTTGTATTATTGAATATTAATAAAGCTTTCAATATCACGGAGATCACGTAGGCATTTTCCGAGTAGGTACAACTCGATAGCCTCTCGAATTTGGTCCGAGATCGATTTGTGTTAATAACAATGGGTCTGCTGTGTCAGGAACATATCGCCGGCGGCCGGGGGTTAGATAGCAATCGGTTCAAGACGTCAGCCATAATTATGGGCCAGTTGCACACCGTTGTAATAGAACACGATCGACGCCTGACATTGACGTCGGTGATCGGCTTTCATGTCACTGGAGCATTATCTATGTGTGCGGTTTATGATTGTTTCGGCTGTTCAGCTTAATTGTATCATCTGTGTTTGATGGGGGATAATATAGAGCTTTGTGTGCTGGGCGTGAGCTGTGGCACCCTACAGGAATTATTCAAAATATTGATTAGATACGTACTGAGGGAAATAGGTATGTGTATATGTGTACTGGTATATGATACACTGTCATTTTTTTTTTTTAATTCTGTGAATGTTACTTACCTATTTACTTCAAAAAGATTGTCGAAGACAGGGGCTGCAGGTAACTTTTTTTATAACTAGGAAAGTAGTTCAAAATAAATACGTAGGTTTTACAAAAAAAAAACATACGTAAAACAACAAACAAAAAAAACACTTTCGAGTATGATGAATTAACAACATACAGAAACTCGTACTGCTGACCAGTTTCTGGCAATTAGCTTACCTATCTCTATCTATAGCCAACAAGCCCCGGTCTCCCCAACTATTGAATGAAAAGCCAATATTTATTACATTTACATATATTTCAATTTTATTTCGAATTTATACACAAATGTGAAGCCTATTTCTTTTGACTGGGCACAATTCCAAATTTCAAGTTACTACTGAGAATTTCAAATAAAAATCCCCAATAACACTTCTCCTGACCTGGTAAACGAACTCAAGACCCCACTCTAGAAGTCTGGCTTGCGGCCAAAAGACTTTGCTAAACGCACGTCAACTTGTCATCTAAACCTGCCTTAACATTTTAGAAACAAAAGCTAGCAAATTGTATTTCTTAGAACCTTAGAACAGTGCCATTGTGTGAAATTGCATTGCAGTGTTAGGGGCCACACACAAAGAGATGTTTGTTGCGTAAACTCGATTAATATAGAGAGTCCATTTGCCCGTAAACAGCCAATCTAAAATTAAAACCATTTGCGCTTAATTTCGTAGCAATCAAGGTTGCTTGGTCAGAGATTTTTTTTGTTATTTCATTAGTTTCTGTACCTGTTTGTTATATTCTGATGCTACAGCTGTAGGTTACTTACTGTTACAACATCGTAGAGATGCATTCATACATTTAAGGTGAGTATCATCTCGGCTAGGGGACTCAACAGTCAAAGGAATGCTGTCATATTGTTGAGACATGAAGAAGAAAATTTTATAAAGTAATTAGAAGTGTTTTTGGATATTAAGTGATACTACTTTTCGTGATCCTCCGGATGAGGTTCAAACCATAGCAAGAAACCGTAGAATTTTTAAAGCATTTTAAGCCATTAAGTTATCCATTCACAGAACGTAATTATGTATATTGCGCTACGTGGAAAGAAATAAACGATGGATAAATTGCGTGAAAGTTGATATGGCTAGAAAGGAGGTGAGTATTGAGATGACGATAAATCGAGATGTATGGAAGAAGAAAATGTGCTGTACGGACATCAAATAAATTGATATAAAGAGAGGAGGATGATGATGATGGCCTTTATGGATAAAATATTATCCGTAGCAGAACAATAGCGATTTATACGGTCTCAACTTTCCTTTAAAATGTCAAAGGCTCACACCGTTTGACATTGAAAGTATTCGCTTCAGCTCCAGTCAAACTTTTGAGCAATATTCTGACACTAACATTTTATTCACAAGTGTATTTCAAGGACATTTATTTTCAATGAAAATTTATATTGAAAATGCGTTCTCATTGAATAGTGAAGCGTTATTTGGTGGATGGAATTTCCAAGTTAAATACAGTTATCGAATAGCTGACAACCCTGACGCCAGTGTGGCATGTTCATTATTGTTACAACTCTATACAGATCCACGCGGGAATAATACATTATTTTTAATTTACTTTTTAGTGATATAAATAGGTTTTAGTGTTTTTAAAATTATTATGTATTGGAGACTGTTAGCTAGATGGTATGTTGTGTTAGTGACATGGTAACAAGTAAAGAGATTCATGTCATAAGGATTCTTTCCTTTCATTTAAACATTTTTTCAAATAATAGGTCTTTACCTATGAAATTGCCGTTTTGTATGAAAAAATTTAAATGAATTTTTTTCATGTATTTTTTATTTGTATTAATCGAAGTAATCACCCATGCAATCAATGCATCTTTGCCAACGCAGTGGCAGTTTATTGATGCCCTTCTTAAAGAAATCAGCTGGACGGGAGGCAACAAATTCTTCAAAGGCATTTTGTACTGCCTCTCGGGTATTGAATTTTTTTCCCGCCAAGAAGTTATCCAAATTCTGGAAAAAGTAGTAGTCTGTAGGCGCAAGGTCTGGTGAGTAGGGCGGATGACGGAGAGCTTCCAACCCCAGTTCTTGCAACTTGGAGACCGTCTGCTGTGCAGTATGAGGTCGCGCGTTGTCGTGCAGGAGCAGCGGAGACGAGCGATTGACCAATGCTGGTTGGAGATGTGCCAGCTTCTCCATCATTGTGTTCAATTCTTCACAGTACACATCTGCAGTAATGCTCACCCCGTTTGGTAAGAAGCTGTGTTGAATCACACCGGCGCTAGACCACCAAACAGTGACCATCACTTTTCTTGGGGTAAGTTTTCGTTTAGGGCATTGTTTAGGTGCTGAACCAGGATCCAACCAACTTGCTGAGCGCTTGCGGTTATCAAACAGAATCCATTTTTCATCGCAGGTAACAATGCGGTTCAAAATTCCTTCATTTGTGTGTCTGTTGAGCAGTGCAAGGCACGTCTCGACGCGTACTTCGCGCTGGCGATCATTGAGTTCGTGGGGCACCCATTTGTCAAGCTTTTTTACCTTCCCAATTTGACGCAAATGGACCAATATTGTTTTGACGCTAACGTCGAAAGCTGCTGCTAATTCAGCCGTAGATTGTGTATCATCAGCTTCCACAATCGCCTTTAATTCGTCATTGTCGACCAAAGTCTTCGGACGACCGCGAGGTTCATTTTTCAGGTCGAAATTTCCAGAACGGAAGCGAGCAAACCAATAACAGGTAGTGCGTTGGTTTGTAGTGTTAGCTCCGTAAACGTCGTTGATGTTGCGTGCCGCTTGTGCCGCGTTGCTGCCACGACGGTACTCATATTCCATAATTACTCGAATTTTTAACGTATCCATGATGACGAAAAAGATTTAAATGCGATGAAAATGTAACACTAATCAATAAACAAATGACTACTTTTGGAAAAAAAAATCCATGTTTTTAAAATAAAATTAATTTGAAATTAGAATTCTTAGCCAAACAAAAAATATTTTGATTTGAAATGGCCAGTACTGCAGAACGGCAATTTCATAGGTAAAGACCTAATATTAATAACTGCCGCTTTGGTTTAGTGGTCGCTAGTGCTACTGCTGAGCAGGTCCTGGGTTTGATCCCTGAATCGGGCAGTGTAATCGGGATTTATCCATCTGGATTTTTTTAGTAGCAGCCCGGAATTTGGATTTGTGTCCGGTTGATAGCTTAGCTCGCTCTCTATTAGGTACTACCTAATAAATGGAAAAAAAAACATAGAACAACAAACATGACTGACGAAATGTGGGTATAGAGGTACACTCTGCTTAACTCTTTAGAGATTACAGGCGTGAAAATATTATAAAAAATATAATCATCAACAGATCTGTGACTAACATCTCGAGTTTTGTCAACACCATAAAAGCCGAAAACATAGATTAAAATGTCAATGAAACTTCTTCAAAACTACTCACAGCATTCACGTCTAACACAAAATAACATAACACTTCAAAAATATCTCCCACGTTCCAAAACTGTCAAGATACAGAATAAGTACTCATTTTTCGTTGAAAATACGGGGGAATTTTCAATAGAAACCAATTTTCGGCGTGGTCAATACATGTTTAGCGGCCCCGCTGGGCGAAGCGCTCAATAAGTGAAGATTGGGCGCGCCACCGCTGCAATTTTTGACGCCAACCACAAATTGCATTTGCTGCCTCTAAGGACCAGCCTTTCTTACCTGCATGAGGTTGCATCACACTATGTGAAGTTTACAAACTGTAATTGACACTGGTTTTATTTTTGGAACTCGTGTAAAAATGTGAACACGATTTCTGGGAGATAAAGTTCTCAATTAACGTGAAAATGATGCTTCGTAAAGTATTTAAAATGTTATTAAATATTTAAAAATAATTCTTGCACCCGATATTTACGCGCGATAATTACCACACTGTTACCCTTCGTTTCGCAATAATTACGGCCTACATTTGTTGGATTATGGTTCCACGTTACACTCACAATATTTGTGGTTACTGAATTGAATATAAATCATCCTTCATTTCCAATTTTTAACATAGAAAAACATCTTATATTGTAACGTCTTTTCAACACAGTATACCGCAGTTTTATCGATATGGGTTACAGTGTGATTTAATAAGGTCAGTGACATTACCAACACTCACGAATACTTTCTTCAAAAAGACTTAAATAACCCAAGAATTCAGTATCCATCTCACAATCGTAAGATACAGTTGTTCGAAGATAAATAAAGATAATAAAATCTAAAGACTCGAACACAATGCCACGTTAGTTTTTTAGAGAACAAAGAACTAGTGTGCCTCGTCTCATACCATGTCCCGAAAGAATTCGTCGCTGTCTCTTATCGAATTCTGCGTCTTTGTACATACTACCAACTTGGCTCCAAATTCAATTCTTTTCCAGCTGTCATCTGATATGACTTTAGATTTTTTTCACCCCTCTGTTGCAAGGAGATACGTCAAAGTTTCTCCCGAGATAAAATCGTCAATATTGGAAATAGAAAATGAACATTTGCCCTGCAAAACTTTTTAGGTGTATATTAATTTTTTGGGAGTTCTAATGGGAGCGGAAAAGGTATCTCAAAAGTGAAATTGAATTTAAGATACCCTTGATAGATGTAGCGCCATGATTCGTACACGCTCATTCGTTAGGCGCCGTCAATTCAACTTCAAGTGCACAAAACACTATCTGAATTAACTGGGTACATTACATATGCATAGCGTAATCCCCGAAACACCGCGTACGTTGATTATAAACGGTGGCAGGCCTTCGGGAGTGAGATCCAACAATAATTCATAAGTTTTAGTTAGAAAAGGGATCGTTTATAAAGACGGTGTCATTGTTTTAGGCCGACGGCGACGTCGCGATCCCCGCTCGACTCGCTCCATTAATAATGTAGGGTGACAACGACGCAGGTGCGGCCCGCTCCGCGCCGATAAACGTCCCGATGCATAATTGAAGACGTGTACCTAACGTAGCACTTACGTGACTCCCTCTATCTTCTAAGCGTAACATCAACTTAAAGCACGTGTAGTAGATGGTTTTCTAATACCACGTCCGACAGTCTATAAAAAAAATATGTTTTCGCTAAGCTGTTAACGAAACTCAAGCACCGCGGTAAACGTAGACGGATCAAATGTCGCAAAATACTTTTCTATTTCAAAGAAATGTCTTTTGAAGTACATTTTTCTTTGACACATTCGTTTTGGTAACCCTCAAATGCGGGTTGTAATTTAATGTTTCTCAATTCGCTAAATAAAATAACGTTTTGCTATTTGGAGCCGATTTCCTTTATTACACCTCCGGTACAACTCCGTTAGGTAACGGTTGGTAATACTGTTGTGACCGTGCAGTGGATTACAGAAAACGAACACAAGTAATAAAATTATTAAATTATAAGACGAACAACTTCGATAAGGCACCCTATTTTAAAAAGTGAAGACTTTTGACCTTTTCTAACGCGTAGTGACCTGTGACCTCGGCGCCACGTGGCCTATTCACCCCTCAACTTGAGTGCCAGACTTTACCTGACCCTTATTTGTTGGCTTCCAAAAATCAGCATTTTTAATTTTTCACACGACTTTTAACAATAGATTTGAGTTATTCTGACACACTCCGCTCTTTCGTAAATTGTTTAAGAAGTTCTATAGAAAGATTTACATTTATAAAATTGAGATTTATGATAGAATTACGGATTAAATGATAATTAAATATTTAACCTACCTACAAAATAATGTTAAACGTATTAAGAAGGAATAATAGAGAAAAGACAATCAAAAAGTAAAACCCTAGCTTGCAGATAAAGATAATTTCATTTCAAGCGTATCAAAGGTTTCAATGGCCTTAAAACCCAATTTCATCCGTATAAAAGCACTCGCCATAAAATTATATCTAACTCTCAACAATAAAAAACTTTTATCAAAACTATTCTGTGCTATTCCACTTTAATTTTACAAGCTGAAATTCCGACTGAAATAAGAAGACTGAGGCAGTTAATTTTAAACGGCTATAGAAGTAATTCTATAATTCTTTTCACTATTATTTGTAATTGAACAAAATTAATATTCTCACAAGAAAATAATAATGTTTTACTCCAAATAGAGTGTTCTCTTAAGTGTATGCAAATTGATGTTCATACAAACTGGGCTGCTTTGTTGCTCGTCTGGTCAGTTGTCTCGATTCGCGAGCTTGGAAATTAATCGAGGGGTCATCTCTTCGATATCTTTCCCATTCATTGTATCGTCATTTTGTGTTTGAGTCCCATGAGATGAAGATCATAGTCTGGTCGCGATGTAATTCGTGTTCGATCAAAGTAATTTCACCTATAGCAGTGAACGGGTTATGTGCGGGGCGTTGAGTGGGACGATTTAGGATTTAGTTCCGCCGTGAATTGTGCAGATATGGATAATTGGATAACGGAACTTTTTCAAACTCACACATTTACCAAGCCTACCGGTAAACCAATTCACAAGGTATGTATTTGTATTCTTTTCACAACTGCAGCTTCGAGCTTCGTTAATTTTATTTAAATTAATTTCATAAAATTAATCTGGTATAATAAACAAAACGTTAAACTCTTCAGGATCTTTAAAAATGTGCCACGTGTTTATGCGAAGCTCTACGTAGGTACTTAACAATTTTATGCACGTAGTCCGCGAATGCATCAGTTCATTTCGAAATTTCATCTACAAGAAAAGATGTAAAATGCGTCTCTTTTTTAAACTTTATAGTTAAATTGAGTACCATTTGCGAACTGCGCAACAATAACGAGAGAACGGTTCGGACCAAAAAAGCACAATACTAGAGCCAACTGCAGTACGGATGATGTATAGCAAAAACGCTAGAGCCAGCTCTACAGAACATCTGCTCTCACCTCCACATTAACCTAACGAGCCAGCCCTAATGGCGCGTTAGGGCTGCTCCTGCGAAAAAAGCTTCAAATCAAATAAATTACGCTCCCACGACCCACTTTTAACATGTGTCCTCTGTACCGTTATTAGTCACGTGACAAAAAGCGTTTATCTGTACAAATGAAGACATAATACAGCGTTTTGTTTGTGCGTGGCAGCCCTGACAACGGTGACGTCATTAGTGCGGGTCCCAATGTGTTTAGTTTAAGTGGTTGAATTCTAGTTTTGAGTTTTCGTGTATTTCGTAGTCGTGGCAATAAAACCAAGTGTTAGCAATATTAGTTTGTAAACTTTTGCATTGTTTGCCAGTGTCGTTTGCGTACTTTGCAAAGACTGAATAACCTGAACTGTTTCATATGAATCTTAACATCGTACCTTTCACATTATTTTATATTATAAACATTAAGCGTTACAAATTGCTAATCGTCAGTAAAATACCAAACACGCACGAGTGCTTGACGTAAGCGTAACGTCAATTCGAATGATTTTAATATAGGAAATACAACTACTATCCTGTGGCACTGAGGATTAAAATCTATGAGGCAAGCATAATTCAATATCACCCATAATGAATAAAGTACTAAAAATAAATTAGTACCGTATAGGTAAATAGTAAAAATCTATAACAACTGGGTTAATAACAAGTATTTTCAATTTTAATACCGTTTGTGTAATAAGCTTTCGTGCTAGCCACATCTAAATTCTAATAATAAATTTGCAGCTTAATGTTAAATCTGTTTTTTTGACAAAGTTATCATTTCTCCGTAAGTATAATGTTTCTTCGGCATAGTTCACTGTCGCCGTACAACCCTAAGGAATGTACCGTCTACGTCTATCGCAGCTTTTATATTTGTTATGTCTACCCTTTTTAACAAAAATTGCCGTTTCTACTGAATTAAAAGACATTCCTTTATATTATTTATGTGACATCTCTCTGTTTCATTGGATTAATTCTGGTTATTGTAATGTTGTTGAGAATTTTCATCGTTGAAGTTTGTCAGTTAACGTTGAAATTACTGTAGATTTATTTAGTAGGTCATGATAGCTCAGTGGTGTAGGCCTCGCCTCTTGTATACGAAGTTATAGGTTCAAACCTAGGCAAGTACCAATGTGACTTTTTCAATGCATATGTACTTTATAAGTTTATTTTGGACATCACTGACATCGGTGAAGGAAAACATAGTAAGGAAACCTGGACTTACAATGAATATAAGTCTGAAATCGTCAAACCGTCTTGAGCAAGTGTGGTGATTAATGCTCGTGCCTTCACTGTATGAGAAGAGGCCTTTGCCCTACATTGGGACAGTAACAGGCTGGTATTATTATATTATTGCACTTAGTAGAAGGCGATGTTAATATTGTTCAGAGAATATGTCGTTGTTTAATACTGATGCCAAAAGCATCAGGTTTTGAAAGCTTTACTGAAATCGATACACGGCTGTTTACACTGTCAAACACACTCGTAGCAAACAACAAGCATGTACACTGTCCGTACAATGTACATACAGCTTTGAAATGACAGATGGTTAGTATTTGCCGACAGCCGTTTGACAACCGCTGTCATTGCATTTTGATATTGTGGAGTCCAGTGTACATTTCATTAAGGACTAACCTTTCAGGGTATTTCGACAACGTAGACGGAATAGAAATAGGACGAAAGTTTTCTACGCTGCGACTGTATTCACTTTTGGAACAGGCACAATATATGCGTGCTTGAACAGTTTAGGTACAACATCCTCTTAAATGCCTTCGTATGGGTGGTCAAAGATTGCCACTCAGTGTACGCCTAAGGGAGGACATCGACGTCGAGGTTGACCGCGGTGAAAGTGGTGTGACGATCTGATCCTTTATAATAATATTAGTTTTATTGCGGACACAAAAATCCATAGAGTGTTAGTAACATAGAAAAACTTATTATCTAGTGTTAGTAAAAATCAGTTTACGCACAAATTTCTGTAAAATTGGAGAGCCGAAGCTCTCAACTACAGTTTCCAGGATGCTGTTTTGACTGTCCCTCACTCTCCTTAATAACGACGCTGTTTTTTTGCGTATAATCGCATGGAAGCCATCAGCACTGGCTTGTACAAACATCTCCGATGCGCTACAGTAACGAGGCAGTCTCAACAACATCCTAAAAGCATTTTATGCGGGGAGAGTTTTGAAAAGAGAGGCATTTCCCCAGCAGTTGGATACTGTTGGACCTATTGCACTAGCATAAAAATATATACAGTTAATTAATTACTGCCTCTTTCTGGTCTAGTAGTGTCCTGAGTGAGATCCTGGGTTCAATTCCCAGGGCGGGCTAAGTGTTATTGAGTTTTTCCACTAAGAATTTTGTCATTATAAGCTTCGAGTCTGGATTTGTGTCTGATCAATAGAATTGCCCCTTATTACTTGAACTTGAACATAACTGGCGAAATGTGGGTGTTACCACAAACCCAATCGTTCGGGAAATACGGGCGTGGTATTATATGAAAATATAAAAAAAAAACAAATAAATAGAGACTTGCAGACGGACGTCGTAGTATTTTAAATGAAGTAAGGCAAGAAGGCGCCAGGCCCGGGGCCTTTGGCTGGATCTATAGATTTAAACACCTTTAATATTTTATCTTCACCATAAAAAGGTTGCAAATAGAGACAATGTTCTCATGCGGTGATTTCTATTATCACAACGAAGAATACGCAGTTTCACATTGTGACCGTAACTAACCATAGAGACAATGATTAAAAACCTACACCGACATCATAAAATATTCGACGAAATATTCGAAATATTTGACGGCCGATGTGGCGCAGCGGGCGAAGGTCCGCCTGCGACGCAGGAGGTTGCGGGTTCGATTCCCGCCTTGGGACAAATGTTTGTACGATCTACAAATATTTGTTACGGGTGTTCTGGGTATTTGCTATGTATAATAAAAAATATCTATCTATGTAATGTATTGTATTAAGTATATCAGTCATCTAGTACCCATAACACAAGCTCTGCTTAGCTTGGGGCTAGATGATGCTGTGTGGTTTGTCCAGCAATATTTATTTATTTATTTTATATTCCTTTTCAACCATACTTTTACGAGTATTAATGGTTTTATGTTTAGTAGTCCGAACCGCAATAAGTTTCTTGTTCATAATTAGATATTTCTATTACGGGTATTAATTAGGCTTTTACTCAATTAATAATGAAGCGGGTCTCATTAATGCGAGTAGCGATCTTTGGCCAATAAGAATAGTCGCTGAACGAATTAAATAATTTTTGCTTATTCTGAAGGAGCTTTTGTCAGATAATAGTTTTTAATGAAATAAATAGATTTCTTTGGGGTATAACACTGCATAAAAATAGGACTCCAAGAAATCGAGTATTAAAGTAATAGACCAGTGTATTTTTGTGTGTCTGAAGATATGATTTTTTTCTATATTAAGCATCTGAGTGAGCACAAAAGATACAGGCAGTAATTTATACCCAGGTCTATTAATGCTTAACAGAACAGACACAAAGACACATCAAGCAGTCAACGAGAATCACTTGATAATGTTTTAAGTTTATACAATAACTCTTCACGACTTTTAAGGGACTAAGTCGTTTAACAATCATCAACCTACACCTGCTCAAACTGCGCCAGGGGTGTCGTTCAAGTATTATTGCTTGCAAGACGACAATAGCGCCGGAAAGTTTCGGGTACCAACCCTAACCCACCCGTAATGCCATTAGGCTTGCTCACCTTCTGTTTCTCTCAAATTGGGTTCTACTTAAACATTAAAGCTATTTTTGAATGTTTATTTAAGGCCTTCACTCTCCTTTTCCGACGATAAACAATAAATATTTTTGTACGATCGCATTGTTTTATGTTCGCAAAAATACCGCCGTAATCGTTCTCCTAACTGCGCGTATGGGACAAACTCGAATACTAATGTTCGTAAATAGAATAATTTGGACATTAAAACATTTTATCAGTTATAATTTACGAGTTGGCGCGCGACGCGTTGGACGCCGACGCGGTGCGACGGAAATCCGCAACTAATTAAAATTCTACGTGAATGAATAACTGCACTGCGCTCCCGTTGCGCTTTGTATGAAAAATTTCGCAAATAAATATTACCGTACCCAGCATTATTCACTATTAATGATCTAAACGAAGTTAGCGCACTTTCCGCTATTTACAACTCCGGATTGACCTATAATTACCTATTTCCTTTTAACCGTCAAGGATTACGCATATAGTCCATCAGAATCCATTAACTAATTCTGAATATTAACGAGCTACCGAAGATCCAAAGTTTATACCTGGAAATTACAAACTACGTAACATTAGGTACTGAAGTATTTTGAACTTTTCAAAAGTCATCGTAAATTTCACAGGCACAGCAAAGCAGTCAGAAAGGCGCGAATGCTAGCGGGGCGTCGAGCGGAGCGGTCAGTAGCGCCGCTAACAATGCCGCGCGAGTCAGTGACGTAAAGCCAGTGGAATGCAACCTCTGTCATCGAAAGTTCAAAAATATACCAGCTCTAAACGGTCACATGCGACTGCATGGTGGATATTTTAAAAAGGTAATTTAAACCCTAACAATACCTACTTCAAAATACTCGTATTGTTTGACACCAGAATTTCGAAAATCTTTGACTATTGAATGTTTTAGGATTCCGACAACAAAAAGCTAGACAAGAAAGAATCAACGGGACCACCTTTGCAAACAGCATCGGTATCTGTTCGAGCACTTATAGAAGAGAAAATCATAAGCCGCCGTGGTGCCACTGTAGCTTCCACACCATCTACAGGTATGCAGGAGAAATACTGATCAATACGCTGTTAATGACTTGCAGTACTTTCAATATTTGCTCTTTTATGTTCACAGGGATAAGTACAGACTCAGTGACATCCCGCATGGGGTTTGTAGCGCCGGCTCCTCCACCATTGTCTAACATACGAACTTCAATAGCATCACCCGCATCTCCTGTTGCCCCGTCAACGCATTTCGTCTCCCCTCGAGCACCACCCGTCGTTACCGTCGCTTCAAACGCAGCAACAAGTATCTGCACTGCACAAAGAGACTCTACACTTATAGAGTTGTTGAAGAAAGGGAACTCCAAGGTAGAATTTATATATGGTTTGATCATTAATGTTTGCAGTATTAAAATGAATGTGGTGGTAATCACTGTGTTTGTCAACAGGCTGTAAAAAGAGCAGCATCAGATCCCGGTCAGTCGTCGCCACAACAAGACTACACGTTCCGGCCTGAATTATTCGGAGTCTCCTTCAATTCAGACGATGGCTACTTTTCGCCAGCACTAAACGAAGACACTTTCCAATTTACCACAACTCACGACCAATTGGATGAACTCGCTTCGCTTGAAGATTATGCAAGTGTTGCTGCATCCATACGAGAGAGATCACCTGTAACTTTTCCTTCCAATCGACGGCTAGCTGCGGTCCTTAATTCACCGCTACCAGAATCTCTGGCTGATTTCGGCGCTTGCCATGGAGGATCACCGGTTCCATCTCCAGGCATGGGATACACTGCCAACTCTCCTGGATTATCGTACTCTACTGGTGGTTCTCCAGGGTTGTCGTTCACAGCCGCATCGCCAAGTAGCTATTCGAATCACGCCGAGCCTTCACCAGGAATGGCTTACCCAACGCCTCCAGCTTCCCATGCTCAGTCACCAGCTCAGAATGTACCTCGGGCGTCGTCACCACTTTCAGCTGCTTTTTTCACAGCCACTATGTCTAGTCAAGAAGAGGTAATTAATATTTCTATAAATAATGTTCACTTTAAGCACTCAAGACCACTACAATTTTTATTTCTTGTTCAGGTGGAGGAAGCTTTGGAAGAAGTACTGCCAGAAGAATGTCGATCGTTAGATGCGTATGCGATGGAACCATCACCAACACCACGCCGGATCATGCTTAACTCTGAAGATCCACTCCTATCGAGCAGTCCTCGTGACTTCTCAAACCAGCGGCCTTTCCGTCGACATAGTCGTATGGCTTCGTCGACTATTTCGCCCTTACAACAGTGGCAGCATGACTCACTTCAAGTAAAGACTCAATCATGATATTAATTACCCACCTTTGTTGTGATAAACCTTAAGATGTCTATAATTTATTTATCTTTCGCTTAGGTATGTGTGGAAGGACGAGATACAGTACCAGCTGTATTTTTGAGTCCAAGCAGTGTGCCTGCGTCCCCTCAGAGACGCAAACGTCGAGCGTCCCCGGCTGGTCCATTTCGCTCTCGCATACGGCGCTCCTCTAGTCACTACACGCCTCAACCGCTACTACCTCCGGACCGAGAAGGATCAGGCTTGCTCATAGAAAATACAGCAGGTAAACAATTGTACAGCAAAAACATCTTGTTTACACCATACAACAATGGGTTACAATAAAAATTGAAAGAAAAGGAGATAGGAAATTTAAAAACCTTTTCTCTGGAATGAAAGTAAAATGATTACGATATGAAATGATGTATATTATATTACACACAAATGTTATTTCCCTTTCAGGTATAGCAGCCGCGCAAACCGATGTAATGGCTCAACTAGAAGAGCCTCGGCATCCGCAGATCAACATCGGTCGGGACTACCAAGCCGACCTGCCGGCACTGTGTAATGATCGTATAGATCTACATCGCGTGCCGGAACAGCTTCTATGGGACCCTGGCATCAACGATGCTCTAAACGATAATGAAGGTATTCTATCTTGACTTCACTAATCTCATTGTGTGTCATTTTTTTTTAAATATCGCTGGACGTGAATTGCCTAAAATGACCGTGAAATATGTCCACCTGTGGATTTCTTTCAGCTAAATGACGGTTGATGATTGTATAGAGAAACCTTTTTATTTTCCAGTGAGAATGTTCATGGACCTGTCAATGTGCGCCGCGATGCCTGTGGGCGGGCACACGCGCGAGTACGCGCTGCAGACGCTGGGCGAGTGCGGCGGGGACATCAGCGCGGCCACGCTGCGCCTCATGACGCGGCCGGCGGCGCCGGCGCAGCACGAGTCGCGCTGGGCGCTGCACGAGGTCGAAGCCTTCCTAGCTGGACTAGGCCACTACGATAAGGATTTTTACCGAATTTCTCAGCTGGTGAGAAAATTACTTAACCACCGTCTTTTTTAATGTAAGAACCACCTATTTCGATAATAATAATAAGGAAACTTAAATCTAAACTTTTCTTTTTCCCAGGTAAGAACAAAAGACTCGAAACAATGTATACAATTCTACTACTTCTGGAAGAAACTCACGAAGGATTACAAAACGCTGTACTTACGGAGCTGGACCATGGATCAACAGGTTTCGACACAAGTAAGCAACGCCATTCACTCTGGACTACAACACTTTGTCTTCCGGCTATCTGATGAGTGATCACCAAATGCTTGACGGATCTTAATACACGCGACTTATCTACATCCAGGGTTCTGTAGGCCAGTATAGCGCGGTCAGCATCTCGGCGTGCACATCATCCACGTCGACCTTCGATACCGAGGAGTTCCCATGCAAGATATGCGGGAAGTAAGTTCCGAGACGCGGATCACGTCTGCTACCGCTTACAATATCAACATACAGCGAACTGCGCAAACGCAATTTACGTGGAACTTCGACTTCGTATTACTGTAACCCGTGCCAAAACGTATCAATACCCTTAAACCTCTTGATAATTAAATATAAACTCTTTTACTACCCACGTTAAGTTTCACCTAAATTGCCTTTTGTGCATGCATTACGTATTGAGAGATATATTTACAGCTTCATAGTAACTAACTGAATGGGCAGAAATATGTTAAAATTAAGCTAAACGATAGAACTACGGCTCAGTGATTACAGCACTAGCTGTGTAATATCGTAAATGCCCGAAGTGTACGTCGCTGTACTGAAAAGTGCAGCGACGGTTTCGGGTCAGCGCCCATGCGTCAGATATTGATGTTGATGTCACGTCAACGAATGTATGCCAAACTTCGTATTTTAAACTAATCATTTATTTATATTGTATTATTATAATATCTATTAATTATAGTAATATTTTAAGGGCGTACTTTGCCAAAAAATGTAATTTGTGCCAAGCATCCACGGTGCCTAAATTCAAAAGCACTTATTCTTCATTGGAATATTATTAAGAAATATATTTTGTTAGACTAAAATTAGCAAAATTCAAGAAAGTGTTGTGTACTATTTATACTGAATCTTACGTGCCATTAAACCACTAAAATACAAGTTCAAACGTCAAACTAGACAGAGTACTTGTATGCTAAGACTACAATGAATAGTTTTTATTATTTGACAGCGATTCATGTAAATATAATAATTATAATGTAATTTCATTGTATTTTATGACAGTGAATTTATGTCCATTGGTTAAGAGGTTGATAACTTATTTATTTATCGTATCTATCGTAGGATTAATATTTAAAGGTTTTGTGTATTAATGTTGTATGTATATAAGTTTTCTCTAATACTAACGCTTAACGCTTGCTTTATCTGCAATGCTTATAAGTTTTAACATTTTCCGTTTGTTTTCTTTCGCTTCTTTCATTTGTTTCTTGTGTTGCTATGTCTAATAGTGTACCCTGTTATGTTTCAGAGTATTTAACAAAGTAAAAAGTCGTAGCGCACACATGAAGTCGCACCGGCCTCTCGACGCCGAGCCAAAACGGCCAAAACTCGAAAAGCCTTATGAAAAGGTCGAAAGATCCGATGACAGATCCCACGCGACAGCTGAATACCAAAGCAAACCGCCCGCTCAGTAACAGACTCCTTGCTCACTCATCCCGGCCGCGAGCCGTCCGTGGCTAGCCCGACCGTCTGACCGTACGACTGCTCGACTGTCCGACTGTCCGACTGTCCGACTGCCCGACCGCCCGACTAACGACTCAATCTGTAGCTCAACCACCACGCACACACGCACCTCACAGCGAAACACCATTAGTGATTCGCTCCGAGGACTAAATGCTGAATCGTTTAAGCATTCATTATGGTAGCGAAATAGATAATCTAGATTAAAAGTGACCTAGAAAAAGCAGCGTAGTATCTAGTAGCTAGAGAAGAATTATCTTTGGAAAAATGCCTACCTATAGGAAAAAAAACTATCGAAATTCTCGAAACGCTAAGCTTGGAGAGAGCGCATAAAGATATTTTGTATAACGATTGATACATGAATAGGTAGCTCTTCGTAAAGTTTTTATATAACAGATTTCTCAATGTGACTTGCAAGTGTGATGTTGTAAATAATGATAGAACAAGTAGTTCGTTGTATCGCTACCGTTCCATCAAGGCGCGAGCTCTATTCGAGATGTTGCTCTTTAAGTATTACAACTATGATATACGTGTGATAACATAAGTCGTGTAGTAACTACACTACCTCGTTTCTATTGATTGTTTCGTTGTACCGCGAGCTCAGCTCGTTGTTACATTTGCTTGTTTGCTCATTACTTTGTTAATTTTTGTAGTTATTCATTTCTATTTATTTTTCTAGTCGTATTAGACAGTTTTATGTTGAATGCACTTTGGAATTCAGTCATTGCTCTGTTGTAGTTAGCAAAATATTAAGACAACGGAATTCAAGTCAGCATCCGTACATAATAGCCACATATCGATGATGATTCAACGCAACTACAAAATATGAACACGGTTCGATTTGATCCGTGAGCCCGTGACATCGAGTGGAAACCCAAAACTGATTGATACTATTGATTGATCGAAACTAAACAATGAATTGATATCCGTCACGTATTAGATGTAAATTATATTATAATATTATGAAGCATGTTTCCACTTGATTCCGAAGCGCTCACGGAATCGTCAAAATGGAGGGATAATATTTTTTTACACAAATATTATTGAATGCTCAATGTGCTATATTCTATGTTGGTAATATTATTGTAAAGTTCCTTGTTGATAGTTCTGAATAATATGCCATTATTTGATACTTGACAATGTATAGTTAATTTATTTAAATGTGAACATTTTTTTCTACGAAAATGTCATGTAAATGTGTCTACGTGTACCTACATGTTGTGATATACCTATGTATGTATGGTTTATTGTTTCATCGTATTCTATCTATTAGTTGATGGTACAAACCAGGCAATATATACATTGTTGCTCAAAATTGTATTAGCGAGTGTCTCAAGTTGCCTGGCATCCGGCATTCGGTACTATACTCCGCTGCTCCCAATGTTGCCAACTGATTTCTCGAGTAACAAAAACTACGTGGTTGTGATGTTTCTTAGTCTACTCTTTTACTGTCTTCCGATACTTCTAATGACTAAATTAATTTTGGGGCAGAATTCCTCGTAAAAGACATGTTTATAACAATTAATCTTGAATTTTATTTAATCACTGTTATTAACAAATTCTTATTTAGATTAAAATTTATTAATATCTATGAAAATGCGTGCGACGCATGACCTTTTATGAAAGTAGCTCAATATATCTAAAGATATTTATGGCAGTTATCGTAGAACCACGTGTGTGTCGTATCGCGCTGGTGGTCTGTACTGGGGACTATATCATACATACAAGAAAATTATTAAACTAACTGCCGTTAATTGCTAGAGATAAGGGTACATACTCAGTAAATAGAAAATAGTGGTACCCAGCGGTACACCTCAGTGCGATATGGTGCAAACGAATGACCGTACAACGCAGATAGTGAGATGTATTCTTTTTTAAATATCTTCTGGGGATAATATCGGTTTTCCTTCCACCAGCACCTGAACAAAGTTCTGCCACCGTGTGACACATGGTCCTGTCATACGAAAATGTTGTGTCGCGGTATCCACTGGTTGTAATTAATTATAATGTTGAAACGCATATTTGTAAATCACTAACTTGTGTGATTATTTGGTTGTGTTAAACTATCTTAACAATTTAGACGAAATTTTCTAGTGATGTTAATTCTATACTTTCTAACTCGATATGCCAATATTCTGCCAAATTGATAGTTGTAACTGATTTATAAGGTACATTGTAACTAGAACAAAGTATAAGTAACGGACAAATTAAATTAAATAGCCACGTTTCATTTAGAATAAGGCAAGGCTTGAACTGAAACCCCAAACGTGAAGGTTTAAGTAAGCTCCACAGCTTTACGATTCACAAAACTACGAAACTAAGTGCCATTAATTTATGTTTTTATACTAAAATTAATTACTTTAGACCGATTCTATCGAATAGACCGACTATCGTTCTTCTTTTCTGTACATTCAGAGCGTAAAGAGTTATTTTCTTAAAGAAGTAAAAATTAAGGCATACAAAACTAACTTGTAAATACTGAATATTTTTCCAATGTAAACTGAAAGGTACCGGAGATAGTTCTACGTCGTAATACACTCTATTAAAGACAAGTCCCTCCAGAAATAATTTTTAACAATACTCTTAGCCATTAAGACTGAAAGGTACTTTCTAAATTCAAAAAACAAATAGTTTATTTCGCGTAAATGTAGATAACTAATTCTTCCTTTCACTATTTATTAACTGTTAGTAGTATTATCATGGTGTCACTAACCCATTCCACATGCCCAGTCATACTAGTCAGGGTATAGCTTTATATTGATACCCTAATTTAACCAAATGTACCGTAAACTAGCGAGCATCGATGTTATGTAGAGCGCCCGCTGCGAGCGCCCCCTAGCGTTCACTAGGAAATGTCGCTGTATTCTAATAGAAATATGCACTCAGATGCTAAGTATTAAAATTAACATAAGATTGACGATTTAAACAAAACTTATTTCAACTTAAATATAGAAGTGCCTTACAATTTTAATTTTTATACTATTTTCTTAATTTATTTTCGTTTTAATATCTAAAAGCACTGGAAATTGCATTTATTGATCCACTGTCCATTCTGCTAGGTCAGAATCGATGTGCGGATCGCACTGTCGTCGTGTTTTTGTTTTATGTTGTTTTCGTTTCTTAAAATAAAATAAATTTTAGAAGATAAATTAGAGGTTTAATGAAAACCAAAAAGACGTTATTTTTTCATGTTTTCTTTTAAAATTAGGAACGTCTATAGTATTAAAAATCACGAATCAACAAAGTTATCAGAATATCGAAACAACAATAACTAAAGGTCAATTGTATGAAGAGTCTAATAATGTGAGGAAAACGTAACATAATGAATCACCAATGAATACAGCGCTAGTTAAGTGTAAGTACTAAATGTTTGTAATATTAAATACCAATGTTATGTTCGCTTGTATGTTCTTGTAATCCAACTCTTGTTTCTACTGTGTAGTCCTGGCACATAGTGTAAATGTAAGTTCTTCTGTACTTGTGTCAACACATAAAATGTTACTATAGTATTAATATTTTGTAAGTCTAAATGGATATTATATTCTTCTAATTTTGTATCAAGCGCGCGAGCGGCGCGGCGTGGGATACGCGGGAGGGTGCGCCTGCGCCGCCGCTCCGCCTCGGTGTACTACGTACTTAATACGTACTTACTTGTAATATAACTGTAGACGATTAATGTACACGTGCCAAATGCACGATAATTGATATTACACTCTGTGTTGTGATTTTGAAAATTCTGTAAATTACAAGTCTTTGAAAACACTATGGAAAAAATTGTAGACACCTTTCTAGATTAGCACAATTCTTCGCGTAGACACATTAGGCCAAAAATATTAAGCATTTAGATTAAACGAACGTAGGTAATCATTGGAAAATGTAAGTGTGTGTATGAATAGATTCATTGTTATATTCGATCAATGTGATGATTCGTAAGAACAACGACTTAACTCGAGTCCTGTACCCTACCGTGCTGGGCGACTCTTCACAACTTCGCATATCCTTGAAACAATAAGTAATAAAATTAATCTCTATTATATATATTGATAAATTTATTAGGGTAACTAATTTTTTAAGACAATGACTATTACGTGATCTTTTAGATTGTCTTTATTAATAAATATATGGTGAAGGTTTTGTCAAATAGTTTTTATTTTATTTCCTTTCCACTAGTTTTACTAACCCCATGACGTTAACGTATGTAAAAGTTTTGCTTACTTTCAGGTCTTAACCTCAATAAGAAAGCCAGGCTTTTACATAAAACATAATGTTTCACTATACACTGAACAACTGACAAGCGATGGGATCCTCACTCCGGGTCTAAGTTTGGAGAAAACAGGCATTACGGTCTTGTTTATCCACTTAAACGACTAGGAGAGATGCTTACCCTATGTAGCTCTTAAAGTCATTTTTTGTAAGTTTTCATGGTGTGCAATGAAGAGTATTGTACTCTATTCTTGCCAAAATCAAAGCTGGCATCTTAAATAAACATGATGTATCAACTAGGTCCAGCACTGCTACCTATGATAGGAAACGATAAACTAGGAAATATTATGAACTACCTACCAATAACCTCCGATACTCTAAAATCGTAGCGTTCCTAGTTATTTCAATCGTAGCACTCTGCCACGGTAATATTATCATACAGTATTGCAACTTCATACAAACGGACGAAACGCGAGCTATACCTACGCGCCTCGATCCTGGGTTGCGCTCGGGGTGAAGACAGTCACGGCTGTACCGCAGTGTCGAACGGACGGTGTGTTGTTCTTTTAACAATAACTGCGCGATTTTTTCTCTAAAATTCAGTTAATATGACGAGTAGGAAATATTGTGCTGTTTTTGGTTGTATGAATTCGTTAATAACGCATCCAGACATAAGTTTTTTTATATAACCTGGAAACTCTGAAAGGTAAGACTATAAAATAATTTTACTTACTAGTAGGTAGGTACATAATGTGTGTCTTTTTAATGGATAAGTATTTCCTTTTATCTCACGAAAAAAAAGGTGTTTGGATTAACAAATAAAGCGAATCTAGTAACGGAAAGTTATTGAGACGAGTGAAATTGGTAGGCATATGCGGTTCTGAATGAATCATGATACGGTAGGTACCGTAAAACGAGGTTAGATTGATTAATTTTGAAATGAAATCCCATGTATCTTTTAAAGTTGTTAAATAAAAATTCGGAAAAAATAAAACGGTTGAGGACTCTTTAAAGGATAACTAAATAACGATATTTTAATAAAACAATATTAATAGTTCCATGGAAAAAGAAATTCAACTTATCAATTAAATTGATATTGAAAATGGGGCTGCTTTGATAACATCTAATTATTTCATTGCCGTTCAAAGTCACCCCTATCTAGAATGCGTTTTCGACCAAAATTCAGGGTAAATTTTACAATGTTTTTCGTCTACTTAGAACTAACTGTAATAGCTAACGCATCGGAAAAATATAGCCTAACGACTTGAATTTCGAATAGACGAATAAATTATCGGGTGCGTTCCCTTTTACGGGTGAATTGGAGGAAATTTTTCATTTCTGAACGATTATCAAAGTCGCCCCAATTCTCAAAGTAACCTCGTTTTACCGGTACCTACCTACTTACGCTTGTGTTAAAACTTCGGTGCATGTGTGTTTTGTTAGTTTGCATAATTCAAAGTAATGACGTGGTATTTTATTCTTAATAATATTTGTTTATGGGAAATTATATGTGCGGCAACAAAAGTTTTCTTAATTAGCACCCTTTGTTTATTATCTGTTGGGTTGTATAATATAGAAAATAATACTAGAAAAAAAAAATTACCATCTGTGTGTCATTAGATAGTTTTCGAAATTAAAAAGGATATTTACAATCACAAAACTAAATAATAATAATAATAATAAATATTGCTGGACAATCCACACAGCATCATCTAGCCCCAAGCTAAGCAGAGCTTGTGTTATGGGTACTAGATGACTGATATACTTAATACAATACATTACATAGATAGATATTTTTTATTATACATAGCAAATACCCAGAACACCCGGAACAAATATTCGTAGATCGTACAAACATTTGTCCCAAGGCGGGAATCGAACCCGCAACCTCTTGCGTTACAGGCGGACCTTCGCCCACCGCGCCACATCGGTCGTCAAATAGAAACAGAAAGTAGGCAAATGTAATTAAAATACTGGAGAAGGGCAGCCCTAACGCATGTTTACGTACCGCGCGGCTGTAGGCATTTATTTCTGAAATGCGGCCCAGTTACAATACTGTATCATAATATTACCGTGACTCTGCTGAGAAAATCCCTACGCAACACTTCATGTTTCCACGGTGTAGCTAAGGTCGTAGCAAATAGCTTCAAGCTACAATGTCGTAGCCGATCGTAGAAGGCTACAAGTTCGTAGCCGATCGTAGAAGGCTGCAAGTTCGTAGCCGATGGTAGAAGGCTACAAGTTCCTAGCAAATTCTAGAAAGTTAAAAGTTCGTAGCAAATTCTAGACGGATAAGATATCGTAGCATAAAACTGGCTCGCAACTAAATATTGCAAAATAACATGAAAATCTTTAAAGCACTTATCTCACTTGGCTGATTCAACGCAGTCGCAGTCGCCCATGAATTAAGACGACGGAAAACCAAGATTTTTTTAAATTATTCACAAGTATCTCAAAAACTGGCCATCCTAGGTTTAAAATTATGAATCTTTCACCTCCCCATGAATGTCACGTCCTGGGATATTTGCCTACAGATTAATGAATGACTTTTAATTGACTTTGATGCCCTGAAACAAGGGTTCGCAATGCTTATGGCATGACGTGCCGCTGTTTTATTATAGACTAGCTGTGCCCGCGACTTCGTCGACGTGGAACTGAATACAATCTCATTTCTTTTTACTGCGCGGTGCCCTGATTCCTTTTCTAAAATAAAAGTAAGTTACTCCTTTACACATCAGCTATCTGCCAGTGAAAGTCCCGACAAATTTGGACAACGGAAATCGGAGAATACCTCAAACAAATAGACAGACAAAAAATAAAAAATTGTCCTTATGGTATAACTACCATATAGATTTTCATATTTCTATTATTTATTTAAAAAAAATAACATTACAAACAATTTTATTTATTTTTTCGGTATTGACTATTTAGTTTAAAAACTGTTTTTCATTCCGCCCATGCAGCGTATTATAAGATCAGCACGGATTGACATTGGAACAGATTACTCAACCCAGTATTCAATTGAAATTTATAATGTATATATACCGTTTAGTATAGATGTATACTTTCTTGTAAAAAAAAATACAAGGTTAGTCGATTACTATTCAATTTCGACACCAATTGAACACTGTTAAGTTGGGATGGGGTGTGTACCGTCTCTAATTAAACAGAAAGGAAAATACGCCCGACTGACCACAATAAACAGGATGTTCGACTCGAAGGACCAAAATAAATAAGGTATCGGACTCGACGGACTAAAATAAATAGTACTTATCCCAATTATTTTGCAAAGTATGACTCAAAGGACTGAAAGGGGCTGGAAACCGACCCCACAATAGTTGGGAAAGGCTAGACTTTTGATGAATCATAGGAACTAAAAGTATTTAATGTAATTATTTTTAGCAATGATTTCTACTACAAAGACGTTGATCATTAAAGAAACTTCTATCAATCTAGTTCGCAGTCGGGTAAATAGAACCACAGCCACATCACAGTGAAATGCGTGAAATCAATTTAACAGATATTAATGAGGTTGATTTACTTTTTTGTTTATTCTACATTTCATGCAAATATGCTCATCGACATGCTACATCTGCAAGCGGTTTGGTAAGTACGTATTGCAAGCATATTCCATTGTGTTTCAGCCCTCGGAGATCTTAGCTGTTACAATACATACCTAGCCATCGGGGTAATAAAGAAGTTTAAAAATAAAACCAAAACTGTCGTCTCCATTCGTTTATTAAGAACATTGTTACCACAATGGATCTTATCTACAGATCGATAAACTCTGTTATATTTACGCAAAACAATTGATGGACAACAATAAAATAAAAATACATAACACAATAACAGCCACGGAATTATATCAATCACTGTTGAAATATAGCTTTTGTTTTTCGTTTTCATTTGCACGCAATTTTTAGGGTTAAGTTAATACAACTTAGAGTGTAGTGCTGTTATTATTGTTGTAAATGCAAGACATAAGAATATCATATGATAGTTAAGAAAACACGGTGTAGATTAAAATAGTATGTTCTTTTTAAAAGTGAAGAAAAATGTAAATGAACGAATAGATAGGCGATCATGAGGACTGCCGACTGAAATGAAAACTTAAAACGCAACACGTCACATTGGCATGTCGGTAACGCAAACCCATAAGATTTGCCCCTTGCAAAATGCACTCAACGCGGCTAAAGACATTATCACTTCAAAAACACAGTTTCGAGAAGACTTCGTAGTCGTGTATAAATGCAGTGCAATACAACACTACACTTCTAAGATGTAAACTTAGAAATGGATTCCACAAATATAACATTTAACTAGTCAATGCATGGATTCAAACTTTGGTTAGATTTATATAACGATACACAATTATAACTTGACACAAAACATTCAGCTCTTGTTAACTACGTGTTACACTAATTTGTGATAAGTACTGAAGTGTGGCAAAATAAGTATTCATAAGAAATTTGTAAAAAAATTGTGAAACATTAAGACAAAAGGAGAGTAGGACAAATAGGCGCTTAATGTAATTTTAATTATTATACAAATGGACGTAGCAATTACAAATATAATTCTTCTCAGATTAACTCCGTTAGTATAAGGTCGCCAGCACACTGCGCGACTTTCACAACTGCAGTGCGACTGCAACCCGACTAATCGCCGCGTCATTCTACGCCTTAACTTTAGACGCGACTGAAGGACAGCTGTTTACAAAATTATGTATAGGTACAGCCATTATCTTAACACATTTACTCAATCTATTAAAATTGACGGGACAGCAACATTAAATTGTTATAAATCTACTACGACTAACAATCCATCTATATTATTGAAAAATGAAACACACAACAAATCAAGGGACTTTATACTAATTAAATTGTATGTATATCTAACCAGTTAAAACACGTTTTAATTAAATTACTCTCGATACACAAATGAAATATTCATCAATGCACTATACATTATTATACACGACTACAACTAAGTAAGTCGCAGTATTGCCACACAAGTTATCCAATATTTTAATATGGAATAGAAGAAAATTATTTCAAATACAAAGTAAATGAAGCATATTTACAGATCCCACTTTATTCGTGCATAAAGAAATATATTATTATTTCTGTACTACCTATTTAATAAAATTTGAATTATTGCATTGTTTGTCCACGAGACAAACACAACACTTATTTTAAACACCAATCTACCCAGTGCTAGAACAAACAAGATAATTACTTTTTAGAAACATTTTTATCTAATGGACTAAAATACATACAATACATATATAATTGGTGTCAGTCATCATCAGTTTATAACATCAGTGGCAGCTCCGTGTTTTGAATGTCATTCTACATCACATACACAAATAGTTCACACACCTATCTTATTTTAGAATTGTATGAGAAAATCACGCACACACCTACACAAAAATACTGAATATTATGGATAATATTTAATGGGGAATTTACGATAAGAAATAGGCCAATGAGATTAGTTTATTCTTCGTTTTAGATTCAAAAATAGAAATTGATAGGAAAGGAAAATTTTATTCATGAAATATAATATAATATTCAATATCTATTGTCGTAAACTTTAGGCCTTCCACGTTCATGATGAATTAGTACACGTAAGATTTCACTTTAATATACATTACCCACATATAAGGATATTCTAGAACCCGAAACTAAATTCACCAAACGTAGTAGCGAAAAAGATAAATATGTATTGCACTTCCACAAAAGTTAACTAAATGTACACAAAGATCTCATAATTATTATGTTATAGAACCCAAACATGAAACCTTACGCGTACTACAAAAGCTCACACACTAAATAAGTAGTGAGCTTTCATTTTTTTCCTTGTCCTCTTGAAGCTTAGCTTCATACAGGTTCTCCATACAATTCTTGCAAATAGGTTTGTCTACAAAACACGGCGCGTCCCCACTGATCAGCGAACACTATCTGCGCACACGGGAGTGAACTCGCGCGCGCTCGCGGCTGCGCACGCTGCGTCACTCAAGCCTGACCGCCTTCTTGCCTTTCACGATCGTGGGTTTGTTTTTCATCATGCCTTTTCGCCTTTTGGATGTCTGCGGGACGATAATAGTATTATTTTACATGTCCATAGGTATGAATACTTCATATAATTAAGCACTGCAGCCAACATAAGTCACTCTTAGCCTGGTATAAACTTTGTGTGAAACATGCAATGCTCCACAAGGTGTAACAAAGTGGTTCTGTCATATTATGTATGTGTGTATGGAATTTAAAAAATATGATAAGTGGTTTAGATGTTATGATGGAACAGATGAACACACATACATACATACAAACCGGTCAAAATCATAACTTCGCCGTAGTCGGGCAACAAAACATTGTTTTACGTGGAATTTTGATTTTATATAATACTAAAAGTTCTTCTAAAGTAGATTTTTACCCTATTGTTACACCTTCATTGTAAAATACTAAAAGTAGGTACTCAAAATATTGATGCGTTTAACAAACTGAACAAATAATGATTCAATGTAGGTATTCGAATCTAAGATACCTTTAAAATATGAAACAAACATATACAGAACTACATTTCGCAAATATACTAATAAAGTTGCCAGACCTCAGTTACCTCATAGGGACAAAAATCCAAATATTAATAAGAACAACTAATTGAAATAATATAATTAAATGGCATCATAATTAAAAATCATGTAAGTTTTTATATCGCGTAACAGAATTATATAAGAATTTTTAGCCTGCCAACTTCTTTGCGTCAAAATAATGACAATGCGAAAATTAAGACAGTAAGCGAAGATGTATGACGTCACACAAGCTCAGGCTACATATAACCACATACATCGGTTAAACGAAACTCAACAGTGGTACTATACCATCGGTCCGCTTCCTAAGGCAAGCTGAAATACGAGAAAATTAGTCATTACACTTTAGTTATAAGTCACGTGGATTATTGGAGCTGTACAAGTGCTTCAGGATTATATTGGTTAATAAGGAACAGAAGCAACGTATTTTACTTTGCATAGTAAAGTAAGCGTCTCATTCGAATATAAACTATATTCCCCAAAGTTTTTAATGTTCATTTTTGCATGACACCCTCGCTTACATTGTCATAAACGCATATGAACATTAATGGCTTAAGTATAAGGTACACATTCGAATGAAACGCTTAATTTACAACGTAAAAGTGCGTCTGTGGGTGTTGCAAGGGTGTCACTTTCAACACGACGCACGTACGGCAAAACGATCGATTTACGACGACAAAAGCATTTAAAATAAAATCGTTGAAATACGTTAAATACATACTTTTGGTGTTCTTTACCCTTCAATGGTCAAAAATCAACAAAAGATTTTTTATTTGCGAGCGAGACCCCATCACAAAAGCCGCTATTGTTCGACTCTTCGCTTATTGTTAGGCGTGTCGCCAGTATTCTACTAAACTCGGTGCGAATACATTGTGTTAATGTGCAGTTGTTTTGAAGTGAAATCTTGTTTTTTAATATGGATCCATTACCATGTAGTAAGTACTTCATTTTGAACCTAATTTTGAGTTCTTTCAACACTTTAAACATCAAAAATAATCTAAATATATCGATAGACTTAAAATAATCTTGTTTTGCTGTAGAAAAATAATTCGTGGAAGCTTTTCTAAAAAATTCCAACGAGTACCAGTTTAAATTTGTTTATTATCAATAACACTGATTGTTGCTATTACGAGGACACTGTTTTAGCTGCACGTATATACACATCTCTGAGTATTTGTTGTTTTTGTTTCAGGTGGTCGAAATGAAAACATGGAAATGAGAACTATTAAAAGACTAGAATTGTATTTTGTTTTAAAAAGTGAAAGTTTTTTTAAATTTCTTAACCTAAATGCATTGAACATTTACTTAAGTATATTTTGAACAAATTAAACATTGTAAAATATGGCGAAGACTTTGAAAAATCGGTCAAACTCAAAATTAAAGTGTTTGTGGCAAAGTTATTTGCAAAATGGAAACAATGCCATCGCATCCATGACCGACTGATTAAAAATCATTCTGATTGGTTAAATGAGGAGTTTAAAATGCCATACACACAAGCAGACCACCAGACACCTAGTAAGAAACCGGTTTCAGGACGACCAAAAAAGGATTTTGGGGTTTCATCGCTGCGTTCTAAACAAAGATCTGTGCAAACTCTTGTCAAGGGTCTTTCTCCGGAACAACTTTCATTTGCAATTGAATCCAGCTTAGTTGTATCGGGAAAACGCAAAGCTGCTAAAGTGATGAAATTAGCCCTCGAGTCGTCACCAAGAAGTTTGAAACGAATGCAGCAGTCAAAAGCAACAAGCCCTCTTGCACACCATATACACCCGTGGAAGCGCTGGCTCTTATTGTTGACAGTGGTATGACAAAAGAAGTCTATATAAAAGTACAAAGAGGAGCTAAAGCTAGAGGTGCTAATATATAATAATTAATACTAACACGGACATTTTACACTGGCTATGTATTAACTCTGATCCCCTGATTAGTCAACATCGATCAGTGAAAAAAAAACCAATGAAAGGTGATGATACCATTATGAATATGCTCACGATGCCAACATACTTAGGTAACGATCAGAATGAGGAAGAAGATGATTAATAATGTTTTTTTTTAAATAATACAAAGTTTACGATTTCTTTCAAGTTGTTTTATTTCAATGATAAAATTTAATCATCATCATCATCTCCCTAGCCTTTTCCCAACTAGGTTGGGGTCGGCTTCCAGTCTAACCGGATGCCGCTGAATACCCGGCTATTAGAATTAATAATAATGAAAAAATTAAATATTGAAATATAATTTCAAAATATTAAAAAATCAGTACTTATATGTCCGTAGGTTGAGTTAGAAAACGTCAAACTGCATAGTATAGGTAATAGCCACTCAAAAATTTGTTTAAATAATTAAATTTAACAAATTTTCGTTATAAATATTTTTGTCGTCGTAGATCGATCATTTTGCCGTATGTGCGACGGTTTGAATACATGGTATAGGAATCAAGTGAGAGCAGTAGCTGGGTTAATAAGACGCTATTTTTGTATTATATTTTAAGTATTAACTGTAAACCACAACCGTAAATAATTAAAAATTATCAACAAAGGATGTTAGTATATAATTTGTTAAAACAATAATGTAATTATTTATCTAGTTTGTCTTACCTTTTTAGAGATGGAGTTGCTAGTCGGAACCGTACGTTTTGCAAGCGGTAAGCGTGGACGGTTGAACTCATCTGGTTTTTTCACTCTAGAAAATGAACACAAATTTTAATATGGTTATCAGGAACATTTTATGTGTGAAGGTTGACGTAGATGGTTTCAGACAAACACTCATAATTCGGTGTTTAGACAAATCTTTATGGGCTTCAATTAAAACCTATAAATAAACTGCAGACTGTACCTAGCGTAACAAAAATTGTTCGTAAACGCCATATCTATCTAGTTATGTATTTTATTAAGTATATCAGTCCTCTAGTACCCATAACACAAGCTCTGCTTGGGGCTAGATGATGCTGTGTGGATTGTCCAGCATTTTTTTTATACTCTAAAAACAACCGACTTTAAAAAACTACTAAGTACATAACCCTAACTAATGTTACAAATGCAGATGTGAGTTTTTTACGCTACGCGCGAGGTACAGAAAAGCTACCCCCCAAAACTTGATGTTTTAAGCTTTTTTCATTCATTCAATATTTTCGCCACGGACTTCCGAGACAATACTTGAATTGTGAATAAGACTACTACTAACTGTTAATAAGAATACTAGCCGAATGTCTTCCATAAAGTCGGCTAAAAAATAAACCCTTTTGAGTAATAAACATACCTGTATATTCTGACTAGCCAGTGCTCAGTGGTGTAGGCTTCTTCTAGATAGGTCAGTTTGAAGCCGCGGTTCCCTGGCAACGCGCCACGTGTTCTATCGTAACCCGGCGGACTACCGCCGCTGTCGTATCTAGAATAATTAAAGTTTTATTATGAGTAATAATTTGAAAGGGTTGTAACGCTAGAAAAATAATGTAAGGACAGTAAAGAAAAATAATGTAAGGACAGTAAAGAAGTTAAATATTGTAGCGATTCCTAATTTTAATTCATAAACTTAAATGTAATGTTATGGTCATCATTATCTACTTAGTCAGTTCCCAACTATTTATTTATTTTATTTATTTATTATTTTATTTATTTATTTATATAATAACTTACAACTTAAAACTATTTTGGTTCCATTTCGAGTCTAACAAGATCAAGGTAAATTCCAGTATTTTACAAAGAGTAATTAAACGTAATGGTAACGTAAACATCACGCATGTATTCCCAGAGGGATTAAGCACCGATGTACCTATAGTACAGTCACGAGCATAAATACCTTACATTAACTAAGAATTTAAAAGCTATTTTCAACTAAAGTATTGATAGAAGTAATAAAGTGTTTTGAACACAGTATTCTTGAAACCATACTATTATGAAATAGGGCTTTCCTCAACGTTTTAATCGTTATTGCACGAGGAAATCGGTTTTGAATTTTGTGTCAGGGAAATATATTTATGCTCGTGACTGTACACCCACATTTTGCCAATTTAATGTAAGCATGTCACGCTAAAGACTTTTATAATTCAATAATATAAAAAAACTAATACAGTAAACGACCCACCGAATAAATGATGATGAATGACGGTGACTGCGAAGAGGAATGGCTGGCTTAGAGATGATTAGTAATATTGCAAAATTACATACCTATAATATGATAATTTGTACATTAGACAGTTTAACATAGTTTTAGATGCTTCTGAATCAACCCTGTATTCGCCTCTCTCCGTGAAGTAGTCTGCTTCCTGTTAGAAATATATAAAAATTTTAGGAATAAGCAAAATAAACTAACCAGAAATAAATACTAAATAATAAATACTGGCAACATAATTATTATCTATGGTGCACGAGTATTTTTTTTTTACTGGAAAAGAATCCACATCTTTGATCTCGCAAAAGCACCTGTCATTACAATATACCATAAATACTCACATGAATATCCTTAGGATGCTCTCCCTCCGCGATACGAACCATCCATATAAACTTATTGATATCATCACCGGAGTAGCCGATGGCTCCTCCGAATATCACCAGTACATAGTCTACATCTAACATCGTCATTATCTCGTAGGCCGCCGTCTCGTTGCTCGCCATAGCCTTGCCGACTAACGCGATGTGGGAGTTGTTCCAAGTGTTGTTGTCGACTAGAGTGGTGCGGTTGCCCATGCCGGCGATCTGGATTTGAAAAAAGAACATGAGAATAAGCCACCTATCCACGTTGGCCTTAAAAAGGCGCCTTTGGCTTTGTAAAAGGCCTGTCAAGAGTACGTTATTTAATCGACAGATCAGACCTGTTGCTTTTGTTGTCCTCTCCCACCGACACCCTAAGCCGAGGCCAATAGCCCGCAGGGGGTGCTTTTTAGTTACTATGCCCTGACTGGAGGCCTTAATTTATTAGATCCCCACAGGAAAGTCCGGTTAAGCAGTAGATAACCCCGCAGGGTTGAACTGCGAGATGATATTTCCCAAAAAAAATACAATTGGCATTATGCAGTCGCATTATACACCTATTACCATTAAAGCTACTAATAAATTGATTGATTTTTGATTTGTAATTGGTGAGGGATATGCTGGAAAATAAAAAGACAAGTACTTCTTACTTGTCTTTTTATTTTCATATTAGATCATATAAGACTGATTGTGTCAACCTTCCAACTCACGATCACGTGGGTGAAGTCAACATAAATTGCTTTTTGTCAAAGTTTGGTTTTACACAAATGGTTAATTTAAGAATGTTGTTATATTCCGTATTATGTTTACACTAGCTAAGCAGCCGCCATCTCCATCTCTTATCGGTCAAAAAATAACAGCTATACGCCAATAAAACGCGAGACCAACACGTAATAACATCGATTTCGCGCTCATTGTTGAAATATAAAACAAATATGTATAGCAAATCCTCTAAATTTTTTACCTGATAACCATAATCCCACCAGGACATAACTCTTGCGTCTTCTGCGGTATTCTGTGACAGCCAGCCGTATGCTTCCCTGAAGTCGTCCAGGATTTTACGAGATCTACAAAAAAAAAGGTGATATTAATACCTGCTAGTCTAATTACGGGTAAATAAACTTTATAAGCTGGCTACGTCATTTGAACTACTTATAGTCGTAAAGTCATGAAGCCGAATTGGAAAATTCGGCATTGTGTAACTGTCTCCATCACTAATGCAGATATGGCAATCTCTTACAGAGTATGGCAATATGTATATCAAGACTGACTTTGTTCCTCGGTTCCACCCGCTATTAAGGGTCATAGCGCGATGTTAAATAGCCTTAACCTTTCTCAAGAATCAGGTTATTAATTGCAAAAATATTTTTTTAATCCGAGAGATCAGCGCGCTCAAACAAGAAAAAAACAAACTCTTCAGCTTTATTCCATCAAAATAATATAGATTATCATCATCTTCCCAACTATGTTGGGAACACCTTTGTTAAGACTGGCTGTCAGATTTTCGGGATTCTGACTACCCGTAACGACTAAAATGATATAGGTAAATAACTTACCCATCATTTCCGTAGCTAGCGAGCACGATACTAGGGCTGGAGTAAGCGTTGGAAGTGGCCCACGTGCAGTGCACGGAGAACAACATGAGCAGGACCATGAACAGTATGAGCGTGACGGAGCGCACGTTCATGCCCAGCCCTGACTCGGGCGGGGGGGTCGACTCCTGTGTGCGCTTCTTTAGCTTGCCGGCCTGTGAGGACGTTATCATGTTAGTTGGCTAGCTGGTTTGATAGAACAGCGTAGAACAAAATATGTTCTTTTTTAAATTTCAAAATAAACACCTTAACTGCCAGAAAACGAGACACAATAGAAAACGTTTTGTTTGTCGGTCACCTAGCGTTTAAGGTGTTAAATTATATTCCAAAATGAGATCTGATAATTAGCTTTTGATCGGTTCTTAATAAGCATTTGCCTAACTTTTCTAGAAACTAAGTCCGTTCGTAGTAAAGTATAGTCACCAGCACGTAAGATGGCAAGGTTTTGGCGTAGTGGGGGTAAGTTCGCGCATCGTGCACTTAGTGGAACAAAAAAGTGGTGACTTTTATTGATCGTCATTATTTTATGGTTATTGCCATCATTTATATTTAATAATATCTGATTAGAAGAAAGTTGAAGAAGGGAGTGGAATTCGTAAAGTTTATTGGGAGTTATAAATAATATGCATACGAGGAAAGTATGCTCAAAAAGTATGCGAAAAAAGGCATACCTTTTTTTGCCTTAATTTTTTAATTTAAAACAACAACTCTAATATCAACTCGTAACAAAAACTAAATTTAAAAACAATAACAATAACTCTTTAACATAAACACAACAAAAACAAAGGTTACAATTTTCGTGCACGCACGTGTAATGGGGAGTTCGGGAGGCAACTGTCGACTGTTGCACCAATCGCGCGCTCGGATTGACGTACCTCATACCCCGCGTCCCGCTTGACTACCAAAGAGTCCTAAAAAACGACTTGTGCGCATCTAACGACTCTTGCCAAGTTACTTGCCGATAATTATAAACAAAAGTTGCACAACATTGCTGCAAGAATGTTCTAGGCAACTTAACAAGTTTTTTTTTTTTAATTCAGTGTCCGAACGATACTAACTCATATAATTGTATGTTTTAATTTGATCTTCCCTTTGAGTGAATTATTGTCCAGCAGTTGTTGAACAAGGCAACACAAAGCCATGTCATCTTACCTTATCATACAAGCTCTTAGACTCCTCCGTGTCAACCTGAGGTGTTGGCAGCTCATCTTCTCTTAGCACCAGGTCCAATAAGATAGAGAAGGCGATGCCGGAGAGTACGCAGACAACTGGAGTCAGGGTCAGCATGAGACGGACCATTACTCCGGCGAAGTATACAGCGCTCAACGCATAGAGCGCGACTGGAAGAGACACAAGGGTTAAATATACAGAAAAAACAATTTCATCTTATGATAATACTGCTCTATGCTCCGAAATGTGTGTCGAGTTCGGATGAGCCAAGAAGTTCAAATCATTTGTTTTACGAACTCGATGTTTGTTTTTTTTTAATATTCCCCATACCGAACTGCCAACTTCATATTGGATACCAGATTTTGTAGATTGATTAGTCTTACAAAAATCAGAGGTTTATTTCATGACACACAGTAGGATTGGTCTTCCGAAACGTACATTCAGATACCAACGCTAAAGCGGAGTTGCGCTTTTCTGCCAAACTAAGAAACTATGCTCAAACGCGCTACTGCCGAGCATGAAATCCTGGATTCAACTCCCGGGTCAGTGAAAGAGTCAGTAGCAGCTCGGAGTCTGGACTTCTGCCCGATTGATGCTAATAGGCTCGTCTCCTATTACATGGGATTTAACCATAACTGGCGACATGTGGGTGTACTTTCGGGACGCTTATGCCTAACACTTCGGGAAAAATCCATCTTTGAAAGTGTTGAAACATCAAAAATATTAATATTTCTTACCAAAAACCCTCTCATCATTGATATTCTTGATGCAGTACCAGAGTCCCACGGGGAAGGTGCACACGAGCACGTGCAGGTCGAAGAAGAAAGACGACCACGTGGTGGGTTGGTGCTCGGATACCGACGCTATGATGGGGATGTGGATCTTCGCGTATGTTGTGTCCCACAGCGAGTAGAATCTGTAAAAGAGATCGAGTTACCATTATGTGGATTCAAACTTCTTTCTTTTTTTCTTTCTTTAAAAACATTGCCACATGCTAGAATTTCCCTTGTATCGTGGGTGAGTTTACAAACATAAAAACTTAGATACACAAACAGCCAGACCTGAAAGAAATATTTGTACGGCGCACCTGTAGGCCATACAAATATTTGTTCCGTGAGCAGCGCTTCAGCCAATCACTCAGCCAATGCGGCAACCGTGTCATCAAGGGAAATACTGAACTAGATGTAGGTGCTTTTTAAATAGCGGTGCTTTTTAAATGACGGGCCTGTTTTCCTTAAGCTTTTTATTTATTTAATACATGGAACAGTTGTAGATAAAACAGACTGAAGAAATGAAAAAATATTGAGTGTAAGCCAATTACAAGTCTAATACATTTGAGCAAAATACAGCATAATTTTAATGATGAAATCTGCCGATAAGTAATAATAATAATAAATAAATAATGCTGGACAATCCACATAGCATCATCTAGCCCCAAGCTAAGCAGAGCTTGTGTTATGGGTACTAGATGACTGATATACTTAATACAATACGTTACATAGATAGATATTTTTTATTATACATAGCAAATACCCAGAAGTATTAATTTTATTGCAAGTACCTTTTCAACTTTCGTCTCATTTTACCTATTTTCAGCATTCGCCCTTTAGTAGTTCTTAGTAAAATATTTCCACAGTAAAGGAAATTCTCTGAAGTTTCTCATTCATTCATTATTCATCTCGTCGTTTATGACCCTCGACTAAGATAGGATAATGTAAACTGTCAACCATTTACATCATTGATCTGATTGAGTGCCCACACGCCTAATATTTGCCTAAACTGAACTCGTCAAATTATTGTTTATTCCTCGACTTTTGTAGCGTTAGTCACACTTATTATGAGTGCGAAAGTTTACCTGTTTATTAAAGTATATACGTGTGTGTGTGTGAAACGACTAAACGGTTTTAGATGAGATTTGTTATGAAGGCATAGGCTAGTTTTAAACCAGAAAAAATGCAGTAGGATCTCGGCAACTTCGAATCGTCTGATTTTGACGTTTTTAACGGGAGCGCAGCTAGTTTAACATAATTATATATTTTCTATGACCTATTTGGACACCATGTTAAGATGATACTTAAGGCATTTGACGAGTTTCACTAAACTAGCAAAGCTAAACACGCCGTCGAACAGACACGCTTTACGTCTCAATATAATGTTCTGTTTACAATTAAAACAAAAGGTGTGAATATTGAGGTCAACACAAACTAAACACAAACATTCGTATCAGGCTATAAAAAACACACAAGTTTATTACCGTTCTATGTCAACACCTCTGACGAACACGAACGTAACATGTCCAACCTTAGTAAAACACATGTTGTGTAAATAACGCCCGCAATAGAGAACAAATGGTGTGTTGCGTGTGTAATAATGTTTTTTTAATACTATTTGAGTACCTACATGTAAGTTTGTTTTATTATAATACGACCAATTTCTGTATACTTGGTATGCAAATAAATATTTCAGTTTCAGTATTTTTATACCTACTATTCTTGTTCGTGCGAACTTGAAAAAAAATTGTGTAGTGCTAAATGAATAAGAAAATGATAAAGGCCAGTTGCATAAGATATCTAGTCATGATAATAAGTTAGTTTTTCTTTAAGGCTTTTATTTAATAAGCGTTCAAAGGAATTGTGGATTGTAAATGACATTCCGAACCTTGGATTTATAATAAAAATTCTATTTCAGACAAGAATTTGAGGTTCTGTTTTCCCCAATTGTAGTTCGTTTTTCATTCGCTTTCCACCCACATTATTGTTAACCAATAGGCATTTCAACATAGACCTATCTCAAATGGACCCAGTTGGAACGATATTAGAAACATAGTCTGTTCGTTCTGTTGACGGCACGGTTGGCGCGGTATCTGAGCGATCGACGGCTGCGCCGCGTGTCTAGGGTTCGGTTCCCGCACGGAACAAATAATATGTACATATTTGTTTAGCTTACAGGTAACTGTTCCGGGTCTGGCTGTACACAGGACACAGAAGAAATTTCTCATGAGGGGCAACGATATTTTTTTTTTAATTAAAGAAAGAAAAAGAAGCTTGAACTCTCGCGAAAAGAAAAAACCAATGACAAGAAGCCGGTGAAACTATTAACATTCACGTTTCTCGGGTGTTGTCGATGCTTCTCGGCGGGAGCCTGGAGGCCGCATAACAATATCAGTAGCATAGATAGTGTAGCTGTAGTACTGACCTTCCACTCCAAGGCGCGATGATTCCAGCATACGTAAGCAGCACAACTGCTAAAAAGACGGCACCAGCAGCGCCCAAACCGCCGATTATGAGCAACTGCTTCCACTGACCCTTGGGGTTCAGGCTGTGCAGGTACCTCATGGCACCTATAGCCATCACCAACGCGAATACACCTGTTGACAAAAAACCATCAAAACATTTACTAGTCTACCGCGACAGCATCATAAGGAACACAGGTCGTGGTGGAGCTTGGACAGCGGTGGACACCGAACACCACGTTTAAGCTGGCCCTCATAGCGTCGGCCTGATACCTAATGGAGGCCTAGGATCGTCACAATAAGGACATTGACTCTGCAACTGGCTTGTGCGCTATAGGCCGCGTCTAAGATTCCCGCCCGGAACATATTTTTGGTACAATCTACAGGTATTTGGTAGATCATTTTCATATTTGTGCAAATGTGTATATGATGTTTGTTTCCAACGAAGAAATCCTAGTAGTTAAAAATATAAAATAAACGATTGCTAAATGCAATGCATGCATACAGTCATTACGGGTATTGATCCGATCCGAAATGGACTTTTATGACCAACAATAATAATCTGATAACTTTTTTACTGTTTTTCACATCGATCGGGTAAGAAGCTAATGAGTGTTCAACCAACAATACAGTTGAAAAAGAATTAAAATCACAAACATTGCGTAAGTGTGAACTATGATAGTGAGATGTCTAGATACCTGCATAAGAATATCAGTTCGTTGCCCTCAATTAGCCCGGCAAGCATGCGTGGGCCTATATGCCGTCATGTGAGCGAGATTTCCTTTCATTCATTTCGCATTTTCAAAGAAAAGTTAGCAAAGAAAATGTCACGCAATACATTTTCGACTTCCAAGCGAATTATCTCGGTAATAGCTTTGTACTAAAAGTTGGAGTATCGCCAAATAGCATGCATTCGTAAATCGTGAGGCACTTTAGTAAATTACCATAAATAAAACACGTCTTAAGTTGGAGGAAATGCAAGAAAGATAGTCACGATACTCCAGTAGAAACAATTGTGTCAACAAACTGCTATGTTTAATTTATTTCATGAGTGCAATTATAGTTAAACATTAAATTACTAGCAGCTCGCTCAAGGTCAAAGCCAAATGAATGTAAATTCGACTTGTTTTTCTGACAATCCTAAGAATTCAAATTCATACTAAACTGAAAGAAATGTCGTAGCCAAACTAACGTTATTTTATTTTAACATGTGACCTTAATAATACCAACCTGTTCCTGTCTCACTGCAGAGCAAAGGCCTCTTGCCATACAGAGAAGGCACGAGTAAGGAACGCTATACCGGGATCCCGCGTGCATTATTCGAGACTAATCCCAATCAAAAATTTAGCAGGATTACGGGGGACTAGCGGGATTACTAGAACTAGTTGATTAGTTTCAAACCTAGAACCGGCAAAAAGCATCTTGAGGTTTTGATAATGAAGGAGATTAGTTCTTTTCAGTCGGGTGGATTAAAAGGCGCATACCTTCAATTCGACTTAAATTAATTGAAGAGGTTTGTTCCTACCAGCGTAGAAGCATAGCAAGCCTTTTTTGTAGCTAGCTAAATAGTCTGTAGGGTTAGGAATCGTTTGGCCGATGAAACAATGAATACGTACTTCACTTTTTCGCGCAGTTATTTCAAAACAATATTTTAACTTCTTATTTTATTTATGAGTTTATGTTTATATGTCTTAATGTCTAAAAATAATAATAATGAGTTTAATATGTACCAAAAGGTTGTTAAAATGAGGTATTTATTATGATTAGTTTGAGAAGTCTTCGTCCAGCCTGTGGGGACCCGCAAATATCTAGATCCGACGGGATTTAGAAAGCTCAGTCCCATAAATATCGATATTGAAATTATCCTGCGGGATTGCATTCCCAACGCAGGAGCAATAATCACCACGCATGCCGAAGGCGGATGACCTTATATTCGACGTTTAGTATTTATAGTACATGTTTCCTCTTGAATATCCTCTATTAAGCAATAACCGTGCGACGATTTTTTGGACGTGTAGGTACAATTGATTGGGCTTCGTGAAGTTTGGTCTAAGAACAAGACGAACATGAAGTTTGCATTTTATGAATATCTCAAGCACTTGGTCCTGGGTTCGTTTGCGGGGTTGGTTCAAGTGTTTTTGAGTTTTTTCATAATTTTTCATCATGTTTTTCTTAATAGCTGCCTGGAGTCTCCTATTACATGGGACTTCAACATAACGGGCGAAATATGGATATAATACACATCTGAAGAAAGGTAAGGTACACATCTGCCTATACCTTCGGGAATACGGGCGTGATGTTATGTTTCAAGTGTGCTAGAAAGTATTTTAATGAAAAACAATGAGACCATACAATTGTAAAAACATGTTTGTAGCATACAATTGTATGGTATCATTATTTTTCGATAATTTATGCTAGTACTATCAGGAAGGATCAGCCAATAAAACAGCTACACTTCAGTAATATTTCCAATTCACCTTGAACGCCACACACGCAAACAAAACGATGGAAATTGTGAATATGTCTATCTACCTGTTTATTTCACGCGCTCGGTGGTTGTTTATGAATTGTATGAATAGCTCGCAGATTGGATCTCAATAGAATATTTACGGAATATTTGGTACAGTGGTTAACTGTTAACCTTTGATCCTATGACCCTATGAGATAATCTCTGCATTGTATGTCAATTACGATTTTCTCCTGCATCGCGAAGCGAAACGTGTTGACGTATAAAGAAACGTTTAGCGGGTCGATATTACTGCATGCTCTATCGGACTTTGTTGTATCATACAACATACACAGTTTGTGTTTCGGTACACTAATGCTCAAACCCTGCGGCAAATGCAGGCGTTATTTTATGTTTTCTATTCGGCTGAAAAGTAAAACACGATATTCCATTTCCCTTTTGAATCGGAATAATCATGGCGTTTTACATGACTTTTATAAAGCTTCTGACAAACATATTTTAATGAGGCTCCTTTCCAATGCTAGTTAGGTCGTTATTATTCATAAAGAAAGTGAGCTACCCCATCATCCACATCAAATTTCTTTATAGATTTTCAACTTTATATAATTACTAGCGGACCGAACAGACGTCGTCCTGCCCGTACAGCGCCACCTACCGGGTCCAATTGTAAATCTAAACCATTCTCGAATCTCCACGAACACACACAAAAAATTTCATCAAAATTGGTCCAGTCGTTTAGGAGGAGTTCAGTCACATACACACGCACACAAGAAATATATATATTAAGATATTTAAAGAATGAGGTTTATGTTCAAATGGGAAAATTTGACAGTTAGGGATAGCATGATATGCTGGCGTCTGTACTTAAAAAATGCTACTAACATAGGCTGTCCCACGGGTTCGAGCTACAGAAATGAAACATTGACCTAGTAGTAAATTAAAATAATGTGTTATGTAAAATAGTAAAATAAACTAAGTAGGTGGTAGGTGTAACTTTACTAGAGCTTCCAAAATTGATGATACTTAATTATGTCAATCAGCCCTACAGTCATGAGTCAGTGCCGGCGGGAAGACCGCTACGTCAAAGCGTCTGACATTATACCGATGGTGGGAATTAATGTGCATACATGAACATTTAGTACAGAATTCATTCAAAATTCCATTATTTTCCATTTTTAGTAATAGACACTTGTGATTTCATAAGAATATTATAATTAGGTGCGAAAACACAGCAAGTTATAAAATAACTCAGTATTCATAAAATATTCCTGTATTTTAGTAATACTGCAATAATTTTGTAAAAAAAACAGTTAAATTACTTAAAAAGCATTAGGTAATTCATTACCGAGAAAATGAAAAACCATTAAATCTCTGTATAAACAATTAAACCTTATCAAGCCTACCATTCTTGGTACTTTGTCTTTCAAATACGTGAAAGTAATAATATAGTACAATATGTCATACTATGTAAACACAGTACCTGCATAAGTATTTTGTTTCATAATAACATGAGCAATAATTACATAATATAACATGCTGCACAGATGTTTTCATAAGGACATAACCTCACCTTGAACTACAAATAATTGCCATGCTATTCTTGTAAAGAGCTCTATATGGATTATCAAGGACTTAATTTGTATGCATTTTTATGAGTTTTAGAGAGAAAACCATTCTTTTTTAACTTGCAGTGTGGGCTGCAGCTACTTAGCTACAGTTATCTTATCCAAAGTTTTTCAGCATCTTACGAAGATAATAACGATAATTTAATCTCCTATCAAATAATACTTATCCATGCGATAGAAATGTTTTTCATATTAGTCGGAATTATCTATAATTCGTAATGAATTTACTACTCATCAGACATGAAATATCTCAAGCTGCTCATCTCGTATTATCACCGCATCTTGCAGATAAAAATAACCTGTATGAATAAGAGGGCTCTAACCAACAGCTTATAATGTCCCCATTGTTGGATAGTCTTTTCTCTTCGAAAGGAAATGGGTCTGAATTCAGAACACAGGCCCATTGAGGGTTGGTGGATGTCGCGAAACTGGACCATAATTCGTAATGGTACAGTTTCGCGACCTTAAGCCTTTAGATTATTCACAAACATCCAACTCACCAGAAGCAGCCATATGTTCACTAGTCCGGATAGGCTGGAAGCCAACAAAGGGTATCTGCATGGACATCAACAGGCCCACGATGTAGAATACGCTGTAACTGACGAACAGCCTCTGGGAGAACCGCCCCATGATCAGAAGAAGGAACACATGCAGGGGGATCAAGTTGATGATAAACACGTAGCCACCCCACGCTGATACCTACAACATAACACAAAATATTTTAATGAAGACAAATAAATATACCTAGAAAAATAACATGAAGATGTCTAGGCTGTAGTTATTTACGTGTCGTAGGCCGATCGTAGAATAGGGCCAATCAAGATCTGCCTGGGCACATTAAGTTACGCCACCATTTCGTGACTTGCCTTGAGCAGATAGATGAGAGCAACGTATTTGTCGATTTGCCTAACTAGCCACTAGGCCTGTCGCCACATCCAGCCATGGCTGGGCGCATCGTAATGTAGTCCCGTTGCGCGACGCTGGTAGCGCTGTATGCGCAACATAGTAATATGAAAGTAGTTGATTTAATAAAATAACTTAATTTTACTTGATTAATTTGAATAAACACAGGGTGGATGAAATGGCGGCAGGTAACGGGAACAACTTGCGATTCCCACGTTCCCCTTAAACTTAAAGGGAAGATCTATAAGTCGATGATAAGACCTGCCGTCTTGTATGGATCAGAATGTTGGGCCACAAAAGGACTGAATGAAAGGCAGTTGCATGCAGCTGAGATGAGAATGCTAAGGGGGATGTGTGGTGTAACGCGAATGGATAGAATAAGAAATGAGTATATAAGAGGAAGTCTGAAAGTGGCGCCTGTGACAGAGAAGTTGTGTGGAAATCGGCTGTCATGGTATGGACACGTGATGCGAAGAAATGAGGATCATGTTGTGAGGAAAGTTTTGAGTATGAATGTAGAGGGTTACAAGAGTAGAGGGAGACCCAGGAAACGATGGATGGATTGTGTGAAAGTTGATATGGCTAAGAAGGAGGTGACTTCTGAGATGACGGGAAATAGAGATGTATGGAAGAAGAAGACATGCTGCGCCGACCCCAAATGAAAAATTGGGATAAGGGCAAGAGGATGATGATAATTTAATTATTTTGGTCCTAATCAATTTACTGCAATCAATTTCAATGTAGCGCTTGCGGGTCGCTGTCGCTTTCATATAAATATACTAGTACTTTGGTCACCCTACTACAGAATCGATTTGCCCAAGCATGGCCAGGCATTTGCCATAGTTCAATGATTGACGATTTCATCATAAAACTTTTGAATGATATGGCAGGTAGAAACCAGGCAAATCTAGAAATGGATCGTGATCGGGAATATCAATTATTATGGAAATGTGGTTGTCTTGTTTTCAGTCTACTTTACATATAGACTATTTTTCTACAATGATTAAATAACAGCAACAGAAATCCAAGACAGATAGAATATTCAAGATGGAAAATTGAGTAAACTCTATATTTATGGCTGTAATGCTGTTTATCTGAAATGCATCTTAAGATTATTCTATCTTCTTATTTCTAACAAAAACATAACAGAAAATGCAAAACTATGTAAATTCATCTACTTAACTGTGTTCCCATTTTATTGTTTAGTTAATGTAAACAATTATCAAGAACATCAATAGTTATTATAACTCTACCACTCTAAGATGTTACTATGAGGGAAAACTAATAAAATATCCTCTTTGGACCAAAAATTTCATATATTGATAATATGTAATATACTGCTGTTGGTTATTCCTATAAAATTAAATTAAATAAAAAATGGCCATACATTCACATGCAACTCAATTTTAAGGTTTTTACTAACCAAACCGACTATATTAAACTGTAATAACAGTTTATTACAGTTAAATATAATCAAACTACAACAATTAAACTCCATTGAGTTTAAATAATTTGTCTTTGACACAAAGGTCTATTTATTGAATATATTGTAAACCTCTATTGGCTGGAGGGAAATGGAGGGATATTCTTCTTCATCCAATAAGGCAACAATTACACAATTACACAACTTATAGGGCAGAAATAAAAACTAAAATAATTAATTTAATGGATTTTTAAACAGTTGGCACAAATTCTAATTGGTAATGTGTCTATTACCAGAGGAATAAAGATGATGACCAGGGGAATAATATAAAAACCTAAGTACAGCAGGAAAAGGTAGAATATTATTTGATAAACTCACCATGTAGAAGTAAGACAGTGCTGTGCAAACGGACCAGAAAACTGATCCATTCTTCAAACTCTTCAACCATAAGTAGTATGTGAACTGCAGTGCAAATATAGCAATACCCTCATTGTCATAGCTTCCTGCTACGGACCGACTGCTGTAGCCAGGCACAATAGCTATGAAGCATGCAGCAAATAGACCTGCTCCACGAGACCAGAGCTCAGATGTTAGCAGATATGTTGCAATGGCTGTTAGACCACTAAAAGGGGAAAATATTATTAAAATTTACATACTTATTTTCCTTTAAAATATATTTATAATTTCATGAAAGCAGAAGCTAAATATTTCAGAATATTTGTAAATAATATTATGGAGTGTTCACTGTATAGATTTATAACTAGAATATATCAAGCTCAGCAAATTGTTTTGTCAATAATCAGGTGTAGCGCAATGTCTTATCACAGCATGCATATTGGTTGTTTTAGCTAACATATTAGGTATGTTAACATTTGCTCTAATTTCCTGTTGAAGTACAACACTTCACATTATCTGATTTTATCTATTATATCCAGTTTCAGTATGAATCGATTATAAAGCATTACAAATGATGGCAACCTAGATAAAAATGATTACCAAAACAATTACCTGAACACAGGTGCGAGGAACACACATATATCTCTAATGTGTATAGGAATATTTAAGGCATGAAGGAACCAGTGAATTGTGCCCGATGTGATCATAAGACCAGGGTACACGGTGCCACCCACGATACGGCCCAGAGGGTACCACGCGCGCTCGTCGAACCAGTTCAAGAAATTGTAGAACCCATGCTGTACCATGTAGGCCGTGGATCGGTAGTTGAACCTGGAACACGTAAGCAATAAATGGAGGGAACCCTATCTTTAACAGGTTATCATTATTGAGCAAATTCGACACACTTACCATGGGTCAAACTCGTGAATAATACTCTCGAAACGTATAACAGCGAATAGCCGGGATGCGAAACCGGCCAGCCAAGCCAATGACAATACCGTAACAGTAATCAGAGTGCTGAAGCCGGTCGTATTATTGAATATCCCTTTATTACGGCTATTGCCTGGCTTCGCAGCTGCATTCTGCGGCATCTTTGGGCCTGATAAAACTATCAACTATCCTAACAATTCACAACAACTATATTTTCATACATCGGTCCCAACAATTCGCTTCAGAAGAAAATTGACTTCTTGAATGACTGACGTACGGACACGTCTCTCTTTAAAGTAATGTTGCCAAGTAATTGAATAAATATGCCAAGACCGAGTTGCATCCTAACAGGTTTTTAAAAATCGGTTGTTGACGGTTTAATTTTCGGATAGTAGGAAAGGGATTCACAAATATTTGATATGGCAATGTTTTACTTTGCACACATTCACATTATTGCGATTGTGTTTTTTACAGCTGTTTGTTGACGTTGACATTTTGCCATCCATCTCGTCGGACGTAAATAAATTCCAATGATTACTTAAATATTGTAACAATTAACTGTTTTCCGAATTAAATTGTAACAATATAAGTAATACAAATGTCCAATTATCAAGAAATTGTGAATTTAAACGTAGGCGGTACGAGGTAAGTGTTTAAATAAATGGAAAGTGTGTAGTTTTAAATTTTTATTTCATTTGCTTTTATTTGTTGTATCTCAGCAGTCTGCACTTTGTCATCATACATTGTGATAAATCACGTACCTAAGATGTGTCATGCAAACATGTACTGATTATTATTGCAAACTCCAGTTGAATATTCAGTTGAAGATCTTCGCTTCTTAGATATTTCATCGTAAACACTAAGTTTTGCTTAAGCATACGCCGCCGGATCGATTTTTATAATTATTCTTATTTTACTGTCTATCAGAACCCTGTGAACGTAGTAGTAATGTATTTTTAAGATAAATGTTAAAACAAGAATGAACAATACTTTGGGTACCTACCAAAATTATTTTTAATAGACGATTATTAATACCGTCCATTGTATGATTGTTTAAAAAAATCTTACAAAGTTTATGGCTCAAGAACTCTATTCTTCTCACTAAAATAATGTTTTTCTAAGCCAAACTCCCTTTTTAGATTCTCAACATCATGGCACACATTAACCTGGGTCCCAGAGACATTCTTCACTGCCCTTCTCAGTGGCAGGATTCCTACAGTGCGGGATGAGACTGGAGCAATTTTCATAGACAGGGACCCAAACCTCTTTGGTCTCATATTGAACTTTCTACGTACTCGGGATATAGATCTTAATAATGTTAATATTAGAGCTTTGAGACATGAGTGTGATTACTTTGGCATCACTCCCTTGAGCAGAAGACTGGCTTTATGTGATGAGATGAATCATTCAACATGTGGGGATGTTCTGTTTTATGGATATCTACCACCTCCATGTAAGTGTTTTAATGTTTTTATAGAAATATCACAAGATAAACAAAATATATGCTGAATTAATCTTAATAATATTGTAAATGTGAGTCATAGCCCCACCTAAGTTGATGAATGTTGAATCAATTATAATTAGCCATGGTATGATAAATAAATGCAGTCAGCCATTTATGACTTATTTACCCACAAAAAGATGTAAAAGTTATATTTTGCCTTGTGGTAAAGCCTTTTTTTTCTATAAGCATAGAGAAACCCTTTTATTCAGAAAATGCAGTTTAAAAATAGCTGCGCAAATGAGTATTAATGAATCCCTGAGGGGTAGTATACATGAGGGGTATGGGTGAGTATATATCTCGTATATCATATACCCAACATACACAATACATGATATTTTTCTTCATAGGGTTTAGTTAAATTCTTTAAGATTACCTGTTTTCGCCTTAGTTAAATATATACTGGCAAATTAGTTATATAATTGTAACATATACTGTTACTGATAACTAACTACATAAATTAACTCTGGGATTAATTCAAAAGTCAACAAATATTTGCTATATTTAGACAACACTATAGATAACATCTGTTAAGCTCAATAGCTTACGATAATACATGATAATTCTGATATGATACAGTAAGATCTGCATGATAACCTATTATTATACTATTGGACAAAATACAGAGAAAATTCATTCCTGATTCAAAAGAACACGATTATTTTCCATAGGATATTTGGTTCAAACACTATATTAACATTATGTAACAGCATTATCTAAAAAGTGGCATCTTAAATATTTAATTATGGGACCTGCTGTTTCTGACTAAGATTATATTTTGCAGTAAACACAGCTTTACCGAACGGCACCACCACGCGGAGTGGCAACAGTTGTTCACGTAAGAATTCGACAGCCTCTAGCACTGAGGTAGCGGTGAACAGAACACATTCACGAAACTCCTCGCTTGACCTCCGTACTGTCGGCAGGATACCTTCACAGGATCAGCTAAGGTTTGTAGTTTGGCTTCCTAGTGTCTAAAGTTGAGCACCTCGAACTTATCTTGAAAACTTGCATCGAAAGAGAAGAATCCATTTATTCATTACAATTATCATTTATTATTAGGTTGGCAATTATCCCACGAGAACGTACTACCGGGATAAAAAATGTATCCTATGTCCTCCTCGCATTTATAAGATAAGTTAGGATAGATCACCTTAAAACGACAGTCATTTCTGGGATGACTAACTGTGTTTTTGCGGACTAGAACTATGAGAACTATAATTCCATCTCTATGTTTATCTCATCTTTTGATTACAATGGGTTAAGGTGTATGTTATAGACATACCTACGTAAATTTATAAACTTTCACATCCAACCATTGTTAATGAAAGTGAGTCTAGCTACGAATACGGCTATCTTTAACAATTACATACGTATCGATGATTTTGCGCAGATGGGTCAATGAGCGATTCCCGTGTCAAGCAATGTGTTATTGGGATTTTTCATAAGAAATTTTTCAGTAGCCCTTAGTCTGTATGTTTGCTCGGTTGATGGCAATGGGCTCACCCCCTATTACATTAGACTTAAACATAACTGGTGAATTAAGGGTATACTGTAGGTACACCTCTGCCTATACCTTCGGGAAGCAGAGGTGTGATGTTATGTTATGTAGGTAAATGCGGACCTGAGCAACATAAGTTCGTACGACTCCCAATACGTGGAAAACAAGGATCCATTTATGTTAAATGTATAAGTATTCTCTAACCTAACACATTCACAGAATCTAAACCTAACAAATACAATTTACAGTCGTTGCGGCAGAGGTCACTCGAGAGCAGCGTCGTTAGGTAATGCGGACTGCCACAAAGGACATCGTCCCCCAGACAGTACGTATCAATGTTGATGTCATTATACCTATAGATATATATCTGTGTAATCAGAGCAATTCAACTCGTGATTCATTCATTGTGCCTTTATGTATAGTCGATAGTTAAGTGGTGTAGATTTAATGTATAAATCTTGGCCGTTATAAACGTCGACAATGGTATCTAATCTGTAAACGAATATAGCTTTATTTTTAATAGCATTTAGCCCGCGAATTCGTGCGCGTCGATTTTGTACTTTCCCTTCGAACTTTTATATCCCCTGCGCTTTATAGGGGGTGGCCCTTTAAAGCGTAGTTTTAAAACTAAAATGTAGCCTATTTAATCGCTGATAAACTATGGTAAAAGAATTTTGGAAATCAGACCAGTAGTTATTGAGTTTATTTATTACAAACACACAAAAATACAAACCATTCCTCTTTATAATACCCATATAAGAAGAGAATAAGAATTCTGGGTTGTAAGAAAAAGCACCACCAGTCAGTCTTGAAGATGGTGGCAGCGGCTGCCTTAAGGTAGAGCGACTGGAGAGATCGCTTTAGGTGCCAGGTGGCAAGGGGCGCCAAAATGCCAAATGCGATAAACAATTTCCAGCGAAAACTATTATTTTTATGGCGCCTTCTAAGATCCCGAAAATGTATGATTTGGAATCGTCTACTGAAGGGGCACTCTTTGGTAGACGATTCTACATCATACATTTTATTCTTAAAAAAAAATGGGAGCATAAAAAGGTGGGCACCTCTTTATGCTCCCATTTTTTTTTGAGTCCCCAAAGTGAGATCCCAAAAGTTTTTTTTTGATAATGAAAAAAGACAATCTCGCTTTACCTTGGTTAAGGGCTAGGGCCGGCGGGGTGGTGGTTCTGGCTAGAGATGGGAGTGATTTCAATGTTTATTGACCTTAGTTATGGGTGAAAACCATCTATCAAACGAGTGTGCTTCTTAATTGTTGGGCTATTATTATGTCAGACCGATTAGCGTGTAACAATTCACAGTAGAACCTTTCCCTGGACGTAATCCCTAAGTAGCATTTTATACGACTTCTTTGATACGATTATACCCGACTAATTAAAGTCCGTACTGTAACTTAATATACTTTATTTGCAGTGACCACATGGAATGATAATATGAAGGTTCAAATTATAAAAGCACATCACAACTGGGTTGCTGTTGCCTATACACATTTTGTGACTGGTTATAGGTACGTAAGCATGTTGTCTTCTCATATACGCATTTGATGTCAATACGATCACGCTATAAGTACATATTATACTTACCTACATTATCTTGCGGCCAACATTATTTGACGACCTATGTGGCGCGGCGGGCGAAATTTCGCCTGCGACGCAGGAGGTTGCGGGTTCGATTACCGCCTTGGGACAAATGTTTGTACGATGTACAAAGATTTGTTCCGGGTGTTCTGGGTATTTGCTATGTATAATAAAGAATATCTATCTTTGTAATGTATTGTATTAAGTATATCAGTCATCTAGTACCCATAACACAAGCTCTGCTTGCTTGGGGCTAGATGATGTTGTGTGGATTGTCCAGCATTATTATCTTAAGATATGTGTTTATAGTGTGTTGCTTAACCAATATTGTCGTTTATATTATTTTTTATATTATAAAGTAATTGGAGTAATCTAAATACCAAGACTTTTTGTCGAAGCGCTATACTAAGTGTATCTTATTAACACCTTAACTGCTAAACAACGAGACGCAATAGAAAATGTATTGTTTGTCGGGCATTTGGCGATCAACTTGTTCATTGGGAGAAAAATAATACTTCGTAAAAAAGCGATACCACGTGTCCAAATGCGGTCAAAATCGCGTTATAAGCTTCTTTTAATAATATAAAAACGTAAAATATATAATAAAATTCTTTATTTTACGTTTTATCTATCTATTATTATAGTACACCTCTTTACAGATTAACAGACTCATGTGGTTGGTACGTAGTATTCCAATCGCCGGTCCAAGACTCAGTGATAGAAAGAATAGCGTTGAATGCCAAGACTGGTGGAGGTGGGGGTACCTCTAGCGGGACCAACTCTACGGGAACAGACGTCATGTTGGGCATAGCGAGTGGCGCGCACGTCCGGCTATGGGCGTTCTCCACGCACAGTGAGCCTGTTAGACGTACTTTGGTTGGTGAGTGAGATTTTTATTCTTCCTTAATTGTTGAAGATTATTTGTGTGGGGCGAATGAAGTAAAACATCCCATGGCACGCACACCGAAGTTAAATTTTAGTAATTTAGAACTTTTTTCCACTACCGTTCTAATGCTTCCTTAAGGAAATATTACATGTCATGTTGCTATATTAAGTATTTCGGAAATCAAAACGTGAAAAGGTCGACGGTAAGATCCTTTCATTCGAATCTTTTAAGTCAACTTAGTCTATCTCCTTCCCAGGTACTTTCAACCTAGGCGTAAGAGTAGAACACCTACTCTTCGTGGGTCCCCAACTGGTAGCTTTAAGTGGAGCCGGCAGCCGCAGCAAAGCAGGGGTGTGGCACACCAGCACACAGCACTGGCAGACGCAAGACGTGGCTCACCTCACCACGTACGACACGGCCGGCTCGTTCCTGTTGCTTGGCACTGCCACGGGAGCTATCAACTATATTGGTGAGTTTTAAGACAGTTTTATCATTTCTTAAGAGATAATACGCCCTGTGAAATTGAGAACAGAACTTGACAAGGAGCCTGAATTAAGTCTTTGATTAATTTATTTTAGTTATTTAGATAGCGGAGTACTGCGTGTCTATATCTCATGAACCGTAATGGGTAGACAGACATTTTTATACTGTGTAATAAAAATACTGTAAACCAAAGTAACGTGAATGTTTGTGCGTATTTTACTCAATATGGTACGGGACCCTTCATGTGCGAGTCCGACTAGCACTTGACTGGTTTTTTAGTGGATGAAAACTATTTCTTGTAGCAAGATTTGATTTGAGAATAGTTTTTTTTATTCCTCGTGGATACAAAATTAGCATTTGTACAATGAAAAATATATGTACCACTCAGTGGTGACACTTGAGCTTGCGTAGCGTAGTACAGAGCTTGAATAGAATGTGAGGTCAGCTTATACTGGTTAATTTACCACAGACGCCTACCATTATCATACCTGTACGCAAAGTTTACAGAAGGCATAATGAAGAACGTGTCGTGACAATTTTTTTGAATAAACAACTCGATAAGGCATCCTCATATACATACTGCGATTAACAAAGGTGCATTAGCATAATTATAATAGTATGTTACTTGTGTTTTCTATAGCTCACACACACTAGCTTCACATAAGTAGTATAAAAAAGTCGGTTTTTATGTCTGTCTGTGTAACTGCTTTAACCTTCGAAACTGCATTATGGATTTTGATGCGGTTGAACCATCATTGAGAACATTTATTTTATGTTCGAAAAGGTTAGTGTGTAACATTTCGATTTAAGATACAGCACACAAATCAGGCACCGGGTTGCAAATTTACTAGTGACATACATACTCACATACGAAAACTCACATAGAAAAATGTCCACAGATTTAATTAATACAACGAATACAACTAATATATATGCAGTCAAGTGTTTAAAATGTCGGCCGAACACTGTCGTATTTATGCAAGTACGGTCGGTTTTGCCTAGGTCCGTCCGTGGATGGGTGATCATCCGTTATCTTCTTATATATCGAGATTACTGCCTCCATGTCTCGGATAGCATACCAAGCCGTTGGTCCCGGTTGTCATTTGTTAGGTCTTTGACAGTCGTTACGGGTAGTCAGAAAACCCAATCTTTGGCTACCAGTCTTTCCAACTTCCTACGGGTATCTTGTTATCCAGTGATTGGTTTGTGCAGATAAGTAGTCGCTCAGTTTCAACCGGTTAGACTGGAATCGACCACAATACGGCTGAAAAAAGGCTAGGCAGGTGATTTACATTATTCCGCCAACACAAAATAAACTTATGTGTGCGTAGGGTATTGTTTTGCTAAGTGTCAGCATAACGGAGTTAATACTTCACCATGGTCACCTTCACGCGATTTCTGCTTGCAGATATGCAAAAGTTCCCGCTGCGTATGAAGGACAACGACCTACTCGTGACGCAGCTATACAAGGACCCAAATCAGGAGCCAATCACAGCTATATCTGTATATCTCACACCTAAAACGAGTAAGTAATTTTGTATCATAGGCTGTACAGAGGCCAGCACATCAAGCTGGCCCTCATCTGTCCAATTTGTTTGATAGTTTTTGAACTATATTACAAGAAAATAAGGTTCATGTTGAATTGAGAAAAAAAAATCAGTTTAGGGTAGCTTAATGTGCTGGCGTCTGAACATAATGCTAAGAGGGATGTGTGATAAATGAGTATATTAGAGGGAGTCTAAAAGTGGCGCCTGTGACAGATTTCTCAGGAAATCAGTTGCCATGGTATGGCCATGTGAGGAAACGTTTTCAGGAAACTTTTGAGTACGAATTTGGAGGGTTTCTAGAATGGATGGATTGTGTGAAAGACGATATGGCTACAAATGAAGTAACTTTGACGGCATGGTTGGCGCAGCGGCTGAGCGATTGGCTGCTGTGCTGTGTCGCGGGTTCGATTCCCGCACAGAACAAATATTTGTTCCGGGTCTGCCTGCTTGTGTTTGCGAGTTTGGATGTTTATAAACGCACTCACGACACTGGAGAAATCTGGGGCAACGTTTTTAAAAATAAAATAAACTACAATAATACTTCCTTAAGAACAAATTCCATAGCATTCATCTAACGTAATCTCAACTACAGATCTATGTGGCAACTGGATAGAGATAGCGTATGGCACCCGTTGCGGGTCTGTACGCGTCATCGTGCAGCACCCGGAGACAGTGGGCCACGGCCCGCAGCTGTTCCAGACCTTCACAGTGCATCAGAGTCCTATCACTAAGGTAAACCAATATGCAGCTACCCTTAACAGTAAAAAAAAGTCATGATGGCCCAATGGTAAAAAGTCATGATGGCTCAGTGGTTTAGGCCTCGCCTCTTGTGCACGAGGTTGTGGGTTCAAACCTGGGCAAGTACCAATGTGAGTTTTTCAATTCATATGTAGTTTCTAAGTTTATCTTGGACATCACTGACATCGGTGAAGGAAAACATCGTGAGGAAACCTGGACTTATGTAATTAGTATAAGTCTGAAATCGCCTACCCGTCTTGAGCAAGCGTGGTGATAAACGCTCATGCCTTCTTTGTATGAGAAGAGGCCTTTGCTCTGCAGTGAGACAGTGATAGGCTGGTACTTTACTTAACAGTAAAACAATAATTTTAGCTAAGATAAAACATCTGATGAAACTATAAGGCCATTGTTATATGTTTGAATGCAAATGAAATCATTTTCTAGTCTATATTCTATTCATTCACCGAATGGAATAGGTAGTGCAATTTTGGGTTAGGGTCACCGTCAGTTGTCAGACACTCACTGATTGACTAATCTTAGACACTCATGAATTGCAACCGTCATGTGTACGTAACACATAACAGCACGGTTGTTATTCCTTGAAGAGTAAGGCAGAGGTTACCTATTTCGCCAGTTAAGTTTAAATCCCATGTAATAGGAGGCGAACCTATTGCCATAAACTGGACACAAATCCAGACTTTGGGTTGCTACTGAGAAATTTCAGATGGAAAAACCCAATAACACTTTGTCCGACCTGGGAATCGAGCCCAGGACGTCATGCTCAGCAGCAACGTTTGCAACCAACGAAGCAGTCAGATTTTTATTAATCCCAAAGTGCATTAAGCTTTAATGCGATGAGTCCAAAACGGCACGTTTATAAGCAAAACAGAAATAACTAAGACAAAAGCAAAAAACAAATCTTAATGTAATGCTTACTTATATCTATCCTGAATTCCAGACTAGTATAACTATATGGAATGTTTCAAGTATTCTGCTAGCCAATCTATAAAATAATAGTTTTTTTTTTTTGTCATCTTATGTAATGACTTTGTTAATGCTATAGGAGAAATGTAGTTCTTGTTTTAACAGACGTATTTTGTTTAGTATCAGTACTAGTTCAAAGATAGTTTTTCTACTAAAATTTTAATCAAGCCTTGCTCATTGTAAAATTATCTGCTTTTATTCCTTATTTTATTATAATACATACAGTATGGTCTTTGTCACACTGAAAATTAAATTTTATCTATAACTTGTGTATTGTATTTGTAGAAAAAATAAAACTGATATATATTTTCCTCCAGGTATCTCTATCGGAGAACTATCTAGTCTCAGTGTGTAGTGAGTACAACCACGTGAGAACATGGCGCGTCACGCGGTTCCGAGGAATGATCTCCACTCAGCCGGGAACTACTCCCAAGGCGGCCTTCAAAGTACTAGCGTTGGAAGCGCCGACGGCGCAGCCTCATAATGACTGTGGTGAGTTCATACAGGTTTAGGCACTGATCCAAAAATAGAGGAGTCATCTCCAGATAGATTACAAAATGGAACAGGTTTTGTTTAAAAGTTTGCTCTAGATAAGTACTTGTAAGGCTCACTTGAACAACAACACATAACACATACTAGCACGCCTGTATTCCCCGAAGGGTTGGACAGAGATATACCTACAATACATCCACATTTCACCAGTTATGTTTTTAAGTCCCATGTAATTGACGGTGACCTACTATTGCCATCAACTGGGCGCACATCCAGACTCCGGGCTGCTACTGAGAAATTCTTATTGAAAGAGCCTAATAACACATTGGTTGACCCGGGAACTCATGACCACTAAACTAACGAGTCAGTCTCAACTAATAACGTTTAAACATCATTCTATCTCTGTCATCTTCAAAGGATTAACAGAAACAGGACATAGTTTTAAATTCGTTTTGTGTTAGTAATTTATGGTGCCTAAGTATACGATGCCTATATATAGTAGTACCTTGTCATAGATCAGCTAAAATGGTTTTTGTTTCAGGTCCTTATGGAGAGCAGGATGAAGAGCAAGTTTTTATACAGAAAGTTGTTCCCGACACAGATACATTATACGTCCGGCTAGCTTCGAACGGAAAAAGGTAACGAAATGAATGCAGCATCTTAAAAGTGCACATTCTATATGTCATTTTCTGGTTTTCAATAAATACTGAACTTTATGTTATAACAGAATTAAAGTCTATAATCGCATGGCACATTTACTACTAGCTTAATCTTTACTACTCAGGGTATGCACAATTCGCTCAGTAGACGGGTCAGCGGTGTCGTGCTTCGTTGTAGCGGAGTGCGAAGGAGCGTTGCGACCGCGCCGGCTACTGTTGTGCGGGCACCGGTCCGGCGCCACGCAGATGTGGGACCTTACCGCGCCCATAGATAAGGCAGCGAAACTCCAGCCTGTGCCTGGCAATGGAGGTATGAAGATACTTGTGTGTCTACGAATAATAATATTGTGAAGAAATGTAACTCACTTACAGTACCCGCTTCAATTTTGGATCCATTAACGACTGCGTAATTCTATGATAGTAATGCGAGAGTGAGACGAAGCTATACATGACCGATAGCACCATCCCTTTTTTTACTTGAATGATGATGACATAATTATTATAACTAGCGCCGTATTGTTAAATACGTACATAGTCGTATCATGGGGTGGAGTATTTGAACTTCAGATACATTTCTTCACACAATTATTATTATTCGTGATTAATATAGGAGCATAAGATATTGAAATGCTCTAATGAAAATTTTATTTATTGATAGGATGGATTGCGTACCTACAAGCTAGTATTAATTGGAGTCTACAATAGAAGCAACAATGTTTGAATAAATTGTATGTGATTTATTTATTTTAAACTCTTATGTTTTCTTTTATGATGTAGTAATTCGCCCTTACACCTTTTAAATTTCAATGCGATAGAGAAGCCATTCTTGTTTTGTGTCCTTTAAAGCCGATCACGGTGGCTATGATATTACTGAGCAATATTTTCATTACATAATATGTTGTTTCCCAGCGGAGGGCGATGAATCTCCAAGCCCGGACGGCGGGCCGAGCCCGGACGAGCTGGTGCGCCTGCTGTCGGCGTGCGACCTGGACGCCACGCCGGCGCCCGTGGTCCCGCAGTCCCCGAACCGGCCCATACAGGCGCCATGAAACACGGCCTCCAGCATGTGCGGAGCCCTACTCAGGTTTTACTCTTTAGTCGTCAACGCTTGACATGATCTGACTGTTTTTCTTTGGAGTGGTTTCGTTGTCTCGACTTTAGGAGAATGTGTCGATAGATTTACTGTCAATGCACTTTAGTGAGCGCGACCTATGTAATTGCAGTGACTTTTTAAAGTTTCTTATTTACAAAATTTAACTCGAGATGAAGACGTGTGTTCAGGCATTACAGGTGAAGGAATAAAGCTGAAATAATAACAACTACAGTTCAATAAAACTACATATCATACACCTTTTGCCCACAGTACTTTCGACATATTCATCTAAGTACTGACTCGGTAACTTAACTGACCATATAAGTATTTTTTTGAATAAGCTTTTCATGTTATGAATCATATGCGTTAACCTAGATAGACATTGACAGAATTTTAATGTAGATATAAAATTGATATCAAAGCTATTCGTAAATTTTGAAAAGTAAATTCGACTAACTTGAATAAATATTGCCAATTTTTGCCTTATGATACACTCAGAATATCTTATATAGTAATTGTGTGGATAACTTATATAAATAATTGATATTGTTCTTATATTTTTTCCTCACTATATTGTAAATAAATTGCAATTTTCATTGTTCAAGTGTCCGCCTATTAATTCACTTTTCATCGCACGGTAATTATGTGAAGTTTGCAATTTAACTTAGGTTGTAGCTCAGTATAATAACTAACATAGAGACTGTGAAACAGACAGTCTGCTACCAGTGTGCGACTGAAAAGAGAGGGATATAACTCGAGTGTACTCTTTCTACCTCATAGAATGTTTCGTAAGGAGGAAAAGAACGAATACTCTTGTCTAATGTTGGTGATTCCTCTGAGGGTTAGAGCCAACAGCATAGGTTTATTATATCAAAATGTCAGGATATCATAGATGGCAGGACAATCGAAATGTCTTGGCCACTGCAAAAAGTATCTAACAATGATTTTTGACATTTTTGATATTTTAACTTGCTTTCTTGAATTATCAAGTCCATTCCGCATAATGCAATCGTCAATGATGATGTCGTCAAAATAGTTTTTTTGTAATAAGCTCGTATGTAACAGGGTTTCGTTAAAATATTATTGATAAAACGACATAGGCAGAAACAGCGCTAAACAAGCACAATTGACTGAGAGCATTATGCTGCTTCCTATGGGAAGAAGAAATGAATCACTTGAATTTCGTACGGTTGAGATTACGCGATCGAACTGTACGAATAACATTCGAATTTTTTTGTTAGATTCATAATATTGCCCAAGTAACTGCGACTATTTTGTCTGATACATTGTATCTCTGGTATATACATGACAGGTTGACAGCTTTTATTTAGAAAATATGTCAGACCGCTATATCTATTCTTCAGTTCTATGTTATCTGACAAATAAAAAGTCTGCCCATCATGAAAATTGCATGGAATACTTAAATATCGCGATGTATTAAACATCAGATTTAGTTCACGTGTGGCGAGAGAGATGTCGCTACACAATATTTGCTGTAGAGTCCCAGCGATATGGGTTTTGTCAAAAGTCTCGAATTATTCCAGTGATCATATTATTTCTATTTAGATTTTATACCGAGTCCATTTCGTGTAGTTATCGAGTGCAAAGTTAAATCGCGTGTAAGACTGATTTGATTCACAAGCTCAATAACGAAAAATTCACTATCACTATTTTGAATTCTTTATTTTTGAATATCAATGTTCTGTATAATTAAGTATATCAAATAATTTAATGTTAAAACGAATGTATATGTTACTCAAATGGAAGTAAATTAGCTAGATGTGATCAATTTATATGTAAATGTTTATTGTTATTTTAACACTGTCTATTTATAACAAGTGATCCAATTCGAGTTGCCTTACTTTAAAAAAAAATAAGTCTTCAAAGTTTTAGTTATTCTCGTATTTGTTAGAATTTTGATGGGTTTTTCGTAGGTTTCGAGGAATATCTCGACAATAACTTGGCTGATTCTAGTTTTAAGGTACTCTAAAGTGTGTTGATATAGACGCGACTCTTAAGAAAGCCCAAGAAAAAAAACCAACGCCGTTAAGTCGTATGTTCGAGGATGTTGACGGCATGACGGTGTGACGTCAATAGCGAACTCTGAACACAGTTCTTCCAGACTTGTTATTTCTGTGGAAGAACGTAACGTAAATTTATTGTAGCAAACTTTTGCCATTTGCATCACACGCGCCATTATTTATTATCATTAAACATGGGAAACTCGAATTGGATCACCCTTTGTAAATCTATATCTAGTGCATTTTGGAACAGTGTTGACAATGTAACATAAAAAAGACAAATCTCTATTCTACTTCAACTACGGAAGGTTCATTTTAAATACTTCAATTGCAAATGTATGTGCCTAGTTTGTTGTCAGCGAAATAAAAGTTTTCTAAATTACTGCTAACTAATGTTCGTTGAAATAAAATGAAAAAAAATACGTATCTATTTTTGAAGTTATTGTATTAAATAGATACAGGAATGTCATATCAATGTTGTAAAAATGGAAATAATGCTTTCGTCGTTTATGTAAAAGTTGAAGAGTTTCCAATAAAAGGTCTAATTCATAACGTTGATACCGTATTTTTTCGAATCTCGTTAAAGTCCCAGCGATTGAGCAATATCCAATGTGTGTGCTCGCAGTTTTACTTATTGAAGAGAATGGGATTATTCAGGAGCAATATCGACACTACAAAATTTTCACACGTCGGAATAATAGCTTCTAGCAAAGATTCAACCTTCTATCCAAGTAAGAAGAACGTTTATCCGCTGGCTAAATTCGCGCAATCCATGTGAAGGGGCCGGCGTAGACATGGTATAGTGCAGTGCAGAGCTGTTTTCACTGTCATATGCCATGTAAATATGAACATTGCTAACTTCCGGATAAGTTAATTTATTTTATCCCGTGCCCAATGGTATTGTTAGTTCGGCATTGACTGCCAGGTGACGTGCCTCAGCGCTTTGCTAAGTCTGCGTGGACCATGAGTCGTGAATGAGCCTAAATAATAATGTAGATAAAAAGATAGTAAAATATATTTTGTGAACGCATCGTACTTGGTTCGAAGTGAAGTAGATTTTTGTCTCTATTTAAATTTTATATGTATTTGTGCGTCTTTGAACGAGTGTATGCTATTTATCGTGTAAATTAGAATGAAATTAGATTGTTCCTAGATATTACAAAATTATGTATATACGGAGTAAATAAAATATTATTTACATATATTTTCGTTATTTACAAATCGACGTATTTCAACCTGTTGGTTTTTTAACCATTATAAAAGTGTAGAGTAGTTTCCACCTCGCAACGATGTCGCCTTGCTCATAACGTGTTCGCCCGCTCAGCGCATGCGATGAAGACACGGCTTAGGCAGATATTACACTGAAACGCACACCGGAGCGCGATGCGGAGCTGCGGTTTTAGCGTTACTAGTAAGTACCAAAGTTTGTATGAAATCACCCACTACATAACACACTGACAACGCGTCCGAATACGGAGTCGGCACTGAGCCGTACGCAAGCAGCAATCCAGTGTGTTATCCGCTTTAGCAACGCATCTTCACAACAAAACACTAGTTACCGGCCAACCGCGGTTCAAAGATTTAAATCAAAACACATTAGTTCATCATCATGTATGTTTATTTAATGACAAGTAATATCGTTGTTTCACAAACATACTCGTGTCAAGAATCATTACAATTAGTTTTAAATACTAAAAATAATACATCAATTGACTAGTGAGGCAATATGTTGCAATGTACCCATGCGTGCAAACCCTGTCTAAATTATTAATTTACGTATTTACAGATATAATGAAAAGTATGGCACACACAACAAAATTATAAACAGATAATTTCACCACATTTATCGTTAAACCACGAGATTTTAACACAAGTATTTTGGTTTTCAGACTAAGGATAGAAATTATGAAACTAACAAGATTTTATCGAAAGAGAACATCTCAAAAAAAGCTCTTAAATAATAGCCAATTATCAAATACTTTTTCGATCACATTCAAATATCTGGTAAAGTATCAACTTACATAACAAAATGAACACACTGCAAATGTGGACAAACCCTCCTGCGACAAGAGATACAATTAACATCCTGAATATCTCAAAAAGTGTGAGTAAGCTTATGATCGCTCGTAGTGCAACTCCTATTGATTTTTCATTTTAGGTGTAAATTACCATTAATTTTGACCTGTACATCTATTAACTACAGCTGTGTAAGAAACATTTGTACACCCTGCAAGGCAGTACTTAGTAATACGTATTTTTTCGGAGTGACAATTTCTTTAGTTAAGCTAATGAGTTCGCATGCAGGCATTATGAAAATAATGCAGACATTAAAAAAAATACTTTTACAATTTACTATAAGGAAGTTAACATATTTATATTTCCTTCGAATTTTGAATTTAATATTGTGCTCGTACAATTTCACTAAAAGTATCAGGCACAGGCGGTATTTGCATCACTACAAAGCTAAACTTTTATAAAAAGAACTGACCAAAGGATTTCTATCATGGTATTGTCTAGATAAACCTCAATCACAATACAATGGTTCTAAGCACTCAATTAGCACACACTTAGACTTAAGACCGAAATGATGCTCCTACGCCTACGCTGACTGTTTGTATAAATTTAAAACAAGTGCAACAAGAAACACAAAAACACACATTTTATCATAACTTATAACTATCAATCCACATTATCCCTTGTTTAATCGTATTAGTAGTAACCATAGGACCAGTTTTATTATTATACTGTGATTAGAGTTCAGAGGTAAATAACTTAATCAAGGTAATCAGTGATAAGCAATACTGTAGTGTTACTATTAAATTATAAAAAAAACTTTTTTTCATGGCAGCCCCCATGCCACAGATAAACAAACACCATTTTGCCAGAGTAATATTATCTGAGTTATTTATTTTTGAAGCAAAATGGGTAACAAGTCAAATGTTAAAATATCAGTAACTTACTAATGTTCCATATGACCTGCTTATACTAAAATTATTATTACTTGCTATGGTATTCTATTGTCAAAGTGTTATCTACCAACTAACCATGTTACTTCTAAAGTCTGAGTAATCCTTTTCAAAATATACAATTTAAGCAGAACGGATTCATATCGAGCAAATCTATTTTCCACGGGCTAAAGACTTTATGGACGAATCAATAAAATCAGGTTAGCACCTTATCATTATTGACGTTGTTGCGACGTTTGGCTTTAAAACGAATGCCGTGAAGTGTGTTATGCCTATGTCATAATACATAAAATAGCATCGCGTGCAGCGGATTTTAGACCAGAGTTTGTTCAAAATGTTCTAACCAAAGCTTAATATCAACTTTCAAATATTACATAAGTCTTAGTTTACAGTTCCTATCGACTGTATCAGTTAAATCTTACTAGTTTAAATTCGAAAATCAACTTCTAAAATAAATATGTAACATTACATTGGTTACTGGTATAAACTAAAGTCCAAGGGTAATTTTATTTTATTTTATTTATTCCGGAAAACAAAAAATTACACGTACCAGTATATTGTTTCAAATTTTTGTAGCTGCTTTGTACAGTACCCGGGCGTAACTGTAACCCATGAAGATAAAGAAACCGTCATAAAGTTATGAGTGACAGAGACGACGCTTCCCCAAGCCCAACTTTGCAAAGCTTCGTCTATGTCCCCATACCTAAAGCCGGTTACTGTTACTGAGATACTGGTAATATCACTTGTAATAATATAATTAGAATCAAGTGTCCCAATGTAAACTATTATCGAAAATATCTGGACTAGTCAACGGCTCGAGCAAGAAACACCATAGGCCGAATCCTAGTATGAAATTGCATACAATTACTACTCGTTGTAGAGGTGGAAACTCGGATATTTCAGAAAAGTTTGGAAATCCCATGTGGTTGCAGAACATGTGTGCGGCTAGAGGGGCGGCGAAGTGTCCTGAAAATTAAATATGATAAGTATTATTAGATGACAATATTCTGAGCATAGTATCCTTTTTAATGAGGATAAAATATAAATAACAGAGAATATTAATGATACAGAGAAGGAAAGACATAATGGACTATTATAGGTTATTTCTTTTTAGTTTTGTTTATCAACAAGGCTATCATGTTATAACACTCATAAAATATCATTTCATCACTGGATAGACACTGTTGTTAGTTGTTCCGGGCCTGGCTGCTTGTGTATGTGAGTTTAAATGTTTGTAAACGCTCCCACAACACAGGAGAAATTCATAGTGTGCCCACATATAAAAAATAAATGAAAATATTGAATTGACCCACCTGTTCTTACAAGTAAATACGCCGAATAGGCACCAAACAGACTGGTGTACACAAACTGGAATGCTGAAAATAAACATAATATAATAAATGGTGTATTACATCATATTTTCTTATTTGTCCTGTTGCCATAAAATAACGGTACAGTCAGCACAAAATGATTTGGTCTATTAAGTTATTATTTTAATATGACCAACAGGAAATATATAAAACCACTACATACTACCTCATTAATTAAATACCATTATTGGCGTTATTTAATAGATCTTAGCAGGATGTGGTTGCCCATTAAGTATGCTTTCATTATTTTGGTCGCAGTTTATGGCAATCACAGGTCAAGGAGATAGCTATGCCACCTATTTTAACACGAAACGTAAAAAAGGCAAACATATTAAAATTACTAATATGAAAACCTACTCTAGGAGGCGGGTATAAATCTATTAGGACATTAACTTTCAAGGAAATATGCATTGTCACCTTTTCAACCCATAGGTTGTCCATTTGCCACACCACGGCGACTTTGACATTACTCGCGAAACTTTCGCTGGTCGTATACGTTCGCACACATTATTACGTTTACATCGTTACTGTAGCGAAACAGTATCGATGCAGTGGTCTGCAACATCACAGCCCCCCCCCACCTTCCTCACTCTTCCTTTACTAGATAGCGCCCAAAACAGTATTATATCGGTACTGTCTAGCTCCCGTCGCGCTTAAACGGCTAAGAGAAGCAATACAGCCGCCATACGTTTACGAAACACTAACCTAGTGTTTAGGTGAACCTTCAAATCTAATGACTGTGGATATACATTCTTATTTGATTGCTAATGGACCTTTTTCTAGCACAGTTATGAAGTGAAGCTGCCTTTCAAATGTGTGGCAGTTAAATGGTGTCACAATAAGCTATACACAGAATATTTGCCAAAACTACTTTGTAATCAAAATATCGTCCAACATTCAAATGCTTTTACAACAATACTTACTTGAAATCATGAGAGCTGTCTTGAATTTAAACCCATCTTTCATCTGTTCCAACATATGATGGAAATGAGCTGGAACAGAAAACATTGTCTATATTATCCCCTTGAGTTTGTGGCTTTGTTCGACTAATAAATATTGTGTCAGACAGTATCAAGGCATAACCATGTACATTTCCCGTTACAAAATTGTACTTAAATATGACTTTTTAGGTTCAATAGCTGAGATACCAATATTTGGAAGGAAGGGTTTTTTTGTATTATAAAATGATTAGATCTGACACTCCCCATCCAAGCAATCAAGGACTTCTGTTACTACTGCGTAACAATCTGTATTCATCAGTTACTTTGAGAAATACTATGAAATTCAAACTTATTTTTGCCATATTGATAAAATAAATATTTTGCATGCATAATTTTTTTTTTTTTTTTTTTTTTTTTTTTTTTTTTTTTTTTTTTTAAAAAAAAAACGTTGCCCCACACTAGGAATTTCTCCTGTGTCGTGGGTGCGTTTACAAACATTTAAAGTCACATACACGAACAGCCAGACCCGGAACAACTATCTGTAGGCCATACAAATATTTGTCCCGTGCGGGAATCGAACCCACGACACGCGGCGCAGCAGTCGATCGCTCAGCCACTGCGCCAACCGTGCTGTCAATGTATGTTTATTTCAACTACTTCACTACACCGTATGTGGTTTGACATGCACTTGCCTGGTTTTTTTAGATAGTACCAAGTAAGCAACAATTTCCAATTCTGAAACTCTTCCTTATCAAGGCTCACATGTTTATTTTTATCTTTTCTTCACTAAGTTGTTCAAATACTGTAACTGATTTTGAGTGTAGATTACTGATATTGTCAAAATAATCTTTTTGAAGTTAAAAATTGATTCAATCATTATCAAAACAAAATGAGAAATACCTAGGGGTTATAAGTGAAAATTATAGGTACTTTGGAATAAATTTGAAATTAAATGAAAAAAACTTACAAGTTATACCTAGGATCAAGCTAACTAAATAGACCAAAGAAAATTTTGTTCTAATGGTCATACTATTAGTATTAATTACAAAAGTTCTAAATATCTTTCAACAATTTGCTGTTTTACTGAGCATTAGATATAATATATTATCATTAAAAATCAATTGAAGGGGGACTAACACTGTTATAAAAATTAAATTATTCACCAATTCCAAAAAGTAACGGTCCAGTAAACACAGCAGTCATGGGCTCCAGACATTGTATCAGCAGGGGAATCATACAAGCTCTGAACACCCACTCCTCACTCAGCGGGGCCATAAAGTTGTTCCTCACCCACACAATATCCTGCCAGCTGGACAGCCAATACATTGGCTCTGGGTTCCAAAAAAAAGGTAACAGTATGATTAACAAACAGTACATTTTGATGATTTAGTTGTAAATCTTTATTATATATATTACATTTTACACCAAAACAATAAGACGACTGGTATTGTAATTCTATTAAATTAATATGTTTATTACCTGCATACAGTTTCCATATTCCAGATAAAAACTGCATAGTTAATGGTCCCAAAAACAGAGTAGCAGTCAAAAATAGAGACGCAAGGACTGCCGGCACGATACCAGGCAATCGCAATCCAAGGAGCTGATACAAGTTGCCTTTACTTAAAGATTCTTCAGTAATAACACACGAAACAATAAATGGTGCCAGTAACATCATAACAGACACACTTAAAAATCTTCTTTTAATTGTAGACGGGTGATCCCTGGAAAAAATACATTATTAGTGGCTTGAATATCCTTGTGCCATACCACAAAGATATATCATTGCATTTACCTGCTCAATGTAGACCTCCATACATACAAGCTCGCAACATATGAAATTGTGAGAAAAATACAGGCGAAAACAGACAAACTGCACTGAGTTATACCAAACCAATCTTCGAGGAACATGGTGAATAAACAAGTACAAGCACAATATTAGGACACATGAAATAAAATATTGAAAATTAGGATTTCAAAACGGCATCGGAGACATTACAAGACATGCCATTTTAATTTTTCCATTTTGTGGCCTGATTACCAGATGACATTTGACACAATTGACAGTGACAAGGTGCTCAAGACAAACAATCACATTTGATTTCCTTCCCAGCAGTAAAAAATAAAAATCGAGCAAGTTTGTGTTGGACCATTCACAGTGAAGGGTAGTCAGTATGAATATTTACTCAAGTGCAGGATTAATTGTATTGATTTGAAAAATATAACGCACTCTCTCTCTCCGAAAAACCTGCAGACGGGTGGGCTGAAATGTTAAGGGATCTGTTTCTTTCTATTTTGCTACGACACCTTAAAAAAAAAACTATGATATGTATTAAAAAGAAACGCGAAGTCTTTTGATTTTCTTGTTTATTTTGACCAGAAGGATAACTGATATCAGTTGAATTAATTCAGTCTAAGAGGCATGGAGATAGGGAATCTCAGATCATTAAGATCAATGGGACCTGTCTGACGAATACCTTACCTTTATCCTACTTTAGCCTTCGAGCACAGAATTATGACCATTTTTTGTTTTTGCAATTTATACATTGATAAATTACTTAAAGTTACACTTTGAACATGTTAATTACCTACAAAGTTGATCAAAAGAAGTTATTTACAATTTCTTAGAACGTTGCTATTTTGAACGCGCCAATAAATGAAAAAAAACACAACTTGTTATTTCTCAGATGGCGCTGTGATCAGTCGCCATGTTAATCCAAAATCCGCCATATTTTGCTGCGAGTCGCCCATCGCTTGAGGGTAGTGTGGATTTTCATCATAATTTATTCAGATAATGATTATTATCAGTTTAATATCATAAGTTTAGTGTCAGTGATTAGTGTGATATTTATATAACATTAGAACTCTCATCTAGCTTTAATCAATGTGGTATAATCTCTGTTTCCCGTTTGTCTGCCCAATCTAATCTAAACAGAAAATGGCCGACGGTGTTGGTGCGGGTGTCTCCTTTGTTTAGGGCTGAATTCTAGTGAAAATAAGTGTTAAAAGAAATAATGCCTAGTGCCTCGTTTTCCTCTTCGCGTTCTTACGTCCGTAGATCGCGGAGAAAAGGCGGACATCGAATACCACTACCTTCTAGGACACAATCGAGTAAGTAATCCGGGTCGGCCGAAGTCGCCCCGATCTTTAGAAATGCTTCTTTATTCATATTTCCTTGATCATGTAACTTAGAGTTACACGTAAATGCATTTGGAAGTTGTTAAGTTGTGTGGTAATGGCTAATTTATGCAGCTGTAATATAGATTTGACATTCCCATTTTATACGAAAATGTTGGAGCTTGGTATTGAATTTTGAATTGGTCGATCATTGTTCCTCGAACGTTGATTGACATGTAAATTCTTATTTCCATACATCCAAAGTTTCATGATGATTTCGGATAACGCATTTCAGTGACATTTTGCGCAATATGGGTATTGATTTGGTAGATGAAAACTTATTTTATACAGAATGACGAAACAGCTGTTCTGATACATAGGCAAAGAGCCGATGTGTATTTGTGTGCTGTTACGAAACTTTTTTCATTTCAGTTCTCACACATGGATACAGTGTCGAGTACTTGTTTATTTTTTTTGCCTCATACCCATTTTTATGCTGCTCAACCAAAAAAAAAGTATCTGTATGACATTGACTCCTGTCAAAATCTAGAATGAACTCTTTAAAAATGGACACTGTATGCCAGAGTAGAGCGTATTAACGCAAATGTTATTTGACTTACTATGTTAACATTATAGAACATTAAAATTGTGAACCTTTGTGATGTTGTTACTCTCATTGTGGTTATAAAACTTTTGTATGAAACTCAAACAAAGTTGAGGTTTCTCTTTCTGAAACCAGTTCATATTGTTTTTTCCAAATAATGTTACTTGCAAGTAGGTTGGACATTATATTAATAACTACATATGGCTATTGTTTTAATTGTATACTAATTATGTATTATACCTAAAGATTCTATTAGATACCTTTGTTCTTATGACTATACATGTGTAATACAAATAATTTGTGAAATCCTTGTGAATAACATTACTGTAAATTATAAATAATTAATACATGGCTAAATTGTGAAGGACACAAAGATATAAGGAAGTACAATTTAAGTATTGATATTTTTGCATAATAACCTCCAAGCTTTGTCAATGAATACCAGTTTTGAATCAACAAACTTTAATGTTGTCATGACTTTATCAATGCATTTAGAATATACTAAGATAACATGTGTAATGTTTTACACTAAGATAGGACATATGTTAGGTTAATTGGTTGATTATTCTATTGTACTACTTTAAGCAAACAAGTGAAAAGTATTAAATGAATAATGAATCTGCAGGGATAGTATTTCTTCTTTTGCGTAAGTAATTATGTTTCAATGTTATTTTTGAAGGCCAGCAGCTCACAATTTTGTATGAAACTGTCTTCTTTTGCTGGCGACTTTTCCCTTGTGGACGTTGGCAATTAGTCCACCACAAGACATATTACTTGTATTAAAAGTACCCAGGTCATAGTCATATACATGTGCCAAATTTCATCTAAACCTGTTCAGCCGTTAATGTGTATAAATGTAACAAGCAGACATATAGTTACTTTCACCTTTATAATATGTATATGTAGGTATGAATGTATTTGACGACCTATGTGGCGCAGCGGGCGAAGGTCCGCCTGCGACGCAGGAGGTTGCGGGTTCGATTCCCGCCTTGGGACAAATGTTTGTACGATCTACAAATATTTGTTCTGGGTGCTCTGGGTATTATATGTATAATAAAAAATATCTATCTATGTAATGTGTTGTATTAAGTATATCATCTAGTATCCATAACACAAGCTCTGCTTAGCTTGGGGCTAGATGATGCTGTGTGGATTGTCCAGCATTATTTATTTATTTATTTAATAATTAAATAAACCTTATGACTAAAAAATATGCCTAGTAAATATAAACAGTATAAACTCATTCAATTCTTAATAAAAAGTCATTTACATGTGATATAATCAAAATATTAGTCACAACATCTGAAATTCAATGTAACGAATTGTTTGTTTCAACTTAACTAGGAACATTCATGCATGGGAGTGACTCATTATAACACAATATTAGCCCATTCTCACTACAGACTAAAACTTAACTAAAAGTAGCTGTTAAGTATATATATTATCTGTGCACAATTAAGAACGTAATTGATTACGCCTCATAACTTTAGAATCTTAAATGTGTCAAAAGTTTTGGCAAAACATCAAACTACCTAACATACTTTCTAATACATAGCTATTATAAAGTGGTACTAAGACCTGATTTCGTTTTTTTTTTAAATTACCAGAGCATGTGAATTACTTATACTGACTATAAGAATGTGGGAATTCATGAGTAGGATCTGAAAGCAATGTGTTTATAAATCAACTTAACAACTAAATGATATGCAAATTAAATTGATTGGCTATCAATAAAACAGGTTATGTTCATATTTTGAAATGACATATCAGTTCCTTAAAAAATACTGATAAGTGCTTTGTTTGTAAACACATGCTACCTTATTAGTACCATGACCAGTCTGCACTTTGCATGAATAGTTTGAAGAGGCCTTCAACAGGAACAGTAATCCAAAATCTACTTTCAGTAAAGTTAGCTTTCTACTAAAAATTACATAGGATGCTACTACTTAAATTACAAATTACACAGTTTAAAACTAATTGTATGTCAGTTTTATGTAGATTAATTGAATTTTCTTGCGACTGAACTGTTTACAAGGAATAAGAATGTCCATGCCTACAATATTTCGATGATATGCATCTTCTCTTGTTGTTAAACAAAAATATTGGAAATAACAAAAATAAATTACTTGTATGTCAGCAATAATGTCATTGAAATGTAAACATATTTTGTTGTTACCCTTATTCATAGTCAGCATGGTTATGATTGAAGTCAGTGTTTTTGTGTTCCAGCTTGGTATGTTCCACATGATTAAACTGGTACTATTTATTTACAGGCGAGCCATGTGAGTCGGTCCCCTGCCCCAACAACGTGACGGGCAGCGCGATGGCGGCGACGGCGGCATGCGCGGGCGCGAGCGGCAGCGGTGGCGGTGGCGCCCCGCCCGTGCCCGCGGCCGCGCCAGCCAGCACCCCCGGCCACCACAGTCCCTACGACCTGCGCCGCAAGTCGCCGCCCGCCTACCACGAGCCCGGACCCTCGGGCTCTTGCTCTCTACCCGCCAGGAAGAGGCCTAGAACGTCAGTATACTAATTATAGCTATCCTTTTTTGTAATAAATGTAAGTAGAATAATATAATAATAAGTTTTCTTGTTGTCAAGAAGTCAAGCCAGTAATCTACTCAAACAAAAAATATCAAAGTGCAGTGCTACAAATTGGTAAAAAAATGTTTGTTTGTTACAAGCAGTTTTTTAAAATGAAACACTTGAAAACAAAACATAATGTTATGCATAAAGCTAATTTTAAACAGACATAACTTCCTATGTATATTCTATCAATACTTAAAACAATGAATAAAACACAATGTCCATTTCCCACACAGATCTTTATCTCAAGGAGTGGATGTGTGCAATGTATCACAGTACCTGCAGTATGAGCTGCCTGATGAAGTTCTTCTGTGTATTCTATCACACCTGACAGAGCGGGACCTCTGTCGCGTCGCGCAAGTTTGCAAGCGATTCAACACGATCGCTAACGATACTGAATTATGGTAACATTATACATCTGTATTTTTTCTTGACCTAAAATTCGAAATTCTTGGTAGAAAGTGCTGTTGCGAATGTTGGGTATTAGGACATAAGTTTTGCAACTTTCTTGAAATATATATATAAAACGTAATAGTGCCTGGTAAGGGTAAGTATTATAGTATTTTCTTAAATTGCAAAAGTACTTTCTAACATCAAAGGTGGAAGAAATAGTTTGTACAACAACTGATTCTTGAGTTTCCAGCTAAAGGTTCTAGAGAAGCAGTAGCTTAAACATAACGAGGCTTGTTCTTTAGCTTCCATAGAATAATCTCATAGCTCATAAATTGCTTTTTTGTACTCTGTCACTCAAGGCTTGATTTGTACTCCTTTTTTATACTAGTCTTTTTTTTATCAATATTCAAACTCTTTCTACAGGAAAAGTTTGTACCAATCGGTGTTTGAGTACGACATGCCATTAATGCATCCTGCGCCGTGCCAGTTCGAGTTCGTAGCGCCGGACGATTGCGACGCCGACAACCCTTGGAAGGAAAGTTTCAGGCAGCTCTACTACGGCATTCACGTGCGACCCAACCACCGTCCCAAGAAGGATTCGCGCATTAAACACTATAACACTATTAGGGTGAGTAATAGAAATAAAAAAACCTGTATGTTCATTCACTTGCATACATAATCTCACGCCTTTTTCTATGAGGGTAGGCAACAATTACAGAATGCTAACTGCTACAGTCCTTACATACTTCTTTTGCTTCGTTTACGTTTTCATATACAGACATTATCTAATTTCATAAGCAAGATTTCACAACACAACATTCCTATTCACTAAATCTGACCAGACAAGCAAAGTTAACAAAGAAGTCTCTGGCTAGGCGGGTCTCGAGTACGTGGAGGAGCGCGGCGCCGGCGCCAGCAGCTCGGCGGCCGGGCCCGGCGCCGCCGCGGCCTGCGCCTGCGCCGCGCCCGTGTGCGTGTGTCGCCGCCCCGCCTCGCCGCACGCGCCCGCGCTGCTCTTCGTGCACGCCGGCTTGTATCAAGAGGAATGTCTGGCCATTGATACCGATGTGCAGCTCATAGGTCAGTAACCTTTGCCATATTACTATGCCATATATTAGTGTTACAGCAGGGTATATACTCGGATCGTAAGAAAAAAACTAAGAATGAAGAATACTACATAGATGGGTAATAGTACCCATCTAAGTACTATGAAAAATTGCGCTGAGGCTGTCCTCAGCGCAATTTTTCTTCACTTTTTATAATCTGGTATCTCAGCACTGAGATACCTGATTATAAAAGAAGAAAAAGTATTTTGGCTGTCATGTCACAAAAATTGGTAGCTCCTAAATGAGAGCTTCAAATAGAGGTATAGCTGCCAAATCCACTGTCTACAGTAAGCACTAACAACATTGTACTTACATCACCTCCACAATTTCTTCAGGTTGTGCCGCAGGCAATGTAGCAGAATCCGTGGTTCTTGAGCGCGAGGCTGAGTCTACACTGACGTTTGCCGAGGGTGCGAACCGCGCTTACGCTGGTCACATGACGCTCAAGTTTTCTCCCGATGCGACCAGTACTATGCAGCACCACAAGCATTACTGTCTAGAAGTGTCCGACAACTGCTCGCCTACCGTGGATCACTGCGTCATAAGGAGCGCTAGTGTTGGTGAGTCAGTAACGCTGTAAGCATTTATAACTATAATATACATTTATGGAAGTCCGTCTGTATATGTGGTTTCCAATGATGTAATCTAAAGACTTTTAAAGCTACTCAGTGTATCCTAAAACTAACTTGTTGGGGTTGCTTATTCATTTTAAATTATAAATCGTCTATTGCCAGATAATTAAATCCAAAATCCTAATAATTTTACCTCATGAGCAAGCAAATTTCTGTTATTTTGAAACTAAAAATCAATTTGTCGTACAGTCGGTGCGGCGGTATGCGTGAGCGGCGCGGGCGCGAACCCTGTGATCAAACATTGTGACATCAGCGACTGCGAGAACGTGGGGCTATACGTCACCGATTACGCGCAAGGCGCCTACCAAGACAACGAGATCTCAAGGAACGCGCTCGCCGGGATATGGGTGAAGAACTTCGCGAACCCTATCATGCGCCGTAATCATATACACCATGGCAGGGATGTCGGGATATTCACCTTTGAAAATGGCTTGGTAAGCACGACACGTGATTCTGTGTATCGCTTGATTAAAATGTAGACCAAGAGCAATGCCAATATTCTAATCAAACTATCTTCATTTATGCTAAGCCCATTAATTGTAAAGCATTTTAACATTACAGGGCTATTTCGAAGCAAATGACATCCACAACAATAGAATCGCTGGTTTCGAAGTAAAAGCTGGCGCTAATCCCACCGTAGTCCACTGTGAGATTCATCACGGTCAAACTGGCGGCATATACGTACATGAATCAGGACTGGGCCAATTTATAGACAATAAGATACACTCCAACAACTTTGCTGGGGTCTGGATCACCTCCAATAGCAACCCTACGATCCGGCGCAATGAAATATACAACGGACATCAAGGCGGGGTATATATTTTCGGCGAGGGACGCGGGTTGATCGAGCACAATAATATTTATGGAAATGCTTTAGCTGGTATACAGGTAAGGCGAGAGTTTATTTATTTTGTCCTCACTTCTGATGCATATTAAATTCAGTCATTCTGTGTGTGTAACAAACAAGTCAGAGATAGAGCTACATAACTAAAATACCAATAATAGCCACTTCCATTGTTGTCCAATAAAGCTACAAATAATTATATCTGCTAGTTATAATTAAGAACGACTAATTAAATTAAAAAACAAGCTTTTTTTTAAACTTACGAGAATTACACATTTCGCATGACTTTTTGTATCTCTCTCGGTATCGCAAAATTGTTCCACATTATCGTAGCACATAGTTACATCATGATTAATTCAATAATATATAGATAAACGTTTTACATTAAACTTTTAACATATTATTGCAAACTTACTGTCTGGCCACATAATTAAGAACGCTGGATAGTTCATTTTTTTATTCAAATTTAAATAGAGAATACTTTTCGCCACATTATTCGCCTAATTTGGCGCCATATAGTGCAGCTAAAGTCAAGAAGTTGATTATTTCGCATAAAAACAATGGGGAAAAATAAACGTTGCGATAAATTTACAAGGGAAGTGATAATAAAACTTCGCGATAAGAATTGGTCATATAAAAAGATAGCCGATCACCTGCAGTGCTCAAAAACGATGATGTTCCACGCTGTGAAGCATTTTAACACATATCAAACAACTTCAAATACTCCACGTGTACCTAAACATAGAAATTCATCTCGGCTAGACGATAGAAAGATCGTGTGTTTGGCAAAACATTATCTTTTTAAGGGGTCTAACGAGTTGAGAAAAGAATATTTTGGTGAAAAGAAGTCTTCAGCGATGTCAGGACGCACTATCCGAAGGCGTTTGGTAGAAGCTAAGTTGAACGGAAGAATAGCAAGAAAGGTACCCATGTTGAAACGGTGTCATAGGCAAGCCTGTGCATTTTCTAGGGGGTATGAAAGCTGCACAGTAAGACTGGAAAAATAACCTTTTCTCTGACAAGACAAAAATTAACAGAGTATGTTCTGATGGGAAACGTATATGTTCGACGCCCTCCCAATACAACATCGTCGGATGTTGTATTGGGAGGGCGTCAAGTATACAAAAGTGACATCAAAGCATAGTGGTGGAAATGTAAAAATTTGGGGGTGCTTCTCTGGTCATGGTGTTTGACCTGTGAGAGTGATAGAAGGAAACATTGGATCAATTCCAATACAAAAACATACTGGAAAAAACAATGTAACCATATGCTGAAGATGTGCTTCCGATTATTTGGACATTTCAACACGACAATGATCCCAAGCACACTGCATGTACAGTTAAAGAATTCCTCGCATCTTAATCAGTTTCTGTCTTACAATGGCCAGCAAACAGTCTACATTTAAATTCCATTGAGCATCTTTTGTGTGAAGTTAAGAAAAAGGTTTCTTATCGATGGTGATAACCTAAGTGAGTTAAACAAAGTTTTTTTTAGAAGAATGGCGCTCTATTTCTCTTGAAAAATATCAAAAATTGATAGAGTCAATGCCTCGCTGGTGTAAGGCAGTTATCAAAAGCCGTGGACGCGCTACAAAATAGTTTGTTTACTTAGATTAAAATGTATTAAATTGCAATTTTTAACATTAGCACCGTCTTATTTAATGAGATATTTAAAATCTAAGTATCTACTGAAACAACTCTCGAGCAGTTTAAGAATCGTTCTTAATTATTTGTACAGCTTCATTACTATTTGAAATTGGAACTGTCTATAGTGAATTGAATTTGTAAGGTAAATAGTAATTAATTTTAATATTTACTCTTAATCCCATTTACTCTATCCATGTAGCTTTAATTACTTTTGAGCAGGAACATAAAAGTACATATGATTAAGAACAATGGTTTTTAATTATATGACCACCACTGTAATTGAAAAAAATAACCCCAGGCTAAGCAGCTGATGACGAGTGTTAACGCAATACAAATGTCAAATTCAATTCATCATTTAATACTTAAGGTACTTTCTTTTTTTACTCCTTAAATAACAAATGAACCTATGCTGTACTGCGTACATAGGAAGGTTAGGATAGGGTAAGGAGTACCTGCACTCGACCAAACGACCTAAAATGGGCAAGCGTGATTTAATTCCGTTTTGTTATAAACTGAGATAAGAAAGAGGGTTCATTTCTCAATTATTTTAATTATTCCGTATTTCCATATATGAAGTCTAAGTCTTATCAAAAATATCCCAGACTAACTTGAAACTTCGGACTATTTTAGTTAGGCTAAATAAAGCCCAGACTAAACTTAACGAAGTTTAGAATAATACAACCTACATTGTCATCCCAAGTCTAGCAATGCTGAATTTAAATGGCGTCAGATTAATTTATACTTATACATAATTTTTACTCCTGATATTACAGATACGTACAAACAGTGATCCTATAGTCAGACACAACAAGATCCACCACGGGCAACATGGCGGTATCTATGTGCATGAGAAGGGCCAGGGTCTGATAGAAGAGAACGAGGTGTATGCAAACACGCTTGCCGGCGTCTGGATTACGACAGGTTCGACGCCCGTGCTGCGACGCAACCGTATACATTCGGGGAAACAGGTATATTAAATTCCATAATATGTTTGAATTTTAAAAAATGTACGGAAGTGAATGTTGTGTGTGGAAAAAGAGACATGAAAGCAGAACAAATGCAGTAGAAATGCGGTCCTAGCGAAGTATGTGTGGTGTAACGTTGAATGATAGATTTAGCGATGATGAAAACAATGTTTTGGTTTGACAGAAGATGTAGTGACAAATATTGAAAAGAGTATTCTCAGATGGTTTGATCACGTTGAGAGGATGAATGAAAGACGTCTAACAAAGGGTATTTATAAGGCAGATGTAAGCGGAAACGCCGGGAGGGGACGCCCTAGAAGGACATACGGTGACCCTATTGGTGATGGTCTACAAAAAGGTCAAGTGCGTAGTACTCACAACCGGCGTGCGTGCATGAACGTAAACGAGGCAAAAGGAGTATGTAAGGATCGTAGCAGGTGGCGTTCTGTAGTTTCGGCCTACCCCCATGGGAAATGGCGTGAGTTTATGTATGTTTTTTTTTAAACAAAGAACCGTGATAATTATTAATTAAAGCAGCAATTTTTATCAAAATTTCTTTCCTACAGGTCGGAGTATACTTCTACGACAATGGCCATGGAAAACTAGAAGACAACGATATATTCAACCATCTATATTCGGGCGTCCAGATACGGACGGGCAGCAACCCGGTGATCCGGGGCAATAAGATATGGGGCGGCCAGAACGGTGGAGTTCTCGTGTACAACGGTGGCTTAGGGCTACTGGAACAAAACGAGATCTTCGACAACGCTATGGCCGGAGTGTGGATAAAGACTGACTCCAACCCAACGCTCAAGAGGAATAAGATATTCGATGGGCGTGATGGGGGTATTTGTATTTTTAATGGGGGGAAGGTAAGTGTTGTGCTGTTTTTGTTTGTTTGTGCATGAAATGCCTATCTTCTTATTATATTACTATAGAAAAATGAACTTATACTGTCTAGCCAAGTTGATGTCGATTCAAACCAACTTTTGAGTCAGACAAGCCTACATTGTACAAAGAGACGTGTCAAGATGATTAATAGAAATGGAAACATTTCTAACTTATACAAGTCATTCTTTGTTGTGCCTACACACTTTAGTGTCCTATATTTTAGGTTTCTTCTAGTTAAGGCTACTGCCACATAAAATGTAATATCTGTATTTATATACCTCGCAGGGTGTTCTCGAAGAGAACGATATATTTCGAAACGCGCAGGCGGGCGTGCTGATCTCGACACAAAGTCACCCGGTGCTGCGTCGCAACCGTATCTTCGACGGACTTGCGGCTGGCGTCGAAATTACAAATAATGCCACTGCTACACTGGAACATAACCAGATATTTAATAACAGATTTGGAGGTGAGAAACTGCTTTGAAATAATGGTGGGCCATTCACATAATACATAAAAGTCCTCAAAGTTTCCTAACCCATCACAAAAATCAATGTGAGCTACTACTTTTAATATTATACTTATTTATGACTACAACATGACTTCGACATGGCGCGCTCTGGCAAAAGCCGGAATTTATAAGGCCAGACAGAAGAAGAGGGACTGCCTGCCTTAGACATGAATAATTTAGAGGCAATATCACATCACAACTAGGCAGAACCACTCCTGTGATTAAAGGTTATAAAATATAATTTAATGACAACCATATCTTGCGCTGCCTCCACCCATTGAAAGTATAAAATACATCATTTTCCCCCACCAAATTATCCCACTGGTGGGACAAGTGGTTGGAGTATAATTTTTCCTTCAAACTTGTACAGATGCCAGCACATCAAGCTACCCCAATGCGTCAAATTTCTTTGATAGGATTTCAACTTAATTACAAAACGATAAGGTGCATGTTCAATTAGGAAAATCTCACAGTTTGGAGTAGCTTGACGTGCTGACGTCTGTACAACAAGGTGGACACTAAAATTTTATGGAATAATCTTAAAATGTTAACCTAAGTTATTATTGTTATCAGAAACTAACTTGTATTTTTGTGCAGGTCTGTGTCTCGCGTCGGGCGTGTCGCCCTTAGTCAGGGGCAACAAAATCTTCAGTAACCAGGATGCAGTGGAGAAGGCCGTGGGTGGCGGACAGTGCCTGTACAAAATCTCATCTTACACTTCATTCCCGATGCACGATTTCTATAGGTAAGTTTAAATAAAATTCACCCCTTATTACTTGGGACCTCAAAATAATTGATAAATGTGGTATATTCCATACCTGTTTCCAACTCCTTGGGGAATACTGGCGCGAAATTATGTAAGACGTCGAGGTTTTGCGAGGTACATTGGCTAATGTACCTCGCATCTAGATGTCAACGCCATTACAAAAAAGGTAGTAGTGTATAATTAGATAGTTGATTGCTGTAGAATCTACATCATTTTTGTTACTTAGTCCACATAAAAACACCCTGGGTATTGTTGACAGTCACCTGGACACAACATCAAGATGTTGTTGTGTAAGTTGTTCTTAAGTATTAATCAACCTTATTATCTCACTTTCAGGTGCCAAACCTGCAACACGACAGACCGTAACGCAATTTGCGTCAATTGTATCAAAACGTGCCATTCTGGACACGACGTAGAATTTATCCGCCATGACAGGTAAGAACACCACTAATCTACCTATGACTAACATGCAACTGTTAGTAATTCTACTACTGACGCGTCGCAGAATAACACGCTTGCAAGTTAAAAAGATTTTTGAAGTTAATATCAAGCTCTTCTCCCTCTGCCGTGTCCAGATTTTTCTGTGATTGCGGCGCGGGCACGCTGTCCAACCAGTGCCAGCTGCAGGGCGAGCCCACGCAGGACACGGACACGCTGTACGACTCGGCCGCGCCCATGGAGTCGCACACGCTCATGGTGAACTGAGCGCCCCGCCCCGCCCCGCCCCGCCCCGCCCCGCCCCCGCCATACCGCCCACCGCGCACAGCTACGCGTCGGATATCAGTATTCGTCGGAAAACTATATTTCTTTCTATTTATTTTTAGGCGTTATTCGCCGCCAATTTAATGTAGTTATTTGTCTCCGCGAGTCGCGACTCGCCCTCTTCTAGTTCAATTATTTTTATTATCTAAAACTTGGTATTGTATATTCTCGTTAGGGAGTCGCTGCCAGAGTGCTCCCGCTCGCACACGTGTATCCGGCTGATATAATGTATTTTCATCTTTGTACTTTATAGTTAACGAAACTAATCATATTTCGGACATTGTTACGCTATCTGTATATGTAGGGAGTTTTTTTAATCATTGGTACTTAATAATTATTGTATTTTGTCAAGTAGTATCATGCATTCCCAAATTGTAATCGTAAACCATAATAACGAGAGATCACATTGATATTTAGAATAATGTTATTCGTTTTATAAGATGTACTGGTAGTAGCTTATATATTATAGTATCTACTAGTTTCATAATCATGGGGAAGTAAATTAGTTTTTGTTTCTCAAAAAAAAATCTATGATATTTAGTTATGTAATAATTTGTCGATCCAGCGACTGTGACAGTCAGGATAACTTTGTAATATAATGAATCCATATTATAATTTTAACATTTTGACTATACGATTTCATTTTTATTTTGGGGCATTTATTCCTTAGCTCTCCTGACAATAAAGTTAATTGGTCAGATGTTTTAGTTAATAAAGATATTTGTACTTGAGTTTAGTTGGTGTAGTGGCGTGGGAGGCCGCCGTCGCCGCAGAGGTCGTGGACGCATGGCGCGGCGCATTTATTAATCTCTCGTTTAGGAGTCTGCCTCGCCTAACTATTTTGGCGCTCCTAATGCGCTTTGTAAATATTTATGTCACACAATAATCGAAAAATGTAGTAATTAATGTATTTGTATCATTATATTTTTATTATTGATCACAACATGTATGATTAATTATGGAATTACGTACGTTATGCTCAGACGGAAGGCCGGAGTCGCGCGCATGCGGCCGGCCTTGCTTTATGTAAAGAGCACTTTGCCTGTGAGCCAGTAGATAGTCCGGAGATATCATTAGCCGCATACGCGGCTAGTTAGTGTATATTAAGATGCAAATAAAGAACGAATGTGCGTATTAAATTGGAAAAGATCTTAGGTACAATTGATATTTTACTATATTGTTAATTTAAATTTGGTATTGATATCGATCGAGAAGCAATGTTAGGAACTGTGAAGAGCCGCGAGTGAGCGGCCAGAGTGCTGATAGTGATAAGTTAGCCCATAAGCTATAATGAAACCTAAATTACTCAGTAATCACTATTGCAAGTTTCGAATTGTTAAATCGTCTCTCCATAGCACGGTATGTTCTGAATCTGCTTTTTTATAATCCTCAAATCTGTGATCATCGCTAAATGTATAAGTGAAAATATTTTAGTTGAAACCCCACATACAGTATGAATATGACTATATGTTATTAATATCAACAAATTCAAAATCTTTTATTCAATTTTTATGTCAAATATAACGGTAAATTTATTGTGGCGCCGATGCTTTATATATTTGAATGTGAAAATTGTTATTTATTGAATTGTCAGTAAGTTCTTAATTTATTAAATTGAAATCTGGATATTTTGTTTATACACGAAAATACCACTGTAAAATCCGTGATATACATCATATAATATTATAATTGGAATTTTATTTCATTCAATGAAAATTATCCCCAGATTCATAATTTTAAAATATTTAAATTAGGTTCATATTTTAATAGGTCTGACGCCTCTGTATATGAACGTAATTTTACATTACACGCGGATCGCTCCGCGTTTTAGCTCTACCCTCTAGTTACGATGTTACAATTCGGTAATAGCAACCTGGAGTCTGGATGTTTTGGCAATTGACACGCTCCTATTGCTATAGAGGATCTTTGAGTGATCTTTTAATATACTAATAAAATTAAGCACAATATACTTTCTATCAAAAAACATAAGTCAGAGCCGAAATCCAAAAAAGTGACAAACAGAAAGAGCAAACAAAAGGCCCTCAACTGAACCTCATTAAATGTTTATTCTATCGACGAAAATCTTCTAATATATATAATTCTCGTGTCACAATGTTTTTTACCAAACTCCTCCGAAACGGCTGGACCGATTTGTATGAAATTTTATGTGCATATCGGGTAGGTCTGAGAATCGGCCAACGTCTATTTTTCATACCCTTAAATGATAAGAATGGTCTACTCCAAACATTTTATGTGGCAAAACAACGTTTCCTGGGTCGGCTAGTTTCGTATAAAAATATTGTATACACAATCAGTGTTTCCAAAAATCAAGGCATTATTAGGTTATTCAGAAATCCGCGATACATTTCACTGGATAACTCAGGTCTATCATATTTTTAGATTGAGTAAACCCAAAAATATTGAAGCGCACACCTGAGCTTACACTCCTTATCCCAAAACTGGCGTAGTGCTTTCTCTAAACGTACTTAACACTAGCTCCTCTAGTGTGACAATGCCGTTATGTGTGACTCTCTGGAAATCGTGAGAAATTGAATCAATCAGTACAGCGCAATTGAATCAAGGCACCCCAAAATGTCAAATTTTCCCAATTGAACATAAACCATAACATTCTTTTGCGATTAAGTTGAAAATCAGTCAAAATTGACACATTAGTAGCTTGATGTGGCTAGCACATCAATCTGTACATTAATTGACGGCACGGTTGGTGAGCGATTGGCTGCTGCACTGCGTGTCGCCGGTTCGATACCCGCACGGTTCAAATATTTGTATGGCCTACAGATAGTAATTGTTCTAGGCTGTTTGTGAGTTTAAATATTTGTAAACGCACCTACGATACAAGAGAAATTCTTAGTGTGGGGCAACGTTTAATAAAAATACTAATGTATTGATGTGTTCTCGACACTCGAGAATCCTAATTAGCTATGCGTTCCTATGACGGATATCACACCGGAGAGCGATGCAGGGCTGCGGTTTAACCGTTGTTAGCAAGTACCAACATTTCTATGAAAACACGCATTCACTTACGAGGCTACGAACACCGCACCGGATCACGCAGCGTAGCACGGGAGTGCGTGTTCTTAAGTTGTTTGCAAGTATCTGTTTGTACAGAGTACACGCTTAGTGCAACACACAGAAAACGCATTCACGCGCAGTTTTCGTCGTTCGTCGCCACGCACCCCTCTGCATGATTGCCTCGATGAGTGCCAATCGCCTAACGCACTTTTTTTATAATTTGCACATCCTCTTTTGCAAATAAACATATTTTCTTTATTTTTCTATATCAGCTGTACTCATACAATCCGAACCCAGAGGTAAGTTCTTTATCAGGATGGATAAACTTTTTCGTTTCGTTTTTCTAATGAAGAAAAGCAATTTTATTGATCGTTTTAATATAATCATGACTAATATAATTAGAATTGTATTTACACATGGCCACTGGTTACAATATTTTACCTAATCAAGCATTTTACTAACATTACAAAATCATGTAACTCATAGGTACATAGACAGGTAGATACATACATAAACATTTATCAACCGATATTGATTTATTCCCTTCCTATACACGTTGCTTTTGTCGTGGAGATCGTCTTCTCGGAGAAATATGAACGGCTTTCAGCGGCGTATTAGTCCTTCTGAGATCATTGCTAAGGGCTGGCAGTCGAGAGCTCTTTGGAGTGCAAAGAGGCTTCTTCATTACTGGTATTTGAGGGGTCTTCATTATCATACTTCGTGGAGAAACTATATTCTTTACGGGTGGTGTTGTCTTTCTAGCATTTCTCCAATTTTCGAATTCGTTGTTACTGGGAACGTTCAAACGATACGTTTTCGAAGGGACGTTTGAAACTTCTGTATTTCTTGTAACTCGTATCGGAATATTTGGTGATACAACAGGAGACTGTATTTTTGGCTTCACATGTGCCACACTCTTTTGTGGTTTACTTTGCTGACCGCTTATTCTAGGTTTTCTCGCAAATCCGGTATGAGCGGACTTTTCTTGTCTTTCTGAGGATTTATCGGAACTGGATTCAAAAAGCTTCGCTTTAGCAAGAACGGCGCCAGCGTTCTGTCGCCGCAGTTTATTTACTGAAGGTCTCCCTGTCTGACTAGTCTTCTCCAATTCCCCTGTTTTATCCATGAAAAACGCCGCAGCACTCCGCCACTTTTGCTGCGACTGTGGGGGGCTTGGCTTTCGATTTCTACAAGTAATATTTTGGTAACATCTAGCCAAAATGCTATTATTCGTTTTCGCGCTCGAGTTTAAAGTGTTGTTCATCGAGTTTTCCGAAACTGTGTTATCCCAGCTATTGTTGCAAGTAATATTCAGGGACCTGCGCGCCGGTATTCTACTTATAGGTTTTTCATTGTTATAGTCGGGTATAAAACTAGCTCGTTTTCGTAGGCGATATTTCTGACTAGAATCCGATACATTGTTGAGGGAGTGTTCTAATGTGGAAGCATCCCATTCATTTGTTGATTCTTGCGCTGCTAGGTCAGGTTTGGCGGTGCTGGTTCGTTGTCTACGAGTGAGACCTACATACGGATAAAACCTATCAGTATTATGACTAGATTGTGACTGAGATGAAACATTCCAGGACTTGTGTCTTACGATTTTCGTAATGTTTTCTTTGGATCTCCGTCGTATGGAGCCGATTTTCCGCGCGCTTGGTGATCGTATTATTTTTGCTTCTTCGGTGGGTCGTATCTTCAGTTCTTTGCTTAACCTTCGCGCCAAATGATCGGAACTGGGACAGTGCAGCATAGCAACTTCCTCTAAAGTTTGTTCATAGACATTTTGTACTTGTTGTAGAGGTTGTACTCTAGGTATGACATCTGTGAATTCTCTAGACAGTCTGTTTTCGATAGCTGATACTCTGCTTTTGATCTCTTCGTATTCTTGTTTGGAGATCCTGACGTAATCTTTGTCCGACTGTTTCATATCGGGAGACAAGTCTATCGTGTCGTGTGCGCTGAACAAATGTTCAGAGGAAGTTAACAGATCTTCACTGCTGACGCTTGTTTCAGAATTCTTCTGAGAACTGAAGTCTCTATTGATGATTGGAGTACTTCGAGCGTCCATTAGGCTAAGTCGTAATCGTTTTCGTTCAATACCCCTGGAACATAATTAGTATTGTCACTATTATTTAACAATTAATTAATACGAAAGTCCTAATCGTCCTCAGTCATATCAGTGACGATAGATATCCATTATTGCAAATTATTTATTTATTTATTATTGCAATATGTGCCAATGTTACTAATGGATATCTGGCGGAACAGATATGATGACGATAAAATGTGAGTGAGATCAAAAACTTACATTTTCATTGGCGTGAAAGATAATTCTTTTTGCGGAAGTCCTTTTGCTATTTCTTTCCTGTAAGACGAAAAAAGATCGCGTTAAAAATGTAGTTAGTTTTATACTTACTCGATCGCTTTAACGTTCACTTAGGTACTTTGTATGGAATGATTGTTTCCTGTTATTGTCACCAGACAGCGCTCATTCAATTTCAGTACAAATTGAAGTTTACATTAACGCGATTGAATACGTATAAAAACTCGCACTGAGGCAGAACTTACTTAGTTTTAGCAGAAAGTCCCCCGTGTGTGTCGAACTTCCGTTTCGCTGCAGATTTGCTAAGGATTGGAGTCTTGCCATTCTCATTCACTGTGGCTGGGGTGTTTACACTACCTGACACCATTTTGCGGAGACCGTTTAGAACTCCTAAAAACAAAGATGATACGGGATTATTCGTTTTATTATGCATTATTCACGTTTTTAAAGAAATCTTATAATAACCCGTTAATAAGACGAAGAGCATACAGAAAGGCATAAGCATTCATTCAAAGTACCAACCCGCATTGCCAGCGTGGGGCAATGCGGGTTGGTACTTTCGGCCTTTTAAGTACGTAATAATTATAAGTCCAGATTTCCTCGTCATGTTTTCCTGACTGCCTCGTTGGTCTAGTGGTCGCATGCGCGACTGCTTAGCATGAGGTCCTGGGTTTGATTCCAGGGTCTAGCAATATATTATTGGGATTTCTCGTTTTTCTGAGAAGCAGCACCGAGTCTGGATGAGTGCGTAGTTGATGGCAATAGGCTCACCCCCTTTTACATGGCATTTAAACATAACCGGTGAAATGTGGGTTTAATGTAGGTACACCTCTGCCCAACCGTTCATAGGATACAGGCAGGTGGTAGTGATATTTAAGATAATGTTATAACTTACATAATTAAAAATTGAAAAAGTCACTTTGGTACTTGCCAGATTCGAACCCACAACATCATGCATGAAAAGCGACTGGACCAGCATACATCACACAACCAATTAACCTTATTTTTTTTTACTTCAAACAACTCACTGTTAAGAGATCCACTGCGTCGTTTCTTCTTCCTCCTTGCAAGATAGCCATCGGAATCATCGTCTAGTTGCGTCATCAGCTCTTCAGTTAGTTTACCTATATGTTGCGAGTTTTCGATGAACATCTGACGAACAAGCAAGTTACAATTGATTAAAACAAAGTTACTATTCTTAAAGTTCTCGCTCTGAAATCAGGGTTTCCGATGCGCACGGCATGGCGCGCTGCTGTATAGACATTGGCATCTAACACCAGCACCTACTTCAGAGAAATAAACTTACAAGACGCGACTGTATGTTGTAATTGCAACTAAGCGACACAGTGAATGTAGCTTAGTTGCAATTACAACAAAACTTAAATTAGTATGCGCGCCATCGTCGGCGATCCCGAGATAATCAATAATGTGCCAAACACATGTGAGACTTTCCAAGACAATTTATATTTTTAACTGACTTCAGAAAAGGAGAAGCTTCATTTTTGTATGTATGTTCAGGCATAACTCTGTCTTTATTTATACAAATGTGCGAAATTCGTTTTTTTTTTGTTTGAAACTCTCTTGGTGGTCCCATTGTCCACCAAGTCAGGGTCTGATGGTGGGATCCTGAAGAAATTGAGTAAACTTTTCAAATATTATAGGCACGAAACAACCAAACTATTGTTATTTTGTGCCCTTTTTTATTGTTCTTTTTATGTATTTTTTTTTAAACCATGGCATTGCTCAGTTCTTGTAATAATGCCCACATTGCCCACTAAATTCTTACATAGAATATCTTTCCTTTAAAATAAAGTAAATCAAAAACTGCAACTACCTTGTTCTGTGATGGTGTAGGGACAGTTATAACTATCAATATTTATATAGTTATCAATAGTATATAGTTATCAATAGTATATAGTTATCAATAGTATATAGTTATCAATATATATATAGTTATCAATAGTATATAGTTATCAATATATGTATAGTTATAGTTATAACTATCAAATGCCAAAAACCATTTGATTCATTTACATGAGAAATAGTGGGAATAATGGAGAACAATATATACGACTGAGCAGTCAGTACCTTAACAAGTGCAACATGGTGCTCCAGTCTCTGAGCAGAGGCTGCAGCGGGTAGCGGCATAATACTGGGAGCCATCACTATGGCCAGGTTCGAGGAGTCCATCAGGTTGTCCTTGTGTCTGGACGCTAGGAAATTTAGTAACTGGAACATAAAAAAAAAACTTCAACGGACATGAATGGTATTTCTGAAGGGTGTTGAATGTATAACAACTAAAAAGAAACATACTAAGACGCTGGCAATATACAGGCTTATAATAATTTAATAGTAAGTAAAATGATTGTTAAATCACAGAAGAAGCAGTTTCTAATTGTAATAGTTGGTAATTGTTTTAATAATACTTAAAACAATGTGGTGGGAACTTACTCAATTTGGAAAGAATATTCTTTATTCTTTTCCACATTAAATTAGGACCTGTAACATGAGTAATGGCTATTGCCACAACACATGAAACAGCACAGCGCAGGAAACTTACCTCCATAATGTAATGTAACAGATGGACATGTAATACTGGAAGTAACAACAAAGTGTGCAAGATAGGCTTCAGTGAGTCCTCTCCTGCAGTCAGTCTACATCTCAACAACAAGTCTTGTACTTCTGCACTAATGAGGGGCTCTGGTAAACATCGGAGGTAAAGCTTCAGTACACTTGCTACATCTATGGGATGGTGGCCTTCTGATACACAGCCCCCTGCATCCAACAGTCTCTGTAAATGATGTTAACAGTATGGTGAACTATACAGTGAAAACAATTATCTATACAGGAAATGGAAGTAAAGCTGATAACAGATGGCCTGATTAACTTTCATTCATTATCAATAAAAAAACGTAATTTTTAATGAGCAGTTGAATTTTATTGAGTGATACGTAGCATAGATTAGATGACTCATTCGATTTTGGAGGGAAATTTAGCAATATCCAACAAAGCAACTTACATTTTCACAACTACAAAACAATGCTTTTCAGTCTTCATACATACCTTTATGTCTTTTTGGCGGTTTTGTGAGCCAGCTTTCCGGAACAATCCCTCAACATGGGCGTTGGACCGAAGCACTGAGGACATCTCAGTAACAACAATGGGCACACTCAATGTACTGCCACAACAAATAACACTGCATGACGGCACCTTCAGTAAAGGTGCTCCAAATACTGTCTTGTGATCCTGAAACAATTTTTCTCGTTAGAAACGTAGAATGGAATTTATTATTACCCATATTTAGTAACAGGAAATGCAAATGCACCCACTTTGACACTTTTCAATATAATCTTCTTTAGCCGATGCTTTAAGCCAGCTTTTTTCAGTTCCCCAACGATTATTGATTGCAATTTTCCATGATTTATCCCGTCTGAAATTAACATTTTGTTTATTTTTATTATTAAAGCTAATTCAAGTCAAAACTTGGGCAAGTTTTCAAATCCGCCATTCGTAAATTCGTTAAATGTCGTTCCGTTCCAAGGTGTGCAAATGAAACGTCACTGCTCGGTGTAAGCAATTTCAAAAACGAAAATTTACGAAATATCATCTAAACTGAGATGTCTGACTTTAAAAGCATTCAAGAGAGTTTTAATGTCAACTTGGTATTAATATGCTTCAACATTAGTCTTTATTTCCACATTTCTTATTTTGAGTTTTTTTCAAGAAAATGACAGTTCGGCAACTTATGCGTAGAATTTAGAGTAATTTCGTTACAAAATCGAGTTCCAATTTTTTTGTTTAGCCTTTGCTCTTTAAATAATAAACTGATATCCCTAACTTCATGCAATAAAAAATATGTATGTTATTACTGTATTTATATAGAACTCATAGTTATTGAATAAATATTGAATTTTTTTGCAAACTATTTAATTTGCAAAACTGAATAGAAGCCAACCGTTTTTAATTTCGGAACGCAGGCACGTATTTCACATTGCGTTCCAGCTGTGCTGCTGTGCGTTCCAGTTATAGAACAGCTGAACAGCTAGACAGATGCACATAACAGAGTAGGTGGCGGACATCGGACCGCAATTATACACACGAGAGTATAGTCACCGGCACGTAAGTTGGCAAGGTTTTGGCGTAGTGGGGGTAAGTTCGCGCATCGTGCACTTAGTGGAACAAAAAGTGGTGACTTTTATTGATCGTCATTATTTTATGGTTATTGCCATCATTTATATTTAATAATATCTGATTAGAAGATTATAATTAACAATGCTTTAAAGGAAAATTGAAAAACAAAGATACATTTTGTTGAAGAGAAACTGAAACAAAAAATATATGCTCAACATACATCGTTAACTCACGTCTACATCATTATATTTGATCAAAGCATCAAAATTATCAGAGCATCAGCAGTGTCCACATAAACATTTTATATTCGAATCAATTCAAAATTTTGCTGAAATATTTTAAGTGTTACAACTATAAATAACATACCATCAGTATAGTACTCTATATGACATACCATAGTGATTTCGTATATTAAGATTATTTGTAAACTATCGTAACAATGATCGAACTGTCTGCAAAATTAACAACTGGAACAGTATACTTAGCTGGCGAAGCCTTGGAATGCTGCATATCGTTTTGCTATACTGCTCAACCAGAGCATAGGAATTCTCAAAGTCACTGGTAACAATACCTTCCTACTTTATTTGTCTGAAATTCCCAACCCAGGTGGTGATTAACGGTCGCCTTCTCTGTACGAGAAGAGGCATTTGCCCTGCAGTGGCAACCTACTTATGATTGTTAGTTTACTAGTTAGCAGAAACTCGCGACCTGTATTTGAAACTTTATTCATTGTGTTTTATAAATTTAATTTTCCAGTGATGCCCTAGAAAATTTAGCATGGGCTTCAGCACAGATCCACTGCTTCTACTCCACATCCAAGAACACGGGTGACAAGACGCCAACCATAGGCAAGACTACCTCTTTGGAAGTTACCTCCTGTGATATTGGAGATGTCATATTCCACACCAAGCCCAAAATACTGTTCTGTGATTTGACAATCCCTTTGGGTGAAACTAAAACTTGTAAGTAGTGGTTACTTACAGATATTTTAGATACTATTGATTAAACCTTTGACCGCCACGGATTTACATGTTTCAATTTGACATCCATAAACATCTGTGGCGGTCAAAGGGATTGTAGTGAGTAAAAAGAGTAAAGAAAAAGATACAGATTCATTTATTTGTACAAACATGTGCTACTGAAAAATAATTAAGATAACATTTGTCCCATCTTTTCAGTCTGGTACAGAGAATCACTTCCTATTGAAGCACCCCCATCATACAGAGGGACTTCAGTCAAATATTCCTACAAAATCACCATAGCAACCCAGAAAGTCGGGTCACACATCAAAATGGTCAGAATACCCTTCAGAGTACTACCAATCAGTCCTATAATGAACATGCAAGATTTAGCAGCTTTGTGTGGCAATGAGACAACTGAGGAACTGCAGCCTACCAACCCATTTTCTGAAGAGAGGAAAGTTGAAACACCTTTGACTATGGCTTTACAAGTTTTACAGGTGATTTGGATCATTCATATGCAAATTTTTCTTTTGAAGTTCTGTCCATGTCCACATTATCTCCACCAAAAAATGAGAAAAACAAAAAATCTGATGTCATTCATGATGTTCAAAAACCTTTGCTAAATTTCAGAATCTCACAGCCAGAAGAAGTCCTAACTCTTACATGATAACAAACACTAGAGGCAAGGTGGGCCGCTTCTGTCTGTTTAAGTCGGCTTACAAGCTTGGTGAAGATATAGTTGGCACTTTTGACTTCTCCGTGGGAACTGTCACATGTATGCAGGTAATTTTGTTTTAAAACAAAAATATGTATGAGTTGGTAAGATTAATTATTTCATTCTTACATAATAATAGAAACAAAATTATAACAGATTTTTCCCACAAACAATCTGTTATAATTTTTCTTGTTTCACAAAAAGACATATTTTTTTTTAATTAATGTTATCTATCTTGGGCTGTGTGGTGTCGGCCTTAAAAGAATAGCACCAACCCAACTCTTCCTGCGGGTGTCGTAAAAGGCGACTAAGGGACACAAACCGGGGGGTGGGCAGCAGCGCCCCCTGCAGAACAACTCCACAACCAAACTGCGATCCCCAACCCGCATGCCCAGCGTGGGGATTATGGGCATTACCCTCCCAATGATGCACAAGCACAAAAAATGGCCCCCAGTTCCCGGCCGCCTCGCTATTCCTGGCCATGGCAGCGGCCATGGTAACGGCAAGGCAGGGGGTGCTAGGAATCACCGGGCTACGGCAGGCTGCCTCAATGAATTGACCCTGGCTACGTTCAACGGACGAACTCTGAGGCTTGATCACCATCTAGCGCAGTTGGAAGTGGAGTTAGAGAACATTAAATGGCATGTTCTGGGGTTATGCGAAGTCCGTAGAGAGGGGGAGGACACCGTAACCCTAGACTCGGGCCATCTTCTCTACTTTCGCGAGGGTGATAAAACATCCCAGGGTGGCGTAGGTTTCCTCGTCAATAGGGCCCTCTCTAGCAACGTTGAAGAAATCGCCAGTGTGTCGACCAGGGTAGCGTACCTGATCCTTCGGCTGTCCAAGCGGTACAGCATGAAGGTAATTCAGGTTTACGCACCGACCTCGACACACTCGGATGATGAAGTGGAGGATATGTACGAAGACATATCCAAAGCCTTGCACAACACCACTAAGGCCCACTTCAATGTTGTTATGGGGGACTTTAACGGCAAAGTGGGAACCCAGACTGGCAACGAATCCCGGATAGGCCCGCATGGTTATGGAGTTAGGAATCACAGGGGGCAAATGCTTGTCAACTTCCTTGAGAAGGAGGGGCTGTTCTTAATGAACTCCTTCTTTAAGAAACAGCCTCAAAGGAAGTGGACGTGGCAAAGCCCCGACACTGTGACTAAAAATGAGATCGACTTCATCATGACGGATAGAAAGCACATATTCAGAGATGTCTCAGTGATCAACAGGTTCAATACCGGATCTGATCACCGACTTCTCCGAGGCTCTCTGAATATCAACTTAAAGCTTGAAAGAAACCGACTGATGAAGTCCACGCTCCGACCTAACCCAATCCATATCATGGCGGGTACCGAGAAGTTCCAGCAGCTTCTCGGGAATAGATTTGTTGCCTTGGAACCCACTGACGACGCTGACGAGAGCCTACACAATCTGGTCGAGACTCTGAGGGATGAGGGCATCAAGTTCTGCAGAACGCAGCGGACGGGCAGGAAATCCAAACTCTCGGCTGAGACTCTCGGGTTGATGACAAAAAGACGGGAAACCACCCAAGCTACTTCGTCGGAGAGGTCAGACCTGAACAAGCGAATTGCGAAGATGGTACGGCGCGACCTTCGGAGCTCCAACACACGCCTCATCGAAGAGGCGATTGAGCGAAACCGAGGGTCCAAAGTATTCACTCAGCAGCTTGGCAGGAGCCACCTGACGAAGCTTAAAACGAACGATGGGAGGACCGTATTGTCTAAACCAGAGATCTCCGCTGAGATAGAGGATTTCTATGGCCGATTATACGCTGCACATGCACCTCATTCCCGACGAGATGACCACGATTCCAGAGCCACCCTGATGCGCCACTACACCGACGAACTGCCTGACATCAGTCAAGACGAGATCGTGTTAGCTCTGAGGCAGCTTAAAAATGGAAAAGCCCCCGGTGAGGACGGAATAACATCAGAGCTTTTGAAAGCTGGAGGAGCCCCTGTTATAAAGGAATTAACGAACCTCTTTAACACCGTCCTTCACAGTGGGAGAACTCCAAAGGCGTGGAGCGGGAGTTTGGTGGTGCTCTTTTTTAAGAAGGGTGACAAAGCCCTTCTTAAAAATTATAGACCCATCTCGCTCCTGAGCCATGTCTATAAGTTGTTCTCACGAGTGGTCACGAATCGTCTCGCCAGGAGACTCGACGAGTTTCAGCCGCCGGAACAGGCCGGGTTTCGAGGAGGATATGGCACCATAGACCACATTCACACGGTGAGGCAGATTATACAGAAGTCCGAAGAGTATAATCAGCCCCTGTGTCTGGCCTTTGTGGACTATGAGAAGGCCTTTGACTCTGTCGAAACCTGGGCTGTTCTGGAATCCTTACAGCGATGCCAAGTAGACTATCGTTATATCGAGGTGTTGAGATGTCTGTACGAAGCCGCGACCATGAGTGTCCAAGTACAGGGCCAGCAGTCTAAACCGATCCAATTGCGCAGAGGAGTGAGACAGGGGGATGTTATATCCCCGAAACTGTTCACAAGCGCGTTGGAAGATATGTTTAAGATGCTGGACTGGAAAGGAAAGGGCATAAACATAAACGGCGACTACATCTCACACCTACGATTCGCAGATGACATAGTCTTAATGGCGGAGTCGCTAGAGGAGCTGAACCAGATGCTGGACGGCCTAGCTTCAGCCTCGCGACGTATCGGTCTTGGCATGAATTTGGATAAAACCAAAGTCATGATCAATGGCCACATTGATCCAATACCGGTCGTCGTACATGGCCACCTTCTCGAAATCGTTTCCGAATACACTTACCTCGGGCAGATTCTGCAGTTAGGTAAAAACAATTTCGAGAAGGAGGCCAAGAGGAGGATCCAGCTGGGCTGGGCAGCGTTTGGGAAACTGCGCCGAGTCTTCTCGTCATCCATACCGCAATGCTTGAAAACGAAAGTTTTTAATCAGTGCGTCATACCCGTCATGACCTACGGCGCCGAGACATGGACACTTACGGTAAGGTTGGTCCACCAATTTAAAGTCGCTCAGCGAGCTATGGAGAGAGCTATGCTCGGAGTTTCTCTGAAGGATAGGATTCGAAACGAATACATCCGACATAGAACCAAAGTCACCGACATAGCTCAAAGAATTAGCAAGTTGAAGTGGCAGTGGGCTGGCCATATCTCGCGAAGAACCGACAACCGCTGGGGTAAACGTGTTCTTGAGTGGAGACCGCGACTCGGCAAACGTAGTGTAGGACGCCCTCTGACCAGGTGGGATGACGATCTGCGAAAGACTGCAGGCAGATGCTGGATGCGGCAAGCTGAAGACAGGGCGCTATGGCGCTCATTAGGAGAGGGCTATGTCCAGCAGTGGACTAGTATAGCCTGATGATGATGATGTTATCTAACTATATTTCAGGTCTCTGTATCACTACAACCAGAAGAGGTGAACAAATCCAAGTCTCCCTCCAAGAATGTCAGCAAAGACACCAGTAGTAGATCTATGACAGTGGCCAGATATCATGAAGTGACGTTAGGACTGACACAATCACAGCTAATATTACCTATACCTTTGCATATCACGCCAGCGTTTGAAGTTGACGATGGTAAATATTTAGGATTTTATTATGAAACTGATATTAAAGGCCATTTATTGCATAATAATTATACACTTGGCAGCAATGATTAAATTTAGGTACATGTTCAGTGATCTAGAATTAATTGCATGTTTCTCCTTTTTTTTTGTCATGATGTGCTGGAGGACCCCATACAAACTCAAGTATATTAAGATATAATCTATACAAAATAAATCTTTGTTTCTGTTTCAGTATCTCTAAGCTGGCGTCTCCACTTCGAATTTGTAACATCAAATGAAAAGCTATTACCAAATCCAGAAGAAAATGACTGGACTGCCCCACTGAATGTGTCCATAGAGACCATGGTCTGGAACCTTCCAGTTAAAATATATTCTACTTTGCCTAAACAGATCACACAGCATTCTATAGGCAATGATGCATATACCATGTTTATTAAATAGTCAGGCAAATATTCCCAAGATTGTTTACTTAATCTGCAAATCTAAGCAACTAAACCTATGATGTATGAACTTAAATGAAGCAAAAGGAATATGTTAGGATTCTAGCAGGTGGGTTCTGGTGGGATCTGTAGTTTCCACCTACCCCCATGGGAAAAAGGCGTGAGTTTATGTCCATACAGAATCTGGGATGGTAGTATAAAATTGTTTCCATAAGTTTGATGGAATTAATGTGTAAATAATTATTGTAAGTTTTTAATAATTTAAAAATAAGATAACTTTAATATATACAATTATTTATTAAAATATTATTAAAACTATTTTCTTAGTGTCATTCATCATCAGACTCTTTATCCCAATCTTTCATTTTGGCTCCCATCATGAAGTCATCCCTGAAATATGAAAAAGAAACTTAGTAAATGATTTAAATGGACATCTCAGAATTTTGCTTTCCCATTTTGTGGTAACTACACAAAGTTACCAAGCGGATTTCCTACTTAGAAATAGTTATAGTTTAAATTGCAGAGACACTAGCAAATCAACTGGACCCACAGCCTTATGCAGCTGTGAGTTTTAGTGATCACTTGGTTTATATGAAATTTATGTTTAGAAACACTTTTCATTACCTCAGTGCACTCCATCTTGGTTTGTCCTCATCCTTAATTTCACTCTTTGCTGCTTTTGTTTCTTCATCAACAATTATCGACTTGCTTTGTCCCATAAGTGTGTCTAAAAATGCTCTCTTATCAAACTTCTTCAATATTTTCTCCTTTTTACCTTCAGTCAAATCATTTCTATCCATTTCTAGTTCTAGACTTTTCTGTTGATTTCTGACAGCATTGAACAGTTGGACTACACCTTTTGTAGCTATTTTCGTTAGTAATCTTTCTCTATCTTTCTCAAGTACATTTGGCTTTACTCTTATTGATGGCTTTTCATATTTCTGAAATACAAAATATAACTTGGAATCATTTGCTTTCACAATATTTGTTATTATTACTAATGCTTAGCAGGACTCTATTGAGGGCCCCAATTTAAGCAACCTAAGTGTTGTAAGTAACTGGATTGTGATAACTTAGGTATTGCATAGTATTGAGCAACTCACTTTAGCTGGCTATAAAGAAAACTACTTAGTAACTTACCACTTTCTTAGCAGGAGGCTCTGATGTCACGGCTTCTTCTTTTTTCAATACTGGCTTCTTCACACCTTTTTCATCTATAACCTCAAATGCTGGTTTCTCCTCCTTGACAATCTTTACTATGTCTGCATGTTTCTTAGCTCTTGATAACACCAATGTCTTCTTATTCTTGGGTTTACTAGATCCCAAGATCTTTGCAACAGAGTCTGCCCAACCTTCATTGCTTACGAGACCAGCCTTCCCATCTTTCTCATCAACAGTGGAACTACTTTCAGCATCAGAGGCATCGCCTTCTGCTTCAAGAGAACCACTTTCGGCATCAGATTCAGCGTCGGGATCATCGCTATCGGCATCATTAGCATCGCTATCGGCAACTGCAGCATCGCTAATGGCATCTGAAGCATCACTTTCAGCATCTGAAGCATCACTTTCAGCATCAGAGGCACCGCTTTCGGCATCAGCTTCGATGCCATCCTCTTCATCTTCGTCTACGTCTTGAATTTCGTTCTCTGATGTTTCGTGTTCCTCTGAGCTAGACCAATCCGATTCTGAACCCACTACAAAATATTTAAAGCCAATAATTAAGAAAATACCTATTTAATAAACCTCTGGTTTCTTCTTACATTGAAAATACTTACTTGAAACTTTAAGTACAGGTTTATTCATTGTTTCAGCAGCTACCATATTTTGGTAGGACTTTTGTTATTAATTTCAAAATAGTGATTTATTTACTTATTTCTAAGATTTCACGTGTTTTTTGTTTCATCCACATGCGTTTTGACTTTGACAGTTAAATGACAGTTGTAGTAATAGAGGTTTAAGTTGTGCGTTAATTTATGTTCCGTGCATTTTAAAATGTCACATTAGTTATATGTTGCGAAGTGGGATTTAAATAAGTCAGTATGTTTAACCCCCGATGAAAAAGAGAGGTGTTAATATCAGCTTAACGTGTGTATTTGTGTGACTGTCTTGTGGCTCGAAAAAGAATGGACAAAATTTAATGCAGTTTCTTCTGTTTCAAAGCTGACGTGATCAATATGGTTCATAGCTATATTTTATGAAGACCTGATCAGGCGTTAGAAGATAATAAGCTCATTTCGTACATGACAAAAAGGCCTTACCAACTTTCACAGGTCCGAGTGACCTTGAGTTGATTCTGCAGCATCAAGAAGTGTGGGATTCCCAACTGCCCTCTGCAAGTTACAGCAGAAACAGCGTGTTTGGAGTCATTAGAATGGTCTTAATGAGTAGGTGTTAGATATTGTAAAGACCAAGGATCTTCATTTTTTTAATTATTTTATCCAAAATGAGCTTATAGAAAGTAAATAAATAATATGTGGCCAGGTGTTGACGCTCAAAGTTTAAATAAAAATTGTCATATAGACCTTGATCCAATACTTGGCTACATTATTTATTTACTTTTATAAGTTCTCTTTGGGTCGGGGGTTAATATTGATGTTATTTCAATCGCTTTGCTTTAATTGTTTTTTTTCGGTTACATAATTGGTTTATTTATGATTATTTTCGAATAAATTAGAAAAAATTAATTTAAAAAATTCTTTAGAAAATAACTTATTGACGTATGAAGAAGCATAACGAAACGCAAAATTGTTTTTAAAAATAAAATACAGCTGATCGACAAGGCAAAAGAACTTTTGTTTCATTCGTGAGTGATCGTGAGAAAATGGTGGTTTTGCTCTAAACATGGCGAATATTGCGAACCCTATATCATATCTAAATAGAAGGGAATACGGACTCTTACCGGATATTAAGACTCAATTCTTTAACAAACGTTTGAATGCAGCGAAAAATTTGTATAGAAGGGAACTTGTGTGCCATTTTGGATGTGTAAATGCTATTGAGTTTTCCAGCAATGGCGAATTACTTATATCAGGTAAGTCATTTTCATAATATTAAGCCCACCCCTGGAAAACTCATTTTAAAGTTTATATTTAATTCGATCGGATCAGTAAAACTTAACTAAAGAAAATGATAAAACAGATAACTGCAAAAACAGTACATATTTATAAAAATGTATGCAACTTATTATCATGAATGATAAACAAGTAGGTTGCGGTTAAGCCGGACATAATTTTATGTGACCATAAAACAAATACAAGTCAATGGTAGGAGCATATAGGAAAATAATCAATTAATAATTATGGCTTTGTTGTATCTAAAAAGTCAATTGTTGGCTGGCGAGACAGCTGTAAGCACCCATAAGTTTTGTAAGGGAATGGGGCTTCAATGCTAATCGTTTTGATTATCCTGGTGCTAGTACCTTAGCTCAAGATGTGTAATTAAGTTCCTATACAATTTTATCTGCACAATCACAAAACTTAACTTACCATTTAGCACTGCAATCCCTGGGCTTTCATCTGGCAATAATCTGGGCTTTGTAACTTGGTTATAAGTATGCCAGTATGTAGAGTAACAATGAAAATAAAATGAAAACAATGTTGTGGAACATTGTTTTCATATTATTTTCATTTGAAGCCTGACCCAATCTCTTTACTGGTAATTATCACCCAACAAAGTTTAAAATTGAGTTATACCGGTGGGCCTAAACTATAGTTAAACTATAGTAAATTCTCAATATGATCATAAATAAGCAGTTTTTTATACATGTGTAAGATTTTGCCATATCAGGTGGCGATGACAGGAGGGTGATGGTGTGGCAGTTTGGGCAAGCCATCCTGGACCGAGGCAAGCCCGAGCCTATGAAGGGACTACACCAGTCTAATGTCTTCTGTCTTGGTATCACCAATGACAACCAGAAGATTTACTCAGGAGGGAATGATGATATTGTAAGTTTGTGAATACAGTGTTATAAAATTATGGACAATAATTAACAGGAATAATATAGTCACAATAAGCTGTGCAGTGGCTGCCTTTTGCCATCTTTATGAAATGTAGGAAATTGTTACAATTGGTATATGACGAATTTTATTAATAACAATGCCAATTATATATACAATCTCATACTATTTTTTTGCATTCATACACACACCTTTATAGTGATTACACACTAGACCTTTGGAAAAACATAATCAGGCCATGAACTTTGGCATTCGTTCTGGACATTTCCTTTTACAAAATGATAATCTCATATAAAGTAATGAGAATTTTTAGTGTAAGAAATAGTGATACAGAGATTCTCCTTACATATTCTGCAAAAAATAAATGTTAAGTTAATGTGCTCTGACCCTCGTACTAGGCTTAGCAAGTAATTAAAAATGTCAAAACATTACAGGTGATTGTTCATGACCTGGAAAGCAAATGCCCACTGGAAGTGCTGCAGCACCAGCGTGCAGTGTGCAGCCTGAGCATTGACCCATTCAATGAGCGAGTGGTCACTACCGCAGGCAATGACGGCCGCCTGCTGCTCTTTGATACGCGACAGTCTGTGCAAGGTAAGGAATTTCATATAACATAATTTTTATTTATTGTGGAATTTTTAACAAACCTCCTTTGAGGTAAGAGAACCACAGACCAAAACTGAAGAAGTTGGAATGTGAGCAATCACAGTCTCTCGTGACAATGAACAGGACAAAAGTTAAGATCAGAAATAGAGTAAAATAATTCAACATTTGGAAAAGATACAGCTTAGCACAGATGAAAAAACCTTAAAAAAACTGCATACACATCAATCGAAGTTCGAACGCAAGCATGAACAAGACCTGATGACCAAAATAAATTAAGTGTTGAGCCCCATGTTTACTCTACACAGAATGCCTGGTGATATCACGCAGTCGCAGACCGTTCCACGGCGTGATGTTCCACCCGGCGCAGTCAGGCATACTCACGTCCGCCAACGCTCGCGATGGCGTCGCGCTGTGGGACCTGCGCTCAGTTAAACAGTTAGTAACAAAGTTACAAATATTAGCAAATCAATTCTTAGAGTTTTTGTCTGTCTGTAAGTTTGTACACACATCACGAAAAAACTCCTGCGTGGAATTGAATGCAGTTTTCACCAATGGTTTGCTAGAGATCTAATGTAAAATAAAGGCTCCATTTTACCGCAGGCTACTTGATTCTAAATTCCACACGTACAAAGTCCGGGCAAAAGCTAGTTTAATAATAAAAATATGTATATTTAATTGTACACAAGCTTCTTTGATATAAATCCTGTAATTTTTTGCCACAGACCAGTTCTTCGGTACGCTGGCATTATTGGCACGTGTCAGAACTGTATGAGCGTTCGCTTCAACTCAGCCGGCACGCACATCTTAACCCTACGACGACGTCAAGCCCCCGTGCTCTACGCCATTCACTCTCCTGAACCAACCGCAGAGTTCTACCACCCAGATTACTATAACTCCTGTACCATGAAGAGCTGTACCTTCGCAGGGGAAGGCGATCAGTTTGTACTGTCTGGGTCTGACGACTTTAATCTGTATATGTGGAAAGTTCCGCAAGATGGTGCAGTTGATCGTGAGTATTTGGTATTTTGGACTTTAATTTGCAATGCCTTTGTAAGGAACACTATCCAACAAATAAATTGAAATTTTTCAGATATACCAACGTTGTCGCCGCACGTAGTACTGTATGGTCACAGATCCATAGTAAATCAAGTGCGATACAACCCTCATTACTGTATAATTGCGTCATCCGGCGTCGAGAAGATAATTAAGGTAAGTTAATTATTTCAGAACTGAATTCTGCCTGTGACTTTCTCCGCGGGGAAGTCAGAAAATATCACTTCACCACACATCACTTCATTATGATATGAAGTACTTGGTATATAGGAAAAAGTGTTTATTCCGCAACGGAAGTGACGTACTACGACGTCGCAGCTGGTGGTCATGATTTAATTTATTTTTCATGCATATATAATGTGATTTTTCATTAATTAGGTCATTTTAGTTGGTCTCCAGTCTAGCCGGATGCAGCCAATGAGCCAAATACCAGTATTTTACATTTGATTGATTGCCTATCTGACCTCCACAACCCAGATACTGGTCAATATGATACCTCTTAGTAAAACTGGTTATCAGACTTTCGAGCATCTGAATCTTCTGCCTGCTCAGTGCCCGTAACGACTGTCGAAAATCTGCAAATGACAGCCGGTACGTTGACACTGGCTGTCTGTGCCTCGGTGCTTTCCGAGGCACGGAGGTGTCTCGATATGTAATTAACGGTCTCCCATGTACAGACTGACCTCGGCGGGCGACTTGATCGACTCGTGCGGCTGTTGTTTACTTAGCCACGACCTCCTCCAGAGATTCTTTTTTGAAACACAAACATATTTTACCTCTGTATAATCGGTTTTGATAAAAAAAAAAATAGGAAAACCTAAGAAGGCAGCCTCTGACCTCTTCTGTCAAAGAGTTTAAATAATTTCAATTAAATTAAAATTGCGTCTCAAACCATCATAAAAAAAACAAATTGTGGTTATTTCCAGGTGTGGTCGGCGCTAGAGTTCCCTAAGATGCGCGGCGCACTGCTGGAGCAGGCGCGGGGCTCCGACAACCCGCGCGAGATCTACAGCCACCAGGACTATGTGTCGCTCGTGCACCACAGCGGGCAGGTTGGTGAAACTGTTTATGTTATCCTTAAGCAATTGTCCACTTTAAATTAAAATTGAGAAACAGGCCATATTATTTGTATTGTATTGTTGGACGGGCCGATTTCCGCAACGCCACGAGTGCCACGACGTAGCGCGTACTTTGCGTCAGGCCATATTATACAGGGTGTTAGATAGAACGAGGGACATACTTTAAAGGCGTGTAGTACCTACTCATGAAAATGAACAACTTTGACAATGAAACAATCCCTAAAATCGCGAAAAAATAATCAGCTACTTCATACATTCATGTTGGCATAACTTGACAAAATGTGAGAAACAGCTAATTTTTTTTCACGATTTCAGTGTCAGTGTCACGCGATCCTTTAGTGAAATTGGTTCGTTTTGATGACTACTAGCTTCCCTTAAAGTATGTCCCTCGTTCTGCCTAACACCCTGTATACATATATATATATATTCATAGGGCTGTGGTTAAATACTAATGATAAACTAGTGACCCCCAGACGCTACCGCTAGCAGTGACATTTAAGGGAGCATGACAAACTTGCATGCCAGTTGCTCTGATAAAATAATCAATAAATTGTCCTGGTTGCTAGTTAACCACATAATGCAATACAACTCAATATAACACAATGTAATGAGAGGATTATGTCAATTAAAGCAGCACAACACGCAAAACACGATTTATAAACATAGATCATAATTTTTCAAGAAAGTAATCTGCCTGCTTTCACCTGGTTTGAGAGTTAAATTAATAGCAGTAATATTTTTTATAAACTAGCCTGGTACATTTTTCTTTAACATTAATTTAAATAACAGTAGTGTCTTTTCAGTACATAACACACAACTACGCTGACCAATCAACTAGCGAAGACCCTCGAATGATGGCGTTCTTCGATTCCCTGGTACAACGGGAGTTGGAGTGCATGGCCGAAGAAACAGACTCGCTGGACGGCTCGAGCTCCGGCCGGTCCGTACACAACAATGATCCGGACTCGTCTGATACTGATCCGGACTTTTTACCACTGCCACAAATACGAGGTCAGTTACAACGAGGTTTCATTCATCATTGATCTGGACGATATAGATTGCTGTTTTGATGGTCCAATCAATTCAAAAGGTCTAAATAAAAAACGATTTAAAGTAATAGACACAAATTAAATTTTTCAAAAAATTCCCAGCAAATCAAAACATGAGTCGCAGTCAAAGATGCCGCAACAGACTAGCGCGTCTGGTGGCACAAGGGTTCCAGAAGCATTCACGCTCGCAGATAAGAGGGTCTCTCAGGTAATAATATAACTCTATCGTGGGTTGCCAACTTGCACGATGAAGATAAAATAATTGGGAATTACGAAATTATTTTTGGTTTAGAAAACTTTATTTCATTTATTCTTATTATTTTTTAGAACTTAACCTTTTTGGGTGAGCTATTTTGAAGGGGAAAATGCTTCGACTATCTTTTTAGATGAAACAACTTGGCACTGTTAAGCTGGAGATTTGGGAGCCTTCCTCTATGGCGGAATTGCTGGAAAGTTCTAGCGTAATATCACGATGTTTACGAAAAGCATAGACGTTATCTATATTTATTGACGGCAGGTTAGTTCTCTAAGTTCATCGATGGTAATATTTGTTGAGTAGGTGAAGTAAAAGGTGTTATATTTCAGGCGGAGTAGACAGCCGCGGTCGCCGCTAAGCAAGTCGGGTAGCAAGTGCGTGAGCGGCGCGAGCGCGAAGGGCAAGCGCGCCATGACGCGGCGCACGCGCGGCCCGCGCCGCCCCACCACCATGCGCGCGCCCCCCGCGCCCCGCGCGCCCCGCGCGCCCCGCGCGCCCCACGCGCCCGCGCCACACAACCTGCGCTCGCGCATCTCCGCGCCTTCCAGCGAACGCACTGATTCGGATGAGCCTGCTCATACTCTGTTCAGGAATAGTGGCAGAGTGAGTGATATTTTGATTTGTTGGTGCTTTAGTTTTCAATAAGGTTAATATAACATACATTTAAAATTGTTAATGATTTTTATGACTATGGCTGGCATCAAATGATACGAGTATAATTATATACCCTGATATATATATTCGGTGTTATGTATCAGCGAACTCTGTTTTGAATACTGACAAAGATTACGCGCGGTTTTATAGAACTGGCAATGCATTCCACTGATGAGCGCCCTGGACAATAAACGACTTTTCCCTTCAAAAACATAAATGTGAAAGTGGGAGCCGGTTTAAAAATAAGAATGTAAAATAATAAATTAGAAGCATTTTTTTTAGTTAAATATATCTTTACTGAACAATTATGTAAGTAGGTAGGTATTTACTCAATGTTTCCATGTCGTTTGTTATCACCAAGAGAATCCGTGCTCTTGGTATGTTTATACCCTTTCCGTAACAGGCTGTATATGTCGATCGATGATTAGACGTCAATATCTCATAACCGTTTAAGCTATATTTATGAAATTTAGTGTAAACCAGAGTTCATGTGTTTATGTCAAATAGATTTTAAGTTATTAAGGGATTAGTGGGTCCAAATGGTTCGTGTGCTGCTTCGCCAGTTCCTTCTTTGCTAGAACTTGGCTTTAAGAAAGTCGTAGAAAGTACAGTAGAATCCGTTTATTATGACATCGAAAGGAATTGACAAACACGTCATAATAAGCGGACGTCATACAAAACGTTTTGTGAAATGAAAAACCTTTTTTATGTAAATATGTATGTACTTAAGTATTTTAATACAGAAACATAGTAAATACATATGTATACATACATATTAAATCAAAATCAAAATTGTACATAATCAGCACATTATAACACATACTAGTGTAATTTCTCTTCAATTGTAAATGCTTTACGTCGTTGAGATGACATTTTTTTCACAGTAACAAACAAAAAACAATGCGTGACCTTCAAGCGTCAATTACTCACTGAGATTCAAAACAAAAACGAGCCACGTGCCGAACGTCGTCGGGAATCAACGAACATTATAGTCCCCGGCACGTAACTTGGCAAGAGTCGTTAGATGCGCACAAGTCGTTTTTTAGGTCTCTTTGGTAGGCAAGCGGGACGCGGGGTATGAGGTACGTCAATCCGAGCGCGCGATTGGTGCAACAGTCGACTGTTGCCTCCCGAACTCCCGATTACACTTGCGTGCACGAAAGTTGTACCCTTTGGTTTTATTGCGTTGGTTTTATTTAGTTCTATGACGACCTGTGTGGCGCAGCGGGCGAAGGTCCGCCTGCAACGCAAGAGGTTGCGGGTTCGATTCCCGCCTCGGGACAAATGTTTGTACGATCTACAAATATTTGTTCCGGGTGTTCTGGGTATTTGCTATGTATAATAAAAAATATATATCTATGTAATGTATTGTATTAAGTATATCAGTCATCTAGTACCCATAACACAAGCTCTGCTTAGCTTGGGGCTAGATGATGCTGTGTGGATTGTCCAGCATTATTTATTTATTTATTTATTTTATTTTAAGTCTCAAGTTATCTGATGATCTTAGAAACCACATTCCTTCGACGTAGATGCATTTTATAGTAAGGCTCATTTCTTTTTCGTTTATGATCTTGAATTATGTGTTTCAATATGAAGTATTCTGGGTTGTTTCAGACGAACAGACCGCTTCGACGGCGCGTAAACCTCACAAGAACCGCTAAAAGAAAAAGTAAAGTCACTAGTTATAGGAAACCAATGAATTTAAGAAGTAATGGTGAGATAATTGACCTTTTGTTCTTTTCCTAACAATAATATAATAATAGAATTACCTATTTGAATCTTTTCCATTTCAGGAGCAGCCATGGCACAAGACAGTAGTGATAACAATTTTTCTAACTTCGTTAATTTTCTTGACAACTTAACTCAACCAAGCACTAGCACAGGTAATTATAATCAATATAATAAGGGTGTTATAGGTGAATGGTCCACGCCACTACCGTTTCCTACTCTAACAATTCTAACTTGTTTGTGTTTTCAGGATACCGGGGACCAAACACATCTGCACTATTTCGAATAGCAGAGGTGGACTCCGACGATGACCTGTCAGTAGGCAGCCGGTCGAGATCGCCGCAAAATCGGAACGGTAACCAGACCGTTCCGCCAAACCTTGTCAGTATCATCCCGACGCCCATCAACGGGTCGCGGGATTCGCTCGGAGAATCACTTCGCGTTGAACCACCAGAGTCGGAGAGTAACAACTCCTCCTCATCACCGCCACAACCCAGACGAATGAACTTGCGTAGGGTTAGACAAAACGGTCGCCACAATCTACACCGCTCAGACTCCAGTGAATCGCCGCCTCCAAAAGAGTCAGCTGATCGAGCGAGTACATCAGTGTTAGAACTTTCTCCCAAAGTAGGCTACAACAGAACACTCGCGAGACTCATGAATGAAACCAACGAGAGCGAGTTAGAAAGCAGTTGTAGCACTGAGAGCAGTTTGTGGCCTGCTCCGGACACAATGGGCACCCCCGATAGCGGGGTAGGGACAGTGGTCGGCAGCAGCACGAGGAACTCACAACCTCGCGCCGACGACGTGTCGGATGACCCAGACTACCAAGCGTTCAAATTCAGACAACGAGTGAAAAAAGCGCGGCGCAACTACAGAAATCACATGGATTCCGACTCCAACTGAACTGAATAGATAGTTATTTGAATTGTGTTTTATGGTAATGTACTATTGTAGACTTGTAGTGGTTCTACTGTAAGTGGACTATCCAACGACTGTATATTATACTATTATCTTTATGTATTAAAGCTAAGGATATCCACATTTATTGGTGTTTATGAACCCTTTGAATGCTTGGAGCCCTTTCTGATGATGCCACACTATTTTAGAACATATCTTTGATATTTTATAGTAGCTGAAGACAAGTATAAGACATCGGTATCTTAATCTTAAATGTATGTATTATATTATGGTACTAAACTGTTTCGTAGATTTGAGGTTTTTGAGCATTGCATAGCAGCACAAAATATCAATTTGTACTCAACTTGACAAACAATTATGGTTAAAGTTGTCCTGCGTTGCTATGTGTACAACGGTTTTGCTTTTGTAAAGTTTATTATAAAAATATATGTGATTTAATTATTATCAAATAACTTAATAAATTAGTATTTAAGAAGCCTCAATGTTCCCCTAAAAAGGTTGTTAGCATAAATCCATGCAGATATAAATACATTGACTTGAAAATATTTTGTTTATTTTAAATCTATTGTTTTGATTAAATTCTAATCTATTTTAAATAATCTAATCTTTTTTACCCAAAAGATAAATCAACTATGTTAGCTATCTTATCACTGATGAAAGCAATATTAACAATAATGAACTGACGACGGGATTAGTTTTGATTTATCTATGACGTTCGACCTGGTTAACGCCTTAAGAATGCCATATCCGGCAGACAGCAGTGTGACACTATCACTAATATTAATGCAATGCCAACAAGGATATGGTTTCATACCGCTGCGAATTTAAAAACACCAAAGGCGACTTTCCTCAGGGCAGTATATTGGGCCCGATTTTGTTTCTCCTTTATGTGAATGATATTGTTGACGTGACTAATCATAAATGCTTTCTGTTTGCTGACATTTCTTTAATTTTTTCTACCGGATGGATCATGAAACAGATAAAGTAAGGTCCCAGAGCCCCCAGACAGTTTTGTCGACGGCCGAATCGACAACATGACAGATTGTTGAAAGATTTCTACCGTCTTATGCATCGTTTTTCTACTCTTCGTTATAGAAAGTTTTCTATTGCCTAGTCTACGGGGTGCCCCGTGCTCGGGTAGAAGAGATGTCAAGTTGGAAAGAAAGAACTTTGTCTATTTTTGGTAGAATAGACATAGAATTGATCATGATACGCGGGCAGACCGTGACAGAAGTGAGAAAAAATAGAGCTAACTTTACTTACATTCTAATGGCTGTTTATTTATACCTAAATGTTTTACAGTATATTATTACGTAATAAGATTCAACACTTCCCGCCAATTAATAAGATTTTACAAATATTTTTTTGTATTAAATATGAAAACTTATACTTATAACCTTAGTAAATCAGTAAATGTACAATTCCATAAATCCTATAATAATAATATATTTAACATAAAAATAAATATATTTAAACATCAAGTAGCACAAACTAAGTTTTTGGTAACGATCATAGACGAACATCTTGATTGGAAAAATCAAATCGATGGTGTATGTAATAAAATAAATAAATTCGTATACGTTCATAGACGGATTAAAAATGTAACAAACATTAAAACAGAGGACATTATAGAAAGGCCTATCAAACATACGTTGAGTCCTCCTTACGATATGGACTAATTGTGTGGGGAAATAATACCGACCATAACAAAGCATTTATCGCTCAAAAGAAATGTGTTCGAGCTATTCAGGGCATTCCACCGGAGGTACAAAGTATCTTGTCAATTAATATTTAAGAAAAAACAGTCTACCACTTACTACCCTTACTATATCTAAGTATATGAAACATATATATTTGTACGGAAGATCTATTCAAAACAGCTGCAGTTGCACCTAAGCTTTAGGAGTCGGCGTGACCAATGTAGCCTAGTATTATATGAAATCCCTACACTAACTAAATATAATTAAAACTGCTTAGCAATGGCTGTACGTACGAGTATACTATATTATAGTAAATTACGATATTAACTTAAATGACTAAATATCGGACTGTTATACCACTGTAAAATGATAATATTTTACAGCATTAAGCAATGATTTCAAAAGTACAATACTTTAAAATATATAAGTAATGTTATCACTTTGTCTTAAGGAAAACATGTATGATCTCAACATGTAACGCCTTTGTATCAAATTCATCATCATCAGGCTATACTAGTCCACTGCTGGACATAGCCCTCTCTTAATGAGCGCCATAGCGCCCTGTCTTCAGTTTGCCGCATCCAACATCTGCCTGCAGTCTTTCGCAGATCGTCATCTCACCTGGTCAGAGGGCGTCCTATACTACACCTTTGTATACTTACCATGTTTTAATGATATAAATATATAAAATAAATTCACTGGAAGATTGTCACTAAAAGATCGCATTTAGTGATTAACAGCTCTTAACCCACGCAAGGACTAGGTCTCGAGGTGAAGAAGTTTTCTTTCATTAAGATCGAACATTTTATGCTTTCTTCGTACTTAGAATAATTTAAATTATTTTGACGTGAAGCATCTATATGCGCGCCTTGTGCCGTCAAGTGACCTCTACGCCACTGCTCTCAACTCCCTTATATGTTTGCGGAAATATTATACATTCCTTTGATTTTCTATACTCGCCGACCCACCGAACATCGGACTGACTACTACATTCTTGTGCTATACTGTACATTGCTGTGCTGCCTTTGTATGAACCAAACCTAAAATTTTACTAATTATTTATTGGTTTTCGTTAATAAATATTTTTCAGGTGTCCCATGAATGCCAACTTTTATTATTTATACCATTTGATAAGGTTATAAAAACAACCGAGTACCCTAATTTAATTTGATTATGAAATTCCAAGAGCCCAAATTTAATTTGATTATGAGTGAAAGCCACTTCCTAGTAACTATGAGGTATCCATCAACACAATGCACGAGTAACAGATGTTTATTTCACGTAGTATTAATAATTGAAGTAACTATACGACTTTCTAAGTTCAAATTGTGCGATTTAAGGATTTCACGAAATCATGACATTTGACCATAATTCTAATTTAGAGAGTTGTAGTGATTTTATGATAATAATGCAATAGCAATGTTTCGAGACATGTGTCTCCAAACATTGCAACAACAACTTGCTTGGTCACAAATAACTTACACTCAAATTAACATACTAAGCTGCAAATTGCAAAAATCCTATGAACATTTGAATTTTAAGGACTGCCGTTACGCAAGAAGCCATGAAACCATGAATGAATCCATGAAACCATGGTAACTCTTAAAAATGATTGTTTCTAAATTTGTATGGTATACAATAGGGACTATTCTATTGTACATTAATGACGACAGTTTTAGCAAATTATTCCTACAGAACCTGTGCAAAAAACCTTTATTCCAAGTATAGTTTAGCGAAGTTTCATTTTTCTGACAGTGACATTTTTACTGATTTTGACATCAACCAATTTTGCCAAGCCTTGCCTGGCACCAGCTGATCAGTATCACTTATCAGTAATTCAGTATTAACTGAAGTCGGCAGCCGGAAATTATCCTCGCGTATTTCTGAGTGAAACGTTGAAATCATGGATGGAATATCTACTTACAACAATTTTATAGCTTTACACAAACCACAGTTAATACTATCTGGTGTACCTGAACATTTTTGGCCATCAGTATGCAAGAAAATCACAGATCAGATTTTTGATGCCGGTTTAACGTTTCAACTCGTACAAATAGATTATGAAGACGCGGAAAAAATGCCCTACGAGCCCATATGGAGTGTACTTGCGATTCGGGATATCGAGTGCTCAGATGCTAGTCATATTTACTTGATTGATCATGCATGGACTTTCAAGGCGAATAGTATTCAAAATAGTCTAAGAAACGTGCCGGGGCTCTTAGAACGAATGTGCAATTTGATGCAAATATCCGGAAAAACTATACAGGAACAAATCGATCAAGTTTCAAGAGACATCTGGAAGTATGCACACACTTATGCAATTGGGGGTGATGAATTTTCGATTGAAGATAGAGTTCCAGTCTGGTATATGTTAGATGAACTGGGTTCTGGTATAACACATTCAGATACTCCCAATTTCAGAGCAGTACCTTTTATCTATGTGCCTGAACAATTAACTTATACCTTACTGTTTCCTATTAAAAATGTAGAAGAAGGTGATATGGTTACCAGAAATTTTGTAGAGGGTCATTACCCTGACCCCATGCAGAGAGAAGCAATGCTTATTCCCTGGAAGCATTATGAACATTTTGGGGAAGACTTTACCCAAATCGAGCCAAGCTCTAAATATTTTCTGGAAGGTCATATTGTGGAAACACTCCCAGACCTAGAATTGTTAAAAGTAAGAGATACTAGTTCTACTAAGCTAAAAGTGTTCTCAGAGTATAGATATATCAATGATTACCTAACAGCTCCCGAGTTTGAAATTGTCCACAATGAAAATGATGCCGATATATTGTGGTACATGAACCATTTCAAAGAATTTCAAGATTTAAGTGTCCATTCACCAAATAAATTTGTTAATCAATTCCCATTTGAATATGTTATGACAGTCAAGGATCTGTTGGCTGTTATTTCCAGAAGGTCTTCAGAACAATACTGTAGTGACATCAATTCTCTGGATATCAATCCGGTGTGGTTGCCCACTACCTTCAATATGAAAACTGAGCTACCAAAACTAGTTGCTTATTACATGCAGAGGAAGAAGGCTGGTCTAGATAATCACTGGATTTGCAAGCCATACAACCTTGCAAGAGGATTGGACACCTACATCAGTGACAATTTAGACTTCCTATGTCGATTACCACTGACTGGACCTAAAATAGCTCAAAAGTACATTGATGACCCTGTTCTCTTTGAGCGGCCAGATGTTGGACTAGTGAAGTTTGATATTCGCTATGTCATTATTTTGCATTCTGTTAGCCCAACAGAGGTGTATGTTTATAATAACTTCTTCCTCAGGTTTGCCAATAAGCCATTCTCTTTAGACAATTTTGAAGAGTATGAAAAGCATTTTACTGTTATGAACTACAGTGAGAATGCACCACTTTTTAAGATGTTATGTGCCGATTTTAAGGAGGCGTGGTCTAGGCAATATGCCAATTATGACTGGGCAGATGTTGAACAATCAATATTCAAGATGATGTCAGAGTTATTTAGTGCTGCTACTTCAAAAGGTCCTCCTCGTGGAATAGGAAAGAGCCCACAATCGAGAGCCTTGTATGCTGCCGATATTATGCTGAGTTGGCGAAAGAAAGATAGTGATAAGGTCATACAACCTATTTTGTTAGAGATGAACTGGATGCCCGACTGTCGTCGCGCTTGCGAGTACTACCCCGATTTCTATAATGATATTTTTTCTGTAATGTTCTTGAACCGAGAAGTTGAAACCTGTACGAAAGTAATGTAAACTTTGATGTTCACTGCAACATTTACACATTCAGCTTTTATATGCATTTACCAATTTATTGTATTTACGTATTTGTTACTCACATAATAAAATGATTAAAGTCTGACTTTTGAATCTTTATTTAACATCTTATTCTTCTAAGTTATGGAATTATTAATTAAAAACAAATACATTATTTAAAAGAAATAAAATTAATATAATACAGCTAATTGGGTTTACATTATATCACTTCTTAGATTGCTTGATATTAATAATAAATACGAAGTTTTAGTTTTTCTGTAGTACCCTCTTGTCATCATCCTGGATCAAACCAAAGGGATTTTCTTCATCAACATCTCTGCGACTGAGCAGCACTAGGACCACTACAACTGCTATCAAGATAAATAGCATAACCCAATAACGTCGGTAGATACCTCCGGCTCTTCGCACCCGAGAAGATGGGAGTGAGTTCCTGATAAAAGAAATAGTATTTATAATACTGTTTGTAAATTTCTGGCACTTCGGGTTAACCAGACTCGTCCGTTTAGATAAAATACATCTTAACTGACTCAGGTGTGATTCATTATCAACTAATATTTGTATTCTGAATAGGGCATGTGCTAGAACTATGACATTTATAATTTTGAACTTACTTCCACCACCTACTAATCCAGGCAAATGTAGACTTTTGTTTGTACTTGTTTTCATCATGATCATAGTTTGTTGTTAGTTTAGGAGGTTCATTTGATTTGATGCTTTTCCTTGGGGCTTGACCACCTGCAAATATAAACATATTTAATGAGAAATATTAAAAGAAACAACCCAATTAGATTTCACAATAGTTGATACTTTTTAATTGGCTCTGATAGGGTTAATACGAATATTGTATGGATAAAAATAATTTGATATTTGAAAATACAAAAACAAGTCTCTTAAAATGTAACTTTAATCATTAACAGTGCCTACACTGTGGTAATAAATAACAGATATTTATTACATTTATTTTTAGAACTAACCTTGTAAACTGTCAGTCCTCTTAATGGAAGTGTTGTCATAAATGTTGACAGGTTCGTCAGGTATCTGAACGATGGAATGTGGTGTGCCATTGGCAGAGCGGCTGGTCGATTCGTCATCACTAGCTCCAACTGGGGTGCCCCGTTGGTTGTCCACCGTGCTTGTATAATAGGGGGAGTGATGGTCGATAGGAGACTGACTTCGGCGCCCAGCTGCACCTTTCATGTCTTGGTCTTCTGACAGCTGTGTTCAAGGTACATTAAGAAATTTAAAATTTCAAAAAGATTATAGATAAGTAATTAAATTTATTTGAGACCTACTTCTAGAGATACCATTTTAATAGGTCTTAATATAAAAAAATATAACTATTTTGCACAAAATATAATATTTGCACAGAGAGAATTATTTTAGTTACTAGTATTTTATATTCACAATCTGTACACCTAACTGGGTATGTCATTTGAATTAACTGTGACAAATCAGGCATTACAAATGAAGACTACAAAAGAAGGCTTATGTAGTTAAGCTAATTATATCAGTTTTCAGAATATAATGTATGGTTAGTTTCTGTGCTCTTCATGCAAAGTACAGTTGAATAAGATTTATCAGTTAGACCATGAGGAAAGACTGAAAAAACCATTCCACTTTTTAGAAGTAAGTTATGTATAGTACAAACCAAAGGTAGCCCCAAGCCTGCTCTGGCCCAGTTGACACCAGCCAGTTTTTCTCGGAGTTCATCAGCTACAGGGGAGACTAGGTTGGGAGGAGGAAACACAGGTGTGGCACAGGACGGGCACTGGTAACCTGCAGGAGCCGTTGTGCGGGGCAGAGCCCTGTATCGTGCCTCAGCACAGGCCCAGTGAAATACATCTGAAAAGAATTTGTTATGTTGATTGTGAAACTGTTGTGTAAACTTGGTAAAGATAACAAAGTCATGGTTCCCTTTACCAATTGAATTTTATTTTAACTTTGGTGGGCCTACTATTTAATGCTATTATTTTTGCACAAGCAGTGCCGAATACTAGAAGAGGCTACTTACTCTAGATCCCATATAGCATTGGGTTCAAGTTTACCACCTTGTTGCAGGTGGACAACTATTATCATACACATTTATATAAAATTATTTTGTGATGTCTTAATGTATTAAATCGTGGAAAAAAAGTGTTATATAGAAAGAGGTGCTTGAGAGTTGTAGTTGTATGGAAATTGGTTATTGGTGTGGACATGTAATGTGTATCATAGGAATGAGTATCATATTGTGATAAAAGTTTTGAGTATGAATGTGAAAGGTAGAGGAAGACCAAAAATACAATTAATGGATAGTGTGGATTGAAGATTATATGGCTAGAAAAGAGGTGACTATTAATCAAGGTAATAAGAAGACATGCTGCGCCAACCCCAAATTATTAGGGATGAAGATGATGACAAAATAAAGAATATGGAATAAAATATTATGTTAAAAAAGTAAAGAAATATTAAGTTTTTGACTACTTATACAAGTAAATAAATTTGCTTTCAAATTGATAGATTGAACCATATTTAACATTACTAGTAACTCTATCTTATCAAATGTAGTAACACGTTTTTTAAATTTAACTAGTTAACAGTTCACTATCAATATACGCCGATACTTACGATAACAAGTAAGCCGAATACATTCGCCCTCACTAAGACTTTTAGTGCAAATTTCACAGATTGGATTATAATCACTGTCTTGTAACCATTGCAAGTATGACTGTATTATACACTGGAAAGCAGAAAGATACACATTTAATTAATACGTTACATACTTTCACTGTAATTATACATTTTTATGGATTCATACTTCCAAATTACCTTCGGGTGACTCGTCACCATACAATATTCACAAACATTGACTCTGTGCTCAAAGCAAAACTGATTTGTAACTCGTCTCTTTGGACATTTACACAGCCCCATTGTGTTTCTTACGTAAGATTATACCAACAGGTACGGTAGATTACAAGATGTACACGAAAAACAATGAAGATACAGAGAAATTCTGTACATATAATCGAAGACAAACAAAAGAGGCAGGGATGCAGCCCTGTAGTCAGCCACGTAAAACAACTGTCACAATTTATTGGTGCGTTCGTATCATTATGGATTCACTCGTCTTTTAATTCGACTAAAACTTAAGCTAATTAATTAACTTTCTTACATTCTTTAAACCATGGTTTCAATAGTCTCATTTTTCCCTATATCCTTCCTTCCTTATATGTGTATTAATAATATCTAGTATTTTAATAATCAGTTACAGTTGAACACTGGCTTCTATGTCACCGGGCTCCTCCTAGTTTAAGAGGCAGAGTTTTTCATTATTTATGCAGCTTTTCCCCAAAATCCAATATAACTATGCGTTATGTATTGGTATTGTATTAAAAAGGTATTTTGTATCAATAACCTTTTTTTCAGAGATTTAGTTCTATGTAATCTGTCTGTGATTAAGATACAGACTAACTACTACTTCGTGCATGGAAGGCATTGGAAGGTGAGCCATTCATGCACGAGGTTGTGGGTTCATAATCCCAATAAATACCAATGTGACTGGTTTATTCACACGTATTTTCTAAGCTGATCTCGGAAACCTCTACTTAATACATAACTAGCGATCCACCCGGCTGTACACGGGTGCAATTTTAATAAGAAAAAGAAAAAACGCGCACTCTTTTTCTAAATTGCAAGAAAGTTGTGCGTTTAGCTACGCAACGATTACTGATTATTTTTTGTTTTGTAAAAGTGCCGTTATAGGGCTAGTGGGAATGGATAGCTCATAGGACAAGTCATTGGCCCATAACAGCGCTATTGTGCTGAACAACGAAAATAACAGACAAAAAATATGGCAAAATACGATGCTTCGCTTCATCACTACCGTCAATTCAACTATCACTGGCAGAATATTATAGTTAACTAGCTGTGCCCGCGTACTTTGTACCGCCTAAAGTTTTTTTTTTTTTGGTTTGAAAAATAGCTGTTGGCCGATTCTCAGACCTACTCAATATGCTCACAAAATTTCATGAGAATCGGTCAAGCCGTTTCGGAGGAGTACGGGAACAAACATTGTGACACGAGAATTTTATATATAAGAAAGAAGATAATCTATAGTATCTGTTTGCCTGGCTGGAGGCCTTAATTTTAATTAAGCCCCCCACAGGAAAGTTCGGTTGAGCAGTAAATATCCCTAAAGGATAAACTGCGAGATGCCCAATCCAAAAAAAAAAAAAATATAGTATCTGTAGTCACTGTCAAAAGTGTCAAAGTAACAGATCATGTCAACTTGTTAACGAAATTATGTGACAGAAGTGTGTAGGATAACAGAGTCACTTTAAATTTATCAAATATCTAAAAGAAACAGAGGCGTACCTCTGTTTCAAAATGTCCACAAAAATACTGACTCTAGGAAACATTATAAGCAGACCAATTAATATTCTCTTGAAGCAAAACAATGTAACACCTAACCTCAAAACTAATTTCAGCACAACGTCTGTTGCTTGTGTAAACTTCTTTAATAAATGTAAGTTAACTAAGAGTTATCGGCAAATCTTTACTCCATCTCTAAGTTACAGTAGCCTTCTTACTTCTTTTTCTTATCAGTGCCAGCAGAAAAGTTGTGGAAGTCCGTAACATCTGTAAGTAATGCTGGTGCGAAGAAAGGTCGTGGTAGAGGAGCGGGGCGCATCCGTATCCGTGACTTGAACCGCGGACAAATGATTGGAGTAGGCAAGATCAACATGCTGTGGCCCGGTCTCTCTGCACCAGTGATCAGGGGCAGAGAACTGCTGAAGCAGCAGAGACTGCCTGATGACCAAGAAAGGTAAACTATACTTTCTTAAGTTTGTAGTATATCAAGACACGAAATTTATTTATGATGGGTTTAGCTAACACTTATAAGGAAATTTTCCATAAATGTATATAACTAAACATATTTTAATTCCTTGACAGACTAGAAAAACTAATAAAAATCAGAGATTCAATGACAAAGTTCCGACGTCTCAAACTTAGCCCAATAGAGAGAGGTTGGTCGGGCACTAAATTGCCTGGACGCAGTCTAGGTGCCCCTGATGCAGTTGGAGAAGGTAATAAATTTAAAAACCAACAAATACTATAGCAAAATCCTAAATTGTGTAATTATTTACAAATATTTCATAACTTTGCTTGAATTTCCATATTCTATCAGGTCATACTGGAACTCAATACTGGAATTCAATCGTTGTTTTCAGATGAATTTATTGGATTTGACACTAAAGTCCTGCAGCTGAGGTCACTCCTTATCATGAAGGGCAGTCTTGGACGTACCAGGAACTTTCAAGCAATGGTAAGTCAATAATTCAGCCTGAAATTGATTGAAACCCTAGTTATGTGGGAAGATAATCTCTATTAGAAATTTTTCATGTGACTTTAGGTTGTCACTGGAAATGGACAAGGCTTGGCTGGATTTGGGTTTGGTAACGCTAAGGAGGCACCAGCTGCACTAAGAAAGGCTAAGAACAGGGCAGGGCAGAAGCTGATGCACTTTGAAATTTATAATGGACATACAAGTAAGATATATCCCATTCATTAAAAATTCTTTGAAACTTGACTAAAGAACATTTCAGTGATTTTTTTCATATTTTTCAGTTTTCCATGATTTCTACACAGCTTTCGGAAAAACCAAGATATTTGTGCAAAAGAAGAATGAAGGCTATGGTCTGATGTGCCATAGAGCCATCAAAGAAATCTGTCAAGCTATTGGTATTAAAGATTTGAGAGCCAAAGTTGAGGGGTCCAACAACCTGCAGCACCTTGTTAAGGCATTCTTTATTGGTCTACTGCAACAGGTAAATACATTTTAATACAGTATACAACAAATGTCTAGCATTATACAAATGTTAAATACCAGTTGCACTGGTTTATAAGGAGGGTTATGACAAACCATTACATAATGACAATTACCCATTCATGCATCAGAAAACACATGCGGTTGGTCCTAGCTGTTATTCATATACTTTTGACTGCTGTTAAGGGGAGTCAAAAGCCTAAACTACTAAAACAATGACAACCTGTCTTACAATACCTTTTTTTCCCCACAACCCAGTGGTTGTGGAGGTCAAATAGGTAGTCGCTCCATGTAGCGGCATGGTCAGTGCAGTGGCTGAGCAATTGTTGTGAGTTTGATTCCCGCATGGAACAAATATTTGTATGGCCTACAGGTAGTTGATCCAGGTCTGACTGTACATATGAGTGAGTTTGAATGTTTTTAGACACACCCACAACTTCTAGGGGAAATTAAAAAATAAAAGTAAACTACAGGAATGCATCCAGTTGGAAGCGGACCCCGACATAGTTTGGTGAAGCCTTTTCCACTTCTCTATAAGTTTGTTGTAATAAACATACCTAATTTAAAAATATTTGATTTTTAGAGAACTTACCAGCAATTAGCTGAAGAGAAAAAACTGCATTTAGTTGAATACAAAGCTGAAAATGAATACTTCCCAAAAGTAGTTGCAAGTCCTTCTGAAGTTAGGATAAAGGATCAACTACAAAAGAACGAAACTTTAGACTTCACACAGTATGTCATGAACGACAAAGTTATACTAAAGAAGAAGAAGTTCCCACGCTTCTATGAGACTATGCCCCACTACAAGACATACCTTAAGAAATATGAGAAGTTCAGAAATCATGAAAAGATCCGTCTCAACTTGAAGGTAGAATATGGTGAAGTAAAGAGCTTCCTTACTGACAAGTACCCTGAAAAAGCAGAACCTGAAGCTTAGAAGGAGTAAGTTAAGTGTGTAATATAGTTGTTAGTAGTAAATAAAAGTATGTATGTTGCAATCATTTATTTATTGATTTCAAATTATCAAAAGGATTATTTTCTTTGTTTGAATTAAAACGATAATGGAATAGTCTTACTACTCTATTAGATATCAAGGAATCACGCATATAAAATGAAATAAGCTTTCTACTTAGCATTTACCTTAACATCATCGTAACATGTGTTCTATCCTTGACTTACCTCGCGGCGATTCAATGATATTTCTTTAATCAAGTCAGTTAAGTTAAGTGATTTCTAAATGAATTTTCCTGTACTTATTTGCTCAGCTATTGAAAACATAATACAAAACAAATTGAACATCGCATTTCGATAATTACAATGACATCCAAGGTGTAAATAAATCTATATACAGACCAACATTCCAAATAGGATCTCGGCATAATAAAAGCAAAAACCTATATTAATAACTTCCACATTTCTGTCATGGCACCCAACTTCCGTCCAATGATTATTTACATGAACGTTTAAAGCCTAAAGGAGCCGCTAAATGCTCTAAAATGCTAGACTGTTCAACTCAAGCACCACAGTCTTCCGTAGGTCGGTGTTCTATTGTTTTAGTTCTGGCGAGTAACGTTGCATTAGACTCATTACACGGTTCGGTGATACGTGGTGAATCAAACGGAATTTTATGAAGTCTTTTTGTATTATCAAATTGTTAAAAAATAGAAATGCTAGGTAAAGTCAAGTCATTCTAATGCAACTATTACCGCGCTGTCGCAAATATAAGGCATATCTATCGATAACGTTCTGCTCATTGATTTTCAATTTAAAAATGTCGCGATTTCAAGTACAGATCTCGATGAGACTTACGAAAATAGCTGTACTTGAAAACACTAAAATAAAATGAAATAAACAATATATTAACTAAAACTATATCTATCATAAGTTTATAATGAGTTACATAACCATCGCTCTTTTATATTGCAACAATGTCCTGCCAAATTTATAAAATAATTTAATATCAAAACGAGAAGATCAGTTTTGTACCTCGATTATGTAATTTGTAACTCTGTATAAAAATACATCACATTTTAGAATCACTACGCGTGCTTGAAATATTTTATATCAATCACTTTTAATTACGCACACGATGAAAGCGCATTTTCTATGTATAAAAATATCGTGTGTTCATATATTTTACCAATAGAGGCAAGTACACGTTTTAAACTAGCCGCTTCCCCATTGATGAACGCCAGAAACCCTAAATCTACAGTTATACTAAAGGTATTGAAAATAGCATATTTCCATGAACATATTATGTGGCAGTCGATGGACAAGCCTCGTGTGGTGAACTGAGCAGGGGACTTGAGCGGATTGCATTAAACTTAGTACCTAGCTTCGAAAGAGAGAAATCTTGAGCGTATGACAATTGGATAATTATGTGTTTTTTTTACTTTTTAATTTTCTTGTATAAGCAATACAGTGTTCAGATATGTATGTAAGTATTCTAAATTGTTTAAAAGCGGAATGTTATGGTACTAGTGCTAAAGAAATGACGCTGTTCTAAAGTTTAGTGCAACCCGCCCTCACAAAATTATACACGAGAATAAATTGAGTGAGAGAGATCATCATATAAAAGTTGTTAAGCGGGATCTTCTTAATCTATAGAATCTGAAACAAAGATAATTATAGTTAGTGGAATAATACCATTTATAAGGACATACAAGTTGGCAAAAAACATCGAAAATAATAAATAGAAACATTTATGAATACGGAACCACCCAAACTTATATGTGAGTTTTGCTTCATGGTTCAACGCGCATTTTGAATGTCAAGTACTAGGGAATATTGACACACATGATCTGTGTTTGGTTAATCACATGCTAGGTGAAGATTCTTTTTTAGAACGCATATGAAATGTAGCTTACCCCCGGAGCGCTGGGAGCGCTCGGGCCGGTCGTGCGAGCGCCACTTGTCGGCGTGGTGGCGCTCGGAGTGCGGCGCCAGCGAGGCGCGCACGCCGCCCAGCACGTCGGCCGCGCCCGCCGCCGCCAGCGCCAGCGGCGCCACGGCCGCGCCCGGCAGGTGGCGCAGCACGCCCACGCCGTGCGACCAGCGCGCCGCCATGGCCATCGTAGCCGCCGTGTCCGCGAAACCCTGCCACAAACACCTCAATAAATAGCGCTCCTACCTCATGTTGTCACTTATATTTTAATTGTTCATTGAAGCAACAGAAACATGATCAAGAACGAGTTTCGATGGAGAATTTGGGAGGGTTCAGATGTTTAAAAGTATCTTTTATAAGGTAAAACGAATAATAAACCTAAACTTCTGTAGATTTCTTAGGGGTGGAGATGGATGGTGTAACTCTCTAAACTGTAACTCTACTGACTTCCTTAACAGTCTGGTAAGCGCTCGCGACTCCTTCCCGGATGTCTGCGGGGTGTCGAGAGGGGTCGTGACGTCGTCGGCGGCGTCTCTCTCGCCGTGCGTACGCATCTTGTAGTTGTAGCGTCGGACCGGGAGTTAGCATGTCAAACGCAGTCTCTGCTGTCGCCTAAATATCAAAATAGGTAAATTAATAACAGAATAATTCTGGGTGTCGATGCCACAATTAAATTTTATTGGACCAAGACTTGCCATGCCACTTCCATGGCATCGTCGGTGACAGGTGGCAGAATAAAGGTTGCTTTGACTGTTGTTTTTGGGGCACAGAGTGCAGGCAAGAAGGTGAAATTAGTCTTATGATGCAGTTCCATTGCAATAATAACAAAAATTATTTAAACATAGTACTAATGATCTTATTATTAGAATTATGATGTTATAATGGATGATCATGAAAAATTATGATGTAAGCTGAAATAGAGACGATTGTGGTGTACGTCCCGTTTTCACCCTTTACGTGCGGAAAGTGACATACCTGTATAAGCTGCAATAGTCTGGTAGTGATGTCCAGTGCGGCCACAGCGGTGCGCGCTGTGAAGGAGGCCGCTCCTCGTCTCAAACCGTGGACGAGTCTGCCGTCGCGGCGCCACTGTTCCACTGGCAGCCACACTAGGTCTCTGATGCCGGTTACTAAGGAAGATAGTAGTAATGAGTAAAACACTAGGACCATAAATATTTTATCGTTAGAGAATAAAAGGGGCTAGAAAATGTTTGGGAATGACTTTGCAGAACACTTTTAAGCCTATATATCACTTGCGACAACAGTGGCGGCACAATCAGTCACGCTACCAACAAAATGCAGATCTAAGGAGGAAACTGCACCTGTTATCCCACTGGTTGCGCAACCAACCATATAATTTATGACAGCGCGACCATGGTAGTGCCAACATGATCTCCTAGTGAGATACAGGCCTGACGGTCAAAAGAGTATCAAAAGATGTTGACCTATTGCATAAAATAAGGGACCTACTGAGTGCATGATGGAATTATTTTATTAATGCGTGCAGCAAAAAATTCGGATCCCTTTTTTGAATATTACACGCATGGTGGAGGTGGAGGTTTCTATCTATTCATATTCTATTATAGAAGGAGTGCAGGAAGCTAAACGGTCCAATTTCGACCACTGCAAGCACTAGTATATTGAAATAGTTGGAAACTTACTAAGCTGAAGTAGTGAGTGCATAGGTCCGATGCCGCTAAGCAGACCAGGCAGTTGATGACGCTTGATGTCAGACAGCCACTCGTGTAGCGCCCATTGTACTAGCTTCTCTAAGCCAAGTAGACCCAACCTAGAAAATAACGTTAGATTTTTTGTCTGTATTCAAAATGTTACGAGAGAGGTGAAGAAGTATTTCCTCTGTGGGAGTAAGCTGGCTGAATGAAACTTTGAATTAAGTAATTACATTTATGCCGCAATGTTATTGACTTATGATGATAAATATCATTCCCCTTCTTTTATCTCCAAAGTTGGCAGATCAAAAAATTGCGAAAGGAAATTATGTAGTTGACGGAGGTTTGCGTACAATCAGATAAAAAAAACTATGTTGGGGTCGGCTTCCAGTCTAACTGGATGCAGCTGAATACCAATATTTTACATGGAGCGACTGCCTAAGTGACCTCCACAATCCAGTTACTGTGCCCAGTAACCTTGATTGATACCCCTTGGTAAGACTGGTTATCAGACTTTCGGGCTTCTGGACTACCCGTTAAGACTGTCTAAGATCTGCAAATGACAGCCGGGGCCAACGGCTTAGCGTGCTTTCCGAGGCACGGAGGAGTCGCTCTATGTTACGAACGGTCACCCATCCACAGGCTGACCTGGGAAGGCGAAGGTTTGAAAAAAATAGATCAAAAAATAAATATCGACGTTTTTTTAAAACATAACGATGTGGCAGTTTTCTTGAACTAGTGAACACCAAATAAAATGGAATAATATTATACCACTAAGGTACAAACTTTGATGGATGAGTTCTACCTGCTATTTACCGATACATTTTCTTAATTTACTTACTTGTAGTCAAGTCTCTTGAGCGTGAGCTCGGAGCAGTTGAGTTGTCCCAGCCCCATGAGTAGGCCCGCAACGGGTCCAGCTGACAAGTCCACACGTTTGCCCACGTAGTCCAGACGTATTGGCACTTCCGGGGAGAACACTACGCGTCTGGTGAAAGAAAATGAACCCAGGCGTGAATATAGCAGATCCGAGTTTTGGAAAGAGACGGTCACACGGTATTAATGACAAGGACGTCGCACTATATGCACACTAAAAGCCAATCGGGTAGTGTCCTTAAATTCTGTTTGGTACGATAGTTGGATTACTCAAAAATACTGACATTTATTTTTTCTAATGTCACGTAAACCAAAAATGTGGACGATATAGTGACGTCGAGCCGTGTTACACTTTTTACGTAAAAGTGACGTCACAAGCCCCTTATTCTGAACTTTGATGTGTTATATCTTTGACACTTTTTATTGATATGAGTAAGCAAAAAATACGTGTCCAATATTTTTTGGTAATCTAACTGACAGACCAAACAGACTTATTATATTTTTACCAAGTCACATCCCTATTACTATAACGTTTCTCAATCTGTTATTTAAAACTGCTGCTTCTGATTCACTCTCTCAACAACTCGTTACAGATTGCATACTCGGCCATTGATTGATACAAACAAAGATCGATCTCTAGATTGAGATACGTTATTGCAGTCGTCCGTATGTCTACTACACAAAGTCGAATCTTATATACTGTACACGAAATTTTCGCAAGGGATACAAAGCCCTCCATGAGACGTGTTGTGACGGTGTTTAAGTTCAAACGGGGCGAAAAATTCCAACCTGAAGTAAATAGGAGAGTCGTCGATAGGCTCGGTATCCACTGGTAACTTAGCAACGGGTTTTTCTTGTATGCCCAGCTTCTGGAAGTCTTCTTCCAGTTGAATAAGATTCTCTGAGACCAGACGCTCCGCCTCGTATGTCTCCATTAGCGGCTCATCGTTGCGGATCACTGAAAATGATTACGGGTTTCACTTTAATGTTGCTATGTTTCAAGAATAGGTACAATATATTAGTGATCGAATCAAATCACATGTTAACCTATCCTGTGGTGTCCTAACAAAATAAGGCCTCCAGGAAATAAAACCTCTCAGGCTTAGCTCGTGGGAGGGCAACAAGGCACAGACTGGATCGGATCAAAACTAGGAAATATAGCAAGATATGCATTTAAATATTGCTCCTACCACCCCCTCCACGTAAAATGTTACAATGCTTGTAAATAGGAGTCGAATCACGTCATATCGGATTTGTAACTAACGCCTTCTATTCCGGCTTGGCCAAATTGGCAAGTTTAAAAAATTTAAATTTTTAGAATTGGCGTATAGGTCATGTAAGGATTTAGTCTGATTGGTAAACATTCTACAACATAATTATTGTTCATGATTGTAAGACTATTTACCGGTTTCATTCAAGGACAGCGAGTCGGCGTCCCCGAGCGACGTGGGCGTGGGCGGCGGGTCGCGCAGGTGGCTGGCGATGCTCATGACCGGCGGCCGGTGTGTCGGCGTGGTCTGCCGGGACCCGCTCGACTCCGTCGATAGACCGCCCACGCTTTTTGAGTCGTCATCTGTGTAAATGAATGAAAATGTTGTCAATATTCCGTGGCACATAATCTGATATGTTACAATGCTTTCCCGCGACGCGAAAAGCTGAATTAACATCTAATGGATTTTCATTGCGCACCAAGCATGATGTTAAAGGAGTGAAAGTCAAAAATACCTAATATATATTGCTTTCTTATATTAGGTCTTTACCTATGAAATTGCCGTTCTGCAGTACTGGCCATTTCAAATCAAAATATTTTTTGTTTGGCTAAGAATTCTAATTTCAAATTAATTTTATTTTAAAAACATGGATTTTTTTTTCCAAAAGTAGTCATTTGTTTATTGATTAGTGTTACATTTTCATCGCATTTAAATCTTTTTCGTCATCATGGATACGTTAAAAACTCGAGTAATTATGGAATATGAGTACCGTCGTGGCAGCAACGCGGCACAAGCGGCACGCAACATCAACGACGTTTACGGAGCTAACACTACAAACCAACGCACTACCTGTTATTGGTTTGCTCGCTTCCGTTCTGGAAATTTCGACCTGAAAAATGAACCTCGCGGTCGTCCGAAGACTTTGGTCGACAATGACGAATTAAAGGCGATTGTGGAAGCTGATGATACACAATCTACGGCTGAATTAGCAGCAGCTTTCGACGTTAGCGTCAAAACAATATTGGTCCATTTGCGTCAAATTGGCAAGGTAAAAAAGCTTGACAAATGGGTGCCCCAAGAACTCAATGATCGCCAGCGCGAAGTACGCGTCGAGACGTGCCTTGCACTGCTCAACAGACACACAAATGAAGGAATTTTGAACCGCATTGTTACCTGCGATGAAAAATGGATTCTGTTTGATAACCGCAAGCGCTCAGCAAGTTGGTTGGATCCTGGTTCAGCACCTAAACAATGCCCTAAACGAAAACTTACCCCAAGAAAAGTGATGGTCACTGTTTGGTGGTCTAGCGCCGGTGTGATTCAACACAGCTTCTTACCAAACGGGGTGAGCATTACTGCAGATGTGTACTGTGAAGAATTGAACACAATGATGGAGAAGCTGGCACATCTCCAACCAGCATTGGTCAATCGCTCGTCTCCGCTGCTCCTGCACGACAACGCGCGACCTCATACTGCACAGCAGACGGTCTCCAAGTTGCAAGAACTGGGATTGGAAGCTCTCCGTCATCCGCCCTACTCACCAGACCTTGCGCCTACAGACTACTACTTTTTCCAGAATTTGGATAACTTCTTGGCGGGAAAAAAATTCAATACCCGAGAGGCAGTACAAAATGCCTTTGAAGAATTTGTTGCCTCCCGTCCAGCTGATTTCTTTAAGAAGGGCATCAATAAACTGCCACTGCGTTGGCAAAGATGCATTGATTGCATGGGTGATTACTTCGATTAATACAAATAAAAAATACATGAAAAAAATTCATTTAAATTTTTTCATACAAAACGGCAATTTCATAGGTAAAGACCTATTATTATAAATATTGGCTTTGTATTTTATTACTTTCTTGGTATATTGTTCCTCCCTAGCTAAAGGCTTTTTATTGTTTGACGGGCCGATATCCGCAACTCCACGACTCAGCGCGTATTTTGCGTAACGAAACAGCTACAGCTATTATAGTGAATGTCCGTAGAGGCATCACATCGGGCCCTATCAGAATAAAAGCGCCGGAGTTTTCTTCTTCTAAATATTGCAATATATACTGAGATAAGTGCTTTCTTGGCCTTGCAGCAGTTATTTTAAATTTTTGCATTACACTTGTTAGTTTTAGTTTTTGTCGTTTATATTTCCTGTGAGTTTTCCAAATAAAAAAGTTCTTTCTTTTATCAAGGTGTCATGCTTATGTATCCACATGAAATATGTAAAGCTTCTACACAAACGTACCTGCGGACTCATCAGTGCCTAACTTAGACAAGTATCCGACGAGGAAGGCGAGCGTGTCTTGGTCCAGGTTGAACCACAGCGGCAGGAGGGACACCTTCAGGCAGCACTCCTGTGCTGAAAGCGCGGGGTCGGGCCGGAGATGGACCGCTTTTACTATTAACTGTTACAGGGAAAAATATTTGCTGTCATATGATACAAAATTAGTTTCTTCCTAACGTGTCGATGCCTTTACTTATATGCGACAAAATTAGAGTTTAATTGACAGTAAGATCAATTTTAATTTAATGTAAAAGCGCCAGGGTAACTCACAAAATTCAATTTTTCTTAATCAAAAAGTTATCCGCGACCGTAACAAATAAGTACCTACTTACCGAAATATAATTATTAAAATTATCATCAATACCACTATAAGTTGGAATTGTTCTCAAATGTTAGGATTTCAGGAAATTGTCATTCAATTGGGTAATTCCAACTTGCCGAGTTGAACTTATTGATGGTTTTTTAATGACGAGGTACCCTAGCGCACGCTAAATAGAAAGAGATAAACAACAGATAAATTCGTATTGGGACGTTTCCGAAGAGTGCGGATTGATTTTCTTAAATTAAATGTTGAAAACTAACTATTTCATGGAATATGGCGTGCATTCTTCGTCACTTGGAGAAAAAGTAAGCCAGGACGTTTCTTTGGAATACCTACCATGTGCGCGTTCTTCCTCTCCGGTTCGTCCTTGAGCTTGTATTGACTAAGCAGTTTGTTGATGTCGCTGCACACCAGCTGGTCCAGTACTTCTATCTTGCTAATGGCGAGCGTTTGTCGAGACGCGTGGATGCCGCCAGAAGGGTAGATCTCATATTGGAATTTGACCTGATTAGAAAGTGTATATTTTCTGTTAAATCATCATCCTCTTGCCCTTATCCCAATTTTTCATTTGGGGTCGGCGCAGCATGTCTTCTTCTTCCATACATCTCTATTTCCCGTCATCTCAGAAGTCACCTCCTTCTTAGCCATATCAACTTTCACACAATCCATCCATCATTAAATACAGGGTGCGAATGAAATGGCTGTTGAAGCATGCTTCACATTGGCCGAAATTGTACAAAAAATCTCTTAAATTTACTGATAGACAATGCACAGTCGTAATAGCCGGGTCTAGGAACATAACATTTTGCATGACAGTGCCTTATATACCTATCCCAAGTATCAGAAAGCACTAAGGAAAAATGATGTCAAAATCAACCCCAAAAGTGGTTAAATACGTGAAAGTTTGTCTGGAAAATCATAATGTTTGAAGTAAGAAATTAAATGAAAATGAAATTGGGAACTCATCCCCTTAGACTTCTGAAAAATTTAAATGATTTGCTTCTACAGAATTCCAGTACAAATCAAATTAGCCCTCATTTTCGCCAAGTTCTTGACTTTGACAGATCTTCATGAAACCACCTACCAGATGAAAATTGCAGGACAGGTTCCCATTGAAGCTGAATAGTCCTAATAATGGCTACACTTAGGTAATCCTTATTCCCTAGTACCTTAGAGAGGCACAGCTTGACCCGTGTGTGGTGGTCCCGCAGGGCGCCGCCGCGCGCGCGCAGGTCGCGCAGGTCGCGCAGGCCGCGCGCGGCCGGGCGCACGCGCTCGCTGCCGGCCGCCCAGCGCACGCCGCCCGCGCGGTACGCGGCCGCCACGGCGCGCCCGCTCTCGTACGGCTCGTAGTCCTTGTTGCGTCTGCCGAGTCAAACACATACACACCACATTTCGTAACGAGTTTATTGGCTCTTTTGCTCATTAGACAATTAGACAGTACCGACTGACATCGTACAATATTTTTTGCGGATTAGTGGGAACGCGGTGATAGCACCAATAGGAAAGCTCTATTGGTGCGCGCGAGGTTCATATGATCGGCGCATGAGGTTTAAGTCCGGGACTCGATCGATTTATTGTTAAAAAATTAAGGTACTGTTTTTTTTTGGGGTATCTTGTGCTGACTCACCTCCTTAAATACTGTATACCCGAATGCGTCAACTTTTTACATATTTAAAACATCTTTTATTTAAAGTCCTTTTGCATTGGTGTCCGCTTGCACATTCAAGTGTAGGTAAGGCGTATAAGTGCCTACAGCTCGCGACAACTTCCCGTAATCAGTTCGTCAAGGTCTATAATAATACGTGGCTAGTGGGACATGACGATCCCGCGACGCCCCACCGCTTACACCGGTCCCGCCGTCCGAACGTGTAGTTTTATTTTATTTTAATACCCTTCCTTATGGCATCGAGATTCAATATTATAATAAAGAGAAGAAACTCAAAGTTATCTTCTTATGTTACCAAGCGATTGTAAAAAGTACGTTAATTCCATTCTATAATTAGTTCGATTGTATTTAAAAAAGCACAAAAGGTATGTAACGTATTTTATTTATCTTTCCAGACAGCCCTAGTACTCGGTCAAGCAGCATTGTTATTTTAAGGTCGAGAAAGGACGCAAAGTGATAAAAACTCACGCACGGCGATTAAGTGCAATTGAGCATGCGCGTGGGGGAGAAGTGATTTTGAAGGCTATTATAAAAGCGGCTTTTTCAGGAGTGCATCTTCTGTACGGTAGTACTATTATTTATTCTGTGCTATTGCTGGTTTAGAGATGACCTTGATGTTTTCAATATTTAGCTCAAAACGAATTTATTTATTTATTGCGGAAACAGGCCCTTCAGTCTGCATAATCTATGTTAAATTTAGTGTATCATAAAATGAGGTCTTCGTCAACAAGAAAATACGAAGACTCAATTAAGTTTTTACCTACAGCCTTGGCATGTTTTAACTACTGCAATTTGGGCAATTATCATCATCATCATCATCATCATCAGGCTATACTACTGGACATAGCCCTCTCCTAATGAGCGCCATAGCGCCCTGTCTTCAGCTTGCCGCATCCAGCATCTGCCTGCAGTCTTTCGCAGATCGTCATCCCACCTGGTCAGAGGGCGTCCTACACTATGTTTGCCGAGTAGCGGTCTCCACTCAAGAACACATTTACCGCAGCGGTTGTCGAATTTGGACAATTAATAAAATTAAAATCACTCACTTCACAGTAGTAGGTGATCCTTGTTGTCTGGGCTCCCCTTCAATAGTGACGGTTTTCTTAGCCGGCGCTGAGTCAGCCGGCCGAAAGTCGTTGCCACCGTACATGTTCCACGTCACGCTCATCTCGCATAGCGTATATCTGGGGTGGAAAAGTGGAGTTTCATACAAATCGCCAAGTGATTTTGAACTTTATGTGATGTAACCGTTCACTGACTCTCCTTGAGTTGTCCGGCGCATAAGCTGCAGTACAACACAACAACAATTTATTGGCTACTGAACCAAGTGAAACTGCTGGACTATAACGAAGGAGTGTGGCGTTTAGGAGATTTCCACACAAAAGTACATTATGCTAGTTCATTAGTATCATGGCTTGGGATTTTTCCCAAGCCATCTATAAGGTAGGTATCTATAAGGTAGGTATCTATAGTTTGATTTCGGTGACTTTTCACCGAAATCAAACTATAGATACCTATTGTAAAATAAAACCAGTCTCGACAGTCTGCCGGATACTAGACTACCCAATATAGCAATCCAATAAGAGAAAAAATCTGCGTATCTTTGAAGAAGTTTTCTGCCTTTCTAAGTACTGTCAAAGTCTAATAATTTATTTCGCCTAGACCATAAGAAAGGCTCTTTTGTATGTCAACTTTAAAATAGAAATATCTTAAATGATTCCAGTAGTCCCTTGTAAAGGCCAGTTTCTAATTTTGTATGCATAATTAAAATAATTATATGCGAAGACGATGAACCTACTTCGAATAAAAACCAGTGGTGCATACCAGTAAATAAGATTTAAACTCACTAAAATGTATACAATTACCTTAACATCGGCAATGGGAAGCTCTTAGGCGCCTTCAGAACATCTGTCCTAGCCGCGGGCACGGTGAAGTGGTTGTCGAACATGTACACCGGGCCGGGCCCGATCCAGTTGACGACGGGCTCGTCTAGGTCGTTGTCCAGCGTCGACGCCTGCGTCTCCACGAAACAGTACTCGTCGTCCGTGTTGCCGCCGTCGCTGCTTGATTTGTGCTATTCAAGAAAATGTCATACAAACGCTGAGACACTACAAATTCTGCTGTGGTATTCGAGAGGTCGGTATGTCAGATATATCGCAAACTTAAGCGCTACTGCTGAGTGTTATTGGTTTTTTCCATCTGGAAATGTTTAGCAACAGCCCGGAGCCAGGTTATGTGCCCGGTCACTGGCAACAGGTTCGCCCCCTGTCCCCCTACTGTGTCATCCTACATGGAACTTAAACATTACTAGCGAACTGTGGGTATATAAAAGGGCTTTACGTAGGTGGTTAATTGAGAATCCCTTCTATAATATAAAATGATTCTTTCAATTTAAATCTAATTAATAATGTAATTGTATCTATCTACATCAAAAATTTGCATATCATTATGTTATGATTAAATATGTTAAGCTACTAATATTACCTACCATTTTAAGAACTTTTGTAACCATATTTTACTGCAAATAAATCTTTGACTTTTGACTTTGACTTTGTACTATGGGTACACTTCTGCCTAATCCTTCGGGGAATACAGGCGTGGTGTTATGTTCGTAAACTTTAGCAAAACTATGGAACTTTTTTGTTTATTACATTTCATTATTTTTTCTCGCAACTGCTTTTTCTGACATACCATTTTGATTATCTTATGGCGGTCTTATTACAAAAGGCATGAAGTAAATTGCAATACAGAGCTTATAGTTTTGTTTGCCACAAAACATGCATTTGCACGTTTTTAAATGTCTAATAAGAAACACTATTGTGCCGTAGACAGTGGTTTATTTTTGGAAAAAAGAGTTTCAAAGCCAGCAAGAAAAAAGAAACGCGAAAAACGTAAATTTGTGTTTAACTTTGGTTTAAAATTGAGCTCAAGAAACCTTTGATCATTATGCTGTTCTTCTCATCGCTTTGTCAAAAATCAATTACGTATTATACGCTATACATACCGATTTCCTCTTAGACTTGCGTGGCGTGGTCTTCGGCGTCGAACTAGGATCTCCAAGCTCCTTCGCAACCTGCACGTTAGTCGGCTTGGCTTCCTGCGCCTCTTCATACATGGCCGTCGGCAAGTCTTCCGACTCTATAGATTGAGGTTCTTCTTCTAGTGGTTCGGAGGGTAACCGCTTCATGTTCGACTCGTCCGGGAAGAAAAATATCTCTACTCCTTCTTTTTCGATTGAACTGTGCAGTTCGTCTTCTTCTACTAAAAGAGGAGTTTATTTTAGGGATTTTTTGTGTATTACAGTACACAGTTGGACATCAAAGACTGATCCATCGTCACACCCTGAGTATGACCGATGGGTCGGTCTTAAAAGGTCCAGTGGTATATGAGAACGGCTTAAATGTGTGACTATGGAATGATGAATTGAAGTGTATGAAGCAAATGGAGTATGTAAGAATCTTAGTGTTCTGGAGTTCTGTGGGAATAAGGTGTGTTTGTATTTATATGAGGAATTAAGACTATTTTTGATATACCCAGCAAAATTTCTTCTGGGTATATCAATAATCCACAAAGTTGATAAGGACTTACGTGTTGTATTGGGACTCTCTTTCATAGCTTCCGCCATGAGATCGTTAACTTGTTGAATTTCACTAGGCGATAGTTCTCTTATTTCCTCTATAGGTCTGTCTTCTAGTCCTGAAAATTAATCAAATTTTAATTTTCATGAAATTCACAAATACAGGTTTTGTGAATTTTAAACGTACATAATATGAAGTTCGACTAACTCCGATAAATCTTCCTTTGTAGTATGTTTGTATATTCTTTTCATCTTTTCAGTTTTTACTGTTAAATTATACCGTATTCTAACTTACTTCTTATATTTTACAAGTGAACATTTGTATATTTGGTTGTATGTTTTTCAATCACGCCTCAACGGGTTAGGATAAAATGTGGTACCCGGGTAGAGCGTGTCCTGGATACAAACCTACTAAAGTCTCCAGCGGCTGGTCGGAGCATATGCTGGTGTGGCGGGACGACGGGTCGAAGGGCGTGTGCGCGTCGCCGTCCGACGCCGCGTACGTCAGCAGGCGGCACAGCGCCGACGCCGAGTCCCAGCACGTGTACAGCGTCACCATGTTGTTGGACGCGCTCAGGTCTACTTGCGGCTGCTCGTTAGACTGGAATCAATGCGAAATGTTATGAAAACACGAACTTCTTGTTCGCACGAACTAAAACAACAACAGCACTTGGTTGACATGGAACCTCTTTACAGCCATAAGTTCGACTTTATAGAAAAGTAGATTGAAGCAGAATCATAACCCTTTATTTTTGCATAAAGATAATACCGGAACAATAGCGGCTTAGCTAGATTATTGTAATTTTGATCTATTTATTATTATCATCATGTACGCAAATCGGCCCGTATAACAATACAACAATATTATCATCATGTGCCTAGTCTTTTCCCAACTATGTTGTAGATGGCTTCCAGTCTAACCGGATGCAGCTGAAAACCCACCTGGATCTATTGAATGGTAATAAAAACAAACTAATTAATCGAGATAATAATCTTATTAAAATATTACCAGGGATCCAACAAAGCAGTGTTGGGCGGTCTATACCACGTTTCGAGGGTACGATAACTGGTCCTCTGTTTGTTAAATCATAAAAAGAAACACATTTAAATCATTTTGTAATACTCACACAATTAGCCTTGTCCTCCATCCGTAGCGACAGCTCAAACAGCCCAACATCAACAACACACACGTAATCTTTGATCACGTCGGGCATTTTGTCGTCGTCTTGAGGAACGGCCATGTTTGGCTTAGTGCCGTTCAAATGCATCAGGAATAGTGTACACTCCTGGGCTAAGAACCGGAGGCAGGAGGTGTTGGTAGCTGCTATCAGGTTGCTGGACACGCTGAAGTTGCCCAGGGTCAGTACTGTGCGGATTGGGAGGAACAGTGGCCTGCAAGTTAGCAAATACTTAGATTTAAGGGGTATTTACACGCCCTGAAATTTTAAGCAATTTTAAACGCAAACGCACTCGTAGCTTCGCTTCTGTAAGTATTTCGTTTTTAAGCATATTATTTATGTTGTATTCTATAATATTTTGAACTTAAATTCTAATATGATATACTTTTGAATAATTAGTTTTATCAAGTTGTATTTTGAAGATTGTGAGGAACATACAAAAATTGTTTTATCTATTCGCCTCTGTATCATTGCCTACTCTATGCCAGTACACACATACCTATAGTCAACAGCGCAATCTATAACGTGGACATGTAGCTCTGAGAGAACTGTGGAAGGAGTATATCCGAGCACAGGGTAATCGATCACATCTATAACGTCCATGAGTTGTGTCAGCCAGGCGATGCCCTTGTCGCCTCTGTGACGGAGAGTTGCTTGCTCTATGCCAAGAGCTATGCATATTGTCTGTGGCAAAAAAAAAAATGGTTCTTAAATATGAAGCCGTCCATCCCATGATATCTACAGTTTAGTAATTATAATAATAACGACAAAAGAAACTAAATAGTTGCATTCAATCAAAACAAAAATTATCTTCCTTGCGGCTGTGCTAAATAGGTTTAGTTCAGCAAAAATGCCAGAAAACTAGTGCCTGACGCTGGTTATAGTATAGATGGGTAATTTAATATTGAATTCTGTTTGAATACTCGCTAAAAGACGAGTTCATCAGTTCATGAAGTCGGGAAATCACTAAGTTATACATTCTAACTTTTAAACATACATACATACATTACGAAGTGGAAGGCTATTGCAGAAGTGCTTATGATTGTTGTATATGGGTTTTTAATCGTAATGTCGCTTTATGTTTCGAATTGACTCGAAGGAAATGACAGCTCATTCAAAAGAAATGACGTGAGACGTCATATCTCTAAATAACCTTACAGAATCTTACCTTCAAATTAGGCGTTTCCGAATCGGGGTCTACTTTGAGTGCCAGTGTGAACATGTCCTTCTTCGGCAACCGGTCTTTGATGATGACGCCCTTGCCGGACGGGTAGATCGTACTCTTCAGATGAGACGGCAGGAACATGCCGTACTGACGGAACGGCGGCTTCTCTGACGGTATTGTTAGAAGGGCTAAAAGAAAGTTATTTTTTAGGCGGCAAATTTTACAGTTTTCGGCCATGACAGAGGTGATAAAGATAAAGTCTCTCCACATTAATTAGAACTAAATGTTTTTATTAATTATATAATTGAGGACTCAATCTGCGATCACTTTCTCCAACCATACCGAACGATAAATAAAAGGGTATATTGAGAAAATGGCGAATATCTTTACTATCTTTATTTACTTACGTTGACGACACGGTTGGCGCAGTGGTTGAGCCATCGGCTGCTGCGCCGCGTGTTGTGGGTTCGATCCCCGCACGGAACAAATATTTGTATGATCTACAGGTAATTGTTCCGGGTCTGGCTGTTTGTGTATGTGAGTTTAAATGTTTGTAAACGCACCCACGATACAGGAGAAATTCCTAGTGTGGGGCAACGTTTTTTTTTATATATAAAAAAAAAAAAAATACTTACAATCATGATATAGCGTGGTCCGCTCAGCCCGTAGACACAGCTGGGCTGTCTTCGGGCGCTCGTTGAGCCCACTCACTTGACACATGGCTAAGTTGTGAGCTTCCAGTACTAGCTCACCCATTTGACCTGGTACTACTCTTTTGTTGCTGTCCTGAATGAAACACAAATAATTAATAAACTTCTTGTTATTCTGATGAAATATGAGTCCTGATTTATCAGAAAGAAATGCCCAGGATTGCGATATTTCGGTTTTGACTTTTCAGTAAGTAATCTATTACTTACTAGATACTCTCGTTAGTGTTTTTTTTACGTGCATACACACACATAAAACTAGAGTATGCTTCTATTCCGAAGCCAGAGCAAGTATCGATACTTTTTTACATATTAAGAAGTTACAGTTACAGTACAAGTTTACATATTAAATACTTTATTACAAGAGTTGTTTCTCCAAATGGTTTCAAAAGTATCCTCAACTTACCCTAACAGGAGTATAAATAGTCAAGAGTCCCTTCCCAACTTTGAGAGTGAGACAGAAGTTATGCGAGCCGCTCGTCTCCTGCGTAGGTTTGCTCGCGCCGATGCCTTTGCGCAGCTTGTTGTCGTACGTCGAGTAATAGAGGTTCTCTTCTTCTGATGATGTGCTGTCTGTGTCCGATTCTAGGGGCAACATTCACAGACAAGTCTTTGAATTTAAACAGTATAACATATACAAGATCGTGTTCGTTTAAAATGATTTCTCGCCTTGCAACGAATACAAACATTATGAGCATAAATAAGGTTCATATTCGTATAAAAACATCAATATACGTAGATCAAAACACTGTTTGTACTACTGTTGAAAATCAAAATTTGCGCCACCAAATGGCATTAATACAAGTAGATTAGCAGATTTTAATAACGAAGAAGTCTTTTATCCCATTAACATAACGTTTAATATCGTTTAATAGGTTCGCTTACCATAGCCACTGCCTTTGCACATGCCAAAGGCGGGGTTAAGCGTTGGACAGACGAGCGGGCTGATGTCGAACTGGTCTACGATCTGAGGCTCCCACAGCAGTAGGTCCGAGTTGATGCGATTGTAGATTATCTCATATAGCTGCTTCGATCTGAGGGCGACACAACAGTTTCACAGTTCATTTCGGTCCGCGCAGTGCGTCTTTTAGGGTATTATTAGGGACTTGGGGGTCATATTTAGGGGTATGAGGGTGTAAAGATCCTCATCCACCATTGAAAAGGGAGGATCCTCTGACCAAACGGGTGTCGTGTCTGGTAGGCTACTGCCTGACGGTGGCTGTCGGATTCTTATATGTATGTGTAATGGCTCGGATAACTTTAATATCGCGATGTAGGATACGTCAGATTTAGTTTGCATGTGGCGAGATGTCGCTATTCATACATCTCGAATTAGCCCGTCTTGTAGCCAAAGTCATGATAAGTGAGTAAGTTATCAGAACCCAATATTCCATGACTTCTAGTCGAAATCATAGACGATTCAGGGTTGGCGAAACATAATGATGATTGATATATTTATTTAGGGAGTTTCAACATTTTTTTGTAATCAAAAGAAAAGGTGTAATTTCACGGAAATTTGTAATCATACTCACTCTAGCTGCAAACTGAGGATAGGTAGAATGAATTCAAGATGTATGGACGACAGTTCTATGGAGCTGCTTGTGAATTCTGCCATTTCTTCATCATTTCCTGGCACTATTAGCTCTTCTTCTTGAGCTCCTGCAATCATGTAAAATAAATATACAAAACTTGGCATTCCTCTCAGAGTGTCCATCATTTTATACTGTAAAGTTACTGAGATTAGACAGAAATTATTTTATACAAAGAATTAATCATTGTCCGTAACCTAATTTGAAGAACATATTTTTCTTGCCAAATAATGCATAGGACTTAAAGAATTGGAACATTTAATTTAGGTTTAGTTATTATATTTCACGAAGGCACGTCACAATTTGACCCTTATGGCATTAACATAAAAGTCACACGAGACGCGGTCGCGACTTGCAGCGATTAAACTTGGTATACCTTGATGCGGACTGCTCTCATGCTTCGTAACACTTTGGTGCGCCATCTTCTTCCCGCTGAAGGGACTGGGATGGTTCGGCCGGAGGTTGTTCATCATGTACATAGAGGTAGTCATTGGGTTGATTAGCGCAGGCTCGAAATTGGATGGCTCGTCGTGGAGATTGTCAAATGGGCCTTTTGGTGAAGACCTCGGTTTGAATGTTATTGAAATCCTGAAAATAGAAGGTTAGAGCTATATTATTGGATGCAAAGAAGAAGTCAGTGGTGCCGATTCCCATGTTGACAAGCTAAACTAAATTAAGACTTTCATCTCCTCTCTAATAAAACAAAAAAGGGTCGGACTTTTATAAGAGCTGTCAATTTTAGTTAACGGAAACTTCCAAACAAACTAGGTTGAAATTTTAAAGTCATCTACCAAACACATGGTCAAGTTCCAGGCCTAAACTAATTTGACATCTCTTACTTAGTTCATAACTATCAACGACCTCGTCTCGGACTCTGTCAGAAAGAGATGTAAATTCTCTGATTTAAGTTTAGCTTGTGAACAAAGGGATCAGCAACAGTGTCTAATACGGGAATGTTAAGGCAGAGATGGAGCTATATAGGATGCGTCCGTTTCTCGCACATGACACTTTCCTATACGACTCCGAGTCCGCTTGAACTGCTAATGTCCTATCAGCTGTGACGTAACGGTATAAAGTTAGACAATGCACTGAACAGATAGAGAGAGACAGAGAGAGCTTTCCTTCCTCCAAATATCTTAGTAAGAATTTTGTCTTACGTTGGCAAAGCAGTTGTTGTAACATGTCCACTTAGTATGTTCCCTTCAGTGACGTTGTCATCCATGGTAGTCCTCGCTATGTGTGTACCGGGGAATGTGTCATTTTCCTGCAATGTATAAAAACTTTTTTATAGTACTTACTTAACCAGATCGAGTTATAAAAGTAAAAACATTTTTAAATTAGAATCTGAAGATATTTAACAATTTTTAGAACTATAGACTCAATGTCATAATAAAGTACAAATTTCATTGCAACCAACATTTTTATAGGCCTACTCAAAAATTAACTCACGATGCTAGTACATAATTGAGGAATTGTCTAATATTTGAGGGAGATATTTTTCTAGAGTACAACTTACATAATAATACAAATCCAACGTGGTAGCTCGTAAAGTGACGGTGGTAGGCTGCGGTCTCGCGCTCGGAGTCTGCTGCGAGCTGATGGTGGCGTTCTGGAACTTGAACACGAGGTAGTCGGGGCGCACGCGGCGGAACTCGCGGCTCACACCCGGACGCAGGTCTGCTATTGGGAATCTGCAAATTGTTGCGTATTGAAAGAACTGAAAATGAAATACCGTTTGATGCGCGTGAGCATTTGTCTTTGCATTCTTGGCTATGTAATGTTCTTGCTTTCGGCTGCAAGTGCAGCAACAAACTTTTACTACTTGTTGCAAAATGTAGAGGCCAGCACATGAAGCTATACCGAGCTGACAAATTTTCCGAGTTGAATATGAACCTTATTATTTTGTAACAAAGTTGAAAACCTATCAAAGAAACTTGACAGATTGGGGTAGCTTAATGTAATGGCCTTTGTACTATGTGTATGACAAACTTTACTAGGCAATTAGGACGGAAAGGACAAAGTAGATAAACAGTAAGTATACATGTTATGTCTCATGAAGGCTTGTTGACTTCGAGTGAGTGTGTCTGATGCACGTAAACAATGTTTCTACGTTCGTAAGCTCGTTAGCGCTCAGTATTGGCAGAGACGCTTTCACGCACACAGAAACAATGTGTACATGCATGCATGAGATAGAACTTCTGTAACAGAAAGTGGGTAAGATAAGGCACGTACCTAAGTACAGCGTTAAGGTTGGGACACTGCAGTGACAATGACAGCTGGTTCTGTGAGGACACGGGTGTCGTCGGCGTAGACGCCTTGCTCGTAGAGCCACCGAAGAACGTCGCAGACATACGCTCCATAAGCGTCAGTTCTACGTCCAAGTAGAATGGCGTGCATTTTATACTGGAAAGACAGAAAATTATATTGGGATGAATTCCAGGATTCTTATATAGGTAGTTCTCCAGACCTAATTTCGATCTCGGCGGTCAATTCTCGAGGAGATATTATGGTGAACAAATGTGTACACATGGTTTATCCGACAGGACGTCAACACAACCGTACAGAATACAGTACATGGTGGCGCGCTTTTGTAGGCGGTTATAGAACTCATCAAGCTGGCCTGCTTTGCCATAACAATATCAAAACAGCGATACATATCCGCGTATGTCGACAGATTTAACGATTTTATTCGACTTATTTGACATAAGATGTGGATAGAACAACCGATCCCAAAGATTTAAATTATTAGATCCCTACAGCATCAAAAGATGGTAGCGTTTCTGTTTCGTTTTGCCACCACCGACACACAATATCGGCTGCTATCATGGAAATGTACGTATATACGAGGTGTGTGAGCTCACTCTTCTAAGTGCCTAACCTATTGACATTGATCGCGCAAAGTTAGATCGGTGAGCGCAAATCTGCACTCGATCATTTTCGCCTTTGGTACGACTTTTCAAAGATCTGTGCTTACACCTCAGTCCCGACACTTACACTACGTCAGTGGTAGGGTACACTAGTTTCTTCTCTCCAGACATGCGCACGTATTTGGACGTCTGCTTGAAGTTCACGCGGACGTTAGCACGCGACGTGGACGAGCTGTGTTGGCTGGAACTGTCGTCATAATCTGTAAACAGAAAGTGGGAGTGATAATTTTTCTTCAAGATCGTTTTCACTAAATGAAATAACATATGACCTTTGTAATAATTGATTAAGCTTTTAACCGTCTGAGTTTATATCAGTTTCCATTGCCCCCATTTTATAAATCGTCAATACATTTATAATCTTGCCCATAAATAGACAATTTTGGGTAGACTATAAAGTAAGAACCTTACAATCAAATTGGACAAACAAAATATTTTTGCAGTATAAATACGACTCAGAATGGACACGAATACATAGGTTGGATAAATCCGACATGGGCGGTTAATGGGTTAAAGTAACGTGTCCTGTAAACAGGTTGAAACTTGCTGTACGAGTCATGTATAAGCATAGCACTCGCATCTTCCGATAGTATCGTAAAAATAAAATAACATCGATACTATACGGTATCTTAATACAACAGACTGTAGTGCCACGTAATTCACCTTTGCACTGGAACCGGATCAAGTCAAAGCCTTGCGGCTCGTCGCCGGCGTCAGTGGTGAAGTAGAGACACTCTCTAAGTAGCAGGTGCCTTACAGAAGCCTCGCACATGGTCTGACTACCAATGGACGTCACCTTCTCACTGCCGTCCAGTGATATCTCTGATGTTAATAGCCTGAAGGACAAATCAAAATAATTCATTAAAAATAAAATGTATAATAATAATAATTTCCAGTAAAAATGATAACATATGTTACAAGTACACTCCTGGCTCCCAAACTAGGTTAATAGCCTGTGACTTGGGGACCAGTGATTCCATAAAGGTATACATAGATGATCAAAATATTTCAATAAAACTGATGAGACGAAAGATTTGATGAATGGGTTATAAAAACGCCAACTGGGTTGTGGAGTTCAGTTTGGCAGTCACCCCATCTAAAATTATGCTATTCAGGTGTATCCGGTTAGTTTGGATACCAACCTCAACATCGAAGGGAAAAGTATTGTCTAGGGCCTAGGCGCTCTTTGTTTGTATCCAATCAACGGCCGAGTTCGAGTAATCTATAACTATGAGTGAGAGAGAGGGCGAATCAGAAGCAGCAGTTAAAGATCGCGGATTGAGATGTGTTATTGAAATTGGCCTTAGATCAATATAGAAAAGGCATAAACGACCAGAAACAATTAAATGTTGTTCCAAATGGCTTTAATTATTAGAATTTGAGATCAGTTTCAGGCAACAGGCCTTTAACTCGTTTTATCTTACCTCAAATGGTTCTTTCCAGTATTTCTATCAAGCGCTTCGTTAGCTGCACTGAAGTCGTCCACGATGGAGAACGGATCCAAGCTGTTGTAGAACTTGGAGGACACTTCCTGCATCTTATTGGCGCTGGTCGGCGATATGCAGTCCGAGCCGATCATTGTTGGGATTAGAATATCCTGACAAAAATAAAAAGTATTTTAGTATGTGGTGAATTATTTATTCAGGCTATATTGAACATAGCCATAGGATAAAGAAAGCTGTTAGTACAGTGGCGTAACACAGACACCAACTGGTCAAAAAGCTTCGAAGAGATTGTCTACCTTATGTAGTAGAACGCAGGACACGGATGCGATCCTCAAGCTGACGTGTGACACTTCAGCCGTGGGGTCCCCGTCGATGTGAGGAACTGGAAATATAATAATAAGTTTTGAGTGAACCTCCTTCGGTTTGGGACCTGCTTCACCAGGGAACGACGGAATATAGAATGGAAAGGAATAAGCTACAGTTCTTACAGGTAAATACGACAACAATTTGTATGGAAATGTCTCACACCAACACGCCTTCAATCTTGAAATTGGAATCTATATATTTTGACACAATAAGCAAGAAACAGACAGCGAGACGCAGTCAAATAAATCACTTACTCTTCTTGTTCCTCTTGATCCTGGGTGCAGCAGTGGGCATGTTGACGCTGGAGTTCATGCTAGTGTTCATTGAGCTGACGGAGGATGAAAAACTTTCTGACATCTGGTTGCCTTGCGACGCCATCGGGAGGAACTTCTCGTTCTCAGCCTCTGTGTCTTCTGTTGGGTGTAACGTGTAAAGATTTGATTAAATGTTGTTCGACTTCTCGTCCGCCAGTCAAAATCAAAATTCATTTATTCAAATTATGCTGAGAATCAGCACTTTTTGAACGTCACTTCCTAGTGTTTTTGCTGGGAAGAAGTGGCGGAAAAATCTCCCCAGCAACAAGCATAGAACTTCTTTGTAAATTGGCGTTCAGAATTAGTGGGCTTAAACGGCATCACATAAAGGCTCCTCTACATGTTGGGTCATCTTCAGCCAATGTACGCCAGTTACGTATTCTTAAACTATTATCAAAACATTGACCTACCCTCATTTGCGTGAACTTATTGTGGTGATATTAAAATACTGCGACCAATATTGGCGCATATTAAGCCAACATGTATAGGGAGCATTAAGAACATATTGAGTGACTACAACTCTTACCGTAACTAGGGCCGGACCAGCCGTACATGCCACCGACAGGTTTCGAGTTCTGCCTCTCCAGGTTGCCCAGCAGCTGAGCCTCTATCATCTGGAAGTCGGCCTGTCTCATAGGCTTGCACTGCATGTTCATGCCGCTTGGACGAAGTGGTATGTTGCTAAGAACGTAAAGATCGCAATTGAAGTGGCCCTTTTTCTCAAATATTTTTATAAGTGACCACGTAAGCTGTTATTGTTTTACATTTCTAAACAAATTAATATTTCTCTATTTACATAAAGGAGTATACACAAGCTTAACTTACCTAGTATCCTCCAAATGCGGCTGATTCAGAGCATCAACCAATTCAAGCAACGTATGCAGCTGCCTTGGTGTTATGAACACAATGAAGGAACCGAACAACATCTTAACTTCAACCTTTGGCCCTTCCACCTCTTCAGTGTGCTTCAATTTCAAAGACAACTCCTGCTGGCCAGTCAACTTTGCAAATAATATGGGGTCAGGATGGTTGAGTTTCTCATCTGGAGTCATTTCCCTCGATTCTGTTCGACTTTTTGCTTCAGCTATTATTTCCTTGACCGGATCCGACTCTATAGTCGATATGACACTTCTGGTCTCATAGAAAACATCTGACAAAGTACTTTGGTAGTTCATGTCAGGAGTTTCGACTTGGCTGTCTGTTTTGTCAGCTTGCGAGGACACGGACTTCTCCATGATAAGACTGCGGGCCATGGTGCGCAGCTTCGAAGGGAACTCGTCCGTGTACAGGGTGACTCCATCGAATTTGATCTTTTTGTTGGTGTATGTGGCTACTATGTATGTCTTGGGCTTGTCTGGGTCTGTCACGTCCGGTGTTGGTTCTGACCCGGCCTCGTCGAAGTAGTCGATACTAAAATGGATAGTGACATTGTTAATGTGAAACACCTGAGCCGACAAGGTATGGATAATTAACATGAACGGCGGTTTCTTAAGCGGACAATCTAAGCCAGAAGACGTGATTTATTTATTATTCACTCTAAACTACCATTACAGGTTACTTAACCTAATGCGGTAGCTAGGACAAAGGAACAAATTACTTATATAAAATATTTACAAGTGATGAGTAAAGTACTAATTACATATCTTTCAACATTGACAATGTGCGATTTTTTAAGGTCTAATTGTCATTGCCACATGAGCATCAGTCCGTAAAAATGACCAAAGTAATTATGATGTTTATGCCTTCGTAATAAGGTTTAAAAAATAACTGATATAATATGTACATACATATTGTTAATTTAATTTAATACATTATTTATTATTCTATATAAATGTTAGACAGCCTTGAAAGTACGTTACAATTAGGATTGGCATTCCTACAACAAGATTGGAATCTTGAGATATAAATAACTGTTCTATGTATCAGTTTTGCAAAGTACCTAGCTTGTCTTTGTTATAGTGTCTATGTATTATTATATTAGAATAAAGCCCAACAATGAATAAGTACCTATCGGAAGTATTATTAATATATTCGTCATTTCAGTTCAACAGACAAAACAATGACACGTGCGATAAAATCAAGGCCATTGATTCGTCGCGTTAAGATTATTCTAATCAGACGCCTGAAGAGAGGTCAAATGAATTGACAAGGAAGTACTGCAATGCATACAAGACCAGTGTCATTTACATGGGACCTTTTTCGACTGAGGAGTAGTTCGTGACGTCACTTAAAAAATTTAAGTCCGTTTATCCATACTTAAATATTTCAGGTACTAAAGTTTAAAAGGAATCTTAGTTATATACTCACTTCTTTATATGAACTTCTAGTGCGATGCCTCGGTCGCCGTTTTTGGGCACATGTTCTATTCTTATTTTCGTGTTTTCAAATTTTACTTTTACTCGGCTTAGTACTGAGAAAAATAAAATGCTATTTTTATTATCACAAAAATCGTCTGTTAAGATTTCTTAATAGATAATAGAATAGAAATTACGAGTATAAAGACCTCTTATAAAGATGTAAACAATAACTGTATGTTTGACTGAAGCATGAGATATTCACATTATCAGGTATCCATGATATTTCTAGCTTAATGACTCAAGATGAGGAACCAAACCTTTGGAGGTCATAGTTTCATACTCTGAAAATCTAGCTTTAAGTTAAATGTTAAATCTCTATGCATTAATGCGTTTTATATGATTTCAAAACGCATTAATGCATAGAGATGATGAAACTATCAACTATTTTGTTGCTACATACATACATTAAGTATGATGCTTATTCATGCTCTGTCTACATGCAGAAACTTGAAAAAATACGTTATTTTATTTTTGAACCCATTATTTAATAAATAAAATTAGACTTACTTGAATCAATAGCATGTGCAAACATTTCGATGCCCTCCACAGGATGAGACTCCTGAGGGCCATCTTCTTCCCTCAGACATTCGGCAGCCAGTTGCATGGATGATGACATGGATGACCACATCGACTCCAGCATTGATGACACTGTTTGATAAGAGATAAAAAGAAAATCATTATAATTTAGTAAGTGAGCTGAATTAGCTCAAGTCAATAAAATATATTTACCTATTTATAAAAACCTTTTTTTTAAAACAATCATATTACAATGAATGAACCAAGAAGTACCATATGAAGCTTAATTTTTTTTTTAATCTTGAGGCTTACCATGTAATGTAAGAAATCTAAGAAGTACCCGGATAGTCACGCTTCAAGCTTTAAGAATACCTTAAAGCTGTTTGCCTACACACATTTTATTTAGTACTTTAATTAATTAAAAAGTTAATTAAAAAGATTTTAAGTTCTTGTCCAGATAAAACCTTCAAGACGAAACGCAATGGAGATGTCTTGTTTAGTTGAAGAGTTCCTTTGTCTCCATCACCAGAAGAGCTCCATAGTCCATATTATTGCAATGTCACATTTGTAACCCAAGTTGCATAGATATAAGCCTTAGCTTAATAAAATTGAAAGCTAGAAAATGCTTGAAAAATGGATTGCTAATTTGCCAAATTGTCCCGGAAACACATTTTGAATGATGTAAGTTAAGGTAAAATGCAGGTAATTATATGCCTGTAAACTTTGTTATTTAAGTATGCGTTTCAGGTGACACTACATTCATTATTGCAGGATTATGACATGCGCGATTTTAATTGTAATTATCGTTCTTCTAAATCAAAGTCAAACACACTTTAGCCTGATTGAGAAACAAAGATTGTATCCCACATTACTATTTAATTAACTAGAAGCAGTTATTTTTAATTACAAGATTTGGTAATAGAGTATTAGGTATGTACAAACTCTATGTAACATCCTTTACATTAAGTATGTAATGTAGACTATTGTTCTTGACTTTGAGCACTATGTAATTAATTCAAGCTTACTATTTGCTAACAATACTGTCACATTAAAGAGGAAGGTTATTTTATCAATAGTGTTTCATGAATCCTTTAGCATTTTGATAGAAATTGAAGGACTCTTCAAGGTGAATCATAATATCTAAGTTCTCTACAACATTTACTTAGCTTAGAAATGAGTTCAAAACATTAAGCATTTTTAATAGTCACGTACTTTGCTAATTTCAAAGACCTTGTTTTGATTAGTAATGTATAAACATTAGCAGCAGTTATGCATAAATTACCTGGTTCGGCCCGCACTTTCGGCTGCACGGTAAGTGATAAGCCATTAACTTTGACAATAGAGTCATCTTTGAACAGTGTGGACCACGGGATAGTGACAGTGATCTCTTTCATATGCCCGTCCACTATTTCCAACGGCCAGTTCTGGGCATCTCCAAGCTCGTTGAGTGCCTTAAACAGATTTGATAATAATTTAATTTTTAAATTGTAGCCGGAAGCTTATGTAAGACTAAGCTCATATACAAATGGAAAATGACCTGTTATTTAAATCATTGTTGGGTGGTGGTCCTACATTCTTCATATTATTTTTCTCCTGAGCTATGTTATGCACTCGTATCTATAAATGTCAATTGTAAAATTTACGAAACAAACTAGAATTCAATAGAGTTTTCTTTGTTTTTGGTACATGCAACTTTATTCAGTTACAAATTGCTTTACACTACTATTATCATACCAATATAGTCTGGAACATTAGATCGACAGTGCGACCGTAATCAAAGGAATTAGATAAGGTACTTAAAATTCAGAATGTATAAACAACTTAAGATCTGAAATGACAATTCCTTCATTAATTAAAAATACAGTGATAAGAATAAAAAGGCGTATTACTTAAGTCAAAGTGACGAAACGTGATCACGATCTAAGGTGTCCTTTGTTTGAAATTCATGAATAACACGTGCTGTTCCGTATTGCGCATATTTTATTGGCAAGTAAGTGCAAACGTTTATATGATAACACCGATTTGTAACCAACCTATTTATCATACTATATTAGAGGAAATGGAGCAATATAATAAAATAAACTCACATCGCAGTCAAGGCTAACATCGCAAACTGTACCAGTACCATTGTACAGGTCCACACTCAGCTGATCTAAAGTCAGTTTCTCTTCAAGGAAATTACCAAGATACCGTTGTAGCAGATACCTGCAGGCTCTTTTTTTAATACTTTCGGACCATGGTAGATACCACAACATCTTCAGAACTTTTTAAAGAGCATCACACTGAGAATTTTTATTTTTGTGCGTAATGACTATTGTGATTTACGTGTGCGATTGACTCGCGAACGTAAATAAACATAACGTTCCGTTCCATTCAGCTACCTGTCAGCTACTCAGTTTTTGATATTGAAGAACCGGTTTGTCTATGGGATACTGTCAAAATGACAGCAGCATAGCTTTAGAGAAGTTATGTATGTAAGTGCGAGAGAGATATCAAAGAATGTTTGGATACATTTCATACATTGTTAGAATTTCCTTGTAATGCTGGGACCACACCTGCGTTTACCGTCAATTTCGCGAAACAATGAGTGCCAATGCCAAAGCTTCGCATGTTTTTCTAGCTACAAAGTGATTCGGTTCGCTTGGAATAGTCGGGTCAAAGGAACAAAATAGTTCGACTTTTACTAAACATTGAGTACCTACTATATATTTAGTTAAGGCGAATGCGTAAAGGTAGCTCGCGAAATTTCCAGTTTAGGATTTTGGGTTTATTTCCGGGTTAGTTTCCAGTTTAGTTTTCCTAGTACAGGTTGTTTGTTATTAAAAAGTTTTACACGAACGCCCGTCCGCCATCCATCTGAATCACACCTTTACACTTTTTACAGCCTTAGTGAATAACGCCACATGCATTCTTTTTTGGATAGTGCCAAGTTATTTATTTGGATAGTGCAGTTTTCGAAGAAAAATATTTTTAGTTTCACATTGATTCCCAAAACGCTTTTAAATGCACATTATGATATTTGGTATGCAGATTTGTGCTTCTACTGAGAAAATACTGAAGGCGAAATCCAATACCGAACACTATGTGTGTATGCCTCAGCTGGGAATCGAACCCGATCAAGGACCTTTTTTAGTTTTTAACTTAAAATATCACTGGGTTTTTTCCAGTCACAGTCAAAAGTCTTGTTTTTTACAGCTTAACCTGAAAAGTTATTGTTTAGTGAGTGAAGAACAGAAAGGATAAGAAAAACTTTTTTTTGTCAATTATTTTAATCTCTCCACAGAAGTTAGGTACATAGCTGTAAATGTAGCAACGTACTACTCGTAGCATGCCTAGATGTGATAATAATTGTAGAAGTGTATGTAGCCTAGGTACCTACTATAGGCCACACGTCTGTGGTAACAGTTAGACATTAAGCTGGCCTAGCATAGTATGTAGTTCTAAAAAAACGCGCGGCCAGCTTATACCGGTTTTGTTTATTACATAAGTTTTACTGCTTAACATTCAGTTACTTTCTAGGTCCGATATGTTCAATGTGAAGGAAAGGCATATAATTATTCGACGTGTTCCCTTTATTTGAATGCGTAATTTCATTTGATTCTCTTTCTCGGTAGCAGGTATAAATATGGAGGGAATAGACTACAAAATTAATATTCATTGGCAGAAATAACGTTGCTGCGAACTCTGAACGGCCGACACCATGCTCAGAATACGCATAACTGCTGGTGTTGTTAATTACTAGCTCAATTTCGACTCTTGATACTTTGTAGTGGGCTGGAAGGAAAATAAATAGTTATTAATATCTGCTTATTCTTTATTCAGCCCATTGCGATGCTACTATTTAAAACCAGAGGGTTTTAAATAGTAGTGATTATTGGAATGTTCCAATTACTGGATTATAGAGAAAAAATCATAACGAATATAATAAAGCATTTCATAGAAAGAAGATATAATGTATTCAATTAACATGTAATTACATAGTTTTAAAATAATCCTTAGTCCTCCCTAGTAGTCCTTGCTTAAAAACCTCTTCTTACCTTTAATTTACCTTTAATTATAATACGAGTATCTTTGGCAGATATGCCGTTTTCTTCTACCCATGTTATGTATTGAAACTATTAAATGTTTCATCTGGTTTAACTCTAACAGTTGTAGTAGTTGGTAAACCAAAAATAAAGGCTTTACTACTACTATTATTTGTAAATATTATATTTATTTTATTTTATACCAGTAGTATTTATCTATCCAAATTTCCTAATACTCAAAACCAGAAATTAATTAAGGTTTCATTAGAATATTTCATTTTTTTTAAACGTTACAAAGTAATCATCTTGTACACCCCTATAGTTAAAATGATCCCCCATTCCAAGTAAACAAATATTTTTCCGAAGAAAAAATGCAATAATGAAATATATTCTTTATTTAAAATAGTCATATATCTTACTCATGTTAATTTTTTAGTTTAGTACGATGTATAACATTTATGAATGAAAAACGAAAATATTTTTTCTCTCCTATTAAATTAAACGCTTTTTGGCAGGTGCTTTGTTGCATATATCACAAATAAATTCCCCAGCGTCATCAACCTCTTTTCCGGCACATGCTTCATGCCCCCATTTTCCACATACACAACATTTTATCCATCCTTCACCCTTGGTGCTGTACGAAGTTTTCAGCCTTTTATTCGATTTCCCTTAACCTACTCCTTTGCCTTTCTGTGGCTGCTAGGTGCAGTAATTTTCTGTTATTGTTTTTGTTTTTCTGTTTTTTTTAATTTCCATTTTCATCCTTTAAATAATTCTTGTGCGGTGTGCTAGTTAAAACAGTTGCATGAGTGGTTTTCCATTTCAGCTTCATTCTTTTGCCCACAATTTGTGGCAAAGGTTTCAATGTAGCAGGTGTAATGACAAAATTGCCAAGGTAAGGTGTAAGGCGTAATCATCAAGCGATGTCTCACTGTGGTCAACTAGATGGCGTCAGTGATTTCAGCACAAACACAAAGGACCATCTTACCCCAAGGGATCAACTCGTACTACTTTCCCTATACAGTACCTACCAGCCTACTCGTCCATTGAAATAGTCTATTAGGTAAAAGTGTTAGAGCAGATTTCATAAATTATAACCAGGCTTAATTCTATAATGTTATAGGAAATCCTCTAAATAATAAAAATATTACTAACCATTACCGCTTTTGTAAGAAATATCTAAAACTCTGTTGATCGTAATTTTCCCCCATATTCTTTGATCGACGAAGATTTTCTTTTCTGTAAAGAGGTTACGAGTATGTTCATTTTATGAGTCAGTTAAGTAGTCATTCCTGTAAGAATTAATGCCTAGTATTCTCCCATCCGCGGTAGCGAGACTGTCCCACTTATATAGTGTCCTACTTTGGCAAAATAAAACTTTCGGCACAACTAATTGTCGTTTATAATTATTTGATTGTTTTCGGTGGGAATCCTTCAGCAAGCGGCCGGGCTTTGGAAGCAGGGAGTATGGGATTCTTACCTCACTAAAACCACCCCGGTCACTATCAGCAGAGTCTGTAGAGTCTCCCCTAAGCTATAATTGAATACTACATCTAATGTCTGCCTGGCAGTTAAGTTACGCTCAAGTCAAAAGAGTGTTTTCTCTAAAATAAAATATGGACATAAATAAATATTTGGCTATTACGAATGCATATGTAATATACCAGTCCATCAGACTACAAAATTAGCTGCTGCTGCTACTATATATTTTTACTGTTGAACATTTTCATAACTTCTGTTTTATTTTTAAATCGATTACAATGAAGGTGTCCCGCTCTGAGAGAAAACAATAATAGTCACATGTCGACCTTTATTTTGCCTTCCCGCCCATTTTCTTTTTATTTTAGTCAGTCAGTTATGAAATAAATTAGCAGACCTTACCTTTACAAAAGCCCAACGACATCAAGATTTTATAGTATATTGTCCCAACGGCTTCTATCTTTCTGCTAAATTTGTATTCTTTAGAGTTTTGGACCAAGATAAGAACAAAAACAAGGGTTAGATGAAATAAATAAATAAACTTTTTAACGTACATATTGAAAACAAATACCTACGACTAACAAGCGACTAAGCCCGATGCTAGGCTAGCAAGAACAGGCTCGTGTAGGTACCTACAGAGGGTATAAGTAATTTAACTATCAAGTGTCTCTGTTATGAAAACAACACCAAGCATTTAAACAACAGAAATTCCTTCTAATATCTGTGATATAAACCTATTGTTCAGTTCAAAGCAACTGATATGTTTAAAGGATAAAATGGATCTTATCGAGATACTTACTGCTTTCTCAGAAATAGCCACTACACAACACAAAAAGGCGATACTACCTACTTGTGGCAAACACAGTGCGTCATACACTAAAACGGGGTGAATTGAAAAGCCGGGATTCAATCGTTGATTCAACATTATTAATTACTGACAAGGTGTTGATATTAATCATTTCAATTCCTTAAAAAAAATAAAAGTCCTTGTAGTAACAAACATTGTTAAACTAACGCGAAAATGCCCTTTAAAGTTTTGTTTCTACTCACCCCTGCGTTTCTATTCACCCCGTTTTACGGTACTCCATTTACCCCGTTTAACGGTACTCCATTTATATGATAAATGGAGTATGACGCAGGTTAGAAAAATAACTTCCAAATATCGATAGTTAATGTGTTCAATTGCTAAAATACATTTTATTGTTAAAATGTACATTCGAGTATATGCAAATAGTACCTAAACAGAATATATTGCTTTGCATTAATCGTGAAATCACGGAGCTTATAAAACGCTGATATAGAAATAACGACGATGTTACAACGATTTTTTCCCAATGTTATTATTATACATACATAGGATATTATCTTGTTTTTATTTATTCAAAACGATACAACGATTAATATATGAAGAAATAATATAAATAATCACAGGGAATCGAAAAAATCATCCACCTCACTGTCAACGGGAAAAGTGCCCAGAAGGCTGGCAGCATTGCCACGTTGAATGGCAATGCTGATTCTTTGGCCAAAAAAAAGCCCAGCCCTCTGGTCACGTGAAGAATAGGTAGGCACATGAACTCACTCTTTTACCATGGAGGTAGACAGAAACTACAGAACGCCACCTGTTATGATCTGTTATTATAAATGGATCAGTAATCGGGTTGTAGGGGATTCACAGTGTATCCTTACCTACGTTATTTATTCAACGACACCGTCGTTGGTTAGACATGAACATGCAATCAGCAGCGCCCAACTATGAAAGGTTTGGTTGGTTTCAGGTTGGTTGAAGTGGTTGGTTGAAGTTTCAGTTATATTTCTTGTAAAGATATTATTAAATTATCAGGGCAATAAAAGTGTCAGGAATACTTTAAATAACTTTTTTATTATGTACAATAAAACCGGCGTAAAGTATTATGATTTACCAATTAGACAACACATAACGAGCTCCTGCGGCGATGCCAGCCCAGGTCTCTGTCACAATCTGTTCGATGTATTCTTCAGGTACTTCGAAAAGGTATTCGTAGCCGGGTAGCTCGAGGGTGTACGTGAGAGGGATGCCGGCAGCCCTGGTCCAGTCCCGAGAGGTACCGGTCGTGTAGTACAGAACGTTGGCGGCGTTACCCACAATGTATCTGTCAGCCTTGTCTAATGCCAGTGCATCTATAGCTGTTGCCATTTGGATGCCGGCAAGGTGAAGAATCAGTCCGTTTGATGGTAAAGTTCCTGAAAATTAAAAAAAAAATGTTGAATGTGTGGAGCAAACTGCAACTGACGTGTTTGTGTTAAAGTTATTTATTCCAAAAACACATATTATTTGTTTGGACATGTGAATGACAAAGTGTCATAAAAGTGAAAGAACGAAGGGAACCAACCAAAACGACGATATGATATTAAATGATTATCAAAATAATTCCTTACCATTGTTACCCCAAGCGTACAGGAACATGTTTCCATAGCTGTGCAGAGATATGTAGAGGGAAGTCCTCTCAATGTTTGACAGAACGGCGGTTCTTATGATCCTAGTCTCAGGCTCGGAGAAAGCGGAGGGACCTTCATAGATGATGGAGCAAGGATTACTGCTATCCGGGGAGGTGCCAAAGTAGTGGTCAAAGTTGCGGTTGCCATCTACTCCAGGGCATTCGTCGGCTCCCTCATGCGCCTTTGAGCGAGTTTTACGCCACAAACGGTCCTGTGTATTGATAAGCATCGAATTGACTTGGAAGTATGTAGGTACTTGGAATAAATACCTAGGTCTATAATTGATCCTTTAATGTACGGGGACTTTACAAACACCCAACGGAATAATATTAGATAGACTGTGAATAAATTTAATATAAGCAATGATCTATCAGATGAATGTTGTTACTAGAACACAAGCATCGCAAGCCTGAAAATATTAACGGTAGAGCCACAGACAGCCCCGTGAAACTAAAATACGCGAAGTTCAGATAAAAGTAAACTCCTATCGTTGCTTCCGATTCTCATTAATGAAATGCTAACTAATGAATGAGCAATGTCAATGTAAAGGCTTTAGCAGTGGCATTGGCCGTAACCACATGTAGCAAACAGGTCAATGGTCAAATGAATAAAGACATTACGAATACGGAATAGCGTCTTTCTCATAAAAACTTTAGCCACTACATGAATATAAATGGAGCCTAAAAGGGACATTTTGTTAATAGAGCGCCCAATTATATGCACGGAAGATGCTGATGTGGGTCGCATGTGGTCATAAGGACCTACGTGTTTTCTGTCTTGCACCAACCATGAACTATCAAGACACTTTCGAGAAACTACAATTAGTAGCGTAGCAGTACTTCAGTGTTTCCGTTGCCTACCTACCAACTTTCCAGAAGAATTCGTAATATATATAATAGTAAGCTTTTCAAGTTGACATTAGTTTAATTGGTTCTAACATTCATTTTCTTGGGCAGAACACACTCACAAAACTTTGGATTCTTTCAAAAAACTTGACTAAGAGTTATGGTGGTGCGGACTTACCTCGTCCATTGAGTACTCGTATCCATCAGGATTAGCTAGAGGAATGATGATCCAGTCGATTCCGTCAGCCAGATCGGTGGCTTCCTTCACGAGCTGGTCGATGATGTAGATAGCAACGGGAGTGGTGACCCATTCTCTGGCGTGAACCATAGCATCGATCACGATAACTGGCTTCCGCTGTTCGAAGCGGGTCGACGAAATCCTCACGTACTTGATCTGTCGACCTTCGTAGCTCAGACCTGCGTTGATCACGGTTACGAGGTCAGGATATTCTTCTGCCAGTTTATCCAAGTATTCGTTGATCTAGAATAATGCGTTTATATTGAAACCTTTTTTTAAGATACACAAAAACGTATGATGGATATTATGGATAAAAATTTTTTGCTTGGGTTGAATAATAATACGAATTGGTCAGTCCGTGCTGAGTATATCGTACTTGTATTATATATATGTGGACAGGTAATACTAACTTCATCGTGTCTGTAATAAGTGTCCCAGGAAATCGACTTTCCGCTTCGCTTGGCTGCAGCTTTCCTTGATTGTATTTGAGCTTCTTCTTTACGGAAAATTCTAAAATAATTTTAGCATTTAATTTTGGGATTTAATCAAGAAAATGTAAATGAATAGTATTATTTATAAAAGATTCACTGAAAAGACGAATAACAGGGCAAAAGAACGGTACCTTCTGCTAAAAGTAATTACTACCAGGCTGTGCATTACAACTTAAGTTCATACTTCTATGATATTTATTAACAGTTTTCACTTACTCTGCGAGATTGTCGGCAATTTTCGTGTATGCCATGTCTCTCTCGTTGAAGTACTGAAGCCATTGCTGCTTCTCTTCTGGAGACAGCCTGACAACAGCCTCGAGTTTTCCTGACGAGCTCCTTGCAGCGGGCGTGGCAGACAGAATGTCGAGACTTGCTTCTATCTCCCTGATCTGTTCACCAAGACCAGACACGCGATACAACTGGTGGCTGAAAATGAAGGAATCTGATAATTTCATGGCCAGTGTCTGCACCACCTACATTGCGATTCTATAGTAATTGATAGACGTGGACGTCAATTGGAAATCGATCCTGGGATATTAATTATCTTCAATTTTTAATAGGATAGGATATTCTTGGTAATTTGCCATATGTAAAAGTTTTGGCAATTAAGGAATAATCATGCATGATACGTTAACCGATTTCAAGGTTGCTACAGAACGGGTTATTTTGTTCGTATAATCCCAGACTCGTCGTGACATCGTGACTTTTCAATCATAAAAAGCAAACAACCATTCATTTGGTGCGGAAGTTCAAAAAGTGAGCTACAGCAATGTTACTGTAAAAATTGTGTGACCGTTTTGTTTGTGTATGGTAGAGATTGTTGCGTTGGATTTCGAGTTGAAGTTCAAAGTCATTAGCAAAGAACTCACAACCTGTAACTAGGTATAATAAAAAATAACCACTTACCCTTCATATCTTTCGTGACCTCCTAGGACGAAGGAGGCCACACACAGGAGTACACAGATCACCGACCAAGTCATTTTGCCCACTGCACGTGTGCCAACAGGGCGGTAATCTTATAGCCTTCGATTAGGGATAATCCTTTGATAATATACATACTTTTATATCTAGACGGTTAAAGCTGTAAATTTTGTTGATGTTGAATGCTACCGACTTGAACGGATGATAACAGTGTTATCATACCGCAATAAAATGATTGAAGGTACTTACATAAAGTATTTCAAAAAAGTTTTTGTACCTAACCTAACATATGCACCAAGTCTATTTATAGTACCTGCTGACAGGAAATAGGCTTTATATTTATTAGCAATAGCCATGCGTAAATATCATCAGAGATCCTAGTGACGTACATAAAATGAAACGGTTTTAATACTGACAATACTCGTGTTGTTGCTTTATTTTCGTTGCCCCCGGTAATCCGACAGATTACATAAGCATGCATTACCTACATTAGTGAGGATTTGCTAAAATGATGTTGGTGTATGTACCTACATTCGAACAGTGATAGGCATGTCGGATTAGATGGGGGCCGGATTACCGGGGGTCCACTGTATTAAAATAAAATAAATAAATAATAAATAATGCTGGACAATCCACACAGCATCATCTAGCCCCAAGCTAAGCAGAGCTTGTGTTATGGGTACTAGATGAGTGATATACTTAATACAATACATTACATACATAGATATTTTTTATTATACATAGCAAATACCCAGAACACCCGGAACAAATATTTGTAGATCGTACAAACATTTGTCCCGAGGCGGGAATCGAACCCGCAACCTCTTGCGTTGCAGGCGGACCTTTGCCCGCTGCGCCACACAGGTCGTCATTAAGATTGTAAGACAGCGTTTTGAAGGAAAGAAAAGAAGAATAAAAGGAAAACACTTAATTGGGACACGTCCAGGAAATAAAAATGATGTAAACTAAAAGTAACAAGGCATAAAAGGAAAAAAAAACAACCTTTGCGAGGCTAAAAAGGTTAATAAAAAGTGAAAAATAATTTAAACCAAAATGCTACAGGATCTTATTTTCTGTTATCAATTCAAAAATCGTTAAAATAATTTACGAGTACGTCACGATTACCTAAGACAAGCGTTCGTGTAAGGACTTCTGGTCTAAGAAGTAGAAGAAGAGAATAGTACCTAAAGATCTTTATAAATTAATTGTTCTGGGAAATAATCGGCTACCCTTACACTCCTGCTGCGGAGCGTTTTAGTGTCCAGTTTTCCAACAACCAGTTTCCAACAATAGATCAATGATAGAGAAACTTCAAACTTCGCAACAGTTTCCTCTTGCGTCATCCCATCTTCCTAGATCGGTGTGCTGCGCTGTCTCTGAGAACCTCAAGCGGCGATAGTTATAATTTTGAGCCGATCTCGGTTGAAAGTTGATACTAATCAAAGAGATCTTGTAACGTTTGATTGATGCTTCCGTGACCCCAGGGATAGCTTGTACTTTATTATTTATTTAATACTTTAAGCACACAAATGTACAGAGGCGGACTTAATGTCGTAGGCATTTTCTACCAGTCAACCTACTTTGGCCAGAGGTACCATACTTACAATGAAGCAATATCGCCAGGCTTTTGGGATCTTCGCCATTTGACAGCGATGCGGAAGAATTATTCGACGCCATATTTAGTTTAGTATTAGGTTCAGTAGTAATGATAATTTATTGTGTGTGTTTTGTAATCGTTTTTAAGTTAAATTCATACATAGCAGTCTCAAATAGATTTTTATCAATTCCCGACTGAATCTACCAGAAAAAAAAACCAGAGGAAGGAGTGAACATAATATTGCATTTATGGTTAAAAGTTTTTATTTACCCATTGTGCTAAAATTATTGAGCTGGCTATCGTCGATCGTATAGCCTCGGTTCTCTCAGTTCTTAAGTTTTTCTGTGTAATCGATCCAGAACTCCTACATCAGGACGAATTTTCAAGAACACTTGTGATCTACCTACGCTCGTATGTATTTGATTACGTTTCCGAAAGTCTAAAACTTCTCGGGAAAGGTAGGCTAAGTTACTGCAACTTATGTACTAATAGCCAAAAGTAAATCTGACTTATCCGAGGTGAGGTGCTGAAATGTTCAGTTCTAACCTTTAGTAATTCGGCCAAGATCGCGTACTGCTGTTATTCTGTATGATTTGTTCAAAGGAAGACGTAATCTATAAGAGACATGGAGGTGCTAAAATTGTCGAGCTCTATAATAAGACATGGAAACCTACAACATCACCTGAGAGATGGTGATCCCCTAATTAAAATTGTATCATTTGTTGGGAAAATTGATAACCAACCGACATTATATTGGGGGCCACATAATTTATAGGCAGATAGAGTTTTATTGTAATTATCTTTATAACAGTAAAGTTACGTCGTAAAGATTGGTTGCTTCAATAAGACTGATTTTCTAGAATCCTCTATTTAACACTGTTTTTGAATTGAGATTTAGGTAGTTACAAAATTAGTGCCTACATAAGCGGAATTGACGCCACAAGTTATTCTCCACCAGTCAACCTTTGGGTTTAATGGACATTATAATGGGTGTAAAAAAAAAAATAATGTAACCATTATGACCAACAACAATGAATATATTCGGTTGAAAAGCATTTTTTTATATTTTATATTCATTTTACGGAATCCAACAAAAGGCGTTTCGTGATCGTGTCTTAGGATACTGTCATGTCCATATGTAGATGAAATCTGCAAATACGGATGTTTTTTTAGTATTTTACGTCAGGAAAGAAGGTCAGCAGTTACCTCAGTGATTGTCGAACTAACTCAGGACCTTAGCCCTAATTTTTCCTCTAATCGGTTATTTAATCTTGGTTGTTAATGTATCGACGGCTTTGTACAAAACTATCTCATACCTAATCAAACGCTTATCATGCGTATGAATCTGTAGAAATTAAACAACAACAATATACAATAAATTAATTTATTTTAACAAAAATATTTACTTATACAATACTGTTTGATTCACAATTTACTATTACTAAATAAACTTACATGTAAATGATCAAATTTTGTGTTTCGCTACACACTTCCAGTATATTCTCTTTAAGGTGCTTTTAAAACCTGAATGTCTCCATGCATAGATTATAGGATCACAAAGACTATTACACACTCCTAACAAATAAAGAGGTCCTAAAGTTAATATTTCTAGAGGAATACATTCATAACCATTCTTCATGATATCACACTTCACATACATAATAACTGCCACATAGTAAGGGGCCCATGTGAACAGAAAGCACAAAGTTACAATAAGGACAGTTTTCACTGCCTTCAATTTACTCGGATGTGAAGTTGATCTGCTTCTACAGCATCCAAATCTTCTTCCTTCTCTACTAGTATCACTTGTTTGAGTCTGAGTTTCACTGTCAAACTTGCGCATTTCAATATTGTTTCCATTTTCAAAAGATTCAGGTATACATATAACGGCAGTTGAAGAGGACAAATCCTCGAGGTAGCCTTTATTTGTATAACTGCTTTCCTTAAACTCTCTAATTTTGTCAACGGCTTTGACGGCGCTGCGTAGAATGAGTATGTACAGTATGCAGACCATGATGATAACTGAGAGGACTACGATGGATAGAACGAGGAGTAGGGCTGAAGGGAAGACGGCGATGTACCAGCACCTGTAGTCTGTGAACGTCCGGCCTGTCCACCCCATCGCTGGTAATGTTGATATAAATATACCTGTATAGATGGCAAATGGAAGAATGAGGATTGGCATTTTTGGTCTTCAGAACTTTTTATTTAATTAATGGAAATCAGACTTACAAATACGTATTTGCATTTAGATAACAAACAACCGTTGAGAGTAACTTACGAATTATCTTAAATCATTGATCCACAAAACGTAGAGTCACAGCCTCAATGTAATTTTTTTGAATAAAATGAAAAGGGTTTTATACTTATATGGCACTGAAAATTACGATATCATTTACAGGATATTCATGGGTATTAAAAGTACATCAACTTACACGTGTTTAAAGTAGCCGGTAAACAAAAGTGCGTATATTTAGCGGTTCTGGATAGTTACAATAATAACAGATACTATGTTAAACTAGATTACGTTATCACAAACATATATTTAAAACAATAACTACTTAAATATTAGATAAGCAACAGGACTGTGTCTAATCACTATTACAAGACACAATACTTACATAGAGAGCTTGTTGATATGTCATGGATTCCATAAAAACAGTAAAGTCCTTATTTAAAATATAAAATGACTTCGCTATCTACTAATCCTACAAATATGATTTAGTACAAATACTCGGTAATAATTTCTCACGGATTTCTGAAAGCCTTTATGCCACCACGCGTAGATCAAGGGGTTAAGTATGCTGTTCAAAAAGGCTAAGGCTGCCAAAGGACCACCTAGTAAGGTCCTAATGTACATGCACCTTGGGTTCGTCAACTTTTCTTCACAGAACACAAATGCGGTGACAGTAATGAAAAATGGCATCCAGGTAAATAGGAAACTTCCAGAAGTCAGCATGACTATAGTAATTGCCCTCCACTTATTTGGTTCTTTCGGTTTCCGAGTAATAGCATTTATGTTGCAAATTTTCTTTACCTGATTTTGGAACCTTGAACTTTTAGGAGCCGGCATTGAGAGATTAGGACTGGAGGCTTGAGAGTCAACAGTACAAATACTAAACATCGACTCGCTTTGAGGTTTACTTTGATTGCCAATATTTTTAAAGTTATTTGCTGTCTTCGTTTGAGCAAGATTGAGGTCATGGTTGCTTTTAGATTTAGTCTTTAAGGTCGGTTTTACTATAACTTCGTCTTCGTTCCCATAATAATTATTATTATAGGAGAGACTTTTAGTTAACCTGGGCGTTGATGTGTTTTCAGGAATCTCAATCGATTGAGTGCTAGGCGTTTTGCTAACGGTACCCCGAGAAATTCTCAATTTTGAATGTTCTCTATCTTCATGTGGTTTCACATTATTTGACGTTTTGTTTAAGACATTTACTGTTTTTAAAGCTCGTACTAATATTATTGAATACAGGATGAGGACTGCCATAATTGGCACAATACTGAGAAAAGAATTTATAAGTATTAGGGCACCAGGAAATAGTGCGACGTAGTAACACCGAGTGAGGATCAACTCTGAATTAGTCCATCCAGTAGCTGGCATGAATCCAAGCGTTATACCTGGAATAATTGTTAAACACAAACATATAATAACACACATTTACAACTACTGAGTTAAATACGAGTACAATGTTTCCCACTGCGGGTGTGCTATTTGTCACTAATATTACCACTAACTGTATATAGATAAATAGTCAACAGATGCTGCCAACATTGAACGAATTAAAAGATTGTGATATTATATTATTTTACATTGTTTTTGCAAATTGTCTTTCAAAGAAAAAGTTAAGAAAATAAATCAATTTGTTTTGCAGCTTGAAGCTTGCCATTAAAGTTATGAAAGTTGTTATTGAAGTTATAAAAAAAAGCGTCAACACATTATATAATGTTCATATTTTTTAAAGCCATTGTTAAACATAAAGCAGTTTAAAATTGAACAGTTCCTCACCGATCATCCAAATGCAAAGAATGCCAATCCTGACCCGTGTGGTGTTGAAATATCTCTGGTAGTATAGACCATGAAGAATATAGATGTATCGGTCTACGGCGATGAGACCCACGCTAAAGATGGACACCATAGCTGGACAAACCAGCATGCCTGAAAAATGTTTAGTCCAGTTAAATGGCCTTTCGTGAAGTGTAGGAAATTTGCAGGACGTGGGAACTGAAAGAATGTTCCCCTTGCTGTAACATGTAGGTTATTGAAGAATCCAAGGAGTAGTATGTGCCACACAGGACAGTTGTCATGTTATTGAACAAAACTAATCGATCAAATAATATAGCATCATTACCTTACCACCTACAACGAAAACCGCATCGTTAGATATTCATAATATACAGATATTTTGATTTTTTTTACTAGCAAACAAGTTATCAGTACACATGCATGACAGTACAGACATAAAGTAATGGACAGGTATTTTTTGTGTACTTAGTGTACTAAACACATAAATTATTAAATGAAAAATCATGACTCAGCAACTTTACTTTATGAGACATTACTTAAAACAAGTTTACAAGTCAAAACAGTAGCTGCAATTAACAACGTATATGCTATGGTCGGAATCAAAGAACGGTTTTTAATGGTGATACATTTTCAGTTTATTATTTGGGGAGACCTCAAGGAGTTAACTTGAGACCGGTCCGATAGCGAAAAAATTTCGAACAGTACAATTTTTTTTTGTGTATATGAGAGATATGTAAAGATAAATTAAGCTTACCTATTTGAAAGATACACAAGGGGTTCGAACTCACAGAGTTGTCCACTGTGACACCAAAAATAAGAGAGAACCCGACGATGGTGTCGGCGAGGGACACATTTCCTAGCAGGAGGTACGTGCTTTTGGGCTGCTGACCTGAAACATAACATTGTATTGTATTGCACAAAATATTTCTAATGAATATCTTCTAAATTTACATATATCTATAGCGTAAAAAGGAAACCCTTATGGGGCGACTTCATCTGCCTATAACAGCTTCATATTATTGGAATATAAGCCGAAATGAGATCTTAAAATTTTGAAATAATAACCAGTACCAGTACCAGCCTATTCCTGTCCCACTGCAGGGCAAAGTCCTCTTCTCATACAGAGAAGGCACGAGCATTAATCACCACGCTTGCTCAAGACGGGTTGGCGATTTCAGACTTAGGTATATTAATTATGTAAGTCCAGGTTTCCTCAAGATGTTTTCCTTCACCGATGCCAGTGATGTCCAAGATAAACTTAGAAAGTACATATGAATTGAAAAACTCACATTGGTACTTGAAGTAATAAGGTCACGTGGAATCATATGCAAGGCCTTCACTGCACATTATGAATCATATTTTTATTTCATTATGCCGCATTGTTTTTACCTATGATGAAAAACGTCCGTAAAGTACTAATTTTCCGAAATTTGCAAATCATAAAATATGAAATATGTCTTGTCGATGGCAGGTTACGTATTTACGTAACCTGCCATCGACAAGACACATTTGACATAGAGACATTGTCATATTTTTCCTGTAATATTTATTACAGGAAAAATATGACAATGTCTCTTAATATCTGGAACCCACGATACGGTTGGCGCAGTGGCTGAGCGATCGACTGCTGCGCCGCGTGTCGTGGGTTCGATTCCCGCACGGAACAAATATCTGTACGGCCTACAGATAGTTGTTCCGGGTCTGGCTGTTTGTGTATGTGAGTTTGAATATTTGTAAACGCACCCACGATGCTGGAGAAATTCCTAGTGTGGGGCAACGTTTTTTTAAAAGAAAAAAGAAAAAAGAAATATCGCAGATTTTTAGTAATCAGCAGAAACCCATGCATATGCTGTTATAACGCACTGTAATTCCGTGTGTGAACCATATCGGCACTGCTCTGATTATGTCTACCAACTCACCGTCGCGCATACACTGTGTGGTTTAACCGTTCTTTACATATACGACTTTGTTACAAGTGCTCCATTAACATTTTGTTTTTTTTTTTTTTTTTTATTTTATTTTTTTTTTTTTAAAAAAAACGTTGCCCCACACTAGGAATTTCTCCTGTATCGTGGGTGCGTTTACAAACATTCAAACTGACATACACAAACAGCCAGACCCGGAACAATTACCTGTAGGTCATACAAATATTTGTTCCGAGCGGGGATCGAACCCACAACACGCGGCGCAGCAGCCGATGGCTCAACCACTGCGCCAACCGTGTCGTCAGATTGACTAACGTTGCCATTGACCTTTCGACCTTTGATCTGCCATTTGGTTGCACTTTCATCTGCTGAGACAGGTTTTGTTTACTTGATAGATACGATTGCTGAACCTCCTCTATCGGTTGGCCATGTCAATATTGCAAAAGCCTCATCTATGTGCTCATCGTGTCGTAACTTCGGAAAGCCCGACTAGGCTAGCAACTTTGATTAATTAACAATTTACAGACTGTACACAATCCACCGTTTAGGAATTAACATTGCTTTAAGTGTTAATTAGTATGTTTGTGAGCCTGTATTAATACTTATGTGCTTTTTTCGTTACTTACGGCGAGTATTTAATTCGTTCTCAAAATGAGTAGACAATGTTGTTCTTAACTTCTCTACTTCCGATGCTGAAAGAAAAAGAGTGGAGAGTAGTTTCAAAAAAGAACATTATTGTCTTCTTACTTTGTTTAAGCCGACCTAAGTGAATATTCAAATTATAATATTTTTTGCTGTCTTAAGGTATTAGCATAACGCGTGCCTCACGATTACTTCTTATTATTTGTACCTACATGTTTCACATAAGTTCGTAGAATTGTGAATCATATTACTAATATTACTGTATTTGTTGATGCGCGATCTCAATTGTTATTTTTATCTTCATAATCAGTTGATAGCTAGACTCTTTCTGCATCATATTTATTTATTTGTAATAAAATGTGTGGAGCTCGTGGCTAAATAAAAAGGTTTAGCTATGCTTGCCGAGGTCAGTCTCTAGATGGGTGACCTATCGTAACAAATCAAGACTCCTCCATGCCTAGGAAAGCAGGTTAAGCCTTTGCCTCCTGGCTGTCATTTGTAGATCTTTTACAGTCGTTACGTATAGTCAGAAGCACGAGTCTGTCAACCAGTCTTACCAAGGGGTATTGTGTTGACCAAGAACTGGGTAGTGGAAGTCAGATAGGCGGTGGGTAAATTAAAAATACAGGTATTCAGCTGCATCCGGTTAGACTGGAAGCCGTCCCCAACATAGTTGGGAAAAGGCTCAGTAGATGATGATTCATTTATTTTCTAACAACCCAGTAATTTTGAGGGGAATTCAATTCAATGCTTAGTCTAGACTCTAGCCGATATTTAATTATTGTTTTGCGCATATGATGATTTACATTTAAGACAAGCGTGCTTGGTGTTAGATGAAGTTAAATAATCGTAAGATGTTTAATGCAAATAATTCTTATATTATCATATCCAAAAAAACCGCCAAATATTTAACGGGATATATCAAAATATGTGCACATAAGCGACATTAGAAACCTAAGATATAAGGCACTTAAAGGCGTGCGTAAAAAACTAATTAAAGCAATATTGAAAACTAGTTATGATTTTATCATAACAGTTTTTTTTTGGATAAGATGAGGTCGATGTAAGGGGCTCTCGTTCTACAGTAGGTATAACGGCAAAGGAACGAACCCTAATATGCCTTAAATACCTACTTAAAACCTATTTACTCCACACAAAGAAGGCACGAATTTCTTAGCAACAAACAGTAGATTCAAGCGCTAGGTTTATTTATCCATTCAATTAACACTACTACTGTACTTATAAATAAAACCCCACGCTATTGAAAACCATTTCCATACATAGTTCTTATAGTGGTCATGCTTAATTCCATCTTATAATTATCACAAGATGTATCTACGGTTAGGAAATGTTTCAACGCCGGGGATTCAGAATCATGTACTACTGAACTCATGATTTTCAGGATATGCGTCGATGTTCCTCCCACTCTGTAGATATTTCTATTCTATATAAATATAATAAAATTGCAACAGGCTGATGTCTGTACATTATGGATATTGAAAAAATCTATGTAAGCAGTAAGCATGTCGAGAATAGATACTATTGCGTGGAATTGAATGCAATTTTACCGATGTATTGCTAGAGAACTAATTACACTATAAAGTTCCATATTTTTTTTATTCTACGTGTACAAAGTCGAGAGGAGCTCGTGGCTAAATAAAAACAACCGAACGGGTTAAATAATGGTTAAGCTACGTTTCCCGTGGTCAGTCTGTGGATGGGTCGTTCGTAACATATTGAGACTCCTCCGAGCCTCGAAAAGCACGCTAAGCCGTTGGTCCCGACATTCATTTGTAGATCTTTGTCGTCAGAAGCCCGCAAGTCTGACAACCAGTCTTAACAAGGAGTATTGTGTTGCCCAGTAACGGGGTTGTGGAGGCAGATAGGCAATCGCTCCATTTAAAATACTGGTATTCAACTGCATCCGGTTAGACCGGAAGCCAGTCCAAAACATAGTTGGTAAAAGGCTAGGCACAGATGATGTTTACGAAGTCACGGGCAAAAGCTAGTTCTTAATAAAAGTCTGAAATCGCAATCTATTTTGAGCAAGCCTGGTGATAGATGCTAGAATGAGTAGAGGCCTTACTCCTGCAGTGGGACAGTAAAAGGCCGGTTTTATTTCAAAATAAACTCTGTTCCGATCTACAGAAGAAATTGGTCAATCATTATGTGCCTCGATCTACTTATTGACTTCCCCTGCAAAACTGGTTATAAGTTATAGATATTACCACAGCTTAACCTTATGGAATCGGACTTTGTATGACATTACGATTTGTGGCCTTGGTTTTTTCTCACTCTGGGCTACTAACTCTTTGCATAAAGAAAATGAGTAGGAACATGACCGACAGATATGAGAGCGGGGACGACATCGACGTCTCAGCAAATCATCTTCGTAAGATGATTTATATGCTGAGACGTTGTTGCCCGTAGTTGTACGGTGAACAGCATGTCAGTGGTAACAACACCAGTATAATCTGGCATCCGCATTGTATTGCAACTCCATACATCGCCAGGCCAGCTCAAGGCCAGACTGTTACCACTGACGTGCGCCTCACTGTGTTTAGCTATAAGTATTTTTACAAAGCATATATACTCATGAAAAGTCTGAAGTTTAGTCTCACATCAATTTGACATGTGTCAGCCTTTTTTGCATCATCCACACGGTTTTGCTGTTTGCGTGTGTTTAACTCATTACCTATAAGTAGAAACAAAAAGTGTAAAGTTATCTACTTAGGTGTATTTTTAGGACTTAGTTCAGCTTCGTTTACTTGTCGATATAATACATATACTTAACTAGTTTGAACTCATTCATGTACTCAATTAGGTGCATATCTCGTACCAGTACCTCCGGTCTCTCTCTATCTAACTATAAAAGGTTTTTAAACAAATATTCTTTCAGAGTTTCAGCACACCACTACATTTACGACAATTGCAAGTCAATAAATATCCACAATCTTCAGTATAGTACTGTGACAAAATGTGACAATATCTATCTTGCACAAGTGTCAGTTACATGTAGCCTTTAAGACTGACAATAAGCAACATTATGTTAGCTTTATTGTTTAAACACTACTTGTTTGGACATATCGTCATGATTCATTTCGCAGCAGTTACAAAAACGAAATGCTCGATATATTTTTTGAAACCCTCTTTCCTTTAAAAGTGGCCAATTATTATTGCAATGTTGAAATAAGTACGTAAGCAATTAGTTATTATGTCTTGAGAAATAAACGACAGTTGCCACCATTCTGAATATTACATTACATTACCTTCGTAACAAAAGTTAAACTCGTAATTTCATAAATTCGTCATGGTGAAATTATTTTTAATGCATTGCGCCAACACGTTCGTGTTTTGTTAGTTTTGAACTTTTTTGAACAGCGTGATATACGGGTTGAAATGAATTAGCCAGCTGTACATATCGATACCTACTTACTACTTACGTTGACCCCAAAATCAGCTGTATTGAACTTATGAATATAGATAAGCTTTTTTTTTAGTTTTATCGTCGTTGATATACATTACATCTATTCTATGAAGTTTCTCCAGCAAGTTTAAGTCTGACCCTGCATACAGGTAAAGAATAAAGTAGGTTTACTTAAGGCAACATATGCAAATCATTAATAATACAATGGACATCGTAAATAATGAAGTCATGCATACCTTTTCTTAGGATCAGTCCGCTAGATATGACAACCGTTAAATTACTTAAAATGATGAGTGTCCCGATAATGTAAGCCACTGACTTATACACCATTAACTGTTCCTTCTCGATTGTCCGGTAGGCTTCATACAAATCGAACAAATGTATTTGTGTCACTTCACTTTGGTTCACATTAGAGAGGTTTAAATTAAAGAAATCCATCACTTGGTCCAACGTCACATTAGTTTTAAAGTTCGAAATGTTCGTCTCCATGTTTACGAGCTACCGCACCATTCGGATCGATTTCACAAAAATAATAAAGTTACAAAACGCTAGCGGGCACATGTAAATGGCGTCGGTCGACGGTAAAGAATGAAGCCAAACACTACGGCATCTTGACGATGACACTGACTCTGGTCCGTAGTTTTGTTTATTATAATGACTTGATTTACATGTTTTATGGTTCCTTAGGAATGTTTCTGTGGTCATGCGATATTGGTAAATATCGACATTATGCGGTACTGACGCGGTTAAGCAATGATCACTTCTGGCGGCTGATAGATGTAGTTTTTGCCATCGTTTTAGAATGTAACTGGTTTTTTTATTACGTAAATTGTTTGTATTTTTGAATTGCAAATGAGGATTGCTTTTTGTTAATTTTACTCCGTGTCATGTTTGAACCAAGTAGAGTTTCCGAAATGGCGTATATACGGAACCTATATGAAAGCAGCAAATTTTAAGTTTCCTCAGTTCGTTAAGTAGGACTATATTCATAAGTGGCCGTTATTGCCAATTAAGTTCATTACAAGCGTTCAGTGCTTCGTTTTGAATACAAATTCGTTCAATGAGGATGTTAACAAAGTAAAATATTTCAGGTAGTTAGTGAGGCTCCTGAAATGTAAAGAATTGTGTTGGGCTTTATGGTTAATATGTAGGTACGGACATAAGCTTGGGCTTATCAACGTAAATATTTCAAAAATATATAACAACTAGGAAAACGTTAACTGTAGATACCTTGAGAGATGTTTGTCGTTTGCCACAAACGTTTAGTGTAGCTGAGATGAATAATGGACTGCTCACCCATTTCTACGAAATACTAACTAGTTTCAATCTGATGTCTACTTACCATCTACCAGTCACTGTTGGTACAGGGTTCATACTCCCATCTAACCATATCCATACTCGTTCATCCATACTAAGTAATTCTTGTAATGTAAAAGTAAATCTGTCTGTGTGTTTATCTGTTACTGTTTCACGACTAACCGGATAATTTGAGAAATAGTAGAAAGCCGCAAATTCGTCTTCATCCGCGATAACCGACATTCACGCAAAGCTTTATATCCTACTACTGAATGTAATTTACAACATTAAAACATTTGAAAAATATTGAATCAATATTTTTATATAGGCGTGAAAAGTAGTTAAAATGTATCTTCAAATTTAGTTTGAGCGAGATGGTCTAAGTTCGAGTTGATGGTTTTGCGGGCCGTAAGTACCCATTTATAGAAATGTTGTACATATGGTTAAGTATGTACAATGGGCTGTAAGTCAGTAGTAACAATTCCAGTGTAATCAGGTCTCGTTTTCTTTTGAAACTCTGTATAACGCGAGGCCAGCTTGAGGTAAAGTGTTACCTTCGGACCAGTGGATCACTGTACTTACCTATTGATATTGCCCATTGGCAAAGAAGTGGACACATAAATCTTCTTTGTTCTTAGGAATTGTTTTGATCATGAAGCTATTACTGAAGAACGACAGCTATTATCTTAGATAGTGATGGCGGTTGGTGGACAATGGCCCGTTAAAACTCACATAGAAATATCTGTCAATAGTCACATGATTCCAACATTGATGAGAAGACATCAGTGATTTCTATACAATTATTAAGTCCAGGAAGATAAAAATAGTTTAAGGCAAATCTGCGAAGGTTTTTCACCGGAAGTATGTGTATTGGTGAGTAGATCCAGAATTTACCGAATAAAATTTGTACAAGTGTTTAAAAGTTGTAAATGTTTCTCAAAATTGGGAGAGGCATACCTCACTCCAGCCGCCGTAGGAGACGCCCTAGGCGTCGTGAGTCGCACGCAGACACCAAGCCACCGTAGGCGGTGCCGCCGTCCGATCAGACACCAGGCCCGAGTCAACGGCGCGTCGGGTTCCGGGCGCGCTTCAAGGAGACGTGTCAGCAGAAGTGGCGGGGCCGAAGCGTGCCGGGGTTGCGGGATGTTCGAAAGAGTTGACCGTGACCTCGGAACGTAAAGGGCAAGGACGGAACACGGATGGGTTTTAGTCAGTAAAAGTCTGACACGCCGTCCCCTCCCACCCAGAACGGGAGAAGTCATCCAGATGATTTGGTGTTATTATGTGAAGAGTTCCATAAATCTATCTCTGACTGTTCTGTTCTATCTCTGACTACCAGATCATCACCTAAAATGAAAATATTGTTTGGCCCAAACATGCGGTCTAATTAAGAACGATCTTCTCTTTTTTTTGTCGTTTGAAAAATGAAAAGATACTTAGTTATGAAATTGTTATTTATTTAAAACAGGCGTTATCGAAAATCAAAAGAAACGATCGAAAGAGTCGAGGTGTGTAAAATGTAAAAGTCAATATTAAACCTAGCAAGGGCTGCAGGACACTAAACGATGAAAAGCCATAGTCCGTCCACTGTAGGGAGTTCTACAGTGGACGGACTATGGCTTTTCATCGTTTTAAATGTAGTGTGTTGGTAATTACATCCAGTTAAATGTAGTGGATGTGTTGTTGCTCAAGAAACAACAAATATAAAATAAATGATAATATCTTCAACTAAATTTACCTTACTACCTAAGGGAAGAAGAAGGGGCGAAGGCCCCAGAACAAGCCAAGTCAGAGTACAACAGAAACACAACTAAAAACATTTACAAAACAGCTACAAAAGGCATATCAAAGGCTACTTTTATCTGTGTGTGAAAAAATAACACTAAACTTAAACTTTTTGGAGTGGAACTCAAATGTGTCACAAAAACATCAGAATGAGTTGCAAGTAGTGAGTAGATAAACAAAAAATTGATATGTGCCTGATACCGGAAACGCATTTAGAAATGAAATCTCATACAAAGTTTAAAGGGTTTACAAAGGTTTGTTATTAGATAATTATGTATAAAATGCATAATTTTCACCTATACATACAATAAAATTCTGATTGGTCCGAAAGTTGGATTACTCAAAAATACTAGACACGTATTTTATCTTTTGTCACGTAAACCAAAAATGACGACGATAGGTATAGTGCGTTGGAATTGTGCGTGACGTCACGTCGTGTTACACTTTTAATGTAACAGTGACGACACAAGCCCCATTGAGACTTTTTATTGATTTGAGTAAGCAAAAAATGTGAAAAAGTGTCCAATATCTTTTGGTAATCTTACTGACGGACTAAATAGACTTAATATATTTTTACCTAGGACACATCCCTATTGGGCAAGAAGCGGTAGTGCGTTTATTGTAAAGCAGTTTAAGGAACAAAGAGAAGGATATCCAAGCAGTGGCGATTTGTCTGCAAAGCAAAAATATCCTCTAACAGTATCTGTCATCTACTTTCCACCTCAGTATATGATAAAAAAGAACAATTTAATTGTGATTTTTAACCAGTCTTGGTTGAACTGCATGTTCAATTGCATGTATAGGTATGTAATAATTTGTATGTATGTTCATGTTAACTTATTTCTCCGTCAATTGCGAACAGATAAAAAAACATGATTTGCAATCTGACATTATTTCTACTGGTACCTAAGTCTATCTGGTGGCCAATAATTGACCCCTATAAAATTTCGGAACCAATGGATTTCATGGTAAGCAATAATCTATCAACTAGTTACATAAGAACTTCCATTGTTATTGTAATATAGTTGATAGATTATTGCTTTCTATTACTTGCTTGACTATTTATTCCTAAAGCATCAAATCTTGAACATGAGCTAAGAACTCGTATCACACAGTATTATATTTAGAAGTTAGCGATAATACATTATATGTATACTGAAAAGAGTCTCACTCCTGCTAATAATGTACAGATTAGGAGAGATGTAATATTATATCAAGAAGTCAAAATGGAGCTTAACACGTTCCCTGTCCCAGTACAATGTTATAAAATGTATTCGTACGTCCACCTACAATCTCGCGCTAATTTGACAAAATTTTACGGCGGCTCTTTTAAATTTTCGGTAGCCATCTTATTTAACCACACGTCCATTAAAATCTTTTTCTTCTTATTCATACGTCCAGTCAAATAAAAAAAATCAAATTTACTCTTGGATTATGACTTCAGTTAGAGTCATGGACATATAAGAATAAGAATAATTTATTTATAAAAGTATTACAAAAATGTACATTTAAGTGCAGTAGTGTTATTTCTAAAACAATGGTATAATTAATGCATAATAGTAAACTATAACTAAAAATATATTTAACAGTTGCAAGAAACGATAATGTGGAATTCACAAATGATTGCTAGCGACCTGCCCGATCTAGGTTTATTTAAACCTGTGACATATGATATGATATGACTTTGGTACAAATGTGACTCCTTTCGAGTCATTGGACAGTGAACGTGTTAAAATTCCTTCGAATACTCCTAAAAATTCTCAAATCCCACCGATGAAGTTTGACAAATGAGCATAAAGCTAAGAGGTATGCCGAGAACAGAAAACATCTTTCAACCAAACAAAGTAGAAATCATTGAACATCGGGGCTCTATGGTGACACATAAAGACCATGCAGGTAGTAATAATTATGTTGTATACATAGAACTTGCACTAGAAATAATTCAAAAGACTACTCAGACACGTATTCGCATGGTCCTCACATGATCTAATGTCTAGACTTTAAAAGGGACTGTGACCTCTGAGTTCCTTTCGGAATTTCTTCTCAGACCAGTCAGGTACAGAAACACAAACATTTTTTTAAACTAGGTCGCTAGTTTAAAAAATATTTTACTTGTTAAAGTAAAGTTAAAGTATTTGTAAAACCCTATTTACAGGAATTAACATCATCTATCATTTAACAATATAGGCCCACGAAACTCAAAAGGTTACGTTTGAAAACAGGAGAAATAACAACCCTGACTAATGCAGCACTGTGGCTTAAGTACGTACATCGTGACGTTTGGAAGGTTGCCGAAGTATTGATGATAGCAAATACTGGAAAACCGTCTCACAAAACCACAGCATACGGATTATACTAGAGTATAATAACATCAGAGCACCAGTTTGGTTTTCGTAAAAAGCCCTTAAGCATCGATCAAGTGCGTAGGATCACAAAACAACGAAACTGGCGTACTGACAGGGTGAGGAAGTGGCTCGCGATATTCCTGAATCAGAGTATCATTGAGACCTTAAGTGACTATGTATAATGACTGTAGGTAACAGCCACGAGGATGCAGCAAAAAAGGCTATTCCACTTGGCCCTGCCAAAGCTAAGTAGAAATTCATTTCCCACTTACCCCCCCAGGGAGCGTTCGTTGAGATTCGTAGAGATTCGGCTTTGCTGCCTGAAAATAGTTTTTTTCTCATAATTTGAACCTACTTCTTAAGAAGTTAAAATCACAATATTCTTCAACTTCTATTCAGATCTAAAGAAATAAAGTTCATGTTCAATTGGGAAAATGTTACATTTAGGGGAAGCTTGATGTGCTGGCGTCCGTACATGGTGTTAAATTAAAATCGTATCACTATGCGCTGCCTTGCAAGGCGTAATATACATATTTGTAACAGTTGTTATATTCTATACTTTGATATTTGACGACCGATGTGGCGCGGCGGGCGAAGGTCCGCCTGCGACGCAAGAGGTTGCGGGTTCGATTCCCGCCTTGGGACAAATGTTTGTACGATCTACAAATATTTGTTCCGGGTGTTCTGGGTATTTGCTATATATAATAAAAATATCTATCTATGTAATGTATTGTATTAAGTATATCAGTCATCTAGTACCCATAACACAAGCTCTGCTTAGCTTGGGGCTAGATGATGCTGTGTGAATTGTCCAGCAATATTTATTTATTTTATTATTTATTTATTTATATCACAGGTGTAAAGATCACTAAATATGTACCTTACTAAACATCCACTTAAAAAAACATTAATAAAATAATTTAAGAAAATAAAAACAGAATATAAACAAATTAGTTAAAATACCTAGCTATTAACAATACAAAGTAAAAAAAAAAACCCTATCCTACCGGTAGGTTTTATTTTTTTTGTAAGTCCTTAAATTATTGTGTGATTGTTGTGATGATGTTTCGAGAAATTAATGTTTGTTACCTAATAACGCGAATAACTTTTCACGTAACATAACATCAGTTCTGAATTTCCAAAGGGTTGGGCAGAGGTGCACCTGTAACACCCACATTTCGCCAGTTATTCTTAAGTCCCATGAGATAGGGGGCGAGCCTTTTGCCATCAACCGGGCAAAATCCAGACTCCGGGCTGCTAATGAGAAAAGTATTCTTATTGGGAAAGCTCAAGTTAACTTTTCAATAACATACAAACTAATTCTGAGCTAAAAATTGCTCAAAATCTAAGAAATTTTGAATTCAGCGGGCTGCCATACGCATTCGCCTTAAGCAAAAAAACAAAAACATAAAAGATTTTGTCGTAAAGCTGATTAGCATACAGCTATTAAAAAATGGATCATTTTTGTTGATTAACCTGTATAAATCTGCAAGTTATTGAAACTATAAATATATTTTATTTCGTGTTGTGGTTGGTAGAACGGAACGTGAACATTGCGTTCCTTTATACGGTTAGAACACCGATGACATAAGCAATTTCAGAATTCGTATAATTTATTTCAAGATTATCTAGATTCGCTAATCAAATAATTTTACGAACAATTTAACAATAGAATACTTTGATCAGTCAAAGTATTCTATTGTTACAAGTAAATACTGGGAAAAAATAATAATTTGAATAATTTCCAGATGACAGTTTTGTCCGTGAAACAAAACGTGACTCGAATTTGTTCTACTTCAAATCTACTTTCATTTAATTTAGTTTTAACTATAAATATCGTGAAAGTAGTGTAAAAAACCATGTTTAATTTGTCTTTATTGAGACAGTTTTCCAGGTGGGTGGAACTCGATTGGATCGGATATTGTCAACATAACCTATAAAACTTATCTCATTTTACAGTTTTACATTAAAAAATAACAAATTAACTCACTGTTATTTTCAGGTTAGCAATATGTCCTGCTACTAAGATATCAATTAACAGTAGAAGTATAGCTACAACAGCATCAGTGCAGTTTAAAATTACAGATCAACTATGGTAAGTTACAAAACCATTTGATAACAAATTAGTTCAACAAAAATTGTTTGCGTAGGTATCTATAAATTAGAACTGGCCCAAATATTTTACTCCGCCCCTAATGTGACCCACTGACCAGTGGATCTTATTTAAAAAGTATGAAAAATAGGTAATTTAAAATAGTAGGTAGTGTTTCAGTTTTATAAGATCTTTATTTAGAATAGAAAATATCAAATTATGTAACATAGTTAAATTTTGTATTTTAAATTTTTCAGGGCTGAGCCAATGAAAAAAAAGAAAAAGATAGACCCAGCAATTGTTAAGGCTCGAGAGGAGAGACGTCGTAAAAAACTGGAGAAACAGATCAGGAGGTTGGAGAAGAATGCTCGCCAGTTGAAACCTATTGATGAGTTGGAGGTGCCCCTTGAACTGCTTGATAACTTTAAGTAAGTAGTACCAAATTATTAAGATCTAAAAATTTAGTTGTATTGTTTTTGTCAATGAAAATACTTTAACTAATAGAAGTTCACACACATAGGGCAGGGGACTATTGTGGTGTAAGCTTCTGCTTGATTGTTCAATATTCCAAAATCTTGTAAGACTTTTTTTTTACAGCAAACGAAAGAGGCCACAACCAAAGTTAACAGCAGAGGTCATAGAGGCACGGGCACTGTTACAAAAGGATTGGACTCGTTACAAACGTGAGGAATACATGGCAAATGTGGCACAGATAGACAGGATTATGGGGGCACAGCGAAGAGCACTTGATAAGCTGCTGGAAGAGTCCGAGGACTTGTACAATGAAGCCATTATGGTGTGTAGCGTAATTGATTTGTTTGTTGCTACTGATAATTTATCAGTTTCGTTTAGTGAGTGCTGAACAATAGTGAAATTCAGCCTTCGTCTTCTAATATTGATACTCCTTAATTAATCATACAATGCTTCATGAGGTCAACTCTGTTACTTTTTCTTCAGTTGATTAAACATAATTGCAATAATTCTATCTTTAACACAAACATCACATTTATTTACCTGTTTAAAAATTACACTAAATGCACATGCTTCATTCATCATAGATAGTCATATTTTCCTACACCTCTTGTGTCTAAGATTTCATATTTTGATATCCACAGCCCGACTTGCAGTTGATTCCCTTCGAAATCCGTGGCCCAGTGGCGACGCCCCCCATCAAGGACTATGTATCACCCGACGGCGAATATATTGACGTATCTAAGAAATGGGATAATTAGTGTTCATTGTGCTTTAGGTAATATTATATTAGTGGAATAAAGTTATGTGTTTAAAAAACTGGTTTTTGTTAAAAGTAGCTATAATATTGTCCTTTCATAGTTCTATTAAAAATGTCGAATGATCTCCTTAATATCTGAAGAATAAAATATCTATGTTAGCAAGTAACTGTTTTATAAAGTAAGCCAAGTCAGTGATTGTTGATTGATGTTTAACACTTGAATGAGAAAAATCACTCTTTTTTTTATTTTTTATTTTTTACTGTTGGTACTTACGACACGGTTGGCGCAGAGGCTGAGCAATTGGCCGCTGCGCTGCGTGTCTCGGGTTCGATACCCGCACAGAAAATATATTTGTATGGCTTGCAGGTAGTTGTTCCGTCTCGGGCTGTTTGTGTATGTGAGTTTAAATTGTTGTAAACGCACCCACGATACAGGAGAGATTCCTAGTGTGGAGAAAGGTTAAAACAAAACACCAACAAAAACAATTATGTTCGCAGACTAGAGCACTAATTTATTCTGCTTAAGTTATTGAAAAAAATTAAAGAGTGTATTAAGTTGATCGATCATGTTGAGTGAATTATTGAAAATTTGGGAGTGTTCTCAGGTCTGGACAGGTCAAGTATTGCCTACCCCCATGGGAAAACGGCGTTAGTTTACGTACGTATCGATAAATGATTAATTATAATTATTTCTGTAAACTATTTTTACAAACACTACAAAACGAATAAAAAAAAAAACGATTTTTTTTAAACTAAGTTCCTTAACTGCATGCCTAGACTATGAAAAGTAACACCAAAACAAACCCAGAGGTATCTTTTAAACTCTAGATATTATCAGATTAAATAATATAAGGGAAATTATATGTGCGGCAACAAAAGTTTTCTTTAGCACCTGCAACCTACCTTCTTTTTTTATATGTAGGCGACGAGTTAATAGAACAGCTTCAATTATATTAATTCATCATCTTTATTATTCCAACAGAATATCATAAAACCAGCGTCAATTTACGAGCGTAAATTAATATGACTCCGAGCTACCGATAAATATATTTACTTCTGATTTGATAACTCAGCGACTAATGTTGTAAGTGAGCTACTTTATATATTTTAGAGATTCAACATCTGTCTGCTAATAAAATCAAATTCCAGCCTCAAAATTAGCAATCAAAGTTTTTCATTTAACAACTAAATTAATAAATCATATTCTTTTTTCGTGAAAGTTTGCAACACAAGCGCGGGAGTGTACCTGACGTTCGTTGGGAATCAGAGGGGCGCGACCGGCCATTTGCACCAATGAGCGAGCTCTATTCGGTGCGTGCAGCAACGAGTTCACGTGTATTTGTTTACATTAATGACACGATTAAGGAGTGCTCGTATTCTTATTTGAAAAACGTTTGTGATAGTGGTTATGATGCGGATTTGTATGAAAGTATTTATTAAGCATGTCGTCTAATAATGAAGTCCCTTTGTACTGTTCTGATGAAGACTCGGAAGACGTTCAGGAGGCGAAGAAAAGGCGTGGTGAATCGAGGAATTGGATGTTTGTGGAGAAATTTTTGAATGTTCGTGCCGCTGAAGAAGTCGTAAAAGTAGAAAATACTTGGTCAATATTAACTACCTACTCATATGACGCTAGATGGAAAAAAACGCTTTTATAGGTGCAATAAAGTACCACGCAAGGGAGAGCAGTGTGTTGCACAGATGTATTTGTTATTTGAGGCGAACTCGGACGCGGTGTTACTCTATCGCACTGATTGCGAGCATAACCACGATTCCATCAAAAGTTGTTACAGTTTTGGTATTTGCGACGAAACTAAATTGGAAATTAACAAGCTTTTCGACCTCTGCTTAAAGCCGAAAGCCATTTTACACAATCTGAAGAAGATAGATGGACTTAAAATACCTACAAGACAGCAGCTCTACAACTATTTGGCAGATCGCAGGCGTATAAAGTATGGGCCGTCCTCAATTCACCTAGGAGAGTTAGAAAAATGGATAATTAACCGCACAGATGTTCCTGACGATGAGAATAAAGTTTTTGTGATAGCTTATCATATTTTAGAAAATGACCCACCTAGCTTCCGCTTCGTTTTGTCTTCTAAGAATTTATTAAAACTGTGCCTTACTGCCGAAATTTTACATGCGGATGCTACCTACAAACTAATCTGGCAAGGGTTTCCTGTTCTAGTAATTGGAACAACGGACAAAAACCGAAAATTTCATCCTATTTGCCTAACAGTATCTACACATGAACGCAAAGAAGATTTTGAAACTGTGTATAAGGGAGTGAAAGACAGTATTTTTTCCATTTTCTCATATTCATTTGACCCAAAGGTTTTGATATGCGACGCCGCAAAAAGCATTCAAAATGCTTTTATTGACGTGTTCGGAGAAGAAACTATAGTAAGAATGTGCTGGGCACACGCTAAAAAGCAAATGTGTACGAAATTGGATCAAACAAGTGAGAAAAGTTCACGAAAAGCCATATTGCAAGATATAAACGCATTGCAGAGTGCTACTTCTCCTGAAGTGTTTACCGCCGCTTCAAAAGTTTTCTTGGCGAAATGGCATGAGCAAAAGGCATTTATGACATATTTTAAAAAAGAATGGCTCACTAAAAACCCTGATTGGTATTTAGGTGCAACACCTATCTCATCACCTGCGACTAACAATGCTCTCGAATCTTTTAATAGGATTATTAAAGATGAAAATACCCTCCGCGAGCGTATACCGTTGTCCCGTTTTTTAGTAGTTGCAGAGGACATGGTTACTAGCTGGTCACAACAGGCAACGGAAGAACTCTTTGCGACGACACCGGTGTTAAAATTAGCTGACTGGACAGCCGGATATCTATGGGCTAAAACCGATACCAAAATTAGAACAATACTATGAACACCAACAACTAATACCTACCTGGTCCCAGGTGACAACTCCACGAGGACTACTTTGACGGAGAAAACATTCAACGATTTTGATGAGTACAAAAAAGTGTTTTTTTCTTCTTGGAAAATTACATTACCGAAAAAAGAAGAGGAGTGGATTAATGGCCACTGTGACTGTCCAGATTTTTACCGCAAGTATTCTTGCAAGCATTTGGTGGGTCTGGCTATCAGGATGAAACATGCATTTCCGCCGCCAGAAGAAAAAACACAAAAAATTGGTGTAAAGAGGAAGCGTGGGAGACCAGGTAAAGCACAACCTGCGCTGATTATTCAGTGACAAATAACAATGTTATTCATTATTTGATTGCCTTACATTATTGTAACTTAGGACATAAGTACAATTATACTTAATATAAAAACCTATGCTACTGCCATTAAAATTATCTGATTTACAAATAAAATAGTTGTTTGGTTTTAATTTTCCCTAAGGTGTGTCCAAATACAAACAAACACAGAGTTGCAGATGTTTGTTTATGATAACAATATTTTTTGTATGTTCATTTGGGTAGGTATAATAGTCAATTACTTATGGTAACATTATAAATAGATAGGCGAATACATGAAATTAGAGCTTTCATTGACCATTATTTGATGACAATAATAAGGAAATTTTATGTTCAAATATAGTAGATTCACTCATCAATTACTTATGCTAAAGTATAAAAATAAAGGTGACTCTATGAAATTAGAGTACGTTGATATTATTTTATAGATGAAGTTGATACACTTATTAGAAGCTGGCAATGAGTAGACATATCACAAATTTTGTTGCTTAAGAATTATCACCATGTTGCGTCATATTAACAGTAGTTTGTTTTACAATATACGGTCGCTTATAAATCATTTATTAGACGCTAAAAGTTCGTCGCTGACCTATTAATTCATTAGACAACTAAATATATTTGCAGACGAGAATGACATTTTAAAGAAGCTGCCTTAATTAGCACCCATAATATAATAATGTTGAACAATCCACACAGCATGTGTTTTAATATATTGTATTAAATTTATCAATCACCAAGTGTCACCCTTAACATAAGCTCTGCTTAACTTGGGGCTAGATGATGCTGCGTGGATTGTTCAGCATTATTATATTAAGTATATATATTAGATAGATTTTTATTATACATAGCAAATACCCAGAACAACCGGAAAAAATCTTTGTAGATCGTACAAACATTTGTCCCAAGCGGGAATCGTACCCGCAACCTCCTGCGCCGCGCCACATCATTATCGACATGTGAGGACCATGCGCAGATTAGTGTCTGATAGACTTTTGAGAAAAACACCACATAGATATGGGTGGACCTGTCCAGTCAGTCTAAGCGTTTGTCAGTAATCGTTGGCTCAACTCAGAACTTAGGAGCTCAACGACTCGACGAACAATACCATAATAGGTAAATGTGTATTTATATGTGTGTACCTATACCTATACCTAAATAATATTCTGGTACCAAGAGAAGGGACATCTTTGGTTTAAATGAGTTATAATAACATCCATAAAGCTTATACATGGCTTATACACATTGGCTGGGCCCCTCTTCATCCATTCTCGTAGGATAACGACCCGGAAGAGTGGCTCGTAAAGTCGCCCATGGGTAAAATCGATTTTCATGCATGATCTGCCACAAAGATATACCAGGCCATTTTATTTGGCATCAAATGCTCTCTTCATTTCTTTACTTACATATTATAATGTCTCCATAAAATGCAATATATCAGTGCTTTAGGTAGGTACTGTTGTGAAGCGAACTGCTTTAGGTATGCCGTTAAGAGTCAATAAATACAGTGAAATAACAATGTGTAAAAATTTACTGACTGCTTTTCTGAGCAGAATCTCTGTTGGCGACCACGGTAAATACAGAAACCAAAGGCTAGTACTTTGAAGAAACTTATTTGGGGCTATCCTCTTTATTTTGTATGAAAATCCTTGGTTATCAGGATGATGTATTTTCCTCAATAAAATTGTGCTTAGTCATAGAAAAAAAAATTACGCATCTTGTCTACTCATCAAGAATCATTTAGGTGTACTTCAATTTAAAGCTATTATTCTCTGTACCTACGGTAAGCAGGGGGAAGCCTTAGAATAATTAAGAAGGGAGCACCATTACCCCTGCCTAACAAAATGCACATCCAAACAAAGCCTGCAAAAGAGTGTCTAAAAATATAAAAAAAGATTAAATTCTCTGAGTTGAATAAGAAACCATTATCAAAGCTGCAAAATCCTCACCCTCTTGTTATCTTACTAGCAAGAATAATAATAAAAGGTGCAAACATTCTGACTCAGCTAATTCCGCATTGAATTTAAAATGCAACATCATTAGATACTTTTTATAAAAGGCGGAGAAGCAATTTACCTCAAAATAACATCCTGCTTATTGGAAATTCTATTTTTCATTCAAGATTTGGAAGAAGTGGAATAAGTCTGCTTCGGCAAGTTGCATTCGGTTTCAGACTTTTCGCAACCAGGAATGTCCGACGGTACTTTTACCTTCTATGCTCGATCTTATAACGTCAGCAGACAGTCTATTGATTTGCATAAGTGTATGCTGTGATACTCGTAGCAACATTAATGATTTGTTCAATGCTACAATGTGATTGACGCAACCCGACAAGGTTCTGGTTGTGAAATAACGATGAGCAAATAAAATAAAATTGTACCTACGTCTACGTAAGACGTAGGTACAATTTATTTTATTTGCATATTTTCTTTTGACGTTGTGCAAATAAATCAACGGAAATCACGTCTTCGGTAGATTTAAGCAGGAATCACCGTCATCCTCATATTTATTCTAAACGAAGATAGGCACCAAACTATCATTTAGTAATTTTCTTTCGTGGTTACTTAAATTTACAAGATCTTGCCTACGAGAACTATTTAGGTAGCTATACGTCTTTCACTCCCTTCTCCTCACCCATGGGGCCTAGTAATAGAGAGTATTACTTCATTTGCATAACACATGTTGCCTTAATCATTCCATAAGGCGTTCTAGAATTTCCATTAAATGCAAAAACACTTCTGCATTAAACTATGGCCAAAACCCATTTTCCGTAACTCGGGAAATACAGCGAAATCATTGTAAAGCAGACGGTTTTTACGTGAAATCTGTTAAAAGTATTAAAGAACATTATGAAATTATACGCTGCCGCTCGCCATCCGCAATTATAGCGCTAAAAATGATTGCACAAAAGAGCGACGCTTTTCATTCCCGCTTCGGATGCCTACATCATACTAAAAGACAAAACCTATGACTTAAACAGCTGATATTTGAAATTCAGCTTCAAAGTCATTAGTGTTAAAGTCGAATATCCAGAAATCAGTTTAGCATTTTGTGTCTTATCTGAATTAAGGGGAGTAGTGTCAACATTGAGGTGATTTTCAAAAGATACGCTTTCCACCTGTAGTCTTTTCATGAAGTTTTAATAGCAGTTGGTACCCCTTTGAGGTTTGCTGCGGTTCTGCACGAGGCACGATCTGAATGCTCCTAGTTTACTGGGTCAAGTGAGGCCTATTGATGGTGAGGACGCGAACAGTTCAAGCCCTAGTTTCTTAGAGCCATCTCCTAAGGAAAGTGAGCTTTCTTGTCTTAGCGCGTGACCTCAAACGTTTTCTTGTTGGTTTCGCAGCGCAAGATTTAGGACATTTTTCTATGCATTTTTTAGGACGTCGTACTCTACTTTAATGTCCCAGGGGGAATTAGAAGCGTAAACGAACAATAAATTATTCCAATGCCATTTCACATTATTGCTGATCGAAAATTGAATTAGGTGCCTTCATATATATTATATTTCCAGAATTCGCCCATAGGGAGAAGTATATTTTAGGATATTAATATTGGCAATGTCGTCGGCCCACCCGAAACTTGTATAGGGACTTTCAATAAAATACATTACGCTGAAATATACTCGATATTCCCTGTTCTATTATACTTATATAAGCTTTAGGAGCGTTTGTACCGCTTCTATTGGGAATCGAAGACCTTCGTTGGATTGGATATTCACATTGTAGGTATCGTATTGGGTCCATTGGTTTGCCTTTCATCATCATCTGCCTTCTTCCAAATTTATTGCAGTGGCTTTCATTCTTACCGGATGCAGTTTAGTACCAGTATTTTACACGGAGAGACTTATCTGTCTTCCAAAACCCAGTTACTGGATAGCACTATCGTGTTGTTCCCCCTGACTGACGTTGGACAGCATTGCTTAACCTTGAAGATCAGCTTGTGCGAAAGTTATTACTTAGCCCCTCTGCTGTTAGCTTGCCTTGGTAATAAATGGTCGTACGGACGGATTTGTTGGTCTGAATCATACCAATAAATATTTTGACTTTGATTTTGACTTTTGAGGCTTACATTTACCGTAACTTTAAACACACATGTTTATAGTAAGAATTCTAAAGAAGAATATTTCTAGATATTCATGAATCACCCATATAACAAATATGTCCGAGCATAGCAGCAAATATCTCATTAGTTATACGCGTGCATTTCTCACAGATATGCAAATAAATTCAATGTTGCCCACAGTTATAATAGGAAATATAAATCAAAGTGAAGTGCGAAGATCTTCGTTTTCGATTAAAGGAATAACTTTTGGCAAGCCACCGCGTATCCCCGGGTAAGCTTGAGGGCGAGACATTTATTGGGTTACCATTAAAATACCCGCTTTATATTAGGTCTTTACCTATGAAATTGCCGTTCTGCAGTACTGGCCATTTCAAATCAAAATATTTTTTGTTTGGCTAAGAATTCTAATTTCAAATTAATTTTATTTCAAAAACATGGTTTTTTTTTCCAAAAGTAGTCATTTGTTTATTGATTAGTGTTACATTTTCATCGCATTTAAATCTTTTTCGTCATCATGGATACGTTAAAAATTCGAGTAATTATGGAATATGAGTACCGTCGTGGCAGCAACGCGGCACAAGCGGCACGCAACATCAACGACGTTTACGGAGCTAACACTACAAACCAACGCACTACCTGTTATTGGTTTGCTCGCTTCCGTTCTGGAAATTTCGACCTGAAAAATGAACCTCGCGGTCGTCCGAAGACTTTGGTCGACAATGACGAATTAAAGGCGATTGTGGAAGCTGATGATACACAATCTACGGCTGAATTAGCAGCAGCTTTCGACGTTAGCGTCAAAACAATATTGGTCCATTTGCGTCAAATTGGCAAGGTAAAAAAGCTTGACAAATGGGTGCCCCACGAACTCAATGATCGCCAGCGCGAAGTACGCGTCGAGACGTGCCTTGCACTGCTCAACAGACACACAAATGAAGGAATTTTGAACCGCATTGTTACCTACGATGAAAAATGGATTCTGTTTGATAACCGCAAGCGCTCAGCAAGTTGGTTGGATCCTGGTTCAGCACCTAAACAATGCCCTAAACGAAAACTTACCCCAAGAAAAGTGATGGTCACTGTTTGGTGGTCTAGCGCCGGTGTGATTCAACACAGCTTCTTACCAAACGGGGTGAGCATTACTGCAGATGTGTACTGTGAAGAATTGAACACAATGATGGAGAAGCTGGCACATCTCCAACCAGCATTGGTCAATCGCTCGTCTCCGCTGCTCCTGCACGACAACGCGCGACCTCATACTGCACAGCAGACGGTCTCCAAGTTGTAAGAACTGGGGTTGGAAGCTCTCCGTCATCCGCCCTACTCACCAGACCTTGCGCCTACAGACTACTACTTTTTCCAGAATTTGGATAACTTCTTGGCGGGAAAAAAATTCAATACCCGAGAGGCAGTACAAAATGCCTTTGAAGAATTTGTTGCCTCCCGTCCAGCTGATTTCTTTAAGAAGGGCATCAATAAACTGCCACTGCGTTGGCAAAGATGCATTGATTGCATGGGTGATTACTTCGATTAATAGAAATAAAAAATACATGAAAAAAATTCATTTAAATTTTTTCATACAAATCGGCAATTTCATAGGTAAAGACCTATTATACTGTCAGGTCTATATATTCAGTCCCAATAAAGGCAGGCTTCCTAACTCTCTCAACCAATTTATTTTTATCTATTTCAGGAGTGGTTTCACAAAAAGCTAGATTTTCATTATCCAGCCCAGTGGAGGTTTTCAAGACACTTAAGATCTAAAGCACACCTGACATCGTCAACAGAAACGATCTGTACGCTAGGTTTCCTATAATCCATACTATTCTTAACTCTGTTTGTTTGTTTTTTGCTTTTTCATGACTAAGCGGTTTATCTGATCGTAATTAAATTTGGCAAGGAGATAGATTATATCCTGGGTAAGGACATACGATAGTTTTTAATACCCGACTTTGTTCGCATCCGCGATAACCGACATTCACGCGGAAGAAGTCGCGGGCAAAAGCTAGTTTCATATATAACTAATACCTCTTATTCCATAGCAATGGGTATTTGTTAGGTTACAGAACAGAAAGTTACAAAATTCGTGAGTTTGGCTAAGACATTTTTTGCGACTGCAAATTTTGATTTCAAAATATTGCCATGTAATATATTCATCACTTGTTTTCATCATTTGTTTTCAGGGGTTTAGGCCACCAAAAGTATGTAGTTACATTTATTTCCAAACTAAACTTGTTTAAAAAAAACTATATTTACTGGTAGTTTTGGTAAATCTGTTTTACTGTAAAAGTTTTACTGGAAAATCTTAGGATCTTTTACAGTAACAGTAACGCATACATCTTAAAGCGCTTCACCTTAGTTTGGATCTTCTTCTTCCCTTAAAATAAGAAGATGAAAAGAGGTTATTCACATAGCTACATCGCATCAGTGGCAGATTTACACATTTGCCGCCTGTGGTCTATTCAAATTTTGGCATCCTTACTGACCCATGCTATTCGATACCATAGTTATACTATTACTTATTCTGTGCTCTAGTTCCCAATCCTAGTAATACTAAAAATGTCAATGAAATGGTAACTTTATGATTTGTGCATCGATGAAATATATATTGAAATATATATATAATGAAATATTGATCCTCGAGTTCACTTTTTGTGAACTCGAGGATCTACATGCGGCTAGAAACATACCAGCCTTTTATCCCATGGAAACCAATTGAAGGAAAAGCTCTGTTTATTGCGTTCCCTTATTGCTTGCTTATTTGTCGGTCCGTAATTACGCGGGATTATCTCGGCTCGCCATCTCCCCGTGACGACGTGATGTGAAATTGAATTATTGTCGAATTCATCGCCCCGGGCTGTCCTTTACCAATTTCTCCCATTGTTCGCTTTTATTTTAATACATTGAATAAATTCGAGCGGGTGAGTAGCTTCTGACGAGTAAAGTTTGGCCTCGATTTCAGGTCGCAAAAGATATATTGTCACTTATATCATTTACGGTGTATTTTTACTAGTTTCGGGTAGATAGCACATACAAGTAGTTTTTACAGTGTACAAATGGACTAGAACAATTTGTTTTAAGTACTGGTACTACAGTAGACAAAATTTGACCGTTTTAGCTTTATGCACTTCCAATTACAATCTTACACTCGCGTCCAATATTATTTAAAAGGGATCTGAAGTTTTTGCTTCACTAACTTATAAAAATAATAAAGCTTGTAATAAATAGACAATAACAATAGCATGACTCAAAATCAATGCGCACGCGTAGAAAATCATTGGCCCGTCACATTGTTAACAACGGAATCGTATTGTTGTAGTCTCATCATTCGCAGGAATTGAGTGCCGCATGTAGGTGGTAAAAATTTGACCTTGATCTGGGCTTGCGGAGTAGGTAGGAAGTTTGAATGGAATAAGACGCCAGCTTATACCGATTGATAAAACTAATCAATAAAAGAATTTAATTAATTTAAAAAAAGGCATAATTCGACTTGACGTCACCAGTGACTTTATAAAAACCTTGGCCAACTTCAAACGTATCTAGTTGTTTATTTCAGAGCTTTTTGTGTGGATTTGTGGGTACCACTATAAAAGGCTTCAACCTTATAGTCATATCCGGTTTAAGCCTTTTAGTGTAACATTTAATCCTTCGGGATTAGTGATAGTGTAGTTCAGCCTTTTATATACCTATATGCGAGTATTTATTTTTCCTTTCGGTTTTGAATGAGCAATCTATCAACAAAAATGCTGAGAAATTGATGAACTGATAAACACGTAGGTAGTATCATCAATAACCTAGAAACAGCAAGACATTGAACAAAGCTTTGAGATAAACATCAGACAGACGTCTCAAATGGAGAAGGCTTAATCGTCTTGAAAGCTAAGGAAAAAAACGGAGTCTGAGAAAAGTTGGCAGTGTTTTTGTTGATAAATGGAATAGTTTTCTTTTGAATTGGAAAACGTGGAAATCTAGATGTTTTTGATAGCCAGCGACCGAATCTTCGTCCTCTTATTTGGCCATTGTCAGTGTCTCAGTGAAAAGATCATAATTCAGCCATATTTTCCTTTTAGCCGAAAATCAGATGTTCGTGTTTGTCGCGCGTCATTCGGCCTACTTTGTAAGGCTCGGTGATATAAAGTATATTATATGTATAATCAATCAGTACCCTACAATATGAAGTACAAAAAAAATTGTATCCTCTAATGGAATTATTTGTGTGTGTTTAAATTGCTCTTTTTCTACCAAGGTGTAAAAAAAACAAACGAGATTTTAGTGTATAGCGGTAATATTAAAATTATATCATCATCCTCCTGATCCCAATTTATTTGACGTCGGCGCCGTATGTATTCTCTTCCATACATCTCTATTTGCTGTCATCTCAAAAGTCACCTCCTTTCTAGCCATATCATCTTTCACACAATCCCATCCATCTTTTCTTTGGTCTGCCTCTATTCTTGTAACCCTGCAGATTCATACCCAAAACTTTCCTCCCAACCTGGTCCTCATTCCTTCGCATCCCATGACAACCGACCACACAACTTCTCGGTCACAGGCGCCAATTTCAGTCTTTCTCTTACATGCTCATTACTTATTCTATATATTCGCATAACACCACACATATTAAAATTATGACCGAAAATGGAATTCCAGCCAAAAACGAAAAAGCAGCTTTGTCTTTAGTCTTATTTTCGTCCGAATACCACTATTTCCGTACCAAGACACTGGTTGTGGATTAAGGATTTCTTCTTACTTGCGCTATATTCAAAACACACAAAACAAATCGAAACTGACTCCGCATCAAAGTTGCAACAAAGACATACGCGACTAATAGGCGATAGTACGATATGCTAACCATCAGTGGTGTGACAGCCAGTTTTATGTACATTAGTGCGACTGATTGTTTTCACGACAAACGATGGGGCGACGTAACTTTTGGTCGACTAACGAAAGTGGGACGCAATTTTCGCTCGACAAACTAAAGCGCTAACGTTGGCAAACATTGCAGCAATAGTATAATTATGAAAAAGGGTAGTATGTTCTAAGATAACTCGTTGATCCTGGTTGTCTATGCTCCCTACTACTCGTACTATCATTAAAAAAATAATTTTTAGTCAGCGGTGTTCCTTTAAGTGCCATTCCTGACGTACTGCAGCAGCCAGGGGCGCACGCTATTGATAACACTTTGTTGACCTTGAGCTGGCATAATATGTACCATAGAGTTTTTAAAAGATGCCAGACCCGCCTATACTGTTTTAGTTACTGCTGACATACGTCTATTTATTAGGTCATTTATTAGCTCATAACCGAATCTAACATAACCTAACCTAACATTGTAACTGAATTGCGTTGTATTGTGTGGTTTATCCTCAATCCCCGTGTGTATGTATCTACTCGTGCGTGATGTTAGGAATGCGCCCCACAGGACTCGTAACATTGAAGATATACCTAATGAACATAGATAATACACTATAATGTTAATGACACATTAGACCAATGGAGCATTTAATTTGAAGGTTTAATACTATTTAGCATAGCAACAATACAATTTTAAAAGTTATGAAATAGGTCTGTATGATTAAGTCAAAAAATATCAAGGTGTAAAATGTCTATTTATAACAACCAATTTTTATACAAAGAAACATATTTGCTTGTACTTGAACAATGCGATGGGGTTCATCGTCAAGGCCGCAGGTCAAACGAACTTTTTTTGGTGTTTGAGTTTAGGCGCGCTTCTATTTTAGGGTTCCGTAACTCGAAAGGATAAAACGGATTCCCTATAGAATAACCTCGTTGTATGTCTATCTCTTTGTCTGTTGATCCATCTATCTGTCTGTCTGTCAAGTCCCTGTTTCTCAGGAACGTGTGCAGGTATCAAGTTGAAATTAATTTAATATACGTAGGTCTACGGTCCCATAGATCTCCGATCTTTCCAAAGATCTAAGGGGTAGATGCGGCATATTGTGATACTCGCAAATAGATCAAAACCTATAAGGTACTTCCCGTTGACTTAGAATCATGACATTTGGCAAGGTGTAACGCAAGTAAAAAAATGTCCGAAAGTCGTTAATGAGTGGCTATATCATCTATATCATTACATTAAAAATATATTTTATGGAACCTTAGGAACGCGAGTCAGACTCGCAGCCGACCGGTCTTGTCGGCCTTGTATTTTTTTCTAAAGCAGAATGCTTCACTCACGGCTGTATTAGTATTATTGGCAATGAACTTGTAAGAGGTTCATAGATATTGCTTGGATACCATTAATGATACTAGCCTGTTACTGTCCCACTGCAGGGCCTCTTTCCAATCAGAGCTCACGACTCAGTGTGGGTTAGCGATTTCAGTCTTATATTTATTGTAAGCTCTCTCACGATGTTTCCATCCACCGATGTCAAAGTAGTCAAAGAAAAACTGTCAAAAGTCACCTGCAACCACGTACAGGACAGTCAAGACCACAGGCTCTCACGGCTTTCTAGATGGCCATAGAACTTAGGCAATTCTAGCGTACCTACCTAGCCTAGATACCTACACTATGATCAAAGTTGGAACAGCCATTAGTATTATGATTTGGTCAAAATAAGATGATGAATGAAAGGCGACTAGCAATGATATTTATAAATTAGATGTGAACGTCGGGAGACGCTTAAGGAGGACATATAATGAGCTCATTAGTGACTATCCTCAGAAAGGCCAGGTGCGTAGGAATCGCAATAGGCGTGCGTGTATGAACAGATGTATGAACGTAAACGAAGCAGAAGGAGTATGTGAGCTATATATGAACAACCGTTTTTGGAAATAAGCAGATTGGAAATAAACTGATCGCAGCACTGACAGAATAGACTAGGGTTTTTTTTTATAGAGCACTTTTCAAAAACGAATTTAAGCAAAACCGACGATAAATGTCAATGTTAGGGGCTCGGGAGTTATGTTTTGCAACTTATGGTATCAGTTTGGGTATCGATTTCCCTTCCACCCTATTTATTAGATCATCTTATCTCGAAAATAATTCTAATTTTCCAATAAACCTGAAATTACAAAAATCATAAAATGTTCGCAACAAACTATTTTGCCAATAATTCTGCATCATAGAGTTAAACATAGAGTTAGAGTTATTCTAACTCTATGTTTAAAGTAAATAATTTAATATGGATTTCATGGGAAATATCTGAAAATCTGGGAAAACGCACGAAATCTTAAAAAGGGCGAGCCACGTGATAATAACTAACCCTTCGTCAGATCTGAGGTTTTTTTTTGACAGCACCAGTTAAGGGCTAATCCTATACATTTCCAACGCCTAGTGTCGATACGCTTTGAGGTGGGAAAACTCACCCTGATTTTCATTGTACAGCATCAAAGCTTCAGTACCCCGGCATCTGCCGTAGTGAGTGGACGTGTGTTTTGTGTCGGTTGTGCTCGTGATCGCAAGTGCGAATACGATGTCGACAAATAAGAGTGCAGTGTGAGTGTTACACTGGAATGTTCTTTGTTCATCAGGCGTAAACATCACTGGCGATTAAAATGTGAGTAAAATCAACCATTGTTAAAATAAATGTTTTTAGTCTACGGGTCAGCTAACTTGTTCCCTGAAACAGGATAAAAAGAAACAGATTTATCACTTTAATTTAGTGTCTCCTTTCTATAAATATTTTATTAAACTTTTAAAAAGATTTTACGATGAATATTTTTTTACTTTTTGTTCCGTAAAATGAATAATAAGTGTTTCATCTACTTTTATCCTATTTGACGTAACTCAAGCATTTTTACAGCCCTGGCTTATAAAATAGTAAGAAATCAATAATAAAATACTTAACAATCATAATCTAATGTTTACATGAATAAGTACTATCGGAAGTTAGTAATGTATTTATTTATTCACCCTCAAACAAAAAGTGGAATTGTTAAAAAACCCAAACGTAGCCTAGGTAGGTAAGTAAACTATATATTGATACGATGTGTGAATGAAAACAATGCAGGATTTCTCAGTTATATTAATTTTAAAACGTCACCTTAGATAGATTTCTGTTTCATTGCAAGTTCCATATTATCAGCTTGGGTCTCGTTCAAATACGCGTGTTGATTGCGTTGGACATGTTCCCAGGAACGTAAAAGATTATTCTGGGAAAATTGTTAATTGACGTACATTATTACTTTTTATTGCGCAGAATATAAATTAATGCGCAGTCAGTACCCTACGATTAAATACTTGATCAATAGCAGGATCTATCACATTATTTTACTAGAAATAAACGCATTAGTTTTCTAGATTACAACGGTACAAACACACATCTGCATTGGCCTTTGTTTACCATGAACAGACACTTGATATTAATAGTCTGCGGACCTTGACAGTACATTGGTTCTTCCGAGTTGGCAGGCTTACAATGCTTCTTTTGTTAGCTAGTTATGTTACAGTTTCAAACAGAGCAGTCCAGCGACTGTGAGTACTGTGACTTTGCTGTATCGAACAAGTGGTACATATTTACATATAACAGCTGATTGATCATTCGTGCTGAATGATGTTGATATTAATATACGATTGTAGAGTGGCATTGTCGTGAGCTAGGTAGGTTAGTAAGTGGAATGTACTCATAAATCTACGTAATTTCCGTGTAGCGACATAACACTCACAGCAAGGCCGACTTTGTCGAGTCATCGAGTGGTTTGCAATTATTTATCAGCTTATACTATATCTCGCATTACTGACATCAACCATCTAACACGCAATTAATGCCACTTGTACAGATTCTTAGCTACTATAACAATTGGACACGCTTGATAAAGACCAATAAAATGGCAACATTCACATTACAAGTAATTGAAAAATACAGATGGGTATTTAAAGTAATTTATTTAAAATGGCGTCGAATGAAACTGTAATTCGTATAAGTAGTGTGTAGGTAAGAAGTGCAAATTCCCAATAGGCTTGCTATATCTGGAGCGAAGTACTAGTTGTGGAAATCCAAGTCCTAAACATGTCATGACGGCCCAGTGGTTTAGGCCTCGCCTCTTGTGCACGAGGTTGTGGGTTCAAACCTGGGCAAGTACCGACGTGAGTTTTTCAATTCATATGTACTTTCTAATTTTATCTTGGACATCACTGACATCGGTGAAGGAAAACATCGTGAGGAAACCTGGACTTATATAATCAATATAAGTCTGAAATAGCCAACCCGTCTTGAGCAAGTGTGGTGATTAATGCTCATGCCTTCTCTGTATGAGAAGAGGCCTTTACCCTGCAGTGGGACATTAATAGGCTGGTACTTTTTTAAGTCCTAAACAATAAATCTTTAAAATTAAATTAAAAAATATTTTCTCCGTGTAATCAACATTTGTTTGCACATAAAACCATTTATGTTAGAAGTAAAGTATAGAGATGGAACAGTGTCATGAAATAACACGCTCCACAGCAAGATTACGTAGAGACAACATAGGAAATCTTTTAAAGAAGGGTGTGAAGTAAGCTTCGGCGTTAATTTGCAAACTCAATTTAATATTATGCCTCATTCCTGGAATGGAATGGAGACTGTAGACGGCAAATTGTCTCGTTATTTTAGAAAATAATTCCATTTGCGAAAAAAGTCGTGCGTAATGTAAGTAGAAATGCCTCCTTGAACAATTGAAACTAAATGGTTAGAGAATTTCTTGAACATTTGAAGAGGCCGTGGCGGAAAATTGTAATTTGCCAAATAAATAAAGAATGTGTGGAGGGAAAAAGCCTCCTAATACGGCGAAGGTACGAGCGCTAATCACCACGCTGTCTCAGTGCGTATTGGTGAACTGCACTTATATTAATTATTAAGTCCAGGTTTCCTCACAATACATTCCTTCAATGTCTAAGATATTCTTAGATAATACATATGAATTGAAAAGGCCACTTTGGTACTTGCCCGGATTTGAACCCACAACCACGTGCCTGAGTAAAACTTTCTTCCTTGCGATGTTTATCACTGCATGTTGGAATCCTGAATACGTCTTAATTTTATTTGTTTACTTTACTTTTGACATGACGATCGTCGGTTTGTTGTTCTGTCTGCTGTTGCGTGTAATTTGTGTTTGTAATGGCACAATGAATGTTATTGTAAGCGCCGTGCCGATGTAAACTGTTTATGAAACATCCATTCAATGTGAAATCAAAATGTTGGTGCGTCGTGCAGTTTTTAATTCTTGATGTTATTATTTCCCATGATCAGAACATACGCATAGTTAAAGCTGAAATAAAGAGGTCATTAAAGTATTTCAATTTTGCTCATTAGGTGGCCAGCTTGTGGAATAAGGCCTGAAATTTGATTGTTCCGATAGGCGTATCCGCAAATGGTTTTAGCCAGCACTACACCTGTCGCTAAACAACTGAGCCAAAAGTCAAATGCAGGATGCGGTCCTCTTGGACACTGCACGCATTGTGAGGAGATTTCTCCCTTTAGATATTTACATAAATGATGGTTTTAGCTTAACACTTTTACACACACTTACTATATAAATGTTTTTTATCTTTATGTCAATTACATTATGAGTTATTCTAATCATATTATGATTAGAATAACTCATAATGTATAACTACCGAAATGTTAGTGCACTTTACACTTCTACCCAACCCTTCGAAAAAAATCAGGCATGATGTTACGTGTCTTATCTACACATCGTCGTAAATACAAAGTTGGTTGATCAGTTTATCACAAATGGTTAAATTGCACAGTTAGAACCAGGCAGAATACTAACTCTGAAAGCATTTTTGAAGGAAGAACAGCCAAATCCCGGACCGTAGTAGGTACAGTTGGGACCAGTGGTACAAATAAATATACATTTTTCACGTTTTTGGGATCCCCAGGAGTGTGCTCCATTATTGGGAAAAGGATGTTAGATTAACAGCTCGGCCTTGCTTTACACGCTTACGATTATTATCCCTTGGAAACTATTTATATTCATTGTTATAAATACATTTAGCCCCTTGTTGAAGCAATTAAATGGATACCTACAACATGATTTGCCTGGTGAGATCTTATAGTACCTAATACCTAGGTACTAATACCTAGTTACTAATACCTAGGTACTAGTACCTAATACTTGATCCTTAACTAACGTTCCTGAGGTATCTATAGGTAGACTCAAGGAAAGGTATTTATTCGTTAATCATTTTCCCAATTATGTTGGGGTTGGCTTCTAATCTAACCGGATGCAGCTGAATAGGTAGCAATATATTATATGAAGCAACTATCTATTATAAATGTGAACATAAATATTTACGAGTTATAGGATTTATTTCTATAATGAATTACTTACTTTATAAATGCAACCCGGCTGTCAGCTAACGGCCGTTTGTCTTTCCTCTTTCTATTCTTATAATGAATTAGTATAATGACTTCTTACTATAATGAATGATTACATTAATAACTTTCTATTATATTTTCAGTGAATACTTTCTGCAGTATAGCAATGGATAGAAAAGCAGTTATTTTACATTTTCATGACAATTAAGGCAAACATCGCTCGTTTTATACAAAAGAAGCGTAGTTTGATGTGTGTATTTCCAATCATATAAGAAACTTCATTCTCCTATGCGGTCAAGACCTTTAAAGCTGACTGGTTTAGCTGCAGTCACCATAATATTAGTACCTAACTACTAATATAATAGTACCGGTACAATATTCCGGTTATCACCGAGGTATTTGCAATTGATTAGGTGCCAATTATGCAGGTATGACTAAGTGGTACCTATTGTTGATTACCTTACAGGCGTGTCAGTTGTAAGTCTATAAATTGGATGTTTATACAATATAACTGTGTCGCTGTTGATGAGTCTAAAAGCATTATTATTCTTAGGGAAATCCTTAATTTGCCAATATGTCTGCACTAAGATCATCTGCCGAGCCTTTTCCAAAGTCCCAGTCTATCCAGATGCAGCTGAATAAGAGTATTTTACAAGGAGCAACTGCCTATTTGACCTCCACAACCCAGGTACTGGGCAACACGATACCCCTTGGTTAGACTGGTTGTCAGACTTTATGGCTTCTAACTACCCGTAACGACTGTCAAAGATACAAATGGCAGCCGGGACGTGCTTTCTAAAGGCAAATATATGAAGTATTACTAACATTAGTCCTACTTGGCATATCTTCCGTTTGCATTTTTACACTACGTTGTTCTTACAGTATTAACATAATACCTTCATACATACCTTCATACCACCTTTTGACCGAATTTCCGTCACGGTGGCTAATCTCAGCAACAGAGATTCACAGACTACGCAGTAGATATTATAGCGTCCAAGTGTGTGTGCAAACACATGTGCACGCTGTTCAAAGACTCGCAGAGTCTGATGAGACGGCAATTTGACACGACCAGTGAGAGATTCTGAGGCATGAGGGACACCGACTTACAAAATCCGGGTTGCTACTTAGAAATTTCTGATGGAAAACTTAAAACCAGTTTACCTGATAAGAACGAGGCCAACGGGGTATTCGGGGGCTCGTATAGCCGTATAGCGTATGTACCTATACACGTGTACATATACACAATGAGTCATATTGTTTACGATGAGCTTTGATTACACTATTCACATTCATTAATGATATTAGCACCCACGTACAATTTATATGTACATATGTGCGCTGCAGTTTGTCAAGCGACAATACTTTGTTTATTTTGTATCAGTCCCGAGTCTCCAACACCGGAAATAGTGTACGATGTAATCTTTGCGTTGGAAGACAGACAGACTGAAGACATACTCTTACTTCCTGTGTTAGAATACTTTTTATTAGCAAGGACGTCTGCTTGTACTTCTACATTTTACTACCGATGTCTTTAACTTGTTTAAGTATTGGGTTCTTTGTGAATGACGAAATATATTACGAGTACATGCGAAAAGTTTTTCTTCTACATCGTTTCGAATTTCACAAGCACCTTTCATTTTGCGACAAGGAAAATATACGGTCGTTGCCTCGTAGGTACCTCGAAACAAGCCTTTATAAAAAAGAACAGGCTCATTGCAATGATCTTTTTCCTTATTTTTCATCAAAATTTCGTAAGTATTTCGTCCGAATTTCTCTTTTAGTTAACCTTATCCTCGCGTTTTCCTAATTGGATGAAAATGTTAATTAGGCGACGGGTTTTGTTGCTATCAGTTTATTTGACTCGTTGCTGTTGGGATACTAATCAGCGCTAACCACGAGTGCTAACCGACATTGACCGATTTACATACGTCATTTTGTAGTAACATTGTAGCCTATAAACATACATTATAGTTGTTCATATGTAAGTAGACTATTGCTGCTTTTGTATATATGTATTTACATATATATTTCTTCTTGCATTTGACTTTTATTCAATTTCAAGTAATTTTTAGGGTTTCGGATCTCAAGGGAAAAACGGAACCCTTATAGGACCACTTTGTTGTCCGTCTGTCTGTCCATCAAGATCCTTTTTCTCAGGAAGATGTAGGCGACAGACGTATCAACTTAGAATTATAATCAAATAGGTACTTACAGCCTCTTGTAGTTCTAAACAGATCAAGCTTTTAAGTCATAGCAATAAAAAACGGCCATACAAGCGACATATTTTGATACTGGCAAACAAATCAAACACGATATTGTACTTCCTGTTGACCTAGAATATTTAAATTTTTCAAGAAGCAAGGTCTCACTGCACAAACAAAGAAAAAAATACTGTTTTTTTTTTGTTTTTTTAGTTTTGTCACATGAAATATATATTTTTTTGGATTTACAAACTTATTGTGACTTGATTTATTTGGCGTATTTTGCTCGATATGGTACGGGACCCTTCATTTCGGTTTTTTTATCATGTTACACCTATCATGTTCTGTCTCTGCATCACCCTGTTAGTAAATGCCTAAGGCATTGAATCCTCCTTGGTACTGCTATTATTACCTACTTGTGCACAAAGTTTTTAATAAATACATAAATATATCAACAACTTGAAATGTAACATAGCATCACGTATGTACTCTCAGAAAGGGTAAGGAGAGGTGTACCTATAGTACACCCACATTTCGAAAGTTATATGTAAGTCCTATATAAAAGAGGGCGATTCTATGACCACCTACCGGCCGCGGCACCATCTACTTAGAAATTCCAAATGGTAAAACCCAATATCACTTTTACTGACCTAGGAATCGTACCCAGCACCTTATGCTCATCAGTAGTGTAAAGTCCCTGAACGGGGAAATATCATAACCATGTTACGTAACTGCTTCATAACATTAATGTGAATGTTTTCAACTATTTAGTTAGAGGTGGACTTGGACATCGTGTAATTACATTTATTACTAGTGATATATTATTATTGCTAGACTTTGCGACGGGTAGAGTAATCGTTTCAATTTGCTTGGCCTATATTTAGTTTGATTTGTGTTGAGAGAGATATTAATGTTTCAAAAAGGAAGTAGTGTATAGTTAAATAAACTTAATTTCAAAAAATATAGTTCAATTTGATGAAATTTAACAAAATATTTGTTACCATTTCTTGCGCTGACTCACAGACAAACAGACTAACAGTAACTACCTTATAAACTTTTATCTGCATTTAATGAAAAGCTGTTATTTTGATATTACAAACAGACACTTAAATTTTATTTATGTGTATGTGTAAATAAATTATTAGGAGTTACCTAGCTAGTTAATGTTTATTTCATTTTATACAGTATAAAATCGTAAGTGCAAGTTTTTCACAATCAATCGGGTTCGTCAATTGGTATCGAATGTGTTTCTCGTTATCGTCACCAGACGATGCTTATTCAGTTTTAGTACAGGTTTATGTTGACACGATGGAATAAGTTTACTAACTCCTTGTGCTTGAAAACTTGATGATTCTTTCGATTTATATTTAAGTACATATGTACGTGAGGTACGCACTCGACGTCTTTTTGCAACAAGCCTCTGTAAATCTAACGCTGGCTCGCGTTCACCACTTCATCGTTTGGTTGAGACACATAACAATGAGTTTAACTCAATCGACATTCTTTTCCTTAGTAAAAATGCACTTAAGAAGCAAATCCTAGCAACCCTAAAGGATCAGCAAAGTAATTTGAATTAGCACAATATTTAATCACACAAATTTACTTAATTTACTTTTTTTGTTTATAAATTTCAAATTCAGATCCATATTTCTAGGACAATGTCTGTTCTATATATTTTGTACCTGTGTTACTAGCTAGTTTTAAATTCTTTTTAATTGTAATCTGTGGAGAACGTAGTGGGTAGCATAATTGGTTAAAATGTATATTTAAGATAATATTTCTATATCTTATTGTGCTGCTGTTTGTTTTTCCTTAAATAAATAAACAAATAAATAAATGTATCCTTTATTCACAAAAAGACAAAAACATGGTTTTCAACGTAACTAGCACTCTTCGAACTTTAATATCCCCTTCGGGTGAATAAAGGGGGATAAAGGGGGTCCTTTAAAGCGTAATTTTGGAAGTTATAATAGCCTACAGCACTCTGGAATAATGTAGGTTTCTATCAATGAAAGGCCTCCCCTAGAGCTTGCCACTTTCTCCTGTCATGGGTCATCCTCCTTCAACTTACACCAGCTTTTCTTTCGATTAGAATACTCGTAATACAACTACGAGTAATGACAAAATGTTAACTTAAGAACAATATATTTGTCGCCGCACACAATAATGGCGTTGTCAAGGGTGACAGGTTGCCAACGTCACTCTAGCGGAGCTTCGAGTCGATGGAAGCGGGGCGGCCATCTTAGGATTCCCTTCTTGGAGAGCGGTCGCCAGCGCACCACGTTTTCGTCAAATCGCTATCCATCGCCTTAAACATAGTGTATTTTAAAGATATAAGTGTTGATCAGAATATTACTGATTACCATTTACGCAATTGTTGGATTATTTTAATGTTATGGAAGTAAAATCGTTTAAGTTTCGATAACGTTTAATTTAAATTACAGTGTTTAGATTACCTACATACCCACGTTGCAAGATGGATTCTAATAAAGGCCGTCCTGAGCTTACATTTAACGCTTTAGCATTTCATTTGTTTTTACAAAACCTGTTGATACATTTCACTTTCACTACTTACCTTCTTAAAGTACCTGAGTATATCATGGAAAGATAACCAGAGTAAGAAGGAAATCTTTGGGGAAATGTCTTTTCAATATGTGTTTGTTTGAGGATTGTCTTCCAGTAATGAGGCAAGTTCGACAATTACCAGCAATCCAATTCTGTTACTTTTGGGTTATTACTGAGAGATCGAAAGAATATGAAGCCGAAAGTTCACGGGTTCAAGCTCTCAGCGAATTCAAATGATATCGTGAAGGATACCATTTACTTTAACTTAACATCTCTACAAAACTCAAAAACTACAAATCTCTTGAAAACCCAATTTCAATTTAGATGAAATGATTACCTTCAATCACATTAGTCTGATTAACTCTCACAGTTGGAGTCGGCGTCGTATGAACATGAGTGTCACATGATGATAATTGGATTTTAGGATTTGTGAATATATATTTGCGTTCACTTCACGTGTCCTAGTGGTTTATCCAGTTGTGATTCCTTCACAGGATTTATGATTATACAAACATATATTAGTAGATAGCTAAGCTGTTTTTGTTAGGTTGGTTTTATATAAATTTGATTCAAAATGTATGAAGCTTAGAATAGCTAATATCTTTTACTTAGGCATTTAAACACAGTGAAATCAGGATTTCAATCGCCAATTTATTCAACAAAATGACGAGGCAGCGTTTTTAAAATCAATAAAAACCCATTTGGTTAAAACCAGAATTTCTATTTGTTTAGGCATCCTTTATTGAACTAATCTGTGGTTTCAGTTTCATATTCAACCGACTTTAGTCGGTCAGCGAAACATTAATAGCATTAGTTTCGTTAGCAAAGACGAGTGGAATTGTGAAAATCTGATTCCATGCTTTGGAAGAGTTCTGAGAATCGGCACAAAACAACGAATACTGTGTAACGTGTTTGTGTTCAATTAAATTAAAATTGTTTATTTCTTTATCAGGTTGTTTACTGTACGTTTGCATTGGAGTCCTCTTTTAGTAAACACAGCTTGTATTAGTAGACTCCATTCTTCCATAACTTAATAAAATAAATAAAAAACAAGTAATATATATAAAGTTAATCAAATCATGACTAAGTACAAAACTTTTTTTATCACGTTTTAATAGTTTTTTTTTTAAGTGGAGTGCTTAGGTGAATACTATGAACGCCTGCTAGTTACTACGAGTTTACCAGTAGTAGTTTAGTTTGCTGTAAAATTTTCTATAACGTGTGTCATCATCTGCCTAGCCTTTTCCCAACTATGTCGGGGTTGGCTTCCAGTCTAACCGGATGCAGCTGAATACCAGTATTTTACATGGAGCGACTGCCTGTCTGACCTCCACAACCCAGTTTACTGGACAACACGATACCCCTTGGTAAGACTGGTTGTCAGACTTGCAGGACTGACTCTGACTACACGTAACTGCCAAAGATCTACAAATGACAGCCGGGACCAACGGCTTAACGTGCTTTCCGAGGCACGGAAGAGTCTCGATATGTTACGAACGGTCACCTATCCACAGACTGACCTCGGCTAGCGTAGCTTAACTTTCGATCAACCCGTGTGGCTGTTTTTATTTAGCCACGAGCTCCTCCTATAACGTGTGTATGGATTAAATAGAGCAGCACTTATTCTTGATTCGTATGATAAACCTAACAGAATCAAGGTGGTGCAAATTCTATAAGATATGGCATATCAGGTCTCCAGGCAAAAGAGTTATTATATAACTTTAGCACTAATTACTGCTAAATAACATTACTAACAGTAAGCGATACCTTAATGTAATGGTTAAAGAAATGCGCCCTGTTTTCGCGTAAAACCGCGAAAATATCTAGGCATTAATTTAAATAAATAAACAGGCATAAGTCTGTTTAATTATAACTCCTGACAGACTTCGTGTTAGAATTTCTGACGGTGTTCGGATTACCGCGGTGTTATTACTAAGTGTGTTGTTGGAACACGTTGCCAGTTTGTGTAAGCCCTTAAGAGAAGCTTTTCTATATAAAGTATAATTTACTATATGACGACGCTTCCATTTGTTTGACATCATAATGTTAAGTAAAGAAGATGGTAATATTCTTTCATTTTCATTATAAAAATATTAGGAGAAATGTCGGGGCGCCTTGGATGGCTTCCTCGCGATTGGGCGAGAAGAAGTAAGCCATAACCAACCAGAGAAGTGGAAGGAATGTGGGTAGGCCTTTGCCCAGGAGTGGGACAAACCGGAATAACAAAAAAATAAAAATATTAGTGTTTCGCCCGCAGTGAGGTGGTAAGACCCAAGCTAACGGTAATCTAGAGTGAGGAACCTTCTCAAAATGCCGTGTCCAAGGCGACTTTTGCCAGCAGTTTAGTGATATTTAAGAGTTGGATGAAACTCTTCGCTATCAAACCATTTACTGGAACGAATATTGGCGCAATAATTTGTCGAGTCCATATTCCATATAAGCAAGAAGAAGATACTCAATATTACGAGTATCCTACAGGTTGAAAATAAAGCCAATTTTACCTTTTTCTTTTCCCATGTATTCCAGTTGGTTCCCTAAAGCCATTTGACCTCGACATCTATAAAAGACGTTAGAACGCCTCCATTTTCTCGAGTCACCACGTACCAATTTACTTTGGACATTTTCTCGCTAGAACACAAAGGTTAACTTCTACGGTCTAGACAGAGTTACGTGGGTGGGATCCTAATAATTATTAAGGTCGGCTATTTAAACCTGACCCTGTTTAATGAATGATCCTATCAGGGATACATGCATACATACATAAACTCACACATGTATCCCACGGGGGTAGGCAGAAACTACAGAACGCCACCAAGCTGCCACTATCCTTACCTTTTTGGTTCCTTTAGGTTCATTGATCAGAGGTTCAATTCCCGTATTTTCAACATCGTTCGCATTCTAATCTCATGCAGCTGAGATGAGAATGCTAAGGGGGATGTGTGGTGTTACGCGAATGGATAGAATAAGAAATGAGTATATAAGAGGAAGTCTGAAAGTGGCGCCTGTGACAGAGAAGTTGTGTGGAAATCGGCTATCATGGTATGGACACGTGATGCGAAGGAATGAGGGTCATGTTGTGAGGAAAGTTTTGAGTATGAATGTAGAGGGTTACAAGAGTAGAGGGAGACCCAGGAAAAGATGGATGGATTGTGTGAAAGTTGATATGGCTAAGAAGGAGGTGACTTCTGAGATGACGGGAAATAGAGATGTATGGAAGAATAAGACATGCTGCGCCGACCCCAAATGAAATTGGGATAAGGGCAAGAGGATGATGATGATGTTCGCATTCTAATCTCAGTCACAATCTTTCAAAAATACAGATTAATTTACTTAAATTTATGCCAAATTTTTGATATTGATTATCCATGAGATGAGATATGAGATGACTTAAATTACGGAAATTGTCCTTCTGGTCATACACGCACGCCGGCGGCGCTTGCGAGTAGGTACTACTTACCTAATCTTTCTGAAGAATCTCACCAATATGGTCAGGTGCCTAGGGTATGATCATCTTCCTACCTTTTCCCAGTCCAACCGGATGCAGCTGAATGCCAGTATTTTACTTTGGAGTTACTGCCTATCTGAACTCCACAACCCAGTTACTATATACCCCTTATAAAATATACCCCTTGAAAAGACTGGTTATTAGACTTTAGGGCATCTGACTACCCATAATGATTGCCAAAAATCTACAAATGTGAGCCGGGACTAACGGCTTAGCGTGCCTTCTAAAGCACGAAGGGAATCCATCCTCGGCAATTGCTTAACCGTGATGATCGACCCGTGTCGCTGCTAATAATAAGCCTCGAGCCCCTTTGAATAACTAAATTTCTTTTAATCCTAACGCTATCAAAACAAATGTTTTTCTGACGTAGATTTGCAGAAATAAGCACGAAAACCATAACAATATCATTTCGCAAAACTTAACTTCAAGTAGCGTTATCTCATATAACATAAAGGATATTCGCTCTTATTTTTAATGTTATAGGAGTGAGAATGGTGTTCCAGTTCCGTAAAGCCAATTCTGTTTAATCATGCAGTAATTAAATAAAGTTAAATGAGCCATTGAAGTTGCAACGTTGAAGGCAATTGTTTGAATATTAGCTCTGGAACGGTTCGAGTTCGTTAGCAGGTCCATGAACGTAGCTATGCAGCAAAAAATAAATGAATCGTAAACGTTCAGTTTAACAGTTCTATAAAATCGTGAACTATTTGCACGTGTAACACATGACTTCATTCGTATAATGTAAAATGATGAAATTAGGACATTCACAGTTGATTTACTCAAGTATCGTAAATCATGCATTTTATTTTACGACGACTTGTTTACAAGGCTCTTCAGAATATGACGGGTTCGGTCAGTGCACTGGGTTTAATTGTTGCAATACACGTGTTGCGGTATTATTTATAAACATTACAACTAGCTTCACCTTGACCGAGCTATTAATGTTTATTATGTTTACGAGGTGTAACCGACAAGGTATTAGGGCTTTACATATGATATCACAATTCACTATTGGACGGAGTTCATTTATGTTCACTACATGAGGTATTATCCTAAGTCTAAAAGGGGCCATAGGCTGAAAAAACATTATTTATTTCACAGTATTCATCATGTTTTTAAGGGCCTTAACTCCGTAACTTATCAACGTTTGTACACAGTAAAAGCAAACTACTGTAATTTCATTATCTTCATTGAGCTGTCTCCTCATTACGCTGTGTCGTGTGGTACGAAAAGTTAGTTGGCTGCGTTAGCGCTTCCTCTCAGAGTATTACCGTCAAGGGTAACATTCCAGACTTTTCATAGACTGTAATTTGTCCTGTTTCATGTCAGATAAAGCCAGGGTGCTTGGAAGTAATATCGTCGAAAAAGTTAAACGCGAAAGCAAATGCTAAAGCCAGTTACATATTTATTTATGCTATATTTTGCTTCAGATAACAGCGTAATGATGTTGATGGTAAAATACCCTTAATTAAAACAAATCCTTACCAAAAGGAGGGAAGTTTTATAGTTAATGGTATTATTGAGCAGTTGTAGTATTTTAGTACAAGCGGTATCTATTTCCAGAATACGGTTCTAATACTATTTCTATCCCGATTGTATTTCGATAACCACAATCTGGAGACGATTGGATTTCAGCTATAATGTTACCCAGGACCCCGCTGCTCGAGATCTATTTCGATCCTGTACGTACATACCAACTATTGTTACATAACATGGGTTGTCAGTTAAACCATGGTTAAACCTAATAAACTCGAATAGTTTAAATAAGAACATTGTTTTTTAGGGAAACATTTGGGTTCGTAAATAATCTCCGCATCTATCTAGGCAGAAAATTATGTAGGTATTTTAATAACTGGATCCTGCGGTGATTATGTTTTAGCGAACTACTATTTATTTATGGTTCCAGTCAGTAGATGAAGTGGTAGCATCACTTATGTAGATGGAGAGTTTTGAGCTATGAGTTACCCGATCCTTTGGACGTTGGAGAGGTGCAAAAAGCTCTCGAAACGCTCTTAAGATTATAGGTTTAACAATATTAACTTCCCGCCGTCTCTAAATATGATGTGTCATCGTAAGGTGTCGTGAAACTTAAATACATAGTACAAAATGTACTAGGTATCTACTCGTGTCTATGTGCAACATGTGGAGTTTGCTGTTTTATTCATCGAGACATTATTATAATGTGACAAGTTGGTGTAAACAAGGTGACCTTTAGGTCTTGTTACTTGAAATACATCGTGTATTGTTATTGAAATCGGCGAGACACTGGAATTGTACATGACCTTATAATATACCCTTGAGAACATGTCAAGGCCGACCCGGCGCCATGAGGTTCCATTGAGGTTGTGCATCCGGTCTATCCCCTCCTGTGCCTTTACCACAGCGAAGGCGTGAGATGTACTCGGCGTACACGTTGTTACCCTGTCTTTCAGACGCTGGTCTTAAAGACAGTTTTGGGGAGGTCACATCCCCTTTTGCCACCCTTTTCCACTCTACGCAGTTGGATGGGGTTGGACTTTAAATCCTGGATCTGGACATACATCGTGGCAGCGTAATACAAACACCTCTTGCGATATTTTGCAGAGAGTCCTGAACTGCCCACATTTTAATGGAATCGAGGACTTTTTCATACTTCACAATTGCCATATACAGCGGCTTATTGTATTCTTAGGTCTTCTGTTGAATTTTCCGAACAGTATGGATGTGGTGTACTGTACTAAAGCCTTTCCGAAACTTATCTTGTTCTGTTGACTGAAACTTGTTAAGTGTCCTAGTGGTATAGTTCAAGTGTGATGGTTCCATAGTTCTTCAGAAATGTAATGTTATATTTTTTGAATAACAGAACCACCACACCTCCGCTCCGAACCTCAGGCGTTGTACCTGCCCTAAAAGTCGCGGGAATTTCCTAATTTTTATGGTTAAGATAAGATAAGACGTGCCCTCTTATCTGACAAAGATGGCTGAGTAGATGGGAATAATAGTTAGTACTAAACTAGCTATTGTTCCGATCACGAACAGTCACTGTTCGTGATAAATAGCTATAGGTTAAACGATTTTTCTCATTGAAGGTAAACAAGTCTGTTCTTCTAAATTATTCATAATTATTTGCGTTCATTACTCCAAACAAACGTTGAATGATCCGGTGATCGTAAAATGCGGTCGGCAATGTAATTCCGGTTTAAATTATAAATATAATGTTATTCGAAGCCCATTTCCATAGGTCTACGTTATACATTATGCATTTTTATGTGGGTATGTAAGTCGCAGACCAGACAGAGAGGACGCAGGGCGTGGACTTGTCTTTTAATTGAAATTTCATACAAAGCGTATGGGGACAGGGTGCAGACAAGATGCTTCATTGTCTTTATCCTATTGCACACAGAAGCGAAGAGCCGCAGATGGGGCGAGGACAGGGCACAGACGTAGCAGGAGTGCAGCAAGGGTGCGGAGTTCCGACCACAAGTCGTAGACGTCGCTGATGTCTTGTCTCTTCTTTTTAATTTTAACAGTCACGTCTCTGTCCTGTCTCGGACGCGTCCTCGGCTTACGTCTCTACTGTCTGGTATCCCCCTAACACAGAAAATCTCTTGGCGCAGCTTCAAAACACGTAACAGTATCTACCTAGTGAATTTTGGAAAACTTCACAATTTCAACACTGTATGGATGAGCACAACCCTTTCTGGCGGGTAATGTGCAGAAACTCTTCGTCTTCGTATTGTGCGGTACAATATGAACCGGGACACAACAGGCCAGACTATTTCAAAACATTTGTTTTTGCAAAAAGAGATTACTGTCAACCGTCGCTGCGGTTATTGTGTACGAGCTTCTGCCTGTAACTTGTCCACGGGGTTGCCAACTATGCCTCAGAACATATCCTATGGCAGTTCGTAATAGTATAGCTTTCTATTAATTAAATATTTTTGAACATTTTACAAACAAAGAATTTTACCTCTTTAAAATTCAAAAAGTCCCTTATGTATTAAAATAGGTAGAAGAGGGCGTAGTATCCCGTAAAAATGAACGGTTCCTATAGCATAGGCTACGGAAGCGATGACGAAGGATAGATCTAGTAATATTTCAAGCTTTCACTAGGAACTGTGATAAGTTGTATTGTTAATTTGATGCATTGCCCAAATGGGAAGTGTATAATTGCTTTGCTTTGCATTCCTGCAAATCAAAATCTATTACCAAACCAAACATTATATCCGTTGCCGATGATATATCTTCTCATAAATCACACATACGTAAAGGAGCGCTACATTCCCGGCTACGAAGAGTTATGTAATGTAAACAGAGAGTACAAGACGAGATTGGTGCGGTGGATCTCGGACCGAAGCCTTCAGGCAACGGAATAAATTAAATATTCATTGGGATCTAAGTGCTGCTCCTCGTGAGGTACTTGTAAACGTTATTAAGGTCCCCATCGAATGTACTTATTATCATGTAATGGTTGGATAACAAGACTTTTGTTAAAAATACAATTTGAGACCAGGGAATTGATGCAGTGATGAAAGTACTCGACTTCTGCCTCGAAAAACATTTTGTAGGGGCTCTAGTTTGGAGCAAATTATACATTTCATTTGAATTCTGTCAAATCCATAATTTATCCGTGTTTATGGTCCAATTCAATGAAATCTTAATCTATCTGGGTCTCAGATATATAAGTAGATAGAGAGAAAAGTTGAATGACGTTAACGTGGCGGTCTTTCAATCGAAAATACAAGCATTTTTAGCATTTTAGAGTTAGAGTTAGAGTTCATTTATTTGTCAGAAACATGAGTATGTACACACAAAGCATGCAAGATGTTATGTACATTGCAGAAAGGATCACAGTTATGTGTTGTTTTTTTTTAGTTTAAATTTATGAGTATACTGTGAGTATCATCCATGGGTCTAGAAATCCCTAAAAATTAAGATTAGTTTCTTAATTTTTAGGGATTTCTGGACCCATGGGTGATACTGACAGTATACACACAAGTATAGTGAAACAAGATCTTCAATTTAAAGATGTTTGAATTTACGTCGCGTTGACGTCAACTCTTTACGCTCACTGTCCGCCCTTCTGCAACATTATTTATCCCACGTTTTAATCGATGAATCTACTACAAAATATTTCGTTTAATTAAAACAATTAATTTCAAGTTGAAGTTAACAAATAAACAACTTGAACTTAATTGGAATCTAAGTGAAAACAGAAACAAGATATTTCAGTTTCAGTGTGCCTACTCGGCAGGATAATGTTTCAAGTATACTGAAATGTTGTACATTTTAATGTAGTTCTTAACAGTAGTCTCTTTTTAGCAATACTCCTGAAAGTAGATTTCATTCGTAACTCAAAATAGAGACAAATTTTGTTTACCTCATAATAGAAGAAAATAAATGACACGCACATGAAATAACCAAACATAGATAGCATATCTATCATATCACTTCTCCTTCTCTCGAGATCGCTTTTAGTGATAAGGCCTCCCATTGTAAACACTACATAGGTCGTAAAGTAGTAAATGTGCAAAAAAACGCCATTGTATTCTATTCAATAACAACAGAATCACGCAATAGTGACAATTGTGGCAAGTATGACATTAACATATCTACTCGTAGTCAGACAGCGAGATCTAGCCTCAAATGTGTATCTTGTAAAATTCACATCGGGAAATTCCTCTTGGGATAAACCCAAGAGCATTTTCCCGATATGAATTTGAGGGAAGGACACCTACTTCAAATAGCTGCGTCGGTGTAGTAGTAATCGGTAGTTAAGAACCTTTCTATATCTCCCAATATTTAATAAGCTAATGACATGTTATAATTTAAACACTAATTCATATTAAGAATAGAAAGAGATTAGACAGACAGAGCGTAGGCAGTTTTATTAAAAAAAATGTAGTTCAAAACGGTTTACGGTTTAAGAAAATTTATTTCGCTCATAAATATATATTCTTTTTATTCTATTTTGCCTCACACTAGGAATTTCTCGTGTGTTGTGGGTGCGTTTACAAACATTTAAAGTCACAAACATGAACAGCCAGACCCGGAACAACTACATGTAGGCCATACAAATATTTGTGCTGTGCGGGAATCGAATCAGCAGTCGATCACTTAGCCACTGCGCAAACCGTGCCGTCAAAGCGAACTCACTCCTAAAACGTAATAATAACATAAATGACGATTTCGCTTGGTTATTATAAACTAAAACTATAAGAACTTACAATTCATACATTATTCAGGTGGTGCTTTAGTAGCCTTTTAAAAGTTGGAAGGGGATTCGATTCCTTAATTATAAAGTAATTAAGAAAGCGAATCCTTTCCAATTCCTTAATTACTTTAGGTATAGAGTTTAGAGCTCAGTCCGCTCATATACGACAGTCTTTCTTCCGTAGTTTATCCTCAGTGCTCCTAAAATGAATACGAATTAACCGAAATCAAAACGAAACGAGCCAAACAAATTTAATTGTAGGTCAGGAAAGTTAGGTTCCTACTACAGTACACATATCAGGATGTTGAGGCATTTGACGGCTCTAGTACCTACTGCCCTTTTACTGGGTAATGCCGTATGTGTTCACGTTAACCCAAAAAGATTAACCTGTGTTCCATCCTAATTCTAATAACGGTACGATGAGTTTTCCGGCTTAAACGGGTTAAATACCGTATCTTAAATACCGTATACTGTGTTTGTAAAGCTTGCTTTTAAAAGCAGAGAAATGAATTTAGCAAAATATGAGCTTTCCCAGCTCATTTTTGTTCTTTCTATACGTAGGCAAATAAAGTCTCTTTTGGATAACTAGTGTGTTTTCCTAACATAATATAGTATCGCAATTTTTGGAACGTATTTTTATTTTAATAGGACACAAGCACAACCCAATCTATTTTAGATGTGTGATGTCGTCACACTATGCTACAATTTATACCTAAAGACGTGCCCAGAATGAAGCGCAGACAAAATTATAACTTTAGTTACTCTAGAAAGTTGTGATAGTGTAAGCGAACAGTTAAAACGCTTTTGTTTAGCGTTACACTTTAATGTCTCCTCAACTCTTACAAAGGACTCGGTTCTCTATGATGTGCCGAGAGAAAAATATTTTTTAAACGTTGTTATTGCAGCGTGTCTGTCTATTTACCTGCCCACTACCCACTCTATTAAGAACTCTCAACTCAAGCAAAATAATTCCAGCTTTTCCGCCTCATTTTTGTTTTTCTCCTTCGTGAACTTTATGCAAATGTACGGCGAGGTGGCGGCCATTACAAAATGCACTACAAAGTTAGGTCCACGAAGTTTTTGTATAGCGAAACTTTTAATTATTGATTTTCGTTGATGTTTTGTGCCAGCTTCGATAACTGGGCTTTCAGAACACGTAAAACAATAAGTTTGGTAACAACTGTTGGCGTTGGCCTTTTTATAGACAGTTAGAGTTAATGATGCGTAAATTTGCACTGTGAAAAAAATCTACAAATTCATTACCAATAGATATACAGTTTTTATTGACGATTCCACTCGCCATTACACTATTCACAGCAGTATATGTTGCTCATCGCCACACAACCGCTGTGATGTCACATTGCAGATTGGACGCACGCCAAGCGCGTAATATTTATAGCAATACTACGAAGACACGTGGTGTTGATCGCGTTTAATTGACGTTAACTACTGTATAGTAAACAAAGAATGATAAATGTAAATTAGGTCACGCTTCTTTCAGTGTTTACCATACAAGTCTGATAATGTTTTATATGCTGTCACGTGAAAAAGCTCTCTTTTGCGACGGATGACATACGGCCCCATTACACGGTATCAATAAAATTCAAATGTGCGGGTTTAGTAACGATATGCAAATTGTAGATCGTTCACGGGGCCATTACGCTGGTCACCGAGTGCTGGGTCAGCAGTATGTGCGCTGTTTATAAATAACCGGGACGCGTGCAGAATCCATTTTGTTATAACCGACGAAAAAAAGGAGGAGATTTTGACAATTCGACACTTTTTTTATGTTTGACCCACGCATTATATTCTACAGTGTTGTCCGATTTCGATGATTATTTTTTATTGGATAGGGTACACCTCGAAGCTGGTATCATTTAAGTTTTATCGTTTCCACGTGTACGCTTTATAAGGGATGTTTTGTGTAGACATATGAATTGTAAGTTCAGATTTAGTTCAAGACTCGGTGGAGCGCGATTTTGTAAGGCTTACTCGAACGATGATACCCTAATAATACGATAACCTAATTGTGACTGAAACGTCTTCAGCTATTAGATAATAATTGGAATCCTAGTTCTCCTTTCCCTACTATATGATTGTAAATTATTGTGATTATTTGTTTGTACTATTTTTACAGTATTATTATATCTTAACACTTTGTTTTGGTCTACAATTTATTTAATTATGTCTTTCTAATATTATTATAATTTCGTATACAGTCAGCCCAAAATATATCTACTTTTTTTCATTCCGATCGCTCTGTGCGACAAGACCGCCGGTTGTACAGATACATATTTTATAAATGCTGTTAAATTAGTATCTAATTATTAAATAAATGTTATACTGTTGTATTTTAAACTTAATTAATGAGCTGGTACGCCTATCAGTAACGGGAAGCTCATAATTGCTGAAATGAAGAGGTCACTGAGTTAAACTTCAGTAAAATTACAGACATGCCAAAATTACTGCGAAATGCGTCGGTTAATGGTGGCGTCCGGTAGTGCGGTTATTTAACGAGCACGCCGGTTGTGCATATTTTTATATATCAGAATGACAATAAAGTAAGGATCCGTATTATTATTATTTTTTTGGGTACCGTACTTCAAAGGAAAACATATTTTTGAACGTGATAAACTACAAATTTTCGATTTTCGGACTGTGAGACCAAGCTTCTTTCCAAATTTCATGCTTTTAGGCTAACGGGATCCTATAGGTTTTAATTTATTTGCGAAATTCAAAATACATATGTCGCATAAATGACCGTGTTATTGTATTGCGATACCTTACAAGCTCCATTTTTTTAGATCTCCAAAGGACCGCAACTTTGCGTATATTGTGATATTAATTAATAAAATTTTAATAAAATAAACACGCTCCTAAGAAAAATCGTCCTCACAAACAGACAGACCGACAGACAGACGGGCAACGTTGTGAGTCCTATAATGTTTTAAAACTTACCTAAAATGAGAGCATAACATTTCTTACTGATATGCAGCTCAAGGAAAAGAAGGAGATTGACAGTGACAGATAAGAACTAAGTCAAATCAGTTTTTGTCTTGAACTTCGCCATGTTTCTGGTCGATGCGATTGAGTAACAATGTTTGTTTTGATAGTAAATTTAAAAGCTCTCATATATGCTTTTCAGCCTTTTTTATTTGATTGTAAGATTTGATTAAAAAACTCCAAGAGAAATACTCTGACCCAGAGGTCAGAGTATTTCTATTGGAGTTTTTTAACACTCACTCACTCAGAAGTGTGTGAGTGTCTTAGTGAGAGTGACTGAGTGAGTGCTCTGAGTAACTCATAATCTACGAGTATTAACATTGTATGAACACGAGCGATATAGTCAATTGGAAAACAACTGAATGATTAACCTGAATATATTACAAAGTTCCATTAAAACAGAGACGTTATTGGTAAAATATTTTATAAGAAGTTCGGCTGACTCATAAATAATATTATACATACTTTGGGGACCTAACTTATGATTAATTTCTAAAAATTTCATCAAACTTTTAATTTCAGACATAATATTTACACAACCTTTCTGAACTTTTAACTTTTTCGATTATGTTTAGAGGACGTTGAAATATAGACGGTATAGGCAAATCAGCCTCGGTAGTGAGATTGTCGAAAGCTTAATCAAAATCATTCGGTAAGTTCATAATATGTATTTGTAAGTACCTACCAGAAAACTAATATTTAGACTGTTCGCTACTTATTATTTATCTGCACACTGTGTCACTTTCCATCCTTTTATATCGTTGGAAAAATTCAATGACACTGGTTAACGAATTTTAGCAAATAATTTATATTACTTTATAATTTAAATATATACTTTGATCAATACAATCATCAATGTAGCTCTGAGTTCATATTCGTCGAAGTCGAATATAAACTCATTCTAACTTACAGAATGAAAAACATATAATTGTTTGATATACAACTCAAATGACATCAAAAATATTTGGTCAAATATGAACTAAACGCCTTGTTGAAGCAATTTCCAATTTAGGTGTAGCTTTTGCTAGCTTAATTTGCTTAGCTTTTGCTACGTTTGTAACAGACTACGGTTGTAATGATTCAAATATTTTAAAAACTGTACCTACTCGGTAGAGACAATATCACTACCAGATCGGGTATCTGGAAGCAATTTTGTGCTTGAAGAATTTGAAAACAAAATATCTTTTCATTCATATAATTTAACGTATGTTTGCAGACGAAAGTATTGAAGTTGAGAAATGATGAAATTCTGATTCGTTTTTGTGTAAATTATTCTGTTAGGTACATCACTACGTTCGTTTTATTTAGATCACGTTTAAGTTTATCGGTACACTCCGTTCGCCTCTTCACTCTCAGTGGTCTAGAATTCTGTCCTGTCCAATAATATTTAAATTGATAACATAGTGAAATGCTGGCTCGGTGCCTATTCCACTATTTAAGTTTTAAAACTCGTTATTAAGAGGAGAATTTATGGTTCAGCGCCTATTCCACTTTATCAATTCTCAAACTCATCTAACTTTAGGTAATAAGGTATTACCTTATTACCTAAAGTTACCAAGATGATGGAATCAGTTAGCCGAGACACTGCGCTAACGTTACTAGCCTGATCCAGGGTGCGCCACAAAGAGGGTTCTTTCATGAAACCCAACATTCATGACAGATTATCTCCAAACACACACACACATCCATTTTTAGGGTTCCGTACCTCAAAAGGTAAAAAAAGAACCCTTATAAGATTACTATCTTGTCCATCTGGCCGTGTGTCACCACCGATTTTCTCAGGATCGGGTAAACCAAGCAAGTTGAAATTTATACATACCAGGTACTTAAGTCTATATCGTCTCTATTAGGTGTATTAAAATGAAGGTCCTGAGTCAACACAATAACGTCCGGCTAAGCAGTAAACAGCCGTCTAGTGATGAACTGCGAGTGGCCCTACATAGAAAAAAAAACACAGTAAAAATATATCGGCAAATATATATTTTTCCTTTTAACTGATAACTTCGACTTGCTAAAATTAAGGTTTGGAACTGAAACAGTGGAACAATAACAAGAATTAAACTAAAATTGTTTAATAGGCGCCGAACTAATATTTTAATGCTGCTAATACTACTAATCCATTTAGCTGCGGTGGCGGCCGGATACCACTACTTCCAAATTTGTCGCAATAACTAGATTAGGGCACCCCGACCAATTATGTTAGGTTAAGTTAGAACTGTGACCGAACACGCGCGACCCGAGCGAGCGAAGCGAGCGCTACATACAAATTGGGAATTGCTTCAACAAGGCGTTTAGTTCATATTTGACCAAATATTTTTGATGTCATATGAGTTGTATATAAAACAATTTTATGTTTTTGATACTGCAAGTTACAATATTTCATGGTTAATGATATACAAGCATATTCGACTTCGACGAATATGGACTCAGAGCTACATTGATGATTGTATTGATCTAATATTGGCGACACGGTTGGCGCGGTGGTTGAGCCATCGGCTGCTGCGCGGCGTGTTGTGGGTTCGATCCCCACACGGAACAAATATGTATTGTATGGCCTACAGGTAGTTGTTCCGGGTCTGGCTGTTTGTGTATGTGAGTTTAAATGTTTGTAAACGCACCCACGATACAGGAGAAATTCCTAGTGTGGGGCAACGTTTTTTTTTAAAGATAAAAAAAATAATATTTAATTGCAGTCCTAGAAGTTATGAGTTAAAATTCTTTAACCAGTGTCATTGAATTTGTCCAACGAAATAAAAGGATGGAAAGTAACACAGTGCGCAGGTAGTGTGCAGGGTAAATAATAATTAGCGAACAGTCTAAATATTAGTTTTCTGGTAGGTACTTACAGATACATATTATGAAATGGCGGAACGTGGCTTAATAATTGACATTATCCTTGTCGTTTTCATGTCGTACAGTATATCTTCTTGTAAGAATATAATGGGTCATCGTGACAAATTGTTTGAGTGGTTGGTATTTTAGCCGTGAAACTTAAATAATAATGAAGTAATTTCTGTAAAATTGCTTATATGATTAGTCAGCCGCAATCTGTGGTAACCTATGTGTACTCTTAAGTGTGGCAAGTAGTTTTTTTTAAGTCAATTAAGACAGTAGTGTCTGTCGATTGTAAATAAATAACACTTCAAACAGTCACGGAGGACAAATAGAAACTGCAATACCTCGCCTCTAACGAAGCGATATATACTCGTATAGCACCCCGACTCTGGTTATCTGTTACTTAAAATTGCATACTAATTTTTTGCAGAATTTTTACCCTAGGAAATTGTCTGGAACTGTACGTTAGCTTTGCTAAATGAAATTGTCTAAGAAAGTTACTTGACACTTTCTGCACTGGTATCTTTTTAATTTCCTTCCTCTAGATACCCAAAAACATAGTCCCCTTCTCCCTTAAATTCGTCATTCATTAAAGTATAAATTTGAGTTTATAATAGATTTGATTCAGATTTATTTTAAATAGAGTGATCCTCAGTTGTAAGTTGTAAATCAGTTGGTGATTGTTAAGAGGTTTCTGCTCCGCTTCTCATTATTTAAGTGATTGAGCAATTAAATTACTAATAAATACTTATGATCACTTAAAGTAATCTGTTTGGTTTTAATGGTTGGTCAATCCAGTGGAGTTTATCGAAACAACAATTTACATTAGATAGATGTTTCCATTATAAATTATGCACATTCCATTCAAAATGATAACAATAAGCTTAGAAAACTGTAGATCCTGTTAGAGCACATCAATATAATTGTAATAAAATTACAATTTAAATTTAGAAAATCAGTAACCTACAATTCAAAACAAAACCAAAAATAAATACAAACAATTCTCGCTACTACTTAATATTGAGTATTGTATAATGAGAACAATGTTAGAAATGGCACATTATAAATATTTAGTAGGTTACAAAATATAATTTATTTCATGCATATGTAATGATTTTGTTAGTTAATTTCAGTTCATACGTGCCTATGAATATCAAATCACTTTGAGTCCTTGAATACCTACCACAGAAGATCAATCATTACAATTTACAGCTGCGAAACGAGTTATTCCCCTAGACAGTAAATAAGGTTGACTACAATTTCTACAGCAGAACGTTCACATCATCATCTGCCTAGCCTTTTCCCAACTATGTTGGGGTCGGCTTCCAGTCTAACCGGACGCCGCTGAATACCAGTGTTTTACTTGGAGCGACTGCCTATCTGACCTTCAGAACCCAGTTACTGGGCAACACGACACCCCTTAGTAAGACCAGAACGTTAGTAGTATAGCAGAACGTTCACATTTAATACAAACAATGTATTCAACGCAAACACTCCATGTGGTATATGAGGATTAACAAGGGTATGGTTTTAGACTACAATGTTATTTAGAGTCCGGCTAATCCCACCGAATTTGGAAAGTTCTTCCAGCACAATAGATGCAAATTCACTTGATTTATACATATTTATAGGGCTTATGTTAATAAGAATATAACCTCTTTTACGAAACAGTTGACATTTAACCATTATACGGTGCTAAACAACGGTAGTGGGGTTTCCTTTCGACATTTCCTTAAAAGTTTGTTTAAATATTAAGGAAAACAAAAGAAACCATACATTAAGTTAGCCTTTAAATAATTTCCGAAACTCGCAACTTTAAACAAGAATTTTTGATCACGTGCCAAATACTTAGATGTTGCGTAACTCCAATCTTGGCTATCCACACGGCAGACTAATACGGCCATTTTTTTTGCTCATTTCGACCCCGATTTTTGCTTGGTTCTCGTTTTGGCGCCTAGAAAATTGCTCGGTCCTTATTTTCGTTCCATCTGCAGTCCTATGTAAAAGCCTGTTTTTCGTCCGTTGACCCTGACGAGTTGGAAAAAGAACCGTAATTGGAGATTTATTTAGGGTTCATTGATTATTTCCCAAAATAAACTTTGTCATCCCTGATTCTGTTACTAAAAGTGTTCCCATACTGGTTCAACAGTAGACTTTTAGAAGTTTCATTTTTGCTGTGATAATGCTAAAGTATAAGAATACTTAGCACCTTCTGAACGATATTTCATTTTACGCAGGATAAATGTGTCGCAATATATATTCTCATTATAAAGAAATGTAACGATGCGTGAGCGCTTAGAGCCGGTTCGCTTGACATTTAGACGAAACACAATTTGTCTTTATTATTTTCTCAGCGGCTGTGACATTTAGAATTTCACACATTTCTCCAAAAATAAAATAATACTGAAACATTACAATGCAAATTGATGTGGAAGACATTCAACGCGGCATCTTAAACAAGATATACGGAAAATTTCAACATTATTTCCACGTTGTTTGCAAACTTCGACGTCTTATGATTTATTACTATCGCGTAGTCTTATGATTTGAAAATCCTGCTTGATTGTTTCGAAGTTAAAGCTATAGTTTCGCTGCAGTTGCATAGTCAAACAGAAGCGCCAAACCGAAGTGGTGGCGATTAACAAACTAAACTTACTTAAGGACATTACCGGTACCATCTTTTTGTTTGTTATGAAACAAGAAAGGGACGGATATACTCGTACATACAGGGTTGAAAGGACATCGACTCACAATCTGATACCATGAGTTCAGTAGGTACATGATTCTACGTTTTTCTGACAAAATCATGATTTCACCCAATCACATTTTTAATGAAAGAAGTGATTTTTTTATATTACAAACTGCATATTAGACGCTCACGCTACAAGACTCCGTGGCGCAACGGTAGCGCGTCTGACTCCAGATCAGAAGGTTGCGTGTTCAAATCACGTCGGGGTCAAATTGTACTTTTTACAACTATTATCTATCTATCCATAGTTGAATTTACAATTTAATTATTATAATACTTATGAGTATTATTTACATGTTAAAAGTATTATTTACAGGTTACATCTTTTCACAGTAGATTTTTCGTATACATATACGTGACGAGAGAAAAGAAAGAAATTGGGAAGATCACCACCTAAAGCAATATAGAGAATAGTACTGATTTTGATTTCGAAAATACTTTCACTGATTAAACCAAATTATTTCCGAGTACCAAACGATGTTTTCTGGTATACTTAAAAAACGTCCACGCAGACGAAGTTAGTTCGTTTGTAAACATTGCGTTTCAGATGTCAACTGTCACCACCTTTGTGTTTGTTCAACGTTGCTGCTTGCGACATTAACGTAAGAGCATGCAATTATCCATATAACAAGGAACATTCTAATTATAGCCTCACATTTACACTTAGCAACGTGAACTGTTGCCAAGTTCAACGACTCATCTATTTACAACGAGCACTGCGATCGTTCGCGTTCATTTGCAAACATTTTAATTAATGTACCTACAGTTTGACACAATTGTATACAATGTTCTATGCCATCGCTCCCTCGTCTCATTCAGCGCATCTCTCATGATATTCATAAAATATGCGGAACCACGGGAGAGGCCGCAGTGAAGAAATGCTTCACTAATTAAAATACTGGAAGTAAGAATGTGGAGCGAGACGAGTGAGGTCGGGTTAGTCAGCGTATGACTTATTACGACGCTATTGAAATTGCTCAGTGAGATCTTTTTGTTTTCTTTTTTAATGAAGCTTTGTTATCTAAATAAAATTTTATTTCTAATAGAGCAATTCAAACAATACTAAAATTTTATTTTAGTAAAAACTATTTTTACTAGTGGATAATAGGTGCCAATGACTTTTCATTTTAAAAATAAAGTCTTTTACTGCTCCTCTTAATGCTTGCCGTACCAAGTGCTTTTAATAATTCCCAAGCATTATAAAATTGTAAAAAATTTACAACCAGTACTTTCAATAAATGCAAACCGATTTCAATACGAATAGGCACTCGGGAAACGTCCACATTCAATGCGCAGCGAAAATTAAAGCTTGAAGTCACCGCAGGTTTCTAATTTCCATCCATTTCCCTCAACAGCGGCGCCCCCCGAGTACTCTGTGCCGGAAGTTCGAACTCAACTAACGAGAACCGTTTTCATTTGCATTCTTTGTACTTATGGTTACAGTTGACGTTTCATTTCGTTCTTGAACTTTTCACATCAATTTTGTGACCTGATTAGTTTCCGATAAAAATTGCTAGTAGCAGGGGACCCCGTTTACTCATTTAATATTTTATTTCAATCGGTTTATCGGGTGGCTAAATAAAAGCATCTGCACGGGTCGATCGAAGGTTAAGATAAACTTGTCGAGGTCGGTACGTGGATGAGTGACCGTCCATTACATATCCACTGCCGGTTGTCATTTGTAGATCTTTAGTCTGAAAGTCTAACAATAAGTCTCACTGAGGGGTAATGCGTTACCAGAGTTGTGGAAGTCAGATAGGCAGTCGCTTCATGGTATCTACTGGTATTCAGCTGCATCCAGTTAGACTGGAAGCCAACCCCGACATGTTGGTAAAAGGCTAGGCTAGATGATGCTGTTCTAAAAGTTTTCTTTTCGGCTTTATCTTAGTTATTTACGCACGAAAAAAAGGTTTACTACCTTTGTTTCGAAGGATAACTGTATAATGACTTTCTAAGACCGGAAAATTCTAACACAAAACCTAGCAATACTTCTCCATCATCTATATTCAGGACGGCATAATGTAAATTTCGTTAACACACTTTTAAAGAATAAAATGGCCTCTAACCCTTCCATCGATCACTCGGACTTTGATAAAGATCCCATTGAACAACGGATAGTGAAAATTATAGCTGCTGCAGAACTAGGAACAAAGCCATTGGAAATCTAAATAGATGGCCACCCTGTGTGGGAATATTCAAAATTGTTCTCTGCCTCTGCTCGAGTTACTGGTACAAACTATTTCAGTTCACTATTTCGGTACGTTGTTGACGGAATGTTAGTGTTCGGGTGAAATTGAAAAGATTTTTATACGTTTTGTGACCTACATAAAGAAAGAAAAGAAATATAGACAAAAACATTTATTTAGCACAGACTCAGGCACACAAAGACAATACTAAATATGGAAACAAAGAAAGAAGTAATAATAATGATGACAAAGGTAATAATAAAATAACATAATATGTATAAATTACGTGTCACGTTGTTTGTCCGCTATGAACTCCTAAACTACTGAACCAATTTTAATAAAATTTTGCACACTGCGTGTGTTTTGGTCAAACTTAAAAGGTAGGATATTTTTTATTTCGATTATTGACTTCAATATTTTTTCATTACAAATTTAATGTTTTCCTATAATAAGTTATATACATTTCTAACAGATGGCAGTGTAACTTAACTTTTGACGCGGTACGAAGCTACTTGTATATACATTAAATGACTTACGGTTGCACCAAATGGGTCCATTTCAGCAAAAATGCCAGACGTCTAGTGTCTGATGCTGGTTTTCAACTGGACCTAAAGACACCGGTACAGGACATCGGTATTCCTTTGTACTTTTTTTAAACAGCTTTACAAATGATTGCCAAATCAGGAGTGTTCTTATTTCGTTGAACCAGATAAACATCGAAAAGGACTAGCATGAAATCGGAATAATAATAATACCAGCCTATTACTGTCCCACGGAAGGGCAAAGGCCTCTTCTCATACAGAGAAGGCATCACCACGCTTGCTCAAGATTTCAGACTTATATTAATTATAAGTCCAGGTTTTTTCACAATGTTTTCCTTCACCGATGTCAGTGATGTCCAAGATAAACTTAGAAAGTACATATGAATTGAAATATTCACATTGATACTTGCCTAGGTTAGAACCCACAACCTCGTGCACAAGAGGCGAGGCGTAAACCACTGGGCCATCATAACATTGAAATTAAACTAATTAAATTTAATAATTGACATCATGTAATCGTAATTTTTACCTATTATTATGTTTATTGTTTGTACGAGGTTTGAGATCGTCACAGTTTGTTAATGACCTCAATATAATGTTTCGTGTTCGAGCTCGACCCCTATGTACTCATCTGGCATCGTTCCAATCTGTGGCTTCGGTTAAAACTGTTGAACTGAATCTGGCTTAAATCGGCAATACGTAATTAGGTTAATATCGCCTTGTTCAGCTTAAGAAGTGGAATCTAGAAATTTTAAATATATTTCCCTATTACTTACTTTACGATAATGGCAAAGATTTTTAGAAATGAAAGTTTTAATAATGGTAGATATGGTTTTAAGTATTTTATCTAGGGCATAAGAAAATGAGGTTGCTACTTGATAATCTATATTAATACGTGACGGTGAAGCTCAGTCCTCTTCGTTGTTAAAGTTTTGGCTACTGAGCAACCACAGGTGAATATTAAAAATGTCTTCTCTTTATAAAGCCTGAACACAAAATAAGCAAAGCCTTCTAAGAAAGAAAAAGTTTTGTGCATGCGTAGTTATGTATGAAGTAATCTCAAAACAAAGCATTCCTTTGGTACATTTATATTATTTCCCAGGCTACTACGCGCTAACTAGTTTCAAAGGCTTTTTAAAAGTTATCAAAGCAACCGAAAGTATGCACACTGTAGAAACTAGAGTTTTCTCAAAGACTCTCGGAGTCGCTTAGAACAGTTTCTAACCAACTAAAGTGCAGCTTTGAGTAAGTAGTCTAGAAGTTTATACAGCCCACGAACATAGAATTGAATTATATGTTCAATAAAATCGGTACTAAAATAACTTGACGACACGGTTGGCGCAGTGGCTAAGCGATCGACTATTGTTCCGGGTCTGGCTGTTCGTGTATGTGACTTTAAATGTTTGTAAACGCACCCATGATACAGGAGAAATTCCTAGTGTAAGGAAAAGTTTAATAAAAAAAAAGTTATTTTCTAGTCAGTTAGATAATAAAAAATATTGGACACGTATATTTTGCTTCATATTATTAAAATATGAATTAGATAAAACGTAGTACAGGTGGGGAGTGGGGCTCGCTACTTCACCTGTGGGTATAAAATCTACTTACGTGTGACGTAACGCTACATTTTAACTCTAATGTGTGTAAAAAGAAAAAATACGAGTCCAATGTTTTTAAATAATCTAACGGAAGGACAAACACTATTTTTTTTCGTCCGCATCCTTGTTATTAGCAAAACTATTACTTGAACATTTGCTCTCCGATAAAGCCTTCACGCAAGTCCAAGGCTAGTAAACCTGGTATTGCATACAACCAGCTAATGAAAAGCGAGTGTTTTCACGCCAACGATCGCGAATAGGCTATAAAGCAGGTAACTCACTGTAGGGTTTATGAAATGAAAAGATGGCGCAAAAAAATCTGCAGTTATTTTAACGTTGATACTGAAAAAATATTTTTCTTTTTAATCTACGGAACTCTCGGTGTGTGATTGAATGTTTAATGCTTTAAATAGTAAAGATATTTAATTACGTAAATTCGTATTTACAAACACTTTTACACGTCGAATATTGATTATTGTTTTTTTAAACAAGGTCGGTATCACTGACTACTCTCTAAAAAAACCCTGAGGTTTCAGCCTCTTTTATAGTCCAGACATTATCTTGGTCCAATCATGTGAGATGGATTTTTGAGGTCAGAACCACACAGAAATGAGTGGACTGATTATCCAATCAGTGTAAGCATTTGCCAGTAATCGTAGAGCTCAACTAAGAATTGAACACTCTAAGACGCTGACTTTGGCGCTAAGTTGACAGAAATCTTTAAACATGTATTTATTATACCAAACAAGAAGTGAAAATGGAGCTTACCCTACAAGGATTCAAGAAACTTTATTAATCAGGCCGACAGGCACTAAAGGAATAGAAGTGATTCATGGTCGATAACGAAGCTCCATTAAGCTGGTTGTAGATCTAATCAACACACCAAGCAATAAATTGTGTGACTAGCCATAAATATAAAACCTAGTCTAGGCTATAAAGTAGGGCGTTACGGGTGAACACCGCGCGTGCGCAACGCTCGCATCGGCGTTAATTAGTCACAACCACACACGCTTTTGTTGTGTTCCTATATACAAACCTGTTTCCACTTTTCTAATTTATGGTTCCAAGGTTCAATAGGAATGTTTTTTTTCTGCTACGCTTTCTTTCAACTCTTACATGATTTACAAAAATCTAAAGAGTTTGTTTGTTTTTTTGTGCGAATGTACTTGACAAATCAGCAAAATCTTGGGCCATTTAACATCGCTCTAAGATACTTAGGAGCGCGTGACGCGGCGCATAGCCAGTGAATTAAATACATACCTACATAAAATTATCATGTTGGTATCTCATGTGCCATTCAGGATTGAATGATTTAGAATTATGTTCTAAACCTATAATTAGACAAGATAAACGAGACGCAATTTCTGAGAATATTAAACCGCATGATTATATGAACATTAATATTTACACTGGTGTGTTAGCAGATCCTCAGATATTCAGAGTGAGGTGAAGCTTGTGTAATAACTCCAGTAATAATATCTAGCTTCGCTTTTAGTAACAATTATTTACCTTAGGTAGCAGCCACGCCTAAAAGGGGTCTTAAGACGAAATTCAGGGATTTTCAGAATATTATGTGTTCGTTTCGCTTGACGAGAATTTAATATCACATACTTTTATTCAAAAGGTATAAAAGGTACCTTACAAAGAATTTACTTATAAGTAATTTATTACATCGGGTAAGTTGAAATAGTTTTGATTCATAGACGTCGGGATCAAACTAATACGATGACCACTACCTATATTTTTAGAAACCAGTAAGTTTGCAAAGACAGTTCCGTGAAACAGACGAGCCAACTTTCATGGCGAGTGCAAGCGACCCGACCAGTGGCTTTAGTGCGAGTTTTTAAATATATTCTATTTATTTATGTATCTTTATATTTTATGGTTTTTTTTTCGATTAAATGTACTTAAATTTTAATTGGTATTGATTCTGACTGAGCGTCATCTGGTCGAAATATTAAGAAACAAAAGTAAACTTTAACGTGATCGAGTAAGTATAAAAACTGGCACAAGGCACCACTCTGTGACCATAGTGCGAGTTTTAAAGCCTATTCGGTTGCGTTAACGTAAACTTCAAAATGTTCAAAAACTAAATAAGCGCTGTCTGGTGACAACAATGTGCAATACAATTATTCCATAGAGATTGCCGTAAGTAAACGATAACGTTAACGCGATCGATTAAGTATAAAACTCGCACTAAAAAAGAAAGTAGATACGTAATTGTACTGAACTAACTTCTTATTAGTGTTTCAACTTTCACAGAAATATTTTACTGCTATATTAAATGTGTTGTATTCTTCAAGCACATAGGTTAAAGAATCTTTCTATCGATCTTTGGATATAAAAAAAATTAAGACAGAATAAAACACTAATATAGGGAAAGCTAAATAAAACCATTACCCCTGTACCACAAAACAGTTGGCCGATGTCGGATTATAAGCGGTTGAGACAAGTGGAAGGAATAGTAGATCTTTTATATCTCAAAGATATTTTTTGTTAGAATGTATGATAAAGTTGGATAAATAGACCCTGCTCAAGCCGCGCACGTAACGAAAACTTTCTAAAGTCGTGAGCTATGACTGTTTGACTTTTGGTTCTAAGTTTTGTAGAAATACCCTTTTTGCTTGGATAGAGGCATCGTGTTGCCCAGTAACTGGGTACTGGAGGTCAGATAGGCAGTCGCTTTAAGTAAAACATTGGTATTGAGCTGCATTCGGTTAGACTGGAACCCAACCCCAACATAGTTTAGGAAAAGGCAGTTGATGACCCTTTTTGCTTGGATATGTTGAATTTTTTGATCAAATAGATGTATTATTTAGATAAAAAAAAACAATGGTATTGTGAAGTATAAAGGACTAGGTTGCTACGACGTAGCCGACGTGATGACGTCACTGCTACGACCGCTACGCTGATAAAGCTTTGGGAGTAAACAAATACATAATATAGCGAGCAGTTTGTAATGTAAATCCGTTTGCATTTTTTTAATAAATGCGAAAATAGTATTTTATGTATCTATACTACAATAAATCTGAAAAAATTGTTACTTTTTTTTCGTACAAACGCGCTAATCTCTCGAACAGTCAGATTTAAAAGAAAAATTGTATTTTTGGTAGCCCATGTTTTTTATAATCCCGGAGTACTATAAATACTAAAAGTGTATCAAAAATTGATGGAGAGATTCCCAGACCCAGTTTAAATGAGCAGTGCGCGAGTGTATCTCGTGTATATTATGTAATACATATTTATGGTTTATTTGATGTTTCGTATTCCTTTTGCGTTTACGTTTTCATGAGCTCTGTACAAGGGTATCAAATACGAAATACAATTTAATATTTATTGAAGGGACTTTTATCGACTTGGTAAAATCATCGCACCGAATTTTTTGTTCGATACGAGAGAAAGAGAAAAATACAAACCCAATAAGACTACACTCGTTGTTCAGTCGAAATGTTAAAGCGTTTAGTGTTTACAATAAAAGTAAAGTGCTCTTTAAGCGTGTTGTTATTGGACTTGTCTATTGTTTTTCCACCGTGTTTTCCTCTGAAAGTGGGTCTAATAGGACCTCCCACTTACAAAATAGAAACAACATACATATTTATTGAGTTATTTATGGACCTTACCTTACGTATTTAGGGATAGCAACCATTTTTTTTTTTTTCTTGTTAATAGAGATACTTAATATTCTTTGCAGTATTGAGGTTGATACTATGTCGTACAGTTGAACGTGAATGCTCCAATGTTTGTTTAGTTATCATTTTGATTTGTTTTTTGTTTCAGGTAAGTCAAGGGCACTCGCATGAGTCGATCGTCAAGGTAACCGACCCAAGGAAAGCTTGCTTAGGTCGGGGGATCATCCATGGCATATTGAGACCCCTGCGAACTTCGGAAATAATGTTAATCCGATGGACCCTGCTGTCATTTGTAGACTTTTGGCAGCCGTTTCGAGTAGGCAGAAGCTCGAAAGTCTCACAACCAGTTTTACCGAGGGGTATCGTGTAACCCAGTGACTGGGTAGTGGCGGACAGATAAGCAGTCGCTCCATGTAACATATTGGTATTGGTAAAAATGGTGATGACGGTGGTTGGTTGTTACCCCAACATAGTTGGGAAAAAGCTAGGCGGGTGGTGATGTTAAGACAACATACACTAATTACACGTTAAAACTGAGGTTAGACCACAATTAAAACAGCCACATCAATCCAACGACAAACCCTCTATGTATCTAGCAAAGAATGTACCATTTGCCAGAAGGAAAAAATAAATGACACAGTGCTATTAACAGTAACACTTAAAAACCCGAATGCTAATAGTGGACAAAGTAATTGTTACTGGTTGGAAATAAAGATCACAAAACTCCTCTATGACAGCTCATATTTAGTGTCAGAATTTTTCTTTCATTTATTGCCAGGCCAATGGCAATTACTTGTTATTCTCCGCCGTTTACATCGTGCACAAAACAATTACACTGTAGGCACTGTATATTATTCTCTCACTCAAACATTTTTTTGCATCGGTCCGACAGTTTTATGATGAGCGAAGCAACGGACGGGAGTCTGCTGGATCCACTCCAAGAATCGTAAACTTTATGTGTTCTGTGAGGGGTCCATCTGACCCACATAAACAGCAAGGATAAAAAATATATTGATTCGATAATAATCCACATCGTGTAACATAAGGTTTTTCGATTATTATGAAGGTCCGGGTACACATACTGGCGTAGTTTCTTGAAACCCTTATTATTTGATCGGTGCAAATATATCCTTGTTCCGAACATGTTTTTCTTTTATTTGTTGGATTATATCATTTCGATGAGGTCTGTAATTACCGCCTTTAGTAGGCCAACAAGCTTGCCCCTCTCGGGATCATTTGTTATTTAAAGTTAATTTCTTTTTATAAGCTCGTTCATTGAGGGTAAGATTCATAGATACGAACCTACTTAAGACTATGCTTTGCTAAGTAAAGTTTGCTTTTCATAGGAATGTAAACGTTTTGTATAAGTTAATAAGGTTTATACTTGTACGAAATTCATGTGCTAGCCGTCACCGCTTTCAAAGTGATTAAGCAATCATAATTTTCTCATTATAATACTTACTTAAGATTACCCTGGTTCTCAAATAACCTTTCAGGCGATAAGCTTAATAGGAGTCGTAGTAAAAATTGTAATAGCACTCTTAGTGACCGGGTTCCTTCGTCTTTGGCAAGTCTCCAAGATCGTGGTAGCAAGTTAGCCACTGGTATGTCGGTGCCGTTATCAAAAGCTTTTGTCTTGAGTGGCTTACAAATTAGTTTTATATTAAATGGAACGCCTGAGTTTTATTGAGGAGTTCACATTTGTGATTCAGATATTAATTGATCTGTTGGGTGGAGATAATTATCTCATCTTGATGTCTGTGCTGTTTCATAGTATTTTTAACACTCAAAGGTATTTAATAATTGAGTGGTTATAAGAAACAGTTAACTGTAATTATAAGCACGCATTAAAGGACCGATGTGGCGAGGCGGGCGAAGGTACTGCGACGCAGTAGGTTGCGGGTTCGATTCCCGCCTTGGGACAAATGTTTGTACGACATACAAAAATTTGTTCCGGATGTTCTGGGTATTTGCTATGTATATCTTTTTTTTTTTACCTTGGGTGTAGATGATGCTGTATGGATTGTCCAGCATTATTTATTTATTTTGACGGCACGGTTGGCGCAGTGGCTGAGTGATCGACTGCTGCGCCGCGTGTCATGGGTTCGATTCCCACACGGAAAAATTATATGTATGGCCTACAAGTAGTTGTTCCGGGTCTGGCTGTTTGTGTATGTGAGTTTAAATGTTTGTAAACGCACCCACGATACGTTTAAAAAATATTATCCAATAATTATTAAAACATTCTAACTTCACTGTGAGTAGTTTTTTTAATTTGTAAAATCCAACTGTAAAGTTTTCACTGTCCTTCACGTAATAAGGAATACAGAGCTGTGCTGCAATGCTGCAAAATCTTTGTCTTCCCTCGTAATATTGTGAAGTGATGCCCTGTAAAACTGTAACAATGAAGAAAACTTGTTATCAGTTTGGAACATTGTATGAAAGTATCTTCGTTACATACAATATGTGGGTAATTTTTAGTATTGTTTTTTTACAAAAACTAAGAAGGAAAACATCATGAGGAAACATGTATTTAAAATTATTATAAGTCTGAAATCGCCAACCCTTCTTAAGCAAGCGTGGTGATTAATGCTCGTGCCTTCCCTGTACCATAAGAACCATGCAGTAGGGTAGTTATAGGCCGGTATTAATATCCTAACTAATATTATAAATGCGAAAGAATGTTTTTTTGTTTGTTACCTTTTTACGCCTAAACCACTGAACCGATCATCCTGAAATTTTTCATATACGTTGTCAGATGTACAGAAAAGGAGATAGTGTACCTTGATACTAAAGAATAGTACTGCTCCCGAGGAAAACAACAATAACGTTCTTAGATAGATAATACGATTCTAAGATAATAGATGGCGCCACATGTCATTAGAATCACGATTGATTTTATTATTACAAGTAGAGGACTGCCCGAATTGATTGTTAAAATCTAAATTGACGCGAGCAAAGCTGTGGGCAAAAGCTAGTTTAGCAATAAAGTAAAAACACGCGTGTTGAAAACAAAAATTCCCATCAAAACGAAATGAATTCTCTTTGTGACTTTTACATCACAAGAGAATAACATGACCTGCTGAATAATATAACAGATTGTTTGATTCTGACAGTGGATTCCGTTGAGTCGGGTATTTATTTTAGACAATACACGATCATTATTTGAATAAAAAGGCTTTTGTGGAGGCACGTCGGCCATTCGAACGCTTCGGGCGATGAAATGTGAAATTAGAGATGGAACCTTTTTATTCTGGGATTTGAATGATTGAATTGTGGACACGCTGATTTAGGTGAAAAGGAAATTAAAATGGACTGTTCGGGTTTTACTTTATATATAAATATGAGGGAGAGGCAATTCTGTATTTGATGTTCATTAACTAAGTGTCACGTTTTATTCCGGTTGAAATAAATGTTGTTATACCGTTTCGTCGAGAGACGACTTTTATCTGACAGTGGCGTGGAAAGTCAATAATTTATACAAGAAGAGAAATTCTTTTGGAAATAACACCAATTTCATTTATTATTTACGTTAACCGAGTACCTATCAATTCCCAACACCCGTATAAAAATGTCCCTTACACATTCGAAATTATACATTATATCCGTTAATGCTCTCCGTGAAATAAATCCTGGTACGTGAATAAAATTCTTTAAACAAGTCATAAAAAATATATTGGTCTGCTTCACTGCCTCAATATAAAGCTGCAGGGCTGCCACGGAACGTAATTTCAAAAAACATTGCCCCACACTAGGAATTTCTCCTGTATCGTGGGTGCGTTTACAAACATTTAAAGTCACATACACAAACAGCCAGACCCGGAACAACTACCTGTAGGTCATACAAATATTTGTTTCGTGTGGGGATCGAACCCACAACACGCGGCGCAGCAGCCGATGGCTCAACCACCGCGCCAACCGTGTCGTCAACTTTGCTCGAGCCAGCCCGCGTAGCTGAGCCAGTAGTTGATTAAATTAGTCCCTAAATAATATATCTATTAGATCCAGCCCGTCTCTTGCTGTCCTCTCCCAGCGATGTCCTAAACCGAGGCTCGTACCCCGCTCTTGGTCGCTTAGCTTTCAAGTTTTTATGCCCTAGCTGGATATCCCTGAAGGATAAACTGCGAGATGTCCATTCCAAAAAAAAACCGGAACGTAATAGTCGATAAATGGTTTTTGCACTTGCTGCCGTGTAATCGCTACATACATATACATAACATTAATTGTACTTACTTCTAGGCTAGGAATGCCATTGTCATGGTTTTTTTAAATATTCCTCCACGAGCATTCATGTTAATAGCCTGTCAGGAGGTAATGTTGTGACCTGAATGTGAAACATTCTGTACTGATGATTACTTTTTTATTGTTTCACGGAGATACTCGTATACATACCTATATTGGATCATACTGATGGTATCAAGCAAATAATGTTTGTACATCTTGACAGCTATAAGGAACATTTTGAAGTTGGCCGGTACACAAAGGAGTCGTTTTATAGGATATCGAACAAATCTCCATCAGGCAGCCCTAGTGCTTGTGCTCACGGTCGACTGATCTAAAAGTTTGTGATATGGATTGCGTTCGGTTTTCGTCGCTAGTGATCCGTAAAAATCGTCTAAATGGAATTTTCCGATACACGCTGTGTTCCGGCTCGATTCATTAAGTGAGCAACGAACTAATTGGCTAATGATTGGGCTCTGGCTAACGCCTGATAATTAATTGAGTTAGCTGATATAAATATGCAGGACTAGCTTGGTACTTCTCTTTCCACCCTCTTTCCAATATAAATGGCGCCTAAGGAATATTAGCACCTGCCAAACCCAATAACTCTCTGTCACTCGCAGGCCACCAAAAAGGTCTCGAGGGACATCAAACCGACCGATTCTCTTCCTCTTATTCCATAACAGTTGCTCATAAATAATGTTCAGTAGTTGTAAATGGCTGCGTGTGATAAACTGTCACGGACATGTATCAAGTGTGTCAGTTCTTACGCTGAGAGGATATTTTACGTGTTCATAAAAAGGACATATTGTGTTTATGTACAGGCAGTACTTTGTACCGGCCGCGTCTCTGGTAGTATAAACTTGAATATGCGTTCATATCAGCGTTTATCTTCTGTTTTACAGAATAGTCAAATTATTTTGTTAACTTCTAAAATAATTTAATCTAAGGAAGATTACAAAGCTCTTCCTTAAATCCAATTTATCATTTTAATGGGATAAAAAGCGATGGAGCGTTGAAAGCGGCGATTCAATGAAAAAAGAAATGATTGCGTTGGAACAGAATCACTTAATTAATTTGAAGAAACGGCTTGGAGAAGCACATTTTACTTGGGTTATAATGCCGACTGAGACTTGGAAGATTCAGTTCGCTTTTAATTAATAACACAGGTTATATAATATATATTATATTTTTATAATAATAATAAGAGAAATAATGCTGGACAATCCACACAGCATTATCTAGGTAAGCGGTGCTTGTGTTATGGGTACTAGATGACTGATATACTTATTACAATACAATACATAGATATATATTTTTATTATACATAGCAAGTACCCAGAACACCCGGAAAAAATCTTTGTAGATCGTACAAACCTGTCAAATAGACACTCTTAATACTTACATATTCTACAACCGGTTTTAGGCGTATTCAAACACAATAATTCGGCCGTAAAGTTTTAAAGATCAACATTTTCAGATCATTTGGGTAAAGGACATGTTGAGTAGGTAAAGTTTTACGTAATTCCGCGAAAGATGTTAAAAACTCGTAATACGGTAAAAGCAGTCTTCAGCCGATGCGACGCGAATACTCGCACTTTACGAGATTTATGTATATTAACGGGGATTTACGCTCTCACGTTGCGACCTAGACAGTGGAGGCAGCGATCGTCAAGAGATGTAGATATGGCGTTCATTTGGTGTCCTTATGGAACTTGAAAAGAGGAAAAAAATACCGTACATTTTTATACCGAGCCCGTCGCTAAGCTAATTAATTATTCATTAATATAAGACAGATTTAGGGAAGACAAAAAAGTAATAAAAGACACTTCAGTAATTATTTCCATGGTGGAAAAATCCAATGAATTTTATTATTTAAAAATAACCTTGTATATTTTCAGATAATTTTATTTTGTACAGCTTCATTAAACAAGTTTTTTTGCGGAGGTCGCCCCTGGGCTTGTCAACACGGTTAATTGCGTAGATTATGGTAATTCTATGTAAAATGTTTCTGAACGATTTGCGTTTTTCTTTCTCTTGACTTGAGTTTATGTACACCACAAATTTCTTAATAATTTGGTTGAACCTTTAAGTTGTACCTACCCACAGAAATGTTTCTTAGAATATTTCGTTACAATACAATGTTTCTGTTAAGTAACATACACAATAGCAAATTATAACGTCAGGATATCTATTGTTATGTTCGCGTGTCTAAACAGACTTTGTCAGATTTCAGACACTTTCATGCCATATTCATGTCTGAATTCTCTGTAGTCGTTTATGGCGAAAATAAAAAATTCAATCCCCAAAAGGGAGAGCTCCTCATTATCCTCTCTCTTTGTTGTTCAAAGTCTGTAACGTCTCATAAACTGTTCTGTATTATGTTGTGCGAACTTTTGACGGTTTTCCTTTTTACCGACATGATGTCTCCCGGAGGTGTCATAGAACTTTATATGACAGCTACTCAGTGCCGCAGTTTTCATGATAAAAATGATCACATACGAGTATGTTTGAGGAACTGCTATGTCTCGGTTAAAGGACAATATGTTAGGGACATTTTTTGTGTTTCTAATACTTAGTCCTTGGCACTACTTTCACATACAAACACACACACATACACACATACACAAACAAACACACACACACACACACATAGATTAATTCTAGGTGAGGCCGGTAGAGAGTTGCATGTAGGTGATATCCCGTGATATACTTTGTCCACGTATGTATATAGGAATATATAGTGGAGATTTTTATACGTAGAGGGTTAGCGAGATGTTTTAATCCTCCAAGGCGTTCCCACTTAGATCAACTGCTTACCACTTTCCTATATTTGTTGGAGTTAGCATCGAGTCTAACCGGATGCTGGATGAGGTATGGTTGCCAGGCTTCCGGGCTTCTGACAACCCTTAACAACATACGTAGACGATAATAGCAAACGTGATCCGATCATGATCATGATCTTCTTAAATAGATAGCTCAGTTGTTCAATCTTCGTATCCACTCACCAGCATCTGCCTAGTATTCCTTTTAGTTCGATGAAACATGGTTTCAAAGTGAATATGAAAAAGCCCCTTGGCCATAGCTGACAAAGCTTTGTATATAGAAGGAATAATAGAAGTAAGTAATGGCCACCTTATACTCCAGTATACTGCTCTTTCAATGCAGTCTACGCATTACTGTGAGTTCCATTACGGGCTTACAACACACTGACCTACTTCGCTCAGAAGATGAAGTGAAGGCAGCTGATGCACTTCATAAAGTTTATAGCCGCAATACTATTAAATGTGGCACATAATACGAGACGTGGGCACATAAAACGCACACTCACAAGCTTATGCTAGATAAGGCAATCTCTGCTTACCCACATAAACGAGCTGACTCAGCGAGACGTGGTACAGGAAGCGAGCCACATCTACATATAGACATTCTCTATTTATAGCTTTTCCGTCGATTTGTGAGGAATACGTGCGATATCTGCTAAGCGCGTGATATATTGAACGTTTTTATGCTGAATGTGTAGCGCTGCCATCTGTCAAAGTAATGCCGTGTTTTATTGTTGTAAAGACGTTACGGAGGGAATTAATACTGATATATTATATTTAACACGGCTGGGGGTATAGAGACAGGGAGGCTCCGTTTATTTAGTTAATAGCTAAAGTTGACAGATATATGTAACGTCTGTATCCAAGTAAGATATTATATAACATTACAACACGCAGCCCCAGAGGATTTTTAACATGTGTCGTAAATTTCTACTTTACCAACAACTACAGTAATATTATGTTCTGTAAACAGAATTAACCCTTTTTGTTTATGAATATCCGGAAAAAACAAAAGGGTTTTGTTGCCCTTGTTGATTTACGAGTCACAATAAATACAAGCCTCTGCTAGGGCCTTGGGAAGATGTTCAGCTCAGTACAAAAAATAGGAAACTTGTAAATAATGTATCGGAACGAGTGTAGCAGAGATCGTGATATATCTACGGATGCTTGTAAGGATAGGGCGTAGTTTAGGGATACGAAACAATAGATAGGGAAGAAGTACGTCGATTTTATTTCTAGGGAAAAGCGGCGTTCTGTGTTATTTATCACGTAAGCTGGATTCTGCAAAGCAACCATGATCATCATCTTAATGCTTTTCTTACAGCGTCGAAGGCTATAATTATTTGCTTTACTTGTAGAGGTAAAGCAAATACCTCTTAGTTACCTCCTTACATTTCCTTTCTTTATCTTCTCTCTTCATTTGTGTAAATATTTCTTCAACAAGGTTTTCATTTTAACAAAGCTGTAAAAACTTCGTTATCCTCCAACTCATTACGGATTTCAATGGCTATCATAATTCCACCGAGTACTAGCTTGTCTCTTTTAATAATCTCTTGATTTTGTTTACCAGCAACTAACGAGACCTCACTAATGGGAGGGCTCTCGTAATACCCACTCGTAAATAACTGAATAACACTTAATGTAGTTGGGAATTTTTGAATACCTACTTTAGAACTTAAGGGTAACCCTGCGACCTCCACGAGCGATGTCAGTTCCAAACATAAGGGTCAGCTAAGAATTTGACTTAACGTGGTCACCAATTGAAACTTTGATAAATTGTGAATTCTGCCATTTTGTGGGTGAGTCGCGTTTTAGGGTTATCTTCATTATCGTATGAAGTTTACGACAGACGTAAAGTTCCACTCTGACACTAGTTTTGCTTTAGAGTTAAGATTTTACTTTTGTTGTTGTTGTATGATTATCTAAGCTATTTTGAACAAAGTAATGAAGGGACATTGATGTTTATCTTTGTATCATAGATTCGCCCCATTCTACAAAATGGCTTCCGAGACAAAAGTTTAAAGGACTACTCACAACAATTGATGTTATACGCTTATCTGAACTGGAACGATGCTTTTAAAGTGACCCTTTTCTTGTTAATGTTAATAAGGTAAACTTTCTATAGAAACCGCCAAAAACATTCTGCAAATACAATTATAATTTCTAAACAGTTTTGTTTTATCTCTGGGTTATCCGGGGCCTTTGCGACCCTTTGGGTTCTATGGTCAAGTTTAGCTTAGGGAATTATCAGATATTATATCTATGATATTCTTTAAATAGTCTACAATAAAGTCAAAGATCTTTATTGTGAGACAGTGGTGACAGCGTTGTTATTGGGGTTAATTGGTGTGCGTTTGCACTCCTCTACCACGCTAGGCATACTATAATTTATAGTATGTCGTCTTAGACCTAAGTGTATTTGATATAAGGTCGCTTTTCGTGTCTGCCCGTGCATCTGTTTAGTACTTCTTAATTAGCGGTATTCACACCATTTAGAGTTGTTTTTTGTTTGAATAACACATTCATATTTAATTAAGAAACGTTCGGAAATCTTGATGTTTTAACATGTCGCCACATTAGCAGATTGCCCCAGTTTCAACCAAGGTCAATATTAGTACATTACAAAGAAACCAGCGGTAGAGTATAGTTTAAATAGCTTAGTTTAGTCGAGATTACAATATCACTACCAAAAGTATTTTCCTTTCGAATTTCATACTATTTTAAGACTTATTTATAGTCCTGTTTGTCGTACTAATGGTTAAAATATTTAAAGTTCGTTACTTATACGTACATTTATAATTAACTTGTATATTTTACAATCCTAAACAAACAAATTGCGATACATGCATACCTGTCGTTAATCAATGGACTATAAACTTTCATGTGTAAGTTTGCAGTAAAATTGCGTGTTTGTCATTTGTTGAATACCTACGAATTTCAGATAGTTTCAGTATATGGTGAACACTTTTGTTTATTTAACAACATGCTTACAAGTTTGTCAAAAATTGGTTCCGTTTAAACGAAGCGTTAAATGATAAATAGAGAACCAAATATGTGAATCGCCTCAGGGTTAAAAAGTCTCATTAATTTCGTATTCGTGTTTTCTGACTACTTATTAATCTACCAACTAGTATCTAAAAATGTCTTTATACAAGAGTAGCTACAAACAACTTTGTCATACAATCTGAGTCTGTATGCCCGAAATTGATAAACACAAACCAAATGTTTTTATCACGACTCACAAATACATGTCGGTTTGTAACATCGATTGTTTACGGCGTGTCCCCTAGAGAACCAGATGGTCCATCATCAGTAGCGCTGGTACATAAACACGCTGTGAGGAAACAGTTTCAAACATGGCGGCGTATTTGTGTTTCGTACACGATTTGAATTTCGATGACTACATTTGTCAATATGGGGAAGGAAACCAACAGTTCAATGAAGCTTAATAGTTTGAATCTGCGTTTAAATGTTTATTAAATAAACTTTAGAAAACAGTTCAATCCCGGGTCGCTAGTAGAGTATTCGAGTGCTACCAAATATTGTAAGCTTCAATAAATCTTAGCCGAGAGAACTCCATTGGACATCTGGCCTCCTCCAAGCATCAGCACATCGACTGGTCCTGTGCTTCTCATATTCAGCAGACTACCGCGGCCCTCACCAGGCCATTAGTTCGGCTTGTGTAGGGGGGGGGGGCTATCAACACTACGCCTTTCGAAATGTGGTTGCCGGTCCAGATCCTTCCGGCCCCATCAGCCATCTGTATTGCGAGCAGTGTGCTTTCATTCTCATATTTTAACATAAACGGGGGTTATAATTTTTTATTTTTACCGTGAATGTTCTAGTACCACTGATTCGCTTTTCTGTGATCGCTGTTTTACTAATATCAGTAAAAAAATAATGTATCGAATAAAACACTAACTTGTTAGAATGGCCTCGTTTGTATGATATACGAATACTTTTGGCCATTTCAGCACTTTACTGCGTTTCTGCTAGACTGGTTGTAATAGCACATTCGTTTTTAGGTGATCCTTTCAATATATCTACTACTATGTGGTTCAGAATGAACGAATGGGCAGTAATGGCGTCCTTAGCTTCTTAATAGCTTTATTATTTCCAGATTATTGAACAGTTTTATGGATTTCGGACGATTTTTGGAAGCATAATATGGACTGCGTTTTGGCAAAAAAAACAAGAGACTATGGCGTTCTTACTGTTAAAAAGTATCGAAGAATCTTAAAATTCCCTTGAAAGTTTAAATTATTGAACGATTATTAGGAACTGACAGAAATCCTACACCATAAATACATGCATGATTGATTGCCATCAGACGGTGTTACAACACATTATGTATGGTTAATTGGATTCATTCTTGTTATCGCGTCACGCCCAACGAACGTATTTAAACTGGAATGAGTACCTACTGGCAATTAAGAAACTTCAAATATGAACATTTAAATCTTCTGATATGGTTAAAAATGAATTATTAAATTACTGAGAGAGGATTCGGCCTTATGATATTGCAATTTGGGGAGGCCTCTGTTTTTTTACCGCTCGCTTGCCAGAGCTTTTTAGTTTTTAATAATTAATAAAGATTTTGGACAACTGTTTGTTATTGTCCAAAAAACTAAATTTGTATTTGTCCAAAATCGTAACAACATCATTAAGTATTTTTGGAATTTACTCCTAAAGAATCGATTTTCTTTTAAGGCCACACTGATAAAAGAATACAATAGATTTTTAAGGCCATCGGTATATAAGGCCTACAGTATTAATGAGGAGTGAAATTAGTAAAGGCGTTAAGTCAAAAGCGTTGTGTTTAGCGGCGATATCGGTAAAGCCAATGTTGGCGCCAACAGACGATTGTACTTTAAGAGTAAACTAAAGTCGCGGGTCGGAGCTGACGTGCACAATTCTTTTTATAATAACTTAAGTGAAATAAGGTGGCGTATAGGTTTCGGTAGTACGTATTTATATTTTGCGTATAAACACATTCACGACGCCGATGAAACAATATGAATACTTCGAAATAATGAAACATCTTACTAGAAAGAGACAGAGGGCTCCCAAATCTCAATCATAACACGCGTTTCACGTTTCGCAAGTTTCTTGAATACCTACAGCTGCATGTGACGTCATCGTAGTCGAGCGTTACCAGTAATTAACTGCACAGCTCTATAAAGCGTGTTGAGTCAACACACAAGTACTACGTCTCAGCGTTAGCTCTGACTTCATGTTAGATTGTGGCTGCGTTAGTAAACGTACTAATTCATTTCCAGATGTCTGTATTTACGTTACAGAAGCTTCAGAATATTAAATGAATAACTTTAATTTTGCGTGAAGATGGTCGAGGAAATGGTGGTCTTAACCCTGTAATAGAAATTATGTAGCATGTTTATAAATCGCCAAAAGAGCATATACGTGTACATAAATAGTTCAAGCAATATTAAAACACATTTGATTCGCTCATTTGTATCTACTTACAGATATTTCGTATACGCCCTTGTTGTGTAACAATATGGTTACATTGCTACACAACAATCTAATAAAAAAGTTGACGCCATATAATAATTGATAAATTATACCAATATCTAGATTGTTTTAAGCTAGACTGACGATGATAAGTCAGTCAGTGTACCTTGGCTTATTTTTGCACTTGAATTAAATATATCGCTGAACTAAGAAAACAGATTTAGAAAGACTAAAGCATTTCTCGTAAAATTCTGTCGTAAACATTCGACGGAGACGGTCATCCTTTGCTATACTTAGTTGCAGTTGGGTTTCTAGTTGCAATGTGTACAGTAGAATGACGACGAAGATGTTTCAAACTGAAATCGAAGTTACTTTTGTCCGTGCTCATTACTCGTGCATTTTAATTTGTTCGTGTTTCGTACACGCGATTAATTTTAATAATAAAGGGGCGCATCACACACGCTCCATATTTTGTAGCAAATTGCTTATGAAATGACCTGGATAAAAAGATGAACAACAGCGAAGTGAAAAGTTGCGAGTTGATCTCATTGACCCGTTTACGTCGCTACACTCGACTGGAACGATACTGACCTATCGCTTCACTTGTTTGCTGCAACATGTGCATATACGAAGTGGTTTATTATTTTTACACTAATATGTCCTGTGTCGAAAGCGGGAATCGACCCCAGTTCACATTATGATGATATGCTACATCTAAGTACGAACAGATGATTAATAAATCAAAACGTAATCCCAGTTATAAGACAACTCTCGGCGCGGCAATTTATAATGTTGTGGACACTATAAACACAAGTACCTACAGCAAAATATTTGTCAGCAAAGTTCAGCGTCTGCCAACTAGAACGTAACCACTAACTTGCTGTACAAGACATACATTCCAAAACACAAACATCGTTAGCAGCTTGAATGCAGGAAATATTTAGTAAAACAGCGAGTGGTCGTCACATAGGACATTTCCACATTCCTTTACTTAATATTTCTTCCCCACCCTGCCGTGAGAAAGTATTTACACAACGAGTCTGCAATTTGTTTAAGCGACGTAATTCCTGAATTTTTCACGAGATTTCCCTGGCTTTAGAAGTAAATAAAAATGTTTATTTACTTTAAACGGATCTTCAAGCATTTTCAACGTTCGATCACGAGCTGAAATCGAGTGGAAATACCTAGGTACAATAATTTTCCCTAGATCTATCCCAGAGTTGTTTTCACCATATATTCGTACAATGTGACCACATTTCGTTTAAGTTGTTCACAATTTAACTTTGGTCAATGCATTTTATAGCTATTTTATAGGTTTTCGATAATGCTGTATCAACAACACTCGGTGTTTATTGTGTTTACCTTTTAGGACCTGTTCTACTTTATTTCACAGTCGGTAAGCGTGAAATTGGTGCAGTTAGATACTACATTATGTAACTGGCAGGCTTATAACAGATACCTAATCGTCGCCGTTAAAAGTTTATCTAAACGCCAATTACTGCCAGTTTCGTGTTATCAGCGAGTTAACGTTTATTCGATAAACAAGTTACAATAATATTAGCTTGTACTCAATTTTAAACTTTATTTCTTTATGTTGTACTTTGTTGTTTATCCGTTGGAGTTTTCAGCTTATACCAACTTTCATTCCGGGCTATTTACACAATAACTTCGTTTTACAATTTCCAAAATTTGTATAAAATTGAATCGAACAAAACAATTATGTCAAATAGTTTCATTCTCAAACTACAAAAAAAAATTAAGCGATGATTTTTCATCAAATTATTGCCGATGTCTATCTCTATACGTCACAATATTTGAATCTCAGATAATTTACATCACTTTGAACATTTTAAGTATAAAATATGATAGAGTAAGAAGGACATCTAAAAATGTTAGAGTCTCGTGTGACAAAAGTCGCTTGCGATTTTCTTCGTTTTTAACACATATTTTCTCTTAATTATACTCCTTTTAGATTATTAGGTTACCCCTACCATTGTACCATGTACTCATCATCCTCCTGCCCTTATGCCAATTTATTTGGGGTCGGCGCACCATGTTTTCTTCTACCATACATGTTAATTTGCCGTCATCTCAAGAGTCATCTCTTTTCTAGCCATATCGACTTTCACACAATCCATACATTTTTTCTGTTAGTTAGCTACTACTATAATTAACATTACATACATAAATAAATAGACTCAGGCTATTTTCCTATTGGGGTATGCAGAAGCTTCAGAACGCCACCTGCTACGAGCCTTACTTACTTGTTTTTGTTTCGTATTTGGTTTTACGCAGTCGAATAAAATCTTTTTACAACCTTCTATTTAGTTTCGACTGCCTGTAATCAAAACTTGCAAGTTAAATTTGACCCACTTCCTCTTAGTCTACGAAGTTAAAATTTTACACGTTAATTCAGTTCCAAAGACAAAACATTTTTATGGTCAAAATGACCTGAATAGCTCTAAAAGAAAGACCTCTTTCACGGAGCTCAGCGCATTTAATCATGATAGGCCCGCTTTAGTAATAAAAGCTAGTTTTGAAAAATCATTTTCATAATAAAATTGTGACTTGTATGAATTTGCCAGTAACTAAGTTTTTTACCTAACTCACTTTGACCAAGTTATCTCAGATAACATTTTAAAATAAACAGTCCTTTTTATCTCTTTACCTAACTTTTAAACATAATTTTATTTACAGATAATGAGTATCATCAACTTTCGTTTGTTCAAGTCTTTTAAAAGCTCTTTAATCTCTTCCTGAAAAATTGCGTCTGAAAAACAGTTTTATCTTTGTTACGAAGTTTGTCTTTTACATAAATCAACTTTGTTGAAAAAGGTATTATGTTTTCCTCTCTGTCCCAATTAGTAGTAGCTATTATTAGAGTTCGGGAAGAAAATTGGTGTAATTCTGTATTAGTGACTTTTATTTAACGATAGTATCCATCTTATTATAATACAAAGCTTTCAAAGCTTCATTGTATTTAAAATCGTATTCTCACAAAGAATCCTATTATTAAAAAAATACACCACTCCCTCTTCCCCCCTATTACATGGGATTTAAACATAACTGGCGAAATATGGGTGTTACTATAGGTGCACCTCGGTACAACCCTTTGGGGATTATAAGCGTGATGTTATGTTATGTTAAAAAAATAACTGCCAAAAGTTAGCACTGGTTCTGTAATGAGACGGATTATGCTTTACTTCTTTCGATTGTTCGTTCCATGTCTGAAAGTTGGAATACCTCACAAATACCTGTTACATAATAAAGGAGTTGAGAGATGTTGTGTCCAACATTTATCATTGCACATTCTTCTAATCGAAGTATATTTGAACATTGTTTAAATATAGAGAAGCAACCAAAAAGTTACTATAACCAACTTCGAAACTTAAAATTCAAGCTGGTTTTGCACGTTCCGTTACTATCATTAGCAAAAATTTACGTTCACAACTATTGAAACAACACCAACTTCGCTGTTACTACACTGGCTGGCCTGATAAAAGATTAGTTTATGTGCGGTTCCTTTTATGAATATACGTTCTGCCTAAACTCTGTGTAAAAGTAGTGGGTATACCTATAGTAAATTTAATAAATGTCTTAATTATGTTAAGTAAACTAGAACCGACATTTCAGTAAAGTTTTATTGAACTTGAAACCTTAACAATACTCCGTGCTCTGAATAGCGCCATGACACTCGCTTACATTTAATTTGTAAAGGAGTATTTTAAACAGAATTTAATGTATTCTCGGGCGGACCCTGTGATCTAATTAAACAGTGCGGGGTAAAGTTTCAGTCCGCCTGATTTACTTTGCAAGGAGGACAACTTGGGTCGCTGGTCCTCTTTTCACTGAATTGTATCAATTGAGTGAAACTTTCAAAAGCGGAACATTTAACTAGAGCAAATACGGGGTACTAATGGAATTCATTGATTGTATTCAACGTTGACGGCACGGTTGACGCAGTGGCTGAACGATCAGCTGCTGCGCCCCGTGTCGTGTGTTCGATTCCCGCACGGATAAAATATTTGTATGACCTGCAGGTAGTTGTTCCGGGTCTAGCTGTTCGTGTGTGTGACTTTAAATGTTTGTAAACGCACCCACGACACAGGAGAAATTCCAAGTGTTGGGCAACGATTAAAAAAAAGTAAAAAAAATAAGAACTTATTATTTAACAAAATTCTCAAAGAACCGTTTACAAATACTTGAAGCTCACTCACCCTCACACCATAGTCACACCACACGACATCAAACTAACAAACACTGCTGTCGTTAGTATCACTGCTTTGCACGTAACATAACGGTAATTGCTAACATTACTCTAGCAGTTATCTGTCTGTTGTACTACTTACTATGTATGTATGTGTGTATGAAATAGTGAATATAAAACGACTTAAAATAACTCGGAATACCTCCAACATTTGAATAATGTCAAAGGAAACACTTTCAATATCAATTAGCAGTAATGTAAAGCCCGGTATTGCGATCTTTAATTGCCAATTTATCTGCAATGGGATAGAAAATCAAACATCGAGGTGTCTGTACAAAATAAATCGTAACAATTATTCATGGCTTATATTCTGATGAAATACAGTTCGATGAAATAATCAGTTTAATTTATAAAATGTTTAGGTAAACTTTAACCTCAGACGAATAGTTTCGGGTTAGACAAATATTGGGGCATACGCGGCTGTAGATCCTACGATTGTTGGAACTGCCCCAAGAGATGCGGATGGGTAATCTTTACAAATAGGCTTAAAGTCCAGTAGTTCTGACTCACATGATATGTTGTGTGAGAAGTATTTTCAACACTGTCAATTTAATTGCATTGCTTTTGGGTTTACAGTTCAGTTTTTTTTTAACTATGTTTTTACAAGAGCGTATCAGTGATATATATTCTAGCACGAGGTCAATACCAGTTAGTGATGAGAGATTTGTTTTAATCATAAGAATTTCTGCCTTAAAATTCTGGTCACACAGAACACAGGCCTTGGAATCAAATTTGTTTTTTTTTCTTTCTTTTTTAATTTATACGGTGCCTCGACTAGGAATTTTGCCTGTATCGTGGAGCGTTTACAAACATTCAAACTCACATATATTAACAGACATGGAACAACTATCTGTAGGCTATGGCCTACAGATACTGTTTTCACGATATTACCGTAAATACCTTTTACTACAAAGTGTACACAATCTCAACTAGTAACCTACAAAACTCAGGCATTCATAAGATAGCTAGTTCACAACTCCTGTCGACGATACCGGATGGTCCCTTCGAGATAAGCTCTTCAGGTAACAGTCCGGTGACATCTGAAGTGAGGCTGTGTTCAACAATTACTAACCTTCTTGACGACCTATGTGGCGCGGTGGGCGAAGGTCCGCCTGCGACGCAAGAGGTTGCGGGCTCGATTCCCGCCTTGGGACAAATGTTTGTACGATCTACAAATATTTGTTCCGGGTGTTCTGGGTATTTCTATGTATAATAAAAAAATATCTATCTATGTAATGTATTGTATTAAGTATATCAGTCATCTAGTACCCATAACACAAGCTCTGCTTAGCTTGGGGCTAGATGATGCTGTGTGGATTGTCCAGCAATATTTATTTATTTATTTATTATTTATTTAACCGTTGTAGATTGTGTGATACAATCAAATAACTTTCTCATGATCAAAAAACATAACTGGCGAAATGTGGGTTTAAGTTTACCTCTGCCTAATGATACGGGGGATACAGGCGTGATGTTATGGTATGTAAGGTTCTCATATTTACGTTTTTGAATGCACAGACAGCATTTGTATTCTCTACCGCCATCCATTAACTACAGACAGCATTTGTATTCTCTACCGCCATCCATTAACTTTGTTTAATTTAATTGGGAAACTTCATGTAGAAATATCGTGCTCACGAATACATTTTACAACAAAAGGGAGTTGGTTTTGAAAACTCAAACATTCTCTATGGTAGAGCTTCATTGCGTTAATGAAGCGGTTTTATTCGTGAGCACAAAATATTATGCTGAGCATGCATAAAATACATCACTATCGGTATTAATACATTTTGTAATTAAATATTTAAAATAGTATTCATTGGCAAACCTACGAGGACAAAGTGATGAGCTATGTAAGAAGGTAAGAATATGTTTGTATGGACAGGATCTATTGTTGTGTAATAAGATCTGAGACTAATACATTTTCATATTTCTATGTATAATACATAGAAATATGAAAATGTAATATTAGGTTTTCCAAAAAACAGGTCTTGTTAACCCACAGGGGGTTATGGTGCGCGATTTTGTCGCTGTTAGCTGATGTTGATAGCTTTTGTTGGTTTATCCAAAAACGGAAATACACCGTTATTGGGTACACTTTTACAGTTGAATCATCTTTTTGATGACAATTTTTTTTGCGCCGGTCCCTTTTTATTTTTTTTAAATAAAAATAGCTTAAGTACTCCTTATCACATCAGCTATCTGCCGCTGAAAGCCCCTTGAAAATCGGTATTGCCGTTCTAGAGATTACGTCTCTAGATTAACTTTCATATGCATTAAGTAAAAAGCTGTTATTTTTATATTACAAATTTGCAAAGATGCACGTTAAAATAAGCAAAGTATTTTCCATCTTACTATAGTATTAAAATCTATGTTGCCATGATACCGTTAGAGCGGTGATGCCCGAGTGCAGCAGTCCTGCCAGCGGGACGACTTTCAAATTAAATGATGATGATTGATACACAAATTGTTTGATACCATAATGTCTTGTGTAAATCATTATTATTCTGGATTGACACCACATTATAAATACCCACCTAAGATTTTTAATGTGGAAAATCTATCACATTTTGCGGCAAATATAGTTTTTGTTAGAAATATATTGAAGTTTTAAATGACTTTTATTTATTCGTTATCTTATTAGAGTTACCCCCCTCCTAAATTTGATTTTGATAATTTGCAAAAAACGTAAAAATGTATTTCACGGGTTATTTTAAAGGCACCACCTTAGGAAAGGAAATCTTCCTTATTGTTTATTTTATCTATTTATGTATTCATTATCAGTTAGATAAATGGATAATCACAGCCCTCCCCGCCCTCGTAATGATTGTTACGCGTTGTTTGCTATTTTCGGTTCACCGTCGTCACCACAGACCAGACAATCATGCCTACAATGTGGTAAGCAACATTGATTACATAATAATAATTATTATGTACATAATCAAACTAGTTGTGTGAGCAAACAATGCAAATGTACACAGTGAGTTTGTTCAAGTAAGAAGCTGTTGATAACTTAACTCAAGCGAACAGAGTTGTATGGGCATAAAAAACAATTCATTACAAAAACATAGAAATTGCTTGAACTCATCACGTTCGGGATGCTATATTTATGTCTACATTAAGGAGTCTCCCAACATAATCGTTTTGAACCGACCAACAAAGCAACATTGTTAATAGTCTTAAATCTTCCCGAAAGGTCTAATTCATTCAAGATTCATCACTGGGCATGTTCCTCTACACACATCCGTACCTCTGTGCGGTCAAGCGTGTGTTTAATTTCTGGCTAATTAATTGCCTACAAGTTGCGGGTAGTTGTAAAGTGTAGGATCTGCAGAATCTTGAATGGATAGATTCTGTCTTCGGGACGTAGGTTTAGTGTTAGGCTATATGTAAGCATTCTACTTAATAATTGGAGTCGGGATATATATTATTATTTCACAATGGATGCCCATAGGTATAATAATTGGAATTTACTTCAACCGCGTAAGGGAGTAACGGATTTGTTTGTTAAAAATGTTGTATTGCATTCCATTTCTGAATATGAACACCGACCCAACCAGGTGCCGCTGGCTTCAGTTCATATGCAAAGCCAAATTGATCAAAGCACTTTGAATAACTCGCACCTGCTATTGATGAGTTTTTTTAAATCGGTTCACGTGACGCTGTTGTGGATAGCGATCGCACGATACACAAGAATAGGTAATTAGCTTTTGTTAGTGACCAGACAAGAACAAAGCCATATTCAAATGTCTAGTTAACTATTGACCTATCTCGGGTATAATCTGGTTAGGTAAGGGTGTCTGTGAATGTTCCAATTTGACACTCTCTATGCACATATGATTTGCTGCAGTGCATGTCTTGAGCTCGGAATTTCAATCCTTATTTGGCATGAAATTGGGTTTTGTACAAAAACCATATTATTACCAAACGGTATTTTTTACACTTAAATCGTGGAATAAATACATACACATACACTGAATAAATACTTGCACTCACACTTGTTTCATTCAGATCTGTGTTGATAGATAAGTTTGCAGTCAAAGCACATGGTTGTGCCACTATCCTTTGTGTGTACCGCAGCGTTGGATCCAACACATAGTCTACAAACTGATTTCAATTAGTTTAATTTAAAATGAGAAGTTAGATTTTAAAAGCTAAAGCTGGCTTAGTTTTCAGATTTGCTGTTCAGAATCAAGATTGTTGAAGAAGAGTTTGAGTGTAAGACATGCGGTGTACGGTTGTTGCTATCTCTTTTAATATTTGATGAAGAGAGATAAGTCTTCATAAGGACTATAAATGTTACCGACGTTACATAACGAATATGAATGTTATGATAGCAACATTGAGAGACGTACTTAGACAAATAATATCTCTTCGTAAATTACTTCGAACGTAATTCCCTCAATGTTAATGTTACCTACATCGTATTTTATATACTCGCGGTTCGTCTCTTTAATAGCAAACTAATTGGATCTCATATTACGATTGATACTCAATATTAATATCACAAATTTAGGTTAACTCTTCAATTAAACGTCTCTCTATTTCACAAGACGTATCACGGTGTGAGCACTACTCTCGTAATACAATTCCGTGCAATATGCGAGAGAACCCGACAACGTGTGACGTCACATAGCAATATACTGAATCGCTGCATACATGGTTGGTTAGAGAAACAACTTAATAGTTATTTGGTGGAGTTGGTTCTCTAACCAACCATGTTGCTGTCCGGAACAATCTGGTTAAAGAATAGGGTATTTTCAGAAGTAGCCATTTCGAGAGTAGGGTGAATGGAAACGAAAAATGAAAAAAAGGGTGTAGTTTAAGGTCAAGGTAAGAAACTAACGAGACGATAATTAAAACATCAAATGATTTCGAACAATGAAGGTCCGAAATAAAAATACGTGCCATATTTCACAAAGTTATTGATCGCTGAGCTAAGACTTAACAATTGCATTTTATTTCATTCCTTAGCGGTGAATGAGAGATGAGAGGTGGTGTAATGAATTGGTTTTGTTCTTTATATTGATGGATTGAAAAAAAGTGTTGAAGAATTAGACTATGAAAGTTACTTAACACAAATAATGTGTCGCTACGACGTAGCTCGCAATGAGTTACGGCGTAGCTGATACGCTACGAACAATGCTACGATTTCGTGTACATACTAAACCATATTTTTGGCGGCGCCTACTATTTGTCTATCGCGTTCAACCAGGCGAGGTCGCAGGCAAGAAAAGACCCATTCATTAGTAAATAACATTGTACAAGGTTAAAGTATGTCAAGTTCAAAATTGTTACACGTATACCTACAAAGTTAATTAGTACAACATCCGAAACGGTAATTCTATAACAACGAATACAAAATATAATAAGATTACCAAGTTGCGATAAAATTAAATCAATCGCGAACCCTAAACATTAAACTCAAGATTGTACCTTAATTCCAAACTTGGTTAAAGTTTCAGGTGTATTCTTGTGGGTATCGGAACTATTAATCATTCAATTATCCTCGAAAGCCAAGCTTAGGTTTTGACCTGAAATATATCTCACAATCACTGATATACATTTTGAATCAATATTTTATTCATCTGGATAACTAGAATTCACAACGCCGATTAAATAATGAATTCTTATGTAGCACCTGCAAGTGTGGTGAGAACGAAAATGTACACTTATTGTATTAATTACTCAACACCAGAACGAGGAGCTCGTGGCTAAATGAAAACAGCCGCACGGGTTGATCGAAGGTTAAGCTACACTTGCCGAGGTCAATTTGTGGATGGGTGACCGTTCGTAACATATCGAGACTCCTCCGTGCCTCGGAAAGCACATTAAACCGTTGGTCACGGCTGTCATTTGTAGATCTTTGACAGTCGTTACGGCGTTAGTCGGTAGTCAGAAACCCGAAAGTCTGACAACCAGTCTTACCAAGGGGTATCGTGTTGCCCAGTAACTGGGTTGTGGAGGTCTGATAGGCAGTCGCTTCATGTAAAAAGTGGTATTCAGCTGCATCCGGTTAGACTGGTAACCTACTACCTACTACTCCAACATAGTTGGGAAAAGGCTAGGCAGATGATGACTCTTAACCAGAACTGTATGATAACTACTTACATCTACAAAATATTTCCCGGGTGTTCACAATATATTCATAGCTGAGAGATGCCACACTTACCGCGAACTTAACCGCATATAGCACCCATATTATAAGTGAGCGAGCAACCGCACGATTCTGAACTTTTCAATGCATTCCTTGGATCGACATGGGCGTAGGTGTGAAACATTTGATTCTGTTGCAATGTTAGTGGCACTTCGACAATTATCACACCACGCTGTGTTTGAATGTGTAATTGGATAAAAAGAGCCGAAAACAAACATTCGTGAATGAATTTGTAACGTGAATGAAATTACCAGGTTATAGATAAAAATCTGTCAAGTCAAATCACAGCAACATTACAAAACACTCGCCTTTTGCTCTCAAAAACACTAAGATGCTTCTGTGTTATCTTCTTTAATAATTATTATTTTTTCAACCTCAAGATACTTTTTTTTTCGATGAAAACTGGCCTGTATATTAATTAAATATTTGATCGAAACATTTTTTACATTATAATATATGCTTACTTCTGATCGTACGCAAAAAATCGGACAATCGCGAGTTGGTGCCGTCCGAGGAATTTGCTGTCTAAAATGTTTTTTTAAATCGGGCAACAAACTTAACTTGTAGTTGAAAAACTTGTTCTCCGACTGCAAATGTAACTTCGTACTCACAATATTGAAAGATTCGCCATGTAATTTATAAAACTAAAAAAAATATCTAAATAATACACGAATAATAGGCACAAATTAAAACGATGTTGCCCTAACTGACTACTCTAAGAAGAAACAACAAAACAGCCTAAGAGGTCACAGTCTCTTGTAAAGTCCAGTCCTATGGGTATACAATGAATTAACCGATTCAATCCAACCGCAATCACCACGTTACCACACTGATTTCACTGTTTAATCGTATATTGTTGGAATAAAAGCTTAAAGTCGAATAAATTAAGCTGAAAATAAATATGTACGTAGTGTAGGGCTGTCACACAGGCCGGATTACATATACCGGATTGCGTATACATTATGTTAAATGTCTCACTAGAGTATTACGCAGCAGCTAAAATAACGTGTCGTACCTCTATATAGGTGAAGACAAGTATGGACGAAACCAGCACGACTTTCGTGAAAACTCAAAGAGAATTTATTTTTACAAAATAATTAAAACTACAAAAAGTTATGAGCCTATTTTAATGAGAGCCTTCATTCTTTTGAATATAAATTATAATGTATGGTCATAATACCAGCAAGCATCATAATTAAACTAACTTGATTAGCTTTATAAGTAAAGGTTGACCGTTGGTCTGCCGCTGTACATTTGTGTGCTATAATATAATAATAAATTCATTTATTTAAGTAAACATGACTCATGTTGTTAGTAACGATTTACTTAATAACTATGTTAGTAGAATTCTATTATAATACAAAATAATCTTAACCTAAGATAATCGCTTGTACAAGATCATCACCGCATGTCTATCAGTCAATGCGGGCTTCAGCAAACATCCCAGATGCGCTGCACTAGCGAGGCAGCCCCAATAATACACGCGTTATTATATTGAATTCGAAGGGCGCTGTACGATTTCTGAGTAAATATAAATAAATTTCTGTAGTATAAAAAAAATAAATATTCCGTTACTTCCCTATCCTTGACAGGTTTTATGAGAGCTGAATTATGAACATTCTAAATTGTTCCAGTTCTTTATATCTATCAATTAGGAACACATCGAGACCCTTTCGTGTCTCGGTGGTTCCAGCTGTTATTCGTAGATCTTTGACAGTCGTAATGGGTAGTGAGAAGCAGGAAATTGTGACAACCAGTATTTTCAGAGGGTATCGTGTCACCCAGTGACTGGCTTGTCAGATATGGCTTGGAAGCAGACCATAAAAAATGTCGGATAATGGCTGGGCTGATGATGAATAGAGTTTATATGGAATGACAAATAATGTCTACGTTTGCTCGTCTATCCGTAGCAAGCTTGACCTTTGTCCTATGGTGGCACTTTTTTTGTATACTACTAAGAACAACAACATTGGTACCTCAGGCAAGTTAGCTGACAGCCCTAACAGTTCGTGACACACTGCGCCACAATTTCTGAATGCCTGCGTTACAGTAGTAACCACATAATTGAATATTAAATACGATCGGAGTGCGCACAAAATGATAACTAATGTAGTAAAATTTCCATTGTTATTATTCAATTACCTATTTATTTTATCTTTTCATACGATATTATTGGTATTACAATATATGTCCGACTAAAATTAGGTCACGAGTTTAATGTATAAAAATGACGATGTTACTGAAAATAAACGTTAGTAAAGGGATATCGCCGTCCAGATTAGCATCTCAAACGCCGCAATGCCGGTCAAGGGACAAAGCGAAAGCGTGCGGGAAGAATGGTGACGCAACACCGTGACGTCATAGACCTGACTCAAGTACTGCTTTGAAGGCGGGAAGAGGAGTTGCTTACTACGTCTGCAGACAATGCCACGAGATTTAAATTACTTAAGATAATTCAAGAGACTCACAGTTTTGCAGACATCCATTGTCTTTGTTGGTATTTAAGTATGTGGTGTTCACATTGTTAGCTGCTTCAGTTTATTTTTTAGGAAAATAACTATAGGGTATTGTGTCACACGAATCATTGTACCTACTGCTGTGTTTTTTATAGAATAAAAACTATGTGTTCATATTTTTGGACAATAAGTAAATTATGAACTTGTATCATTAACCAATAAAACTAGTATAAAAAGCTATTAGGTTTACTACAGGTGAACAAGAGGGACAAGAAGGAAGAAGCTAGCAGTATATTCCATCGACCTACTTTTACAGTCACTCACTCACCTCATTTTAAATTTTATAAATCCAAATGCTAATTGACAAAGAACTGCTATAAAATAATGGAATGCGATTGAAAGCCTATTATGACGCAAACATAATACTGTGTCTATTTAGATATACAAATTTACGTGTCCACATGAATGTTTACGTTAATACTCATACGCCATCACTGTAAAAGTCCTTAGGTACTCGAAAAATTGCTTTAAACGCCCCAAAAATATCACAACATCTGTTTTTGTTTCAGGTATGTACTCGAATCGGAGTTTAGCAATTGAGTGGTAAAGTTAACCAGGATGGAGTTCAACGTAATGCTTCAAATTCACTTTATTATTCCGGAACGAATTATGTTAATTAAAACCCAATTAAATGGCAGCGGTAAGTAAACCGTGCCTTTGAAAGTTGAGCAACGAGAACTTTATCAATAGCGGCCCGGAGGATCCGCGTCTGTTCAATTGATTTTGTGTTTGAGTTTCTGTACTGAGAGTAATTAATGATGAGCACAACAACACACAGGTTCTGAAGGTTCGATATCTATCTATGAACTATGATAGAAAAAGTTCTCATTAGAATAACTTTGAGGATGGTGTTGCTTAAAATGGTGTGAGTACTTTCCACTCAAAACCAAAAATTAAAAAAAAAACTTCTTTTACAATTACCTTTACATTTGAAGGTTTAATCGCTTTTTAAAAACAGTTACATTTAACGATTGTCAAAGCATTGTTGATTAGCATTATTATTAAATACCCAAAGCACAATAATTATGCACAAAGGCGGAGTATTAACTCTGCCTGTGGCGGTATTAACCATAGGCAGTTTCAACCGGCTTACCCTTGGCTAATTTTTTTTATCATTGAAATCAATTCTTCCATCACAATGTTTTTTGGGCTAATGAAATTATTTTATAAAACAAAAAAAGCATGATACTATAATGTTATGTGTTTATAGAAAAAAAGGATTCCGGTTAAAAGTATATGTTTCCGAGTTTTTGTCTCAAGAGTTAAAAAAAAAATCCACAAATAAATAAATAAATAAATAATGCCGGACAATCCACACAGCATCACCTAGCCCCAAGCTAAGCAGAGCTTGTGTTATGGGTACTAGATGACTCATATACTTAATACAATACATTACATAGATATATATTTTTTATTATACATAGCAAATACCCAGAACACCCGGAACAAATATTTGTAGATCGTACAAACATTTGTCCCAAGGCGGGAATCAAACCCGCAACCTCCTGCGTCGCAGGCGGACCTTCGCCCGCCGCGCCACATCGGTCGTCAGATAATCCTTGTAACGTTATTTTAGAACTGTAGTTGCGAATTGTCAACACGATTGGGTTTATTTTCCTTCCGCTTTTATAGCTGAAACAAAAGAACAAACGTTTTCCCAATTGTGCAGTAAAAACTGTTTCAAATTCATGAAGTTTGTTGAAAGGTACAATTTATAAACCTAGTCTTTGAAAAACAAACTGTTTTTAATTAGCGAACATTGCAGGACCTACCTACTTTCACAGTAAAGTGCCGCTGCAAATATAAATACCGTATACAACTTTGCATTTTACGCTCGAACAAGTCGACATACTCGCCACAAGAATTTTATTGATTCATTCATAGTCACCTAGTGTTAGTGAAAACTAAAATCAGGCACAAGAGAGAAACGGAACATTGTTGAACGTTTTGAACGTGGCAATTATTACTACATGTCAGTATAATAATGCTTTTGTTGATTACGATATAATCGCGATAATTTTACATCAAACTGTCTCAAAGCTTGGGGTAATGGGTTCGATCCTCAGGTTGGGTAAATTGTTACTGTAAATTTCTATCAGGATGTTTTCAGTAGCTACCGGAGATGGACTAGCGAAATGTGGATGTACTATAGGCACACTTCTGTATAACCCTTCGGGTAATACAGACGACATGTTATGTTATCTTTACATTAAAATTACCCAAGAATTGGTGTAATTTGTGGTTGATTTACTTTAATCTTGTTCTACCTAATTACATTAGCTGGATCAAGAGCCAAACACTAGTTTGGCTTCTACCCGTAATCGAACAGGTGATATTAATTATTGATAACGGATACGGCAACATTGCAAGATTTCCTACTAATTTCATCTTTAGTGATGTTAATAATATCACTAAAGATGATTAATATTGATGATGATGAATATTGATTGATGAACATTGCTAGAAATTATTTTCCATTAAAAATGTCCACCAAAATGTTCAACTGTTTTTATTTAAATTGGAAAACATTGAAGTCTATTTTAGTCTCAGTATAAATATTGTTAATTAAGTCACTATTTCACAAGAAAATAATATAACCTTTTACGAAAAACGTAGTCCATTAGAGAACAAGCAAAAGATAATAAAAAAAAACCTACTGCAGGAAAAACATAAACACTGCGCTGCAGAATACTCCTGAGAGGTAATTTATTTGAATTTTTTTAATGGACATAAGTACGCTTTTCCGGTTTATTTTAAGAATATTTCACAAGATCTCTAACTCTTTCTACAGTGTTTTGATATTTCACACTCGGTGTTTTCATAAACACAGAGACCTTCAGAATTGGCCCTTGTTTTTTCGTCTTTTATTGTATTTTGTCAATCATCTAAAACTCCGAAGTCTCAATGACGTCACTTAGCTAATTGAATTGTTGGTGGAGGTAAGAGTGCGCACTCTTACCTCCACCACTCACTAGTTATCTATGTAGCCTCTCTGACTGCGCAGTCGGAGAGGCTACGTAGATAACTATTGAGACGCAAATATTACGCGGTATTATGAACTTTCTTTATACCAAAATAAGGAAGAGACGCAATGGATGCCTTAGCTACTGTAGTACGCCGCTGAGTATCCGTGGGAGCAGTAACTGATTAAAATTCTGTAGGCATCTCTAACTGAGTACCTACTTATCTGTCATCTTTAGCCACCGGCCTTTTCTAGAGCTGCACCAGCTATTTGTCGGAAATTAATATCAGGTAGTAATAAGGGTATCGGCACTATTAACAGTCTAGTTCAGAAAACTGCAGCTTTTTGGTATCTACATACATGCCAGGTTATTCGTTGACCAGTTCACGTGCTTTCACAGACAAAGGACGGTACTTAATTTAAACAAAAAATGAGTTCCCTGTTAACCTGCAGAGTTTTACAAACTCAATTAATTCAATTATAAAGTAGTACAAATAAGTTTCACAATTAAAGTGGAATTCAGTGAATTTGAATTTAAGTTGTTTTATTTAAATAGAACGAAATAACTGGTTTCATTTTGCAGTTTATAAACTAATTTAAACTGAAAGGTCTTTGAACAGAAACAGACATCAAGCCAGAACTTTACAGCTCTAATTACATCTCTATTCATAAAGGATTTAGACGTTCATGTATTTTCACGATCTAGAATAATAAACTCAAGATTTAAATGAATTTATTAATTTACTGACAGACAAACTACGACTTTTGAAACAGTCTAGAACACAGTCTTGAAACGTAATACGCGTTTTTCATGTATGGATTGTGAGCACTAACAAAATAATTTAAAAAATAGGTACATCCTCATAAGGAAATCTAATCAGCGCAGCTTGTAATCCTATCCCTGACATAAGTACCTACTTACTCAAAAGTTACCGATATAGCTCAAAGAATTAGCAAGTTGAAGTGGCAGTAGGCTGGCTATATCTCGCGAAGAACCGACAACCGCTGGGGTAAACGTGTTCTTGAATGGAGACCGCGACTCAGCAAACGTAGTGTAGGACGCCCTCTGACTAGGTGGGATGACGATCTGCGAAAGACTGCAGGCAGATGTTGGATGCGGCAAACTGAAGACAGGGCGCTATGGCGATCATTAGGAGAGGGCTATGTCCAGCAGTAGACTAGTATAGCCTGATGATGATGATGACTCAATTTGCTCATCTGGCAGCTTTGTTCTAAACAAAAACTTTAAGTAACGTTTGAGATGATTTTACATGATTTGTAAGAGATTTATTATACGTTTGCAACAGTATGAGTGGCAACCGCCGCATGTTGATTCACGAACAATATTTATCGTGTGGATATCGACATGTTACCTCCGCGACACACGCGCTCCACTAAGCATTACTAAGTTTGATTCTGTTGCCCAGTACGCTGAGGTCACAGTAACGACTCAGCAGCGTAGGAGCATTGGTCCTCACATTGGCTTCGGTGCCCTGCCGCGCTTATATTAAAATGTCTCCCGCCAATTTACTCTGCACACAAAACAATAACTCTACGATGCGGATATAGCCAACAGGATACAGACAAATACAATAGGGAAAGAACCATCTGATTATATCGAGTAGTTGCGGTCCTTCTATGTTTCCATACGGTGATAAATAACGTTAGACTCCTCAGTTCTAGCACTAGATGAGGTCCTCAAACATATTGTGTTTCCGAGGAACCATGAAGTGTAAAAGGAGTCAATCTTTGACCTGAAAAGCCCTATTATTGAAAAAATGTGTTAGTGAAATCGCTATGGACATCATTAGTAGATAAATATGTGTGGAATAATGTTTTTAGTATACAGGGTTTTAGGTAGAACGAGGGACATGCTTTAAAGGCGTGTAGTACTCATGAAAATGAACGACTTTGACAGTGGAACAATTAACAAAATCGCGAAAAAAATAATCACTCACACTCCATACATTTATGTTGGCATAACTTAAAAAAATGTGAAAAACAGCAATTTTTTTAGCGATTTCAGTGTCGCCCCCATAGTAAAATGGGTTCGTTTTTTATGACTACTAGCTTCCCTTAAAGTATGTCCCTCGTTCTGCCTAACACCCTGTATATCTTTTATCCATCTCTAGAAATCTTTATCAACATGCTTCTGCCTTTACATCTATAAGCAGCTGGATTTCAGCTGGTTTACTATTCATATGTAGTAACTATATAATTAGAAATGTCCCAAATACCGAAGTCCCCCTTACCTAGCTCATGCTCAGTATCACGTAGCTACTATACAGCAGGTGTGCCGGTCACCTGGTCACGTAGAGAAACTCGTGACCACATTACCACATAATTCAATTAGGTTCCCGACCAGCACTTTATGATGTTTTGAGGAATCAAATCTTAACATGAAATAATTCGGTGAATTTCAGTTAAGTTCTGATTCACCTAGACTCAAGTGATATGGAAATAGTATGACTAGTCACATTATATCTAGGTAACCCACTTTGAAAAAAGAGTTATCTAAGAACGGAAAATGGCTGTTGAACATTTGTATATAAACCAATCACAGCAGTTATCCCGAGTTTGACAGTATGTCACATTCATTTTTTGATCATTTTCGCTCTAGAAACCAGTCCGAAGTAATTTGATTTCACCATCATCATTGAACATTGGTGATTTAACAAACATGTCTGGTGCAACTCGAAAAGTATTCGCTGAAACAGTTTGGGGTAGCTATAAACCGTGATGTATTACTCGCTGGTTTCAGCAGCTCTGAAGATGGATGGCGACTGATTGTGAAAGTGCAATCTAACAAAAGTACGAGTTAACTTCTTTAAATAGAAGAATACTAGTAAACAAAGAAGTCATCAGTTTTAGTGTTGCTTTTATAGTTTCAACACAACTCTGTCGCATTAAATAAAACTTAACAGTATTAATACTGTAAAATTACTAAAAGTTCAGTTTTCTCTACTCCGTTTATACTCGTACTAAAACTATTTAGGTACTTACCAGAAAATCTTCAACATCCCAAACCGTTCAATGAACCTGATTAAAGAAATTGAAGAAAGGTCTGAAAACCAACCTAGGTAACATTTATAGATACAAGATCATCCAGTAATGTCTGATATTAGCTCAAGTTTCGTCAGCGCGCGGCACGGTAGGTATGTGACACGTCTGTCGCACCAGACATTTATTCTTCACGTGATTTATGGAATCATTATTAACATACCATTGCAGTTTGAACCATATTGGTGCGAAATAAGGTCGCCTTTGATAATGTTGAAGGCCTTATTAATTATGACCAAAGGACGCTTGACAGACTTAATTAAGAACACAGTGGGTGGAGCAAATCAAAGCAATCATTTTCATTCTTCATCTTCATCTACCTAATACATGCTCTCATTCTTATCATGGTGCCAGAACTCGATGCAATGTGTTTGTCGATTTGTCTACTGGTTTACTATCTAGGTACCTACGTGAAAATATACACAAATTTTCATTGTTACACCGTGTTTATAACACAAAAGCGTCCGTGAAATTCCGTTTTTATTTTTAAAATATTTTCATTTATAATTCGTTAGTTCTCCGACTAAGTGAGAAATTACTTTGACGGTGGTATTTATCAGAATGCCTTTTAGTTTTATTGCAGTGCGCATTCAACAATGAACACAATTGATTGCATTTCCTACTCATAAGTATGACCGTTTTAGGTACAAAGGCCACACCTATTCGTACCTAAAAAGGTATTTCATAGGTTTAGCAGTTGATAATTTCATAGAATGTTCTGTTTTAGGAACTATTTCCTTGCTCTACTTACGCAAATCGTTCGCAGCTTGACAATGCATTAAACTTTAGAAACTCCATTTGAATCTTAACGTTCCTCAGCAGGTTGCGCAAATACACGCAAAACTTCCGCCTCAACTTCGACTTCTAAACGTATTTATATTACTTGACAGTAGCACGGGTTGTGTGCCTGAAAAAAGAATAAGAAACTGAAGAGAACAAAATAATGAGTTGAATGGAATTAACTTTACAATGTACTTTTTATACATTGCTTTATTTGCATTCAATAAATTAAACTTTTAAACACATCACATAGTTTCAAGATCAACTTCTGTGGGTTTCATATATTATATAAAAAACACAATTTAATTGAGTTAGTTACACGAGTAGGTATGTACTGGATGCCTACCTAAACTGTTTGAATGTGGTTATACTCTAACGTTATTATTTGTCAGCACACACTTGCCATTACTTGGCACTACACCTTGCCTGAGCTACTTAATCATGCAGAACACCTACATATTCAATTTATTTCCAAACCAAACTGCTCAGCGTCTGCGTGTACAATATATTCTGTGTTCCTGCGAGATAACCGACGTACCGCTAAGAGGCTGAGCACGCAAAGCCAACCTTACGGACCACATAGTTAATAATTCTACAGTGTTTGTTATCCACAAGGATTACGAAGATCATGAGAGACTACTGTTTATGTGGCTGAATGTTTTGAGTAGGTACAACGCATGCCGCACGTCGGTGGTAACAGTTTGACTTTCAGATGGCGTAGAAAACGAGAACTGGTGTCGGATTGTCCATCTACGCCTTTAGCTTCTTTTATTGTACTAACATTAGTTTTATAAGTATATTTGTGTTACTAACAATAATATCAACTAAAATAAGGTGTAAATCTGAAATAAATGATTAATAATAACAATGAAATGGACGGACATTCGGCTTACCACCCTTATAAAATTAGAAAGTTGCGTAAAACTATGACAATTTAGTTTAATTTGATGTTATGAGTACAAACAGTGTTTGTGTAATTAATCAAATAACTGTTACTTACATTATTTTGTGTATTATTAGTGAAAGGTCCGTTCATAATTAAAATGAATATGGTTCCTCGTTGGAGGCGGTCACAGCGGTTCATTAATTAATGTTTTGGTCTCGTTGTTCTTCGTAATTGGTAATTACAACCTGAATATTGGATCCACTCGGGCTTTGGGTGCTGTCGTGTTAATTAGGTAAAGCCTTTTTTGTTAGCCCACGTATGGTGTTAGATGACATTGGTTTTATGTGTTGAGCCACTGTAAATCCTCCTAAGTGATTGCACGCTAACGGTGAAACATCTTGAAACCAGTAAAGGCAAAATCACTAACTATGCTTATGAAGGTCTGAATCAATTTGATGTGCCTGACAGCAGCGCCTCGCTTATTACTCCGGCGACGCATGCGGCGGGTGTTGCAAGTTTCTACCGACATTAATAGGCAACGCCAATTGCTGTTTATGATTACATTACTTAAGATTTTGTAGCAAATGCGATGTTTAAGTTTTTTGTTTGTAAAAAACTTACATAAACATAAATCAAAGTTGTGCGAAGAAAGCAATATGACGCGAATTTATGTATTGGTGCACTAAGTGAAGCATGAATTGTCTGCTCCTAATTTTTGGCTGACAGCATACTCTTCAGGGGTTTGTCACTGTACTCATTATTATACTAGACTTTTAATAGAGACCAACACTGAATTTTGCAGAAAAAAAATCAACTAAAAAAACAAAACGACAGTTCCAACTGGTAATAAAGTTTTATGCGATTGACGTGTTCATGAGTTTGGTTTAACATCGCATTACTATAATATTGTGTTTTGAGTAAATGATTTCATCCTTACTTTATAAAACGCCATATAATATCCATATTTTAAAGAGGGTTCAATACTTAACTCTTTTACACAACGCAGTTTTTATTTATTTTGTGTAGCCCAGTAACCTCTCAGTCAGATCCTCATTGTGGTACATCTCGTTGAGCGACATCATCCACCACACGGACTTATCCTGCATATATATTCACGAGGAAGCCGACATTTTGAATAAACCGTCAAAGAGCACAATGCACTCGCACGCTGAGGGTTGCGTACCTAAACACGAAAACCTTTTTCTATATTTACTGTTAAGTTTGATTATAAAAAGTCAAGAGAGAGTTCTAAAAACTGTGCTACTTAAGATATCGTTGTATTGTTCCTGTGATACTTACGTATCTCCAACTGCTAGATTTATTTCAATTTTGCGATTTGAAAGCTTTGTAGGTAAAGGGACTTTCGGATTTCATGGGCATTTTTCAGGATAAGTACAAAAAATACGCGATAAAATCCTTCCACGGGTGCCATGTTGTATCCCGACCGTAATGAAGGATTCCAGAGCGAGTTAAGAGTTTACTCATGAGCGCAGGGAGGAAGCTAAGCAAGAATCCTGAATGTGATAATGGGAGATTCAAGCCAGCAAAAGGCAAACAAGATCATTATCCCCGAGGTACTATACTTTTAACACCTATAATACTAGACAAAAAAAAAGCAATACCTACTACCAGAATATATATTTCTATATAATTATTACCCGGATAGTACTTCAGACACTCGCTGATTCCAATTGATACCAAAAAAAACTGCTTATGTTACTCGTACATAAAGGTGTAAAAAATAAGGTAAAACTGCCTGTATGCGTGTGAGTACTGTTGTTAACTTTGTTAAGTAATACTATAAACATACCTACAATTGAACTACTTTAGCAACGGCCAATTCCTTTATTATAACAATATTGTTCAATTTCCTCATCATCTCAATTTATCTCCAACGGGGAACCCGAGGGAAGTCGTATATTTTATTTAGGTTAAGGAAAAATTAGTTCCGCAATCAATTTTGTTTGTCTGTGAAGTAGACGATATTGAGCAATTTGGGAATTAGTGCCGGTGTAATAACGGAATCGAATTGTCTTAAGGCAAAATATGTATTTCATAATTTGTTGTGTTATAAAAACACTGGCTGTCATTGCGCATTGAATGCTCGTAGTTACTGATGATATAAATATACCCATGATTATATACCCTACTCAATAATTATAACAATTATTAAATCTAGATAATAAACTGTCGTGCGGCATATTATAATCGATAGATTAACAATACTGACGGTACGGTTTGCGCAGTGGCTGAGCGATTGGCTGCTGCGTGTCGCGGGCTCATTTCTTCACGGAACAAATGTTTGTATGTCCTACAGGTAGTTGTTCTAGCCCGGCTGTTTGTGTATGTGAGTTTAAATGTTTGTAATCGCACAGGAGATATTCCTAGTGTGTGGGGCAACGTCTTTAAAAGAGAAAAGAGACAATAGTCATCGAGCTATAGCATTCAGCTAAGTGAAATGTACTTGTCCATCCTACCTACTTTACTTCAATGATCTTGGTCTACTATCTCTTCCTGTTAACCTCTCTATTGAATTGTTACCCTCACCACGAAGCGACATCAATACGGTTTCTGTTTTTGAACAAACGTTTACCTTCGTGAACTCGACCATTGAGTTAACTAACGTCTGTCAGTCCCTCGAGACTGACCTTATAGCAGTCGTCTGTAGTGAGAGACGATGTGAAAACAAAGTTTTCGTCGAATCGAACTGCAGATCAAAATAGATTTTTACAACAACTTCTTTTTCAATGATCAAATATTTCAGCAAAAGTCTCTAAGATATTTTAATAAAATAGAATTCATGGAAATCGTATTTGATTCATTTGACGGATCCTATCAGTTCCATTTGAATAGTAAAATTCAAAATTCACATCCGGATTGCAATGTTTGCAGGAAACATAGCGTTTCAACAAACAAAACGTAGTTTAGATAAAGTTGAAAGTAGTAGTTTAAAAAAGTAATGAAATTGTTGTTGATATACAAGCCTGTTACCTATTTTTTTTTTACTGGTTAATGAACTTAACAATACTGTACATATTTATGGTTATAACACTGCTTATAATGACGAGCATACGTATTTTACTTTTCTTTAGTTCCGAGAAGTAGGTCAGGTACCTACTTCTCGGAACTAACGAACTCCGCTGTTTTTCTTGCTATCTGAGCTAGCTTTCTTAATCTTCTGTAACTGACTACATCCAAATATATTAGCTCTCCTTAGATGTATAACAAGAATAATTTATTTAAATAAACCCCTGTCGAGTAACTTTTATTTTTTGTATTTGTGTAAAGTAATCGGCACGTCAGTAACAAAACCGCTTAAGTGTTCGCTGGACACTTATTCTGTTGAAACCTCCGCACTACGCTAGACCATCTCATAGTGTGACGATTGCCAGGCGGCCTTCTGTACAATACCACCCTGACGCGATTGTTTCGGATGGAAAGACAAAATAAACACTTAATTATTTATTTCAAAAATAAAAAGAAGATCGTTGTGGTTTTTTGATCTTTTACAGCTTTACGTGTGCCTTAGCTGGTAAAAATAATGATAAATAGATAAACCAGTGCATAATTAAAAGCTGTCTGTGTTGCCGTATATCTCATAAATCCAGGACAAAGCTACTAGTTCCCGCGTTAGTCTTGCAGTTTTATGTTTTAACAAGCTATTACCACAGTTTAATGTCGTATTTCTCTCTACAGGGTTGTTAGCCAGTGTGATACTAACTTTTACAGTAATTAATGGATTGTAATTATTATAATGGTAAGTAAATAGATAAACGCAATACGTAGTAGTTAATTAAAACATTACGGCTGTATAGAACCTGAAGGTTTATGGAGAGGCGCATCTACCAAACAATAAAACAATAAGTATGAGTGCTGACTTTCATTCATCAGCATCAGTTCGTTTTATTGATCTATCTATTGAAAATAGTTAATTTGTATGACAACATTTAAGTGTGTAACATATTTAATTGTTTTTAACAAATTAGCATGATAATTACGAGGTAACACATTAACCGTCTGGTGACGTCACCGTTAAGTGCTCCCCCTCCCCTTACATTTACATATTCACTCACATTCTTACTGCAGATGATATGAACAAGGACGCGTGGAAGTGTTAGATGTGGCAAGATGTGACATTCATTCCCACAGCTGGGCAAAGGCCTCCCCCATAGCCCTTCAGTCTTTTCTCTGTGTGGTTTTCTCCAGTCAATCTCTTGCAAAGGCTTGTAAGTCGTCACGCCAGCGGTTTCTAGGCTTCCCTGTACGTCGATGCCCGTCTTCTGGCACCCACTGCGTGACGACTCTGGTCCATCGGTTCTAACGCATTCTACAGACATGGCGCGCCCAATCTTACTCCAATCCTGCAGTCCTGTGGCCCACATCAGCGATTCTAGTTTTTAAGCTTATTATGGTATCATAAATTCTGTAGTTGAGCTTAATACCCAATACGCTACGTTCCATTGCCATCAGTCAAACCTTGAGTTTGGACTTTTGCGACGCGGTCAGGGACCAAGTAAATTTTAAAAAAAAATTCATAATATTTTCCATTATTTCTTGTTTCATATATCCTCTGATCACCTCATATTAAACAGATGAGTGACGTGCGTCGCGATGGTGACTAATAAATACCGCTGTGTGACGTCACTCGCTGAACGGATCACTTTCCACCACCCTGCGTCGGGTATGTCGCGGTATTTACATAATTGGATGAGTAGATCATTATAATATCGTCGATGATGTATATTAGTACGAGTATACATATAAATGACCAAGAAGTTGTGTGGAAATCGGTTGTCATGGCATGGGCAAGGAATGAGGATGTTGTGAGGAAAGTTTTGAGTATGAACGTGCAGGGTTACATGAGTAGAGGAAGACCAAAGAAAAGATGGATGGATTGTGTGAAAGATGATAAGGCAAGAAAAGAGGTAACCCTTGAGATGACGGCAAATAGAGATGTATGGAAGAAGAAAATATGCTGCGCCTACCCCAAATAAATTGGGATAAGGGCAGGAGGATCGTGATACATATAAATGTAGATATGTCATGGTCAAAAGATTTTAACGTGGTTCTGCAATATCTTAACTTATTTCCGTGATGAATAACCATATGCACCATAAAATGTACTCGTATATCAATTCTTTAGGAGAAAATCGTTTTTGGATCTTGAGTTAGAAGGTATTAAATGCGTGGCGGTTTTTAAGCCATTATACTCGTTATACATTTTTGTTACGGAATCAATATTTAAGTAGGTAATTATTACTTAAGCAAACATCAACAAAGAACCGAAGCCCCAACCTTTGACTTCAAACTTCTCTAGTAATATCAAAATGTTTGAAATGTTATTACAGCATAAGGTCACGTTTTCAAACATGAACTCTGACCTCATCAATATTATCGACTTAAAAGCAAGCAGGCGGCGTAATTTCTTTTGATTTTTTTCAGTCCATTTCTGTGTACTTTGCCTCGTGCCTGCAAAACAGGAAGAGGGAAAAATAATTTAGGCGTGTACCTACTTATTGAAGCCGTAGAATTTTCTGGGGCCTCACCACTACCTCTTCAAGTACTATTATTTTAACCTTATTTAGTGTTTTGAAGACGTCACCTCTAGAAGTTCATTCAGTCTGTAATCAGATTTTATATTTTATGCCAAATCATCTAACAAAACGCGAAGAGTCAAAACATAAAGATATTAAATCTTGTATAAATTTGTCAACTTCCCTCTATTCTTATGTCAAACACGATTCCAAACGTGAGCTCCAAGTATATTTCCGTTCGGATAGTTCACCGCGTACGCTATCTTCAGTTATTGGTTGTAGCTGTGAGTGTGTCGCTCATGTCTGTTGTAGTGTATTCCGGATAATGTGGTATACTGCAGACGTCACGCTCATGTTTATGTTTATTTACGCGCGTGTTCGTGACGTGATCGAGATGAGGCTTCACGAAGTCAAACGGAGCTGGCTTACAGTGCAAACCAGATAAGCCCAAGAGCGATATTCGCCACGACAGATGCAAACCATTCTAAACATGCCATGACACGAGTGCTCTTTATTCTCAATTGTTATAAATATTCTCTAAAATATTTCCGTCCCATAACCGTTCCAGCTTTTTCCCACATTTGTCTGCAAGCTTCATGGAGTCACGTTATTTATTGCGACTCGTCGCGACTCTCCGGTGTGAACGTTTATCTTCAGTACTCGTGTATAATTTAGCTCCAACTTGGTGAATCATGCTTACTCATTTAAAGAAATAGCTAAGGTGCATAGTGCATAAGTTCTTTCTTCAACCTCTTGAAATTATCTGGCTTACCTAAAACGGTTTTCCATGGAATCTGGTTTCATTGCGATATGCCAGTACATATTTGTATATATTTTATTTCCAAATCATTTATAATATGCTCAAATTCCGCAGTAGAATTCAAAGTACACAAAGTCCAAAGTTTTATAATAACGAATTCCGAATTAAAAAAAAAAACTTAAATTACGGATAGCTTCACTAAAACTATCCTCCAAACAGATGTTCTGTTTCATTTAGTTGAACAGTCCGAGTTTATTCGAGTAACGTCGCTGAGACAAATGTGCTCAAGTTTCAGCATCCAACTGCCACTGAATGCTGTCTATACTCGTACATCTTAGCGACAGTTTCTAAATAAAATTCAGGAAACCCTAATAACGAATGTTCTTTTATTTCGTTTTCCGTAAATTCATAATACTTCTTTTGGTCTTATCGTTCTCTTCTTACTATCTTTGGTTTTATCTTTGTAAGATATTTTATGTAGAACATTGTTGGATTTCTGTTTTGCTTTGTCATTTACCTATGGGAAAATATAATATGGCGACACGCTCCCAGCTTTTTACGCTGTTGTCACAAAACAAGCAGAATATCTTGATCACGCGACGGATACGATCACAATTCCTGAAACGTAACATCGAAACACGGCTTCGTAAATTCTTGGAACTGAAATCGAATTCTTCGTCTGTCATACTAGTTGAAAGTATTTCACATTCACCGCAGCGGCTGAGCTGCAATATATCACGGACGTGTTTCACAGACTGCGCACTTTTAAACTGAATACATACTTATGTACTGAGTGTAAATTGTATGTTTAGTCAGAAGTAGGACACTGGAATATAGCTCCACCCAATTACACTTTTTATATTTAGTTACTTAACAATGCAAACTTGTTTAAATAAAATACCTAATACGAAACTTCTAAATACCATTTCTTTTTTATACAATTTGGTAACTTACGAAGCCCTTATATAAACAACATAAGGGAACCTCTCAAAAAAGAACCACTTTCACCGCAAATCTCTAACACAATATTGTCCAAGAAATAATAAAGTTATGAAGGTAAGGAGAAACTCTCATAAAACTTGTGCTGTTACGTTTTCAGCCAATGTAATATCGCTCCGCGGACCTGAACATCTGAACTTCGTCACGTTGCCAAATTAATTTACAAAAATATCTCTTTGTTATTTGTATGGTGGAGCTCACTCACAATTGTATACCAAACAATGATGAACCAAAATAATCGTAATTTCATTCTTGTAAAAGCACTGACGAGGGTCAATTATATGGATTGAAAGATTTTAATTGAAAGATAAAAGAAAGAAGTATTTGCCCCGAAGTGGACAGTTAAAGTAACGGACATCAAGTAGATGACTTCATTCTATTCTCTGTCCTCTTCCTTTTTCATTTTTGGGTTCCAAAGAAAAAAACAGAATACTTATAAGATATCTACGTTGTCAGTCTGTCTGTGTGGAAAGACCCTTTTTCTCAGGAACGCGTAGACGTAAGTTTAAATTAGTATCAAATACATAAGTCTACGATCCCTTGGAGCTCTAAGGTAACCAAACTTTTAAGATAACGCAATGTAAAATACGCACATTTAAGCGGTGTATTTTGACTCTCGCTTTTAATTTCAAATCTAAAGGGTAAGTACTTCCCGTTGACCTACGATCATGAAATTCGGCAAAAAGCAAGGTTTCACAGCACAAGTTACGAAGATCATTCTTTTGTAGTAGTGTGTCACAAAAACTATTATTTGCGCCTACAAACATACATTCTTTCAACTATAAAGTGAGTCCTTCAAAGTTAGTCTTCTTATATTTTCGACAGAAAAATGATCGGTGCTATCTTAGTTTATGAACAACAAGTTGTGTGGGTGTTGCACAGGTAATGTTAATTATTCTAGTGAAAGTACCAAACGTGGACGAGTAAATCCCACACACACGTGACGTGTAAAATACGGTTTACGAATGACTAAAAACAGTTACTTCCTAGAAACTAACCGCATACCTCACAATAAAATAAAGTTTTATTTACCCGTGATTTGAAAATAAGGTGGGTGCGTAATTACAGAGACAAACGAATCCAAAGAAAAAGCGAAGTTTATTTGGAACGTTTCTTTGACAAAATAAGAATACCACGGCACAGACTCTATTTAGGATACCTTTTCAGAAATCCGTAAACTGCAACAAATTTTCTAACCATTTCGTATTCTCAATTGTAACGTTTTCATAGAGGAAAACGAATTGAAAAATCGCTTTTAATAGTACCGAGCGCCTGGGGCTTGCTATCTCAAATGTGAGCGTTTTTAATAGAATATGAGTAGTGAGTGGTGGTTGTACAGTATCAGTAATGTTTATTTTTATATCTAGAATAACATTGTGTGAGATTATGATTTAGCGAAACAATACTTTCTAAAAAATGACAATGTTACATGTATGTTTTTTGTTGTTCTAGGCTCGTGATGCAGCGCCTGCTCAGTATCACTCTCCTCAGCATCGCAGCAGAGCACGCGCACGCGCAGCTGCGCATAAGGGAGCACCAGGGACCACAAACCTGCGGCGGTCACTTGAAGGCTCCCGTGGGCACGATAACGACACCAAACTTCCCCAACCCTTTCCCCGTCCCGATCAAGTGTAAATGGATAATAGAACACGACATAGTGAATGGGACGATATCGATATACTTTACTCAGCAGTACACTACCAGTGGGTTGACGTTCACTGAGTACATGTATTATGACGAGTCTTACAAGTTGGGCGAGAGGAGAGCGCTCACCGTCACCGACGAGAACATCACCAGGGTCAAGTGGCTTCAGGTAGGTTCACTGTTTATAAAACCACAAACTTTAAGCTATACATTGCTTTAGATGAATATTCTACTTAAAAAAATGTAATGAAAATCAAACAATACGTTTCTATCTAGGCATCCATTTGGGCGGTGTGGGTGGTGTGGACCAGAATTAGTACACTGGTCCACGCCCAAATGGATACACGTTTTCTCCAGAAAACGTGTATAAGCGTTAGATTTTACAAGAGAACTCTTCAAGATTCAAGAAAACTGAGCTATAAGAAAGTGACATAATGCACGGAAAAATTAATTCCAAATTAGGAGTAATTTCCTGTTGAACAAAAGCGGTCTAGGGATTTTCCCAAAGGAATTCTTGGGCAAAGGAACGAATTTGGGATATGAGCCCGCGGCGACGGAGGACGATTGTAATTAGATTTTTATACGTATAGTTCTACTTTTGTCAGATGAAACGGTGTGCGTAGTATTATATTTTAAAGCTGCACTGAAATTAAAGTTCGAAACTGTAAAACTTTTTATGAATTACTAGCTAACACCGAGACGTTTCGTCGAGAACTCTATCAAACAAATTTTAATTTATGCCCACAGTTTTGTCACAGTTGTTTTATTCCGCACACGAAGTAGAAATTCGCTCTGTATCAACTGCAGCTAAAATAGGTTGGGATCTCACCGAGTCGTTACGTAACTCTATTGAAAAACATCAACACGTGACACGCTCGGGTTGAAGCCAATCAAATATTGACCGTGGGAATAACCCGGTGTGTCGCGTGCTGAGTGAAATACCCAACCTAAGCCCTTGTAGTTTAGGTATCGACATTCAATTTTACAAATCGATTTTGAATGTCTCTCATATAACTATGGACCCATTGAACTTTGTAGTGTCCTTGTGAAGCAATCTGTGTGAATTAATAGCGAAGTGTCACATGTTGTTTGAGACTGTTATTGATAGATTGATTGCTTTTGATGATGCCAATAGAACAGCATGGTTATGTACCAAATAAATTGTAGAAAAACCATTTAAAATTGTAAGAAAAACTTCCAATATGTATGCTGTATGCAGGCTGTTAGCATATTATTCAGCTTCATTCTTTTTACCTACAACGAGCTCGGGTCTCTGAGACGTGATGGGAATAATGATCACCTCCACGGATGGCCATAATTTACTGATCTAAATATTAGACGCTTAGCTTTGTGTTTGAGCACCATTGACCACAAACATTGTGGTGACGTTTTTGACCAAGGCACGTGAGCTTACATGTGTAATAGCTCACTTCATGAGATTGTTTAGTCCTCGGTTTATTTTTGACATTATTTTAACATGCTTTGTAAACTACGTGGGTGTTTTATGTTTAACTATAGGTGCTCATCTGCCCAACCCTTTGGGTAATAGGGAGCCAAAATTATGGCTCAGTTTGCCAAGATTTTGCAGAAAAGGAACCAAGTCTGTTACACTTCATAAATTATTAGCGATTTCCCAAGAAAAAATATTAACGGCCGTAAAACACTTACTTCAGACCAAACGTAAACGTAATAAATATAGTTTCTCCGTAATATTTATTATAACAACGTGATAAGAACAATGAGAGTGTTACGAATCGTTTCCTTCTTTTTATAAGCCTATTCGAGTCAAATTTTCTTTCGCTTTAGCGAAGCAAATCCCGCTTTTGTGCGTAACAAAAGCTTTATCTCGGTATTCTTTAACTTGGAAGTTATGAAAGAAGAAACATGTACTTACTTGTGGATTCCATAATGCTGGTTAACTCGAAAATGTAATCTCATAAATACGCAACGATTAGTTAATTTGATTCAAAACCGGTTTTATTATTAAAACAACACAGGTATGTTTAAGTTACATGTAATAGGGGGCGAGCCTATTGCCATCAACCGGGTACCAATCCAGACTCCGAACTGCTATACTGAATTAAAACACTCACATTTCATACATTCCGTGCCTCGGAAAGCACGTTAAGCCGTTAGTCCCGGTCGTCATTTGTAGATCTTTGACAGTCGTTACGGGTAGTCAGAAGCCCGAAAGTCTGACAACCAGTCTTACCAAGGGGTATCGTGTTTCCCAGTAACTGGGTTATGGAGGTCAGATAGGCAGTCGCATCATGTAAAACACTGGTATTCAGCCGCATCCGGTTAGACTGGAAGCCGACCCCAACATAGTTGGGAAAAGGCCAGGCAGATGATGATATTTCATACAGGGTGGAAGGGCAGTAGATGCACAAACTGATAGCATGAGTTCAGTACACACATGATAGACCGCACGGGACTCTTCGGTTTTAACCTTCACGTAAAAGTGGCTAGTTAGTATCGCGCGAGCTTGTACAACGAAATGTGTAACAATTTAGTTGCTAACTTTGTGTACTATGCTGTTGTGTACTAACTTTGTGGTTTGCTGTTAGAGGCGGAGAAATTGAGTTTTTAACCTTACTTAGAACGTAACTATCGCAAACACATTTATTTAAAGTAATGTGAAAAACTAAAACGAAAACCACACAATCTGACCCGTGTTCGTGTGAAATGTAACACTAAAACCTGATTTAGGTAATCGAAAAAAAAAGGGTTGAGGCCAAATCGGGACTTTCAGCATAACCTAGAGTCTACGTCGTTAACTTAATGGAACGTGAAAAGGGGTCAGTTCCTCAGCATTCGGGCAATTTCTTTGTGTATAAATGTTCCTTCAAAATTTTCTGGTATGTTTACATTTTAGCATTTGATTTTAAAACAGATATGTTAACCAAGTAGTATCCTCGTTTGTAAACTAGGCAAGTAACGAAGGCCGTCTTAGTGGAGGCACATGTGGTGGTGGAGGTGGAAAGATTATGAAACATAAACTGAAAGCTGACCTCAACTTAGGCTCACTTGCTGGGCAGCATTAGCTGCTGAGTCGCATAGCGTCTCACGCAATGGACGTGAAGAGACTTCCATTCTTACTATCTAAAAACTTGCTTTTTCTTGCTCTGAATTATAGTTTATTGTGGAAAATCCGCTTTTGCAGAGGTGAAGGTGAGTTTTCATTACTAGCCTATTGTAAACTTATCATCCATTCATTCACTTCACAATACCCAGAAACCTCTTAATGCTGTTGCACAATATCGCTACACAACGAGATGCGGGCGATTGACAGGGATGACGGCGGGAGTGGCACTGGCCATCCAATTTGCCGGTATAGTAGCACACAGGCTGATCTGATCGGCTTTAGCGTGTGTTTGTACGAATACTTTCTTAGTGTCGCGAATAGTATGTTGCTAGATAAAAAGGGGGAGTCGATTTAATCGTACCAGGTTTTAGTTAAACTTGGATATTTAATTAATGAAGAGACTTATATGTGAGTGAATATGCATGTGGAAGATAAGTATCTTGGCCAGGGCCAAACTAGACAGAGAAATCAGTTTTGAATTTGTTTACTAATATTTTAGGATTTTATTTACCTAACAGTTTTCCCGAAGGGTTGTTACCGGCACATTTCGATTCAGTAGACGAGTAGCTTAAATTGTACAGTTAATAAAATCATAGCAATGCGTACAAGAGTACAATAATTGCAGAACATCAAAATAACTGATTTGTCTAAAATATCAAAAATATACTCACGTGACCTCAAGGTAATGGTTGCTCTTGGTGTAGTCGGAACGGAGTTCAATTTACATCCGTAAAAAATATAAATTTTCTTTTTTGTAATACTTGACCCAATCACCGAGGAGAAATCTGAATTCCTAATATACCGCAAACGCGGGTTATGAAGCTTTTCCGAGCGAGTTCTGAGCCTGGTGACAATAGGATCAAATACAAAACGCAGAACACAATTGAACTGGTTTGGTCGCTTTTTGTTTTGTGGGTTCACGCTTTGAGACAATATGGGCTTCTGTTTACTACCTCTTGATCCTCTATTATTTATTCAGGAAACAGCTAACCATTTTATGTATTGCCAGCTTTTTGTGGTGTTACGAAAATAATAAGGTCGGGGAATTATGTTTCAGTCGTAAAAATAGACGAACATGATGAGTTCCTCAATATAATATGCGCTCATGTTAAATGTTTCCTATTTAGAAAGATCATATTCTACGAAAATAATAATGAAAGAATACCGACAAATCTTGAAACCCAATTATACTTTCCCTAAAGCGATTGTTTTTGTCTCAAACGTGAACAGACTGCTATAATCTCTTACAAATTAGATTGACCCTGAAACACGAACGATTTTTTCTTCAAAAAGCTGTTTCCAAACGAGATGATTCTTTACTACTTAGCTATCCATTTCGGTTTTTAGGGTTCCGTTCCTCAAAGGCAAAAATAGAACGGATCTACAGTATCACTTTGCTGTCCGTCCGTAAGTATGTGGTTAGTTATGTCATATAGTTATAATATACATTAAATACTCTAAGACTTTTAAGAACATTCAGGTTTGCGTGCTAATTCTCATAACACTATCTCGACATCAAGCTTCATCTCAGACTTCCAATATGTTACAAAGCCGATGTTAGATGTAAGCTTTCGTCGTTCCGTCTTGCGGTTTTATAAAAAAACCTCTTACGGTTCTCTTCATATACAAAACTTTTATCCGTTCTCAGTCCAAGAGATTACGATAAAACTGAATATACTAAAGGAAGTACAGGAAAAGTTCATCGACACAGGCATTACAAGTGCTGTCATACAAGGTTTTATTAAACCAATGAAAGCAGTCCATGTACTGCTTTAAATCCTAGCTTAATGGCTTGGATTTAGGACGTTCATTGATAATGGTTATAATGCTGTCTCAGGTATCTGCAATTGTAAGATAAATTGTACAAAACTGAACTCTCTAATAAGCGATGTTACGAGTAAGTAGCACCTACAAATTTAATTCGGCGGAGAGTCCCGAATGAACGAAAGGGATGAATGCTGGCTCCCCAGCATATATTCTTTTCTACATCTTCGCCACAGATTATTAGCAACCAAGTTAAATCTCACATTTCATGATTTTAATATCATCACTCTATCTCAGTCTTAATTTAAATAAATTGCTTTCCAATTTATTACTTTAATCATCCTTAAAAAGGGTGCGTTTCGCACCTGATCTTCTCAGATTGATTTTATATTTATATCCGAAATCATTTGGTGGAGAATAGTGTGGCTTACGCGTTTTTACTTTGAGCGTGTATTATGTCCCATTTATTGATTAATTATTCGTACAAGTCTAATAAATTATTGCTAAAATCGATAGTTTATTGGGATTTAAAACTAACATTTGCAATTAGAGTATCGAGCGTTATGTAGAACGATGTATGAGAAAACATATTTTTTGAAAGGTGAGGCTCGTCCTTCAATTCGGAAACAAAGACATAAGGCGCATCATATTGAGTCTAAATTATATTTAAATTGGTCGGGTATACACTTGATTGAAGGTGGTTTATTTTGAACTGCTCACTTGAGTGAATCCAAGGGCAGCCTGGCACAATTTTGAGATGGAACCTCAGGGTGCTAGTCTTACGCGCACTTGTGCGGTTTTTCTATTGTTGTGTGCGACAGGGGTCGAGCGGGCACGACCTTCGTCAGTCGACCGCGCAAGGAGCCGAGCGTAAGGGAAGCAGTTGGCGGACAAAAGTGGGGTCAAACTTCAAATGGTTGAAGTTCCTATGTTTGAGTAGGCAATAATGTGATGTGGAAATGTGAGAAATATACATTTTAGATGGCCAACTTTTAGTTGTGGTCTAATAAAACAAATGACCTGATTGTCTTCTCTCTGATCTGTACGACCTATTCTAATATCCAATTTACGAGAACAACAGAATTTTGTAACGCCTAAAATATGTTTTTACTGGGTTGTATAGACAGATGAAGCCAGGGCACGAACCAACAATGTGGGTTAAAGGTTATCAATATGATATTTTTTTAGCTTCGAAAAACTAGGTTCAGTGTCGTGTATATAAAGTCTAATAAAGATTTAACCATTAATCAGAAAAATAGAACAATATAAAACATGTACTTCGCAAAAGGCTCTATTTAAAGATATCACAGACATTAAAATCAATATTTACTTTAGAAGTAAATTCTTGGTAAAACAGTCTGTGTACTCAGAATAGCGAAAGCTCGTTTTATTTATATAAATAGTGAATGGTTATAATATTACTGACTGGTCCCGAGACTATCGCTACATTTGTCATCTCAGTGCTAAGGGACGCTGATGACGAGGGTACTTTTATACAAATAATTTCTGTTTCTTATTGTTTGACGCTTCGAAGTAAAACATATCGTTGTTTCAAACACATGTCGGTTTATGCAATCGAACTTGTGTTCCCGGTAATGTATACTGATAACAACTTTGCTTGTAGCCTCTGATTCCGGAGTTTAATTTGGGTTTAAAGGAATGATAACTGTACTGTTTGTAGAACATACATATACATGCATATACATATACATACATATACATGTACATGAACACATGTACTAGTTGATATCATGCCACTGTAAATAAAAATATTAGATCACATTTCTGTACAAAGCTCTAAAACGAAGTACTACAACTCGAAGTGATATTAGCATCATTGATCTAAAGTCAGTAAATCTTGCGTGGGTAACTCAGAAGAGACGTAGGTACATTAAACACATTACATGCTGAACGTATGCCGACTGAAACTCATTCAAGTTTAGTTCACGAAATGTCGGTCGTTGTTACATTCAGACTTCATTACTTTCAAACTCAGAAGGACTACAACGTCAAAACTTGCCAAAACCCCTTCCAAGATGAATTGTTTGAATCTACCAAACTTTCGGAGGCATATATTATACTCGTAGCTAGCAATTAACAGTAGTACACTGTAGTGTTTGTGATTACTGTGCACAAGATGACTATAAAATGAACGCAACAATAGGTTCAGCAACTGTTATACATAAAAAAAAATGATTTATGTGAATTCTGAAAATTTGTTTTAAACTTTTGCCCCTGTTAAAAAAAATAAGATGAGGTTGTTTCCTATCCAATCACACTTAGCAAAACACTGACGCAACCCATTCAAAATGTGTAAAATAATAAAAAGAAAAATACTTGAGAAGCAAATATATATTACATACAAATACATATAATACAAAATAATTTATTGTAGTTCAAAGTACGAACATAAGTATGTGTTTGGAGTTTACTTAAAAAAAAAGCAAAAGCAATTGATGCCAGTGTTAGGGGATTCCGCTCTTCATTAGTATTGTTTCCATATTAGATTAAAAGATCAACTAAATAAATCGATTTAAAACTTATTGTATAACTTCATTAAAATACCTCGAATGAACTAATCGCGCTGACTTTAAATCATAGTTTTTTCAACTTGCGTTCCAAGCTATGTTATTTGATTGAGATATAACTTCAAGAATAACGTGTGGCATCAATAATACATGTGCCATACTGTGACTTCTGGCTGAACTGTTATACACATGAATGTCGGGGTGCTTTTGCTTCATATCAGTTTTCGTGCATGTAACTCGATGAAAATTTAAGCTTTTCACCTTTTTGTTTATGTATGAAGTTGCACAATTTATTTTTCCTTGAAATATATTTTGATTCAACCCTTGAAACTTCTGTGTGTAGCTGTAAGCTCGTATGAATAAAGTTTGTACCTTCAATATAACTTCCACGCATTCCAATCACCTCTTGGTAACATACCACACTACGTCCGGTACGTCACTTCGTCAAAGTTGTATGTGTCGGCAGACGGCCGTGGCTGACATGGGTCAACGCTAGTTTTGTTTCGTAACATACAGCGGAGTATGATTACGTAAATTAAGGGTTTTGGATGCTGTCTTTCTCTTAATTTGTATAAAAAAGAAGTATAAGCATTTCTTCTTCATAAGATGCGTAAGTATCCTTTTATGTAACTTTGCCCTCTTTGTAACCGCTAAACGTACTGCGTATATCATAACTAATAGATTTTTTATAATAACCATGACTACATCTGACGAAAGGGATCAGATGATGCTTAAATAGTTGATAGGATTGTTGTGGTTGACTGTTTCTCAAGTTTGCCTACCGGGTAATATTATTATAAAAGCAAAAGAGCAAAAGTTATGTTTGTTAAGGATTCTCACTAAATCGGCTTATCTGTGCTTACGATCTCCACAACTTTGATATCAGGAAGTGAGAGTGATTTAACAAGTTTTTGCGTGAAGAAATATTTGCCCTTATTATCTGAGCTGCCAGCTTAGTTAATTAGCAATTAGATCTATACCGCTACATTTCTTTTACCTTGTCTCAAATGTACAGATATGATTATCACTTTCAAACCCATTTCAGCGCTAAGAGCACTAAATGGATCACACTTAATGCCTCTGCAGCTTTGATATAGACAGACAACCCTATTAATCTTCATTCACAATATATTGATAGCTTGTCTAATGAAACCTTCAGATAGCTCTTCTTACATTTACTTGCTATGCAAAACAGTTTAAGCTCATATTGACCTTAACTTAAATTTTAAAAGTTCTTTGGAGGTATAGGATGATCTACTTCTTTGTACATATGTTAGAAAACTCCTTTTAGGGTGACTAATTCTTCTAAAAAGGGGAAATTTTATATGGTTATAACGGCTTCCCTGCGGGTAGGACTGGAAAGCGAATTGGTCTTGCCTATTTCTTTACGGTTGGCAATTTGAGTTAAAACCCATTACCAACGGACTAAGTTTATGTCATCAATTGAGACCCTCGAAAATAGTAATTTTGGTATACAGCCAATTTTAAATCAAAACACATTCTGAACTACAAATGCAGTTTTGCAAACCTAAATACTGTCCACAGTCAGCATCCGCTGATGGAATGTCTCCGGTCGATCAGTGAGCCAGACAACTGCTGGCAGATGATTCGGAATTCTAACGTTCCGAGCATACGAGTATTTCGTCTTGACAAATATTTATCAGACTTGTTGTTTGAGTCTTGTAATAAATGAAAATATTGTATTCCGTTCAAACTGTGTAATAATAGGTCTTTACCTATGAAATTGCCGTTTTGTATGAAAAAATTTAAATGAATTTTTTTCATGTATTTTTTATTTGTATTAATCGAAGTAATCACCCATGCAATCAATGCATCTTTGCCAACGCAGTGGCAGTTTATTGATGCCCTTCTTAAAGAAATCAGCTGGACGGGAGGCAACAAATTCTTCAAAGGCATTTTGTACTGCCTCTCGGGTATTGAATTTTTTCCCCGCCAAGAAGTTATCCAAATTCTGGAAAAAGTAGTAGTCTGTAGGCGCAAGGTCTGGTGAGTAGGGCGGATGACGGAGAGCTTCCAACCCCAGTTCTTGCAACTTGGAGACCGTCTGCTGTGCAGTATGAGGTCGCGCGTTGTCGTGCAGGAGCAGCGGAGACGAGCGATTGACCAATGCTGGTTGGAGATGTGCCAGCTTCTCCATCATTGTGTTCAATTCTTCACAGTACACATCTGCAGTAATGCTCACCCCGTTTGGTAAGAAGCTGTGTTGAATCACACCGGCGCTAGACCACCAAACAGTGACCATCACTTTTCTTGGGGTAAGTTTTCGTTAAGGGCATTGTTTAGGTGCTGAACCAGGATCCAACCAACTTGCTGAGCGCTTGCGGTTATCAAACAGAATCCATTTTTCATCGCAGGTAACAATGCGGTTCAAAATTCCTTCATTTGTGTGTCTGTTGAGCAGTGCAAGGCACGTCTCGACGCGTACTTCGCGCTGGCGATCATTGAGTTCGTGGGGCACCCATTTGTCAAGCTTTTTTACCTTGCCAATTTGACGCAAATGGACCAATATTGTTTTGACGCTAACGTCGAAAGCTGCTGCTAATTCAGCCGTAGATTGTGTATCATCAGCTTCCACAATCGCCTTTAATTCGTCATTGTCGACCAAAGTCTTCGGACGACCGCGAGGTTCATTTTTCAGGTCGAAATTTCCAGAACGGAAGCGAGCAAACCAATAACAGGTAGTGCGTTGGTTTGTAGTGTTAGCTCCGTAAACGTCGTTGATGTTGCGTGCCGCTTGTGCCGCGTTGCTGCCACGACGGTACTCATATTCCATAATTACTCAAATTTTTAACGTATCCATGATGACGAAAAAGATTTAAATGCGATGAAAATGTAACACTAATCAATAAACAAATGACTACTTTTGGAAAAAAAAATCCATGTTTTTAAAATAAAATTAATTTGAAATTAGAATTCTTAGCCAAACAAAAAATATTTTGATTTGAAATGGCCAGTACTGCAGAACGGCAATTTCATAGGTAAAGACCTAATATATGCATCGATTTTACAGCAAAGTTAGATCCGACAAGTGTTTCAGCTCACGTTCCGCTCTGTAACTAAGAGCTCAGTCACATTTGTGCGGCGCTACTTATCATGCAACTAACATAATGCGGACATCGGGGATGTCTTGTAAACACATTACAAAAGCATAATAAGTAGACAGGGTAAGTAATGTAAACCAGGGCTTGAAGTGGAGGTAAAACAACAACTTTGACCATTAAGTTGATCGCTGATGAAACAGTGGATGAGTCAAACATTGGATTGATACGATATAATTTGTACCCTGTGAAGAAATGCAGTAATATCATCACCAGAAATTGTAAAGGTTGACTAACCATATGATCAGTTATAATAATGATATTAAGTAAACTGGGGGCACGGCAGTGTCCCCGCCAAGTCAAAGTCAACTGTACCATCCTTATCTCGAAGCGATTCACGGCACTTTTTTTTTTTTTGGTGTGGACTTGTAAAATACTGGTATTCAGCTGCATCCGGTTAGACTGGTAGCCGACCCCAACATAGTTGGGAAAAGGCTAGGCAGATGACAGTGTAGACTTGTACTTAACCTTACGCCCACCTAATACTCTGACATTTAGATACAGTTAGAGATATTATATAACTACGTTCATGTTTGTGTTAAACGTAGCTTCGGAATATTGATTGAGGAGTTCTGGAACACATTAACCCTCCCTAATCATATTATAGCACTTCATAGAAATCGGAATCACGTTCCAGTTGTGCCGACCTTTGATCAACAAGCCGGTAGTAATGTGATACATTAGCTAAATGGTGAGCCTATTACATGGCTCATGAAACATAAGAGTGATTAATATGGCGTGTGTTTTGAGTGCCTTAACTATTGCTGCATTATCCACCCCGTATACATTCTATTCTTTATGAAAGACGTTTAATATGAAGGGTTTTATTAATACTGTAAAATCCAGTTAACTGGAAAATTTTACATTTTTTTCAATATTACCGCACATGAAATAATTAAATTACAGATGTTAGAGTGGCTTGTTTTCTATCAGGATATTAAATTGCATTGTATTAAATTGCAAAATGACGATAGATTAATCATGTCCATAATCCAAATGATAAAGTGAATTGATTTTCCATGCATAGAAAGTTCATTGTAATCCATTTGTATGCAAGCGGATACCGCTACGCCGCGCTACGAGTTTTGCTACAAACGGCTACGTCGATAGTTGCTAGTGCTATACTTAGTGCAGGGGTTTACAAGTTTATTTTCCTAGAGGAACTAAACCATTGAACCAACCAAAAAACCAGGATTAATAATATATATAATATATATTATAAGCACTAACCTCACTCAAAAGCGAGAAGAAGAGTGTTAATGATCGAACTCCATTTCACGACACACCAGGCGAAAATCAAAGTAAGTGCACTACACAGAAGCTCACAATCGCACACTAAACAGCTGTCCTCAAGCAGAGGCGAACATTCTCGTATTGCGGCTCTCTACCTTGCATCTGAATGTCAAAACAGATCTGATGAAAACAGGTATCGAGTCGCAAATGCTTAAAATTGTACTGAATACACGGGAGGATTTTTCAATCGAGAGCCAAAGAAAAGAGTTATTGGTCTATTACGCCCAAAATACTCTAGGCTAGTTTTTCAAGCTAGTATAGCAAAATTGTGCGAGTGAGTTAGCAAGCTAGTCACACTGGCCTTGTGTACACACAACTATCTTCATTTCATTTTTCTTTGTCTCAAGCCAGTATAATAAGTCAAAATATTACTTGCTTGCTAACCTTACTTCCAAAACTAGCCTGTGTGTAGTGAAATTCGGGCATTAATTCAGTGTGGGTCGGTATTATGCGGTTGTGTTGGGAGTAGGCCGAGATAACAATGTATGGGGAGGCTTTGTTGTGCGCGAGAACCTTTCGATTAACACTTGATAAACTATGACCACGTATGGGCCATTTCCTTCCATCGTTCCATCTGCGTGAGGTTTATTTTTATGTTGCACATTTAGAATTCATAAAGTTACTTTGAAAATTTAGCTTTCATTTTGTAAAACAAAAATGACGAAAGATCTTTAAGGCAATTTATTTCATGAACTAATTATGTTAGCATTAGCAGACCAAGGTTTCCGTTGCCCGCAATTAATTTGAATTTTACTTGAATTTAAGACCGGACTGTAGGCTTAAATATTTTCAGAAATTGCGAGATAAGGCTGTACGACAATGCAATTAGAATACCTTAAAAGTTAGGTATTTATTTCTCTGTATATCGCACATAGTTTCCAAGCTACTGAAGAATATGTGAGGAGATCAAAGTCCTGAGAGTCATTCTGAGAATTTTGTTGTCAAAAAACTAACATACCATTTAAGTGTAATCCAGTCGTTTTGAATACTGTTATCGTTTTTACTACACCTGAAAACGAATACCTACGCAAATTGAAAAGAAACAAGAAACAGTACATAATCAATATGATAAATAACTCCAACTATAAACGTATTGAAACTGATTTCTGTCACACTGAGTGCATCGCAAAATGAAACCCACTCAAACTGGTCAAACGAATAATACCACACTTGTGTTGCTGAACCATGTTTAACATTAAACATGGTTCAGCAACACATAAACATAAACAGCATCACGTGATATGGACATCCATATCACGTGATGCTGTTTATGAAACAAGCGTTATGAGCAGAATGGAAACATGTTTGCGGCTTAGTAGATGAGATGAAATTGATAAATGATTTGATTTGTATTGCGTAAAGTCATGCCGTATAATTTAAGTTTCGTTTCTGAAATCTTCACACATTACTATTGTATGAGAAATATTGACGTTTTCCTGATGGAAAAAAAAATATGTCAACCACATTCTGCGGAGGTTGTCGCACAAAATTACATTCACAACTGTATTACTTGACTCACTGAAACCGGAAGCTGATGTTGCTGCAATACGAAAATCCATTACATATAGATGAAATAAGATTTTTATTTATAAGAATGCGATAAGCTGGCACGAGTAGCAACATGCGGTATGCAAGCACATGATAGTAGATTATTTATTAGGGGGACAGTGTAGTGCCTTATGAGATGGTCGCGATGTTGAATCTTGAGTGGAACGCAGGTTTTGATGGTGACGAGTGCAGCCAGGACCAAGCTCACCCAAGAAGAAGGCATCATTATCCACTAGGAGAATACTCTTCTTTTCACACCTGCTGATAAAAAGCAATTTGATTTAGAAATGAAATGTTTTTCATGAAAAATTCCATAGGACCTTCTAGTATCTTTTGCACTGGATTTATGATGAGATTAAAATCACATAAAACGCACTTGTCCAATATAATGTACCGGTTAGATCCTAGGGCTGGAATGACGTACTTAAGATTAGGTTAGCATGACATTTAATTCGAGACCAGGTGGTGTGAAAAATTTAACTGTATTTGAAGACATTTCTGTAAAATATATCTAAGTTTTTCAAACAAGACTACTTGAGTGTAGATAAGATAAGCAGACAACTTAAATTCATATTTAGGGTTCCGTATCTCAAAAGAGGAAAAATCGGTGCCCTTATAGGACCACTTCGGTGTCTGTTACTAAGCCTAATCGTAGTGGTAGTTTGGAACTTCTTTAGAGTTAAACCTCCATTTCCTGCGCAAGACAATTTGCTTCTATAGTCAGGTTGGAAAATTATCCATTTGATAAATTGTTTGTACTTTTGGTCAGACTTGGCAATGAGATGCATCCGAAACATTTGTTTAACATTTGTATGGTTTGTAGACTGATGGCTCGTCCGTAGCGTTTCATACTATGAACTCTATTTTCTAGTGTTAGAGTTTTACTTTGCTTGATTTATTAAAGGCTCGTATGTTGAATACGGTGATGTTTACTGAACGCTGCCAAATAGTGTCAAGTTATTCAAACATTGACTGCGGCGAGAGCTTGTGCTTTATCCCTTCAATATTTATCCAGAACTCGGAATGTTTCGGCTGATTTGAAGTTTTAAAAAAACCAGTAAATTTCAAGTGGCGCTTTTAGTAAGAGTGACAGAAAAAACAATGTAGTTCGGTGCGTAATGTTGGTTTTGTGAGGAAAACCTTGTTGCATGCAAAATAAAATATTTTTCTAAATTACAATATAAATGTAACGAACTAAAAGGATATCCCTAATCCTTTTAGTTCGTTAGCATATTTATCATGAGACCAACAATAAGCAATAAATCTCACTGTATTCGTACCTATCGTACATTTATGCACTGACTCCATTGAATATCAGACATTCTTATCTTCATCCATTAGAGATCAGCGTCAATACTTTGACCTAAAAAAATACACATGACTGGTTTAGATTAAGAGGATTATGGCCCTAGAACCACGAATGTGTAACTTTTTTGATAGTTTTCTTCTAAGATGGCTCTGGTTCTCTGGGGTAAATTAATTGTTTACTCTGTTTTTAAACATAATCTCCATATTTACTATACCTACGTTTTTTTGCGATTTAAGTTTGGCACAACACTATCTTACGTTTATTAATGAGGCATAATTGAAACGGTAGCACAGCGCTTAGTAAGATAAACTTCTCGAGGAGTATTAACGTGAGGGAAACACTGAAGGTGGCATAAAGTGTACGAATCTCGTATAAAATCGAGATCTTGTGAACGTTAATCAACTGTATGTTAAATAATGTTAAAAGGGTTCGGATCATAGTAAAGCAAGAAGAAACATGTAACAAAATGGTCAGATATAACCAAAATTCAAACCACCATAGGAGTCTTGTACCGTGGTGATTTGTATTTTGACCCACAAAACTTTGGTTACGAACTAGAAAACAAATACAAACACAATTTTTGAAGCAAAAAACGGTGAAACACGAAGCATTAGGGTGAACGAGTTGAATAAGAATGTTCGCTTTACCAGCTGCCGGCGAGGAATGAAAACAAATGGATATTGTTGTGACAGATAGACTAAAGGGGACGCTGACGGAATGCACGCTAAACGTATTTTTCGGCGGTAGTCATTTTCACGTATTTTTGCAAACAACGGCCAAGTTATACAGAGTGTTAGATTTGAGAAAACATCTGGATATTCCTAGTCTTTTTCCGTGTGTTCCAAACTACAGATCCTATCTAAACTTACATAATAATGTACGTTGAGCAAAACATGGCCATTCGAGTACCCATTCCGTTACAAACTAAACAATTCCGATACAAACATAAATTGTTGTGAAATAAATTAAATTGCATACCCTCGTCTGAATACTGTCAGTAATATACTGATGTTTACATCTTCAAATAGATTTCGGGAACATAATTCCGGCGCTCACTCCATATATCCTACATGCTGTATATGAAACCTATAACACAACAATAGCAGCAAGTATATTTTAGTGAACATCACCACGAGCATACTCGCATTTTTACTAATAATAATATGCATTTTCCTTGTTTCAGGTATGTGACGTAACAAGATACTACGCATGATGGTAACAAGTAATAGACACGGTTATTGTAACTACTGCATAAAAACAAATACTGTACGTAAGGTTATTTTCAAACAAACCTCGCCTTCCGTAGCTTGTACGATGTTCACATCTACAGTTATATTGGAAACCGTTTCATGTTTTCTGCTCACGTTACGTACGTTCTTTGTGGTCTGGTAGCATACTCAAAGAAGCCCCAACGTAATATGAATGATATATTGCACAACATTTTAGTAATGCGTGGGTTATAGGTGCATGTCGAAATAGTAGCTAACTTCGATTATAACAATGTAATACCCTCAAAGTCGTAGCTGAGTACAAAATGCGTTTGGTAGCTATTAAGTAATAAGATTCATTTATTGAATATTTAGACTTTCGGAATATAATATGTAGGTTTGGAATACAGACAGGTTTCCTTACATAATCAATTTTTAGAACAGAAATGGTTTCGGCAGATTGCATGATTCGACATTATACAGGCCGCTTTGAAAGCATTTTTTTGTACATTTTTCAATTGCAAATATACTTAACGACCGTTGTGGCGCGCAAGAGGTTGCGGGTTCGATTCCCGCCTTGGGACAAATGTTTGTACGATCTACAAATATTTGTTCCGGGTGTTCTGGGTATTTCCTATGTATAATAAAAATATCTATCTATGTAATGTATTGTATTAAGTGTATCAGTCATCTAGTACCCATAACACAAGTTCTGCTTAGCTTGGGGCTAGATGATGCTGTGTGGATTGTCCAGCATTATTTATTTATTTATTATTTATTTATTTATTACTTAAACAAAAAGTACTTAAGAAATGGATTTCCTTAATCTCCTTTACTAAACTTAACCCGTTTACCATGTTTCCCTCTATTACCCTATTTCGTTTGACAGTGCGTAGCACATGACACGTACCCTCGTCATGGAAGCCACAACCGCGCTTTATTTATTGTATTATAGACTGGACAGCTCGCCATTGTGTGATTCATAAATTAAATAGCAGGAATTAAAATGAGGGTTTCATCACGTGATAAATGTGATCAAATTACCTACCTTACCTTACCTACTGGAGAGGTAGTATTCTTTGAATGTCTGAAAAAGTAGGTTATTAAGTAAATCTATGTCAGTTTCTAAGTAAGTATAAGCCTGGCAAGCTAGTTTCGTTTTTTTTTTCTCATAATAGAATAGTAAATTAAGAAAAAGGTCCTCTTTGTTGGCCCTAATTAGATTTCGCTACTCTGCGGGCGGATTAATATACTGCGGCAAGCGGAATCAAGATCTCGGAGAAAACACTGAATATTACTCCTAAGTCGGTAAATGAAACGATCTCTTGTATTTATCAAATTAGCTCTTAAATGGGCAAAGGATTTTTTTTTTTTAAACTTTGACCCACACTAGGAATTTGTCCTGTATCGTGGGTGCGTTTACAAACATTTAAACTCACATACACAAACAGCCAGACCCGGAACAACTACCTGTAGGTCATACAAATACTTGTTCCGTGCGGGGATCGAACCCACAACACGCGGTGCAGCAGCCTATGGCTCAACCACTGCGCCAACCGTGTCGTCAAATTTGTTTCTCTTTGTTTCATTTATTTTATTTCCTAGCTCAGAAGTTAGTTTATCAGTGCCATAATTATATATTATTTTTAAATTTATTTCCAGTTTTCACGATAACGTGTGTACTGTAAGTAGTCACGTATGAAATTCGTGACTACTTACAGTAAAAAACTGACTTCGTATACTCTGACTATATACTAACTCAGCTTAGATGGAGATAATGTGAAGAAGAGAGATTACACATAAGACCTATAACTTTCATCAAAAAATGAGATCTTATGTGACCCTGTCAGGATCAGGCACTGCAGAAAAGCAAAAATAAAAATCGTATACAACCGTATCACACCCCAACCAATTTAACTTTACACATTGTTATAAAAAATACTAATATGCGTTTCAAAGTACTTCATGTTTACCACAGTTCATAACTGCCAACTGGGCGACGGTATTCACGGAGTAATTACACACGAAGTTTTGCAGCTTTAAAACTGTTAGCAAAATTAAACGTAACTCACACAAATCCCATACAAAACAGTGAAGAAAAAATTAATTTTGTCGTGTGCCACTGTTTGGAGATTTTTTACAGATAATTGTCAATTTTACCTTAATATTCTATAGTAAAAGATTCGACCATATTCTTATAATTTTTCTACCAAAATAGACAATATTTGTAAGAAACGAAGGATAAAACTTTTCATATAATTACATCTGAAAGATTTTTATAAGTCGGTGGTTTTGGAGTACACTGCCAATTTAAAGGACTGTTCCAACAATATTCAGTCAAAAACAGCCTCAATTGAACTTTCTCGCCTTCATAACCACGTGAAACTTTGACGCGCTGATGGTATTCTTAAGTTCAACTGTGAATTGGAAATTGAAGATTTTCATCAACGTTATCTGAGGCTAGATAACCAAGCGAGTTTCATCTTATGACGTTACGACTCCATAACCCTTCAAAAATGTCTGTAGAGTAAATGAAAAAAAAAACGCTTTTTCAAGTGTATTTCGATGTACCTGTACACGATTATATCTGCGAGATAAACCAAGCGAGAGAGATATAACGATGATACGCAGGTAGGTACCCTAGCTGGCTTAGAGATTCTGTGTATTATGTTATGTACTAAATAATGTTATCTCGTACTTGAGGTCTGTTCAGTTTATTGCTCTCATTTATTCAGCCGGGATGGATAATATTCTCGGCCTATTTATGGTCACAAAACAAAATGTTTGGAGGGCTTTATTATATACTTAACCAACGTTTGATACCCAGGGACGCTTTATTACCATACAAAAGTGATAAAATTAAAGTTACTGTTGAGGTTTCCCTAACTTTTAGGTACAAAATGGTTGTGTTTTAGATCAAGCTACCCTGGGAAATTAAACCCTTTATAAAAAATCACTTAATTTATGAAAATATGTTTGTAGTTACTGCAAAATGCGATTGAAGGCAACGACTGCTGAAAGCCTTTTAGTAATAAATTTAAAAAGGAAGGTTTTTCTTCAAATTCCTAATAAAAGCCAAAAATAATATTGTATTAATACACGAATAACAATAAATAATTAAAACATTATTACACACACTTTGTGTATCACTTCATTCTTCTTCAACAGCACCATCTTGTCATAGTATAAAGAGCGGGAAGTAAGTTATCTTCATACAAAAGCACCGCGCGCGGCTTGTATGTGTGCGCCGTAGTATCTATGCGTCGCCGCACGCACACTTAACAAAATCTCGACTCATTTCGAGTTGTGCCAGTCAGGGCTAACACTGCACGAGTTTCGCGCGTCACGTTTTATTTTACGCCGCTCAGTTTATTTTAGCTTTTTCTATTATAAATAATGCTGCTCTGTATCTTGAATACATTTCTATATTTGATAGGAAAACCATTGTTGAACTTTATTGACTAATAAGAGATGTGTTATCTTTGGTAAGGGCCGGGTTTTAAACTAATGAATTTATGACAGTACAATAGTACTGTCACCAATTCATTAGTGAGGCCTGACAAACCCTGTACCCAGACAATAAAAGTAAAAACTTCCCGACCCTTGCCAATTTATAGGTACTGAATTAAAATTTAGCTAAAAGTAACAACCTTAAGACAGTAGGCAATTATATCGCGGGTTGGGCCGGAGATAACCTACTTCCTCTCTTTATACTATGATCTTGTCGTTGTTAACGTGTCATTACTTGTCCGCTAGGCGTCACTATTAACCAATACAGAAGATTGACTTTCATTACCCTGAAGTGTCCGCATCGAGCACGCCTCCGGAATACATGTGAGATTTATTCAAGAGGGAGCCACTGCTGCAACTAAACTTGGCAATTTATTGCCCAAATACATAAGTGCATGCTACTGGTATTTGTGAACTTATTGTGTAGTTTACTAGCTTCGCAAGCGATTCCGTATTCCCAGTGGTAACTAAAACGATGAATGAATTTGTGTTAATAAAAGTCACAGCGACAGACTATCGCGTCATAGTCTACTGACGTAATACTACAATTGGATAAAGCCAGAATATTACATAAACATTTGATTACCGATCAAACGGTCCCTGTTTATTGTTTTAGGTTTTATTGGTTTTCCATTTCATTATTGTCATCGGACGTCCATTTAGTGGACAGGACGATCATGCCCTCTGGCGCCCGCTGTAAACACGCTGTATACCCTGACACGGAAAGTGAATTCTGATAACATTATTTTGCTATCACGTACAAAGCTTTTAGGATACCTCCGTTCAATGATTCACCTTCTGCCCAAAGTTATAGATACAACATAAGTGGGTGAACTAATTTAAATTTTATCTATAAAGAGGTCTATCACCAAAACGGTCTTATTGTGAACCTTGACGAATTGTTTAAAAGCTTTATTGTTTATTGCCAATCGACTTTTATGCTTATCTACTGTAAATATTATATACTTTTGGAACCTGGTTTTTAAATACAAAATTATAACACGTCCATCTTTTCCAAAACACCCATTTGTAACCTGCTCTCGAGCAATTTTTAATCTTATTTTTTCACATGGGTACATTATAAATTACCTTCCTTTACTGAGAAGATATTCAACTTGAATTAGAATTCTAATATTGTTACTTCCACGTTAACACGGCTCATTATCGTACATTCCCTCGTATTTACGCGAAATTCTCTGATGTTTATCCAAAATTACTTTCATTAATTAAGTTTACACTTTACACTCCTTTCTTAACAAACAAGAAATTCTCTAATTAAAATTAACTGTAATTTTCTTTAATTATCAACATCGTATGTCATGAACTCAGCGGACGATCAATATGTATAATAAGTTAACCTTTTTAAATAAGATAAGACGTGTAGTATTATGTTTTTTTAGAATTTTCATCCAGTTTTTTTTTATTTACCATTAAAGAAACTTAATCAAATGTACAAATTCAAATGAATAAATCCGTATCGTAAAAAATACTTGACTACGCTTTTATAAAAGGGAAGGTTTTTAAATATTTTAGTAAAAAAATATGCCTTAGGCCGTTTATAGGGATACAGTCAACTTTTTATCCTGAATACAGCTAACTTACTGGAACAAAAAACTGTACCCAAATCTCGTTACTCACACAATAGACTTTCATCATACAATATAACGCCCAAAAAAATGTATGTTATAAACAAATTGCAAAACACCATCACAGACCTAGTGTCGGCGAGTAAGTTATGACATCGTAAATTAGCTGGATGTCAGCGTTGTCCGAGCATACCGTCAGCATAATCCTACCGTGGTAGGCTATTGTGGTATCTACAGTTAGATGGAGGTTGGAGATTAAAAGCGAGAGATTAATGAATTGCTAGCTCTTGATTGTGAACCAATTGATGAGGTGGCGATGAGTCAGGAAATGCTTTGTTGTACGGATCGAAGAACAAAATATGTGTAGATTTATAACGAAGACTTTTCAGTAGTAGGTACAATTTACAGAAGGCCGCGTGGCAGTGGTTAGACTTTGACCTGGAACCTGTCTAGCGGAATATGGTCTTCACATAGAAAATAAATACACATAACCGTTAAAAGTCACCAAGATATAGCATATTTATATGGGTACACAAACATAGTAAATTAATGCCAACTGTGTGAGCTTACACCAGGTGGAGCGTGTAATACAAAAAAACGTAAGAACTTTATGAAGACAAATATTGAAACAAAAAAAAGACAGAAAAGACACCCACTGATGATGTTTTTTTAATAAATCTTTCGTTCCCATAAAATGATTTGATTGGGACATTGAATGATTGATGGGGACATTGCCCATCAAAAACAATAATAAGAAAGATTTTTTATATCTTGGAAAACGTACTATTGTTTTTACGTTTATCATTTGTAAGCACCTTAACTACCTCTATGAAGAAAACCAAGGGTTAGTTTCATGAGTTTGAGACAGATACTTCACCAGTGATACTCCAAAGCAATTACTCAGCATTATACTTCGCGATTAAACGTATCATACATAAAAATAAAACTTAATTATAATTTTACAACGATTTATCTATAATCGTAGCGTATTAAAGTAAAAGCGTGTAATAATTTATTATCGACATAAATAAATTATTACAATATGGCCGGACATATCAGTTTCATTTGCCGAATATTTTAAAGGAACGTTGAACAATATGCGTTGCTAATATTTTAGTGTGGAGAGCACAATAGCGGCGGGCAGTGAATATTGGTAGTGAGGCTCCAGTGCACCAGTGCAGCGTGTGTGAGCGTGAATACAGATGAAAATGAACTATTTTCTTTTTAACTGTTTTATTTACTGGCCCTATATCACATATATGTATGTAGGCCGAATTTTTTTCACCTGCGATTTTTCATGGCTATCATTTTCGAGTTTCTTTAAACCAAACTAACACATGAAGTCACGAAACAACGTAACAAAGACTTCGTTTAATTTAGAATCCAATTCGGACCATTTGAAAACGTTGAGCTAATAGCAAACGCCTACAAATCAACAATATATTCGACACACGAAGCACTAATCGAACTTGCGTTGAGTGAAAAACAAACCACACACGAACAAACCAATTCTAAGAACACATTACAAGTACCCGCCCGTGTATTTCAGCCGTTTAGGTATATCCCATCTCCTCGTAACATAGTGGATGTAAAGCCTAGACTTTGCGGTTTTAGTGAATCTGTATAAAACAACGTCGGTTTTGTGCCATTACCTAACTGTTGATTTTTTACTGTAGTAGTAAAAAGTCGATATCAATGTTGGTTTGTGTAAGTTTGAGATATAATCCAAACAAGGGGCTTGGTTTCTGATAGTCTTCTTTCTCTCTCCCACCTCTTTAATCATACCAAATGTATTGATTACGCGTTCGTTCTTCTGTAACTGTTTGTAAATCGTAAAGAAAAATGTGAATACCTCGATTTAGCATCGTGTAATTAAATCTCTCGGGCGCCTAAGACAAAAATGTTGATTGTAAATTACGACAGAATTAGTGTTCAACAGAGCGAATATGTGGATTTTTCAAGTCAATGAAGGATGAAATCAAACTGAAGGTGTTTGGAAATGCTGAAGAAATTTTTGATTTAAATTTATTTTTCGTTAGCCGGATATTTAGAAATATTTAAAACAATCGTATTATAAAATTGTTATTTCTTCGGCAATTTTAACAAAAGAATAACCTCATCTTATTCGTTTCTTCCCTAATGTATTTTATTGCAAAGAGATTTTTTGTAACGATGCATATCAGGAACTCCCTCATCTCAACTTTTGGCAGGCTTACAGTACCTACCAAAATAATAAAAAGCGTCTCACGCGCCTCATTAATAATTTAATATCAAACGCAGTAATGAAATATAGCTTATCCACCTGACAATCCTAATGCAGCCAACCCACATATAGAGCCACATGCATCATGCTGGGTGACAATCGTACCCGCAGTTTTGGGTCATCCATTACTTGTAATCTATTATCGTCTTCCGAGAATACATCACGTTTTTCGATAACAAAGACTTATTATTTGTGAGCGATCCACTGTTGATAAAACCTAATTCGTAAATCCACAATTTCAGAACATGAAACATAAAGAAAAAACCTCAAACGTAAGACGTATGAACGGAATATAATTAAAAGTACGTCTGTCATGTACAATATATAAATGAGGAAATACAGAAACTGTAGATAGAAATGCAATGGAGCATAAATTACAATTACGTGACGCTTCACCAACGTTTCCACTCAGTCGACTCCCTCGGGGCGCTGCAGCAAGTGTGAGCACATTTGCAATTAATACTCTCTCTAATCTAACGATGAAAGAGGTACCGGTAACAAATGATCGTGTGAACTCCAATAATAATTTATCTAAGGTTTCCAAGCAATGCAGCAGAAAATAAACAAGTTACCTAAAAAGTGAACATTTTAAGTTTAGTATACGAAACTCAAAAACACCTATGTTTACAACAGAACCCTGATACACATGTTCTATAATTTGCCAATATTTGCGAGCACTTTACCAACCCCAAAATGTAGATAACCTGAAACATTGCATACAATCACATGTTCTATGACACTATGTTAATCATTCTCGATGAATTGAACGTCCATCCCGGTTTGAATAAAAAATTACATAAATGAACAGAAATGACAATTTACAACATTGGGACTAATGTTGTACTGAACAAAACGGTCAGGTGTCCATTTAAAACGACCGTGAGGTGAAGAAAGTACGAGTTATCAAATAACTCTGACCTTAGATTTAATATCTTGTGGCTTCCTCCATTAAAAGTTGTCTACGTGAACCGCTAGTGGCCAAGTTCCTAGAAGCAACATTCTTATTTTTACAGTGGTTTTTTATTGTAAGTGCTTTCATAAGATGCATTATAAGACTTTTAATACCTTAGCTACGTCGAAAAAGCATCGTATTTAAAGAAACCTCCTAATTGTACAAAGTATTTTTAGTCTATCCAACACTATTAGGAGCAAAAATACACATTTATTATCGCCTACACTGCATGTTATTCCCTCTCGGTACATAAAAAACAAACAGAGTTTCTAGTGAAGTTTACATGTCACAAGATTATCTCGATTTGAAAGGACTTATAAGGCTTTTCTACTTAGCTTATAAATACAACTAGACAGGTCTTTTAGGGTATTAAATGAAAATACTCCAAAATTTTCTGGCAACCGTATTGTAAAGGTTTCAAGTGTTTTTCCTTCCAGTATGAAATACTTGACGTCTAAAACATCGACACAATCTTAGGAAGTGAAATCTGAACACAAACAATGTATTTTACAATATTTTCCTGTTTTTCTTTTTATGCGGTCGTATTTATTATGGCAGTGAATCTTACTCAATGACATTACTTTAAGGGACGCAAGCAATAAAAATATTGGTGGTTAAATAGTGGAAATAAAAGTTGCTTCCCCGGGGAGCGATGAGAGTTTACGTTGCACAATGATTTACACAAATTCCAACTACAAATTCAGAAACGTTATTTTAAATATACATTGGCTAAACAGCCATTCAAATCTTAACAGACCCAGCAGCAGCTGACGTAGCTAATGTACACGTGAAGACTCATATGGTTAGGCTGTTAGCCGACTTGGGAAAAGGCTGGGCAAATTCATTGAGCGTAGTGAATATAGCTATTGTTTACGAATCCTTGCTCTCTTTTCTTAAAGTTCGTCTTCACTTTAAGAAAACTATTCTGAAGATATTAAAACAAGTTGGAACGTATCACAGCCCTGCCAAGCTCTGGCACGTTCTAACTAACCTTAATGTTGTTTAAGCAAACTTCATAAGTCAACAAACTCTGCACGTGAAACTAATACACAGTGGCTTCCTTGTAAACTGTTAATTAAAGCCAATATTAGGGGTATAGTCAGTTTATCGGCCGCAAGAGTGTTGGTACGACTAACTTATATCTATGCAATTATGACTTCACGCAGTAGTGGCTAGCTGAGTAACTCAGATGAAAGTTAGATGGCTTGTTTCTGATATTGAACGGAGGCGTGCGTTGCGGTTAAACAGACCTCGTCTGTTATAGTCATAATCGTTCTTGAATCTGTTAGAAATCAAAGAAGCACTATCTTTACCTCAATGCATTGAAAAATGATACACATTTTTAAAATAATATTTAGTTCCATACATACTACTTCTCGGACGTCAGCATCCTGCAGTACCAGCCTGCAGCGATCACGGCGTGTCGTTCGTTACAGGAACAAAAGAACGAAGCTGTGTTATGTGACACTCGCTATATTGCGTCGTAGCGAATACCGAGTATTCACAACTGTATTTCCCAAAGGAATAGGTATAAGTTGTGTTGATGCAAACACATACAGGTAAGGCGAGACAGTAAATCACCACGCTTGCTCAAGGCGGTTTGATGATTTCTTTAATTAATTTTAATTAATTAATAAGTCTAGTTTTTTCATGATATTCCATAGATCTATTTAAAAGATGCGTTGGTTTCCAACGTCATACGAAGACTTACTGATCTAGTTATGAGTTTTTTACACAATGGAAGAGATGAATGCGTTTTTCTGAAACGTCATCGTCTGCATAGCCTTTTCCCAATTTCGTTAGGGTCAGTTTCCAGTCTAACCGGATGAAGCTGAATATCAGTATTTTACATGGAGCAACTGCACATCTGACCTCCACAACCCAGTTACTGCGCATCACGATACCCCATATTAAGACTGGTGGCCAGACTTTAGGGCTTCTGACTACCAGTAACGACTTTCAAAGATCTACAAATGACAGCCGGGACCAACGGCTTAACGTACTTTCCGAGGCAAGGAGGAGTCTTGATATGTAACGAACGGTCACACATCCACATACTGATGGACACATACTGGCAAGCGAAGCTTAACCTTCGATCAACCCACGCGGCTGTTTTTATTGAGCTACGAGTTCCTCTTTTCTTTTCTTTCTGATTCGTACAGTAGCAATAAAATGTAGATATCTTTATTTATGTGACGAATCTTTTGTAGTTACCCAGAGGATAACAAAGACAATAATTTCGATCGACCGCAACACTGTCGCGTTGGTTTTCGTTCATTACGCAAGAAATCCAGGAACAGAAACAAAAGTCTAGTTCAGGTTGTGCCAATTATATAATCAAGCAGAAAGTATACAAAAAAAATATTAAAAATAATTACAGCAGACAGCTTACCTATAAAAATCTATAGTTTGTGGTGCCTATTTTACACTTCATCACATTTTCTTTTCCCTTTTTTATACTTTTTAAACACTTGACAAATGACTTATTTTTAAAAAGTTTTGTTGCCTTTTGTTCTTTATTAGAATAACAATTCCAACAATTACAAAAACCAGGAAAAGAAAAAAGAAAATTACTTTTATTACTTATTCATTCTCCACGCGTTACGGGAAATTTCCTCGTACAACTGAATACAAATTCGTTTTTGTTCATTTGAAAATCTTTTCCGGATCAATCTCGTAGCTGCCTCGTTGGTCTTGTCGCAAGCGCTACTGTTGAGTTCGATTACAGTTCTGCCAAAATAAGTATTCGTATATGTAATGTATTGTAAAGTATTCGAGTCAGATCCACTTTGAAAGCTGTCGTGGTTTAGACCATGGTTGGGGGCGTAGAAAGCTAAGGACCGCATTCAAGTAATAATGTGGACCAGTACCTGGTCGTCTGAGTCTGACAAACTTTGAAAGTTTACTAACGCCTTGGTGTTACCGCCCTGGCACCCAAAGCAGTTGTAGAAACCAAATGTTTTAGTCCGTAAACCTCAGATAGAGCCTTCCATCTCCATCTGACATCCATGATTCCTCGCGCAAAATAGATAAATTTAAGAAGCAATTCAAGCAAAGTTTCAATTATTTATAAATATCACACTCGAACTCGTGCCGATCAGTTAGAGTAGTAACTATACAATCAACGTAGGTCAGAATCAGATTGAACAGTTAACATTACCGCGGCAAACTGATCGCAAATTATACGACATGGTCGCGTGGGGTTTGACGCGTGACGATTTATGGAGAACTGCACGATTTAAATTATAGGGAAATTTTACCAGGACCTATTTATTTCTACTCTACTTTTTCCGTTCTGAAGTAGATTTTATTTCCTAGATAGTAATAGATCCCAAAATATATAACCCTCAAAGGCCTTTAAGCTCACCCACAAAACTGTTTCCATACAATTTCGTTTCAATTCTTTGTAGGATTGCAATAAAATTCCTCGGTTTTGAAAAAGATCTGTCTCCTTCCAGTAGGTAGCGATCTTATTCAGACACACTGAGAAGTCTTTTATAGCACATCTCAGTCAACCATTCTCCCAGAATATTTGCTACCAACAATGTAAGCGTCATATTGTGTTCTAAATAAAGTTTAGCAATATTCATTTTACGAAAACAGATCTGTATAAAGAACTGCTAACCAGAGTTGAATGTTTTGAATTTCAAATAAACTGAACAACATTTCCGTTTTTAATATAATAGCCAGTGAAATCGAAACACGTGTGGAACAAAAGGCGAATCAGTAAAAAAATGCTTGGAGTTAAAATACTTACAGGACTAACAATTTATCTACATTGAAGTCGAAAATATTTAGCAGTTAGATCAATTGAATAAAATATGTAAAAAGAACTGTGGACGCAGTTACAATATATTTTGTAGCGTAAAAGGTTCAAGATTTTCCCATGCATTCCTTATCTCAGCAGGAAAAGATTTTATTGTCACACATCGGATAAAGAAGCCATTGACAAAGGCTGCGTGACGATATCCTCCCGTCGTTATGGTCATGTTCCCGGAAGGCCGCTCTGCCCGGAATAGGCAATTAACATAAACCATCCTAAACGTTACGGCTAAGGGAGCAGTCGACCGTTCATGAGACACAAGTGAAATAGTTTAATAATAATTTCTAAGTTTGATGGATGTTTGCATTGTAGACATTTATACAAATTAATGTGAATAATCAGTGTTATGTAAAAACAATGATTTTATTATAAAAACAATAAGTTGAAATAAAATGCGACACCAATATTAACACAACTTACCGTAAAGGAAAAAACACTCAGCTTGGGATGTTGACAAAATTAAGTAGAGCTCAACGACTCTTAAGTTCCGTTCAGAAGCTCCAAGTAATAAATACTAAATTGTTAAAGTTATACAATAATCGTTATGCTAATGAAACAATCAACATCAATAAGAGATCTATTAAAACGATTCAAACAGTAGAACATAACTAGCGGTCACAGAATATCAAAGATATTTTCATCTCAGCGCAAAGTTTCCGTCTTCGTGACAGATATTTAAATAGGCGACGACGCTGATAAAGAGATTTAGCTTCGTGGTTTCTGTGCCAAGTGACAATGTACGACGACCAAGTTATAGATAAGATTTATCGGAGAGTTCACTTGGACATAACCGATGCTATTGAATACTTGAATTTATAGCATTCACTTTGGTTTGGTTGCAGTTTAGCGGAGAACTCGGTTATTCTCCATTTTAATGGTCTTATTAGAATTGTAAAGTTGGTTACCTAATAGTAAAACTGTTGAAATCTGAGTCCGATTCATTATTTTCGGCAGTGACTGTTAATTTGACAAAATAATTTTCAAAATGAGTTGAGTTTATTGCAAATGCAAATGTATATGTATATAATATCACGACCTAAGTGGCGCGGTGGGCGAAGGTTCACCTGCGACGCAGGAGGTTGCGGGTTCGATCCCCGCCTTGGGACAAATGTTTGTACGATCTACAAAGATTTGTTCCGGGTGTTCTGGGTGTTTGCTATGTATAATAAAAAATATCTATCTATGTAATGCATTGTATTAAGTATATCAGTCATCTAGTACCGATGATGCTGTGTGGATTGTACAAAAAAAAAACAATTAAGTTCAGTACTGTTCCAGTTTTCAACATGAGCGATTTTCATTTTTATTCGAAATCTGATACAAGTATAATATTACCCTAAATAACATAACATCACGCCTGTCCCCGAAGGGTGAAGCAAAAGTTTCACTATAGTAAGTACGCACACATTTCATTTCGCCAGTTTTCTTAAAGTCCCATGTAATAGGGGGTGATCTTATTAACATCAATCGGACACAAATTCAGACTATGGGAATCTATCCCTGCTACTAAGAAATTCCAGATGGAAAAACCTAATAACGCGACCCAAGACATCGTGCCCAGCAGTAACGTTTAATTACATGACATAAAGCAAAGCAGACATGTTGGCTAATGGCACTCCATTCAAAGTTCATATCCACCACAATTATATCAACGTTTTACGTTGACTTTTTCACTTCAGCATTACTCTACTAATAGGAGCATGATCTCTTCACTCCTTAATAGTTCAGTTCATTCAAAAGTAGTTTTTGGCGGTTTATTTAGCTTCAAACACAACACAAAACTTTTGTTCTTAAATGGCTTTGAGTAGCTTGGAGCAGCTTTCTTAGTAGTTTGCAATACAAGCCGTAAAGAGAAAACTTTGCCTTCTGAGCTAATACCGCCTCCGGCGGACAACACCCTCACATGTTCACACATGTTCTGCTGTCGATCGATACTAAACAATTTGGCGGAATCCACATTCACATAACAATTAATAAAATTTCCGGATTTAGCAATGGATGTTCACTAAAATGAGTTAAACCCATACTTACCTGACTATGCGTGACTTGACCCCTCTGTGTTTCCCTCCACATAAATCACCTGAAAATATGACTGACTGTGTAACCCCCGTAACGTATTCCGGGAACTCACGCTTCCTTACATTTGAAGTGGTATGATGTACAGTGCTGCCATACGGCTCGCGGAGGGAACTCACCGTCACAATTGGTTGCACAAAACGGACGTGTTCTAGATATTGTGGCATGTTTCATGTTTTCTGATGTCGGCAAACATTTAACCAAAAGTACTTTATTACTTCAACAACCCTTTTCGGATCCCGGACCTGGAATTTCTTAGAAGGAATAGCCTATTTGTGGAACCGGAGACATATTCAATATCTGCTAACGTTGTTTTTGCTTTGCGTTTTCTCCAAAAAACCCCGACTACAACAAAACTTTACACAGTGGAAAGCTTTATTCTAAGAATCACGAAGGAACTATCGAGTGTAGACATTGTTGTGCAAAAATAAAGTAGTTGTTGCATAGTGCATGTGTTGAGACTCTGAGAGTCTTATCCGGATTTCAAAACGACACTGCCCTGGGAGCTATCAAACGACGCAGCACTCGGCCGGGCAACGTGTGGAAGGAAATGTTCACAAGTTTTAAAAAGCTGGTAGTTGTGAAAAGGTTTTCGATTGTTCTTTATATAGATTATGATACTGATACTCAACAAGTTGGTTGGTCCACCAGTTCAAAGTCGCTCAGCGAGCTATGCTCGGAGTTTCTCTGAAGGATAGGATTCGTAACGAATACATCCGACAGAGAACCAAAGTCACCGACATAGCTCAAAGAATTAGCAAGCTAAAGTGGCAGTGGGCTGGCCATATCTCGCGAAGAACCGACAACCGCTGGAGTAAACGTGTTCTTGAGTGGAGACCGCGACTCGGCAAACGTAGTGTAGGACGCCCTCTGACCAGGTGGGATGACGATCTGCGAAAGACTGCAGGCAGATGCTGGATGCGGCAAGCTGAAGACAGGGAGCTATGGCGCTCATTATGAGATGGCTATGTCCAGCAGTGGACTAATATAGCCTGATGATGATGATGATGACTCAACAAGTTGAATGTGGCGGATTTTTTTGATGCCCTATGATTTCTGCCTCCCTTTTTAAGGTTCCATTCAAAAGGATAAATTGGACCCTTACAGCATCACTTCGTTATCCATCTGCCTGTATCTTTTTGTCAGGAATGTTTAAAATTCATTGAAATTAATATCAAATGCGTAGGTACGCAGTGCCATAGAGCTCTATAAAAATAAAGAATAAATATATACGGCCATTTTTGCGACATTTTGTGATGTTGGAAACCAAATTAAAAGTACGGAATCTTCGGTGCTCGATTCAGGTTCGCACTTATCCAGATTTAAAAAACTGCTATTTATTAGAAGTGCCAACGCATTTCGTAATAATTGTCGAAATATTCAGTTGCCTTTGGTTACGACATGTTTGTGCTACGACAGCGTAGCACGTGTAGCAGCCATGTTGGCTGACTACGCCGTAGCAACAGTTCAGAACACTACATGAACAAGATTACCGTCCAAACCCCAAAATAAATAAAGACAGAGTAAAGTTATGCTATTATTAACCCAAGAATAACATAAAATAAATTCAAAGGTTAAACTGGTTGTAGCTTTATTAATAATATAAAGATAAGGTAGCACGTGAACCTATTAAGTCGTCAGTTCAACCTGACGGCTCGTTACTTAATGTTACAAATGTCTCCCTCTAATCATGTACAAACTACTAAGTGTACTTACCTGAGAACACGCATGTTGTTAAACATGTGCCATTGTTTTAATAGTATGTTGTAATGTGATACATTATTTAAGATGCTAAGAGCGTCCGCTGCTCTGAGGCTACTATACCTACCTTGTCTGAATCTAAATACAAAATGCTTGTTTTTAACAAGCATTTATCTTAAAACAATCTTTAAAAACTTCGAAATCAGACTTAAAGCCTTGGGAAATATAGTACCAACACTGAAACTTCACAAAATTGTAACATTTAGCTGATTCATCGTTACGCTGCTTGCTGTTCTAGAACACGAGGTCACGGCCTCACGCCGTACCAAAGCATCAAGGTCAGTTCCTTGACTAAATTAAAGTTTGAACAGAATAACTGTTCCTTTGAGCCTTTGTAGAATTCCTGAAAAACTTAAAACACATATTTTGGTTTTATTTTTGCTTTGGTCATTCTTTCAAATAGGTGACATTCCGACCTGCCTAAAACATAAGCTTCAAGATAATTCACACACATTTATCACATTGAACAAGTGAAAAATTATTTGCAAGCGAAGTCACAAAGACTTAAAAACAAAGCCTAAGCTTGGTTATAAATTTGTGTCTGAAATGAGTGAGAACAAACAAAACTGAAGTAAAATTTAGTTTTGTTTTAATAGTAATAATAATTCAAAAGTCATTTATTTGTTGTTATGCAGTTATTGTTACGAGAAATTCTGCGGCGTAAAACACCTCATCAACAAGTTGACCTGTCTTTGCTCCGTTTTATGACTTTATTCACAGATCATCATCATCATCCTCCTGCCCTTATCCCAATTTATTTGGGGTCGGCGCAGCATGTTTTCTTCTTCCATACATCTCTATTTGCCGTCATCTCATGGGTCACCTCTTTTCTTGCCATATCCTCTTTCACACAGTCCATCCATCTTTTCGTTGGTCTTCCTCTACTCATGTAACCCTGCACATTCATACTCAAAACTTTCCTCACAACATGGTCCTCATTCCTTCGCATCACATGCCCATACCATGACAACCGATTTCCACACAACTTCTCGTTCACAGGCGCCACTTTCAGACTTCCTCTTACATACTCATTTCTTATTCTATCCATTCGCGTAACACCACACATCCCCCTCAGCATTCTCATCTCAGCTGCATGTAACTGCCTTTCATTCATGCCTTTTGCGGCCCAACATTCTGATCCATACAAGACAGCAGGTCTCACCATTGTTTTGTAAATCTTCCCCTTAAGTTTAAGGGGAATATGGGAATATGACTTTATTCACAGATACAAAGGAATAATTTAAAGGAGGAGCGGGACATCCATCGTAAAACCCACAAGAGTCACATTTATCTTTTGGAGAACGATTTTCAATTTTAGTCCATTTTTGTCTAAATACCTTTTGTTATTTTTTCCGTGAATGTTTTAAAACATTACAAATTCATTAATGTTTCAAAAAAAAAAAAAAAGCACCAATGTTTCCTTTTTTCTCTATTTAATGATAACCTGATCATCAGTTTTGTACAAAGGGTGTCTTGAGTTTTGGGAATGAGCCATAGTTGCTTCATAATGATTATGTCAGAATGAAAATCAACTACAAGAAAACACTAAAGATAATAATCATTAAATAAAATCTAATCAAGGAGATGGTTCACCATAGTATTAACAAAATGTCCGGGAACAGTAATGTTTGGTTGTATTGTATTATGTCTGGTGTTAATTAACATGTTAAAAGCAGTTAATTATCTCTTCATCTCATGTATCCTCGTAAAACTGTCTGATTATGAACTCTCGCATACGCGACAGTACGCAAAACTGCGGTAATTGTATCATAGTTAACTGTATTTTAGTGAACATTTCGGTAATTGTACATTCTCCTACTTACGCACTTCTTATAACGGTTTACCTATATGGTTCTGGACAAAGCACTAATCAATTAATCGACTCAGCCAATCACGTAAGTATTGCACTTATCTAAAAATCATGATTGGCAACAAAAATTATATTGACCGTTTTATTTTCTTCAAGCAAAACATTTCAACATCTGCATCAATCGAACATAACTGAGAGTTATCCATAAAACCGTATCTGCTTTGACATTTATGATCGGAAATATAACACGGAAGTGGACCATAAAAATGTAATAGCAATGGACAGCTTCCTTATGAGCTCCACACCAGATCCTGTTCCGGTATGGCAAATTTTCTGTTCCCGATGTTGTTAGTTTGATGTTGATGTTTGATCACAATCCAATTTGGTTTTAGCGTATCGGCTCATTTATTTTTATAAATGTTGGAAATTCAAGAATTGGTACTTACGGCACAGGAAGATCCATCTAAAATACTTTTTCTTAATGTTCATTTCACTTCAATTTACTTCAATTCAATTTATAACAACCAAGTACATCATACATGGCTATTTGAACGGTGATCCCCAAACTAGACATTAGTCTGTATCTTGGGGATCACATTTGTACATTTGCATTATACCTAAAAGACCTAAACTGTGAGTATTAACAAAATCAAACTAAAAGTGAAGTTATTTTTCTGGATGTTGTTGTCAAAAGTCAATAACGAGGTCGGCTATATGTCGATGTAGCTACACCGTAGGATGCGACCGTCAAGTCAACCATTCTTATAAGTTTTGCCACCAATTTCCTGCCTTTCCTATCCTCGAACTTAAACCGCTTCGAAGTCGTTGCTGAAAAAACTATAAGCTGAAAAGCAGTTTACTTGAACTTTCTGATTCCATCCTCAATATAACTATTGGCGCGCGTCCAACTCACGACACAGATAACTTGCATGTGACCACTGGCTTCTCTTCGCGTTCACGTATAAAACGATGGCAGTTTTATCAGTAATATTTATAAAACACAGCCCGCAGCGTATGTTCAAATAAAATTATGAAGCGCTTTCTATGCTGAAATGGTTGGAAGGGAACGCTGAGAGTGGTAACGTTAATAAACACTTAATGTTGTACAAGTTAAGTACTTGGAATATAGAAGGGTTCACTGTTTGATGTTACACCAGCGGCATTTTCAAAAATTTCACCACCTTTCACTAAGAATCGACAGTAAACCGGAAAACATCTCGATGCAAAACATTCTATTTTACTTCCCTGAATCCTAAATTAGATCAGAAAAAACCCTGACACATCACAACCTTCCTTCTCGAAGTGGTGTTCATAGAGTAATTTAAATATATAATACATATTTAGTTTCTATAATAAACCTATTAATATTTTTAGGGTAATATTCACAGGTCATATTCACATTCTTCATTATTCAGGTATTTCCGATAGAACAGTGACAAACGTAATTCAATCTTAATCATCTATCTGTAATTAGTGTTCTTAAAATGTATCTCAATTCTCATCATCAGAATAACCACCTTGTTACCCGGTATTAGTAAATTAGAACGAATTGATCCTCCATGATCGAAGCTTCGGGAATCAACAGATGGTGCGCTAATGAAAATTCCATTCCCGAGCATCCTCTGAATTAATTCAGTAAGACTCGGGTCACCTTTAACGCAATTAAGTACCCCTAAAACACTTCCCTGTAATTACCTTTCTGTAATGCGAATTTAAGAGACACTGACAGTGTTGTGTTATGTTTCTTGTTACGGAAATAGAGAAAGTTGTACAGCAAAATGGAATATCTAATGGAAAGCTGGCTAAATGTGAAGTAAACTCTAAAAAGTTAGAAGGAGAAGGAACTTAGTCAGATCGGGAATCGAGAAGTTGTCCGGACCACATATTACGGTAGAAATTAATCACGCAGCGCCTGCTCTACCACGAACTGCCCTCACGGTGCCAGGTGCACTGTGTAGTACTAAGCTAAATTTGTAATTACTAGTTACACATTTAGTTAAATGTGTAACAAGTAATTACAATTAAAAATACAATTAAAAGTGATTATATTTTTATTACAGGTCTGTTATAAAAATATAATCACTTGTTTACTATGTAACTGAATATCATTTTTCCTATACACAAAAACTGTACTCAGCGTTCACCTTCTTACACGATGTACAAAAAATCCAATCAGAATTTATATGGCAACCTAACCAAACTTTCCTTGTGTCTTACAACAAGGAATTTCTTTTGATCAAAAAGAGGACGTAAACTGTGATACTAAAATCCTATGGCTTTTGGGTTTCTAGTGTTCGTCTCATGAATACTAATTCTAGATACGTGTTGGTGTAAGCGGTTTGGTACAGATAAAATTCACATTAAGTTTCACAGGGAATGCTTTAGCTGTTAGCTGTAGTCTTCATATTTTGTTTACAGGCTTTGCTAATCTGAAGCCGTCGACATATGAACTTTGTTGGTCAAAAATGGTTTACGACTGTGATCTCTTTTAAAAGTTATTCACTCTGCAATACAACAACAATATACATACAACAATATACATATAATCCAACAATATGTCTCTATTTTATCTATGGTGACTTTTATAGGACTACAAACTGCAGAGAAGTAAAAGTTCGTAGACAACGATCACAATGAAGCTCATCGCACACTTACTAAACTTATTATTAAAATATACGATACCAAACCGCAACTTTACCTATAAATTGGAACACAATTATAAACTTATAATTAAGAGATTAAACATTTATTAGTTAGGTGTGTAAAAATTACTTACCGGGAAGATAAATAACGTAAAACCAACTGAAGCTTGTGTCAGCAGTTCCCGAGAAAATTCTCGTTACGTTTGAAGATTTCTTTGGTTACCTCATAAAGTAACCCTCAAGGGTTTTTCAGAATACCTCACGTTTTTTACTACTAAGGCCTTTTTAAGGGTCTGAGCATAGCTTCGTTATTGTACTCTAGTCAAAAGACGGTGCATTACATTATAATAGATGAGGATTGTGACCCTTTAGGCTCTTTCAGTGTTAGTTGTCATGTCTCGGGGTTTTATTAAATCTTAAAAAGGTTGCAATCAAATAATTTTCATGCCGGCCATTGTTTGTAATAAAATGTACATTGCTATTAAATAAGAAAAAAATAAACTTATGGCATTCCAATTTTCGAGAGCAAGTGGCGAGTATTTATTTAAATAACCTACATCAAAAAGGATATAACTTTGTTGAAGGTTGGTCGGATGTTAATAAAACGAATCTGGATGGTGATATAAGAGTTGAGTAATACCTAAAAAACTATGGATGGATTGTGTGAAAGGGCTGATTAAAACAAATACAATTTTGAATTATGAATGAAAAACACCAAAAATTACTAACACCTTTTATCTCTGGCATTGTTTAATATAAACTAAAAATACAAACAACGCCAAATCGAAATTCCCAGTCTACCTGCTAATATGTATAGTGCCCCGATCTGAAAGCACTCTCGTGTTCGTCTTAAGGATCGCATCTGCATACGTATGTGTAGAGTTTGCTGCTCATCGTCTAGAATGCCTGGGAATACCGCAATATAACCCGCTTCCTTGCTTGAACGCGCAAAATGCAAAAGATGAATTCTTCGGACACTTTGAAGTAGCTAATTGTTCCAAGATCGTGCAAAATATTGATACATGAGGAAGAAAGCTACTGACAGTTCGTTGTCTATCATACGAGACGATATTTTAGACATTCATATAATATTCAGTTACTTATTGTACCACTCACGGAGCGAGCACTATCAGGAAAGAAATATAATTTGGAACCACCAAACTGCGAATAAAATAATGTAAGACTATAAGACTGCCTTCGGTCGAATACTGCTAGAATACTTTAAGCTAAATAAGATTGTGCTTGACCCAAAGCTGGCCTGGCGTAGAACGGCGTTTCAACAGAATGAGAGGTCTGCTTATACTAGTATGTTACCAGTGACGTGTGACCGGCCGTACATACACCAGGGCAGGTAGTACCTACAAGCAAAATTATTTAGGTCTGCAAGTATGTCCAAAGGAATAGTACTGACCTTTCTTTCATAGCGACTGTTTGTCCTGAATTCTTGTGTAACAAAGCAGACAATTTGTATGCTTGGCAGTAAAATAAACGAAATATGCTAAGGAAATCCCTTGTAAAGGTGAATGCGTAGAAAATCTTTTATATAGGAGCAGTGGATATTCCATATCAAAAAGTCCGGCATGTGAATCCGCTTACCTATGTGCGGTGACCGTGACGTACTTGTTGCGACGAGCCCCCCCTGCCCCGTGCCTCCTGCCCCCAGCGTGGCCGCGGGCCGCAATATACCCGCAGACTTATACCAGGGCTTAGAGGCATTCCGCTTCAACTGCATCAAAGTCTGGATGAAATAGGTTTATCGTTTTGAGTAGGGTGGTTTTGCAAAATAAATATTACAAGACTAGAAACTAAGGCCAAAAATACAACCTAACCCTTTGTATCTGATTAGCAGATATTTAGGTATTAACATAATCCCTCAAGATTAAAACATGCCCGGGCAGTCAGACAGGTCAGATTCAAATTACTTAAAGGGTTCACCTCGGAACAATTACGCCGGCCGTCCGTCTCTTCGCAAGCTTAAAGCCTCATAATTATAGACAGTGTTTACTCACATCACACAACTCTACTGAATATTGTATGCGCTGAGTGCTCAGCGAATTATTCCCCATTTACTACCCTCAGGGGAGGGTCAATGTGTACCTACATGCTAGGTAGGTGTCTGTAAACCAGAGTACTTTGTAAAGAAGAAAGTATTTAGACCCACAAGGTTACTTTGCATTAAATATGTACAAGACAACCCAACTCGAGTTCATAGCGTACTTCCGTAATGAGATTCCAATCTAAATGTAAAAATAGAAAAAGAGTTCGTTGGTTAACGAATGAGGAATACAGAATATTTGATTGAAAACTTAATCAATTAAGTGGACGAATAAAAGTAAGTTAAACTTACTAATTGAATAAATCTTACGAATTAATTAAATTTCTTAGTTCATCTGCTTTTCGGACGGTGGATCGTGACCGTTTTGTTGAACCATTTCCGCTGTTTGTAACTTCATCAAATGTGTGTGCAGGGCTTAACATGAAGGACAAATTATGCTTATGAGAAAAGATACCTGGCTGTATAGAATGCTAAGAGAAAAATCCGCGTGTTCCATTTTCAAATCTTTTAATTATCTTTCATTTATTTATTCGTGGTCACTGCACAGCTTTAATTTAGTTTTGTTAATGTATTTGATTAAACGCCGCGAAACAGATTTTTATAAAAAGCAGTAGGTACTAAAGTAACAAAGGAGCGTCTAACGATCAGGTACGCCAAACATTACATTTAAACTTAATTGTTTTGTTCAACTGATAATGCATTAATTAATAACTTATTTTGGAAATCTGAGACTTATTTTTCCGCCAGTTTTGCATGTATTTTGGCGGCATGGGTTGACAAATAAATTGGCGTGTGTCTGTAATATTGCCACTTTTTCGGATGACAGTGTAGTCGCCTGGCAGCTAGCCAAACAACGGGTTTATAGTATAAACTTTATACAATCAGCACGCTAGTTGAAGCCCTAACTTGAGAGGCTCGTGACAAGATTGCGAAAAATATTGTACTCTTTACTAGTTTAGCGAGTCAACGAATTGAAATAGAGATTTCCTGTAGATTTGTTGCAAAGCGTCAGACCACAGATTACAGCACGAAACATTATGAGTGTAGTTATCGGAATTCTCATTGATATCACTTAGGTATTTTATTTGTTAGCTGATTTTCTCTTAAAAATACTATGGTCATCGCAATCAATCACGTTCAAATGGATAGTAGCAATGATTTTATAAAAAATCGCGTCGTACGCGTCGCACCTAAGCTAACGTTCCAAATGAAAACTTTCATGGAGTGAAAAGTGCTGTGGAAATTGCTCGCCCCTGAGAACTCGTAAATATTGCTGCACGGTCGCATATAAAACTCATCCACCGCAATAAGTGGTTTTTATTGCTCTCAAATAAAAAGCAAAAATATCAACACAACCTTCTCCAATTCAAATGTAAATTTTTCTCGTCGGGGTAATACGATACAACTCGGTAAAATTTTAAATGTGTTACATACCTCATGTCATTTTCACTAGTTCGCTTCTTCCTCAATACATTGTGTCCTTATTAGCTGGTGTCTTCACATTATTTGGCTTATGTATGTTTAAACAACAAGATTCCAGCTTGGAAAAGCGAAAATATAATGCACACTGTGGCGTATCTTCTTAAATAATTCGGCAGGGCGCTTCTTTGCTGTAATTCTTCATTGTTGTTGAATTGAGAATGAGGCTGCCAAATAAGCGAGAATAATCACGCTGACCTTAGAAACTGTAGGCTCGTTTTTTATTCATGTGCTGTAGGTACGTAGGTTACAATATGTAAAGTTACGAGTAAGAGGAGAAATCTTCTTTCTCCGTTTATTTTAATTACGGTTTTCCAAAACACTTATTTTAACGGATATTGCAAACCTTACTAATTCTGGTTTCGTGTTTCGGCAAATATACCTTTAGCTACTACCTAGAAAGTACGATTATACAGGTTGCTGTAGGTACCTAGATAAGAATTGATTACACTATTTCAGCACTCTGTAAAGTTGGGATTTTATTTCCAGGTTCAGAGCCCAGTGCTGGTCGTGGAACTAAACCTAGACAGACTAGAGGGCACACAGCTCAGAGCGCTGGGGCTGCTGTCCATGTACGGCTTTAACATGACGTATGAGGTGCGAGGAGCAGCGCAGTCACCGGGGCCCACTTCATGCAGTGCCATCGAGTGCAGGCTACTGGGGCACTGCTACGCTAGGAGGAATTATCAGTGAGTAACAACACGGAATCTGTAATAATGATGTCGATTACAATTATGTAGACCAGTAACAATCAGTTTGTAAACGCACCGCGATACAGGAAAAAAATCTAATGTGGGGCAATGTTTTAAAATGCCCTTTGATAGCCAGACAGTTACCATCTAGAACTCAGGTATTACTTGAGATAAATTAGCTATACGAATGCATAATCTCTCACGTTTTGAAGTAGGTTACAATACGTATAGTATGTACGCGTCATTTGTTTACTGGCAATAAATGCTGTACACAATAAAACCTGGAAACCTTATAAAATCATGGCGGATGTTTCCGCCAATATTTACAAGATTTATGGTTAACTCCACAATATTTTCCGCATCGCAGGGAGTTTTACTGTTCATGTTTCGAGGGATACTCCGGAGCGGACTGCGGTGAGGGTCCGCTGTGCCCGAGGACCTCCAACATGTGTAAGAACGGTGGCACCTGCAGGTAAGCGAACTCATTACCAATCGACTCATAAACATGTTATTGTATTTTGCGAATAATGTTTAGTTACACCCTCTTCCGTAGCACATATTACTCGAATTCCTGCATTTAAATTTGTGAAAAATACGGTTGTACAAAGTAGCATTACAGGAAATAAAAGTAATGATAATACAATACCAGACATTCATATATTTATATACATGTACATGTAGATAAATATATGTTTTTTACAAATATTTATTTGTAAAAATGGCTACGGCAGTGCTATTCACCTAAGCATGAGATTTTCAAAGAATAGACCGGCAGGATTTTTTTCGTGTGGCGTGACTTCTTGTGAAGGAGATTCTGCACCGTCACCTAACATTCTAATTAATAAAATATATTCATTCATTCACTTTTTAAATTCACAACAACTTTTAGGCTTGCAAAACACTGGGCTTTATCCTGAGACTAAAAATAAATGTAAGTCTCGGGCTCGTATTGTATTGCTGTACGCTGCACTGTGAACCCATAAACCATCAAATATGAGCCAGTAATCGAGTAAGTGTCGGATTGAAAGATAATCATGTTTGTTTTACTTACACTATGATAACTTGATTTTTTCCAAATTCCATGCCGCTAGGTGATGCGCGCTATGAGATATCAATTTGCAGCATTTGATATTATTTTCAATTTGATACCTTTCCGCATTCCTGATAGAAAAGAGTCTTGACAGTCAAACGAACGGGACAACGAAAGGATCATATATATCCATTATGTCCTTTGGGGGAACGGAACCCTAACAACGAGCAAATCGGAATCGTACTACTAGAGTTCCGTAATTTGGTAGGAAAATATTTTACCATTTTCATAGGTGATTTTTGTTTCTTCTTGGTAAAGAGTTCTAGCTCGCTTTAAATAAAACTTTGTATTAGTTATAGACATCGTTTTTATTTGCAATATTTGCATAACAAATCGTCAACCAGGTTTGTTTAAAATTTTGAACTACTGTACAACAGAGATAGCGAGAATGGTATATTTTTACTGGCATTTTTATCATGCCAAGCCAATCACCCTAAATGAAAATGAGAATTTGATTTGCAATGTGCAAATGAAGGCCTTTTATTATGGTCCGGGTCCCCCTTGAACTAGTAGCCCAACTTTAAAACGTAAACCCTCCATTTATCTCGGCCCCATTTGCAACGAACACGTTACAACATTGCTTCATTATTTTTACTTGGAATGTAAATGGGAAAGCATTATAATCATACAATTATTACCTGCAAATATGTCCATAGTATTTGTATTTCCTGAAATACCTAAGCAGCTATAAGAGACACACGAAATCAAACCGTAAGAGTGCTCTTTTTCCATTTTGGTAAGGAGTGCTAAAACGACCTTCAGGCAGTTTATTCATTTACAATCTGTATTTATCCACAGACAGATGGGTCCGGCCGCCGTCAGCTGTATCTGTGCGCCGGGCTACACGGGCGATCTGTGCGAGGCGCAGGTCGCTCCACCCGGTGAGAATAATTCAATTTTAATGTCGTTGTACCCAATAGTTAGAGCCTCTCTCCTTAAAAGCAAGAGTGGTGATCAATGATCATGCCTTGTCTGAATGAAAAGAGGTCCTTGCCGTGCAGTGGTAGCAGACTTTTATTTTCTAGGTTTTCTTTAGGTACCCAGAAACAACATCGCCTCCTGTAAATGAGGTTCCAGTATTTCCATTTCAGTTCGAAATCCGTGTTGCGGAGAATTGACCATATTAATCGGAACACTTCGAGATAATTCAGATAACCAAGTTACTAGACTACCCACTCCATGGAAGCATACCATCTAATTGATGTTCAATGTATTTACTAGGTACTATATTATCAGCGAATTAATAATCCTCTAGCAACAATACTTCAATGTTCATATCTGACACGCTCAAATATGTACGATCCATCGTCATTACGAAGCCGCTCCCAAAATAACGAGGCTGTTTTAGGAAAAGAGGAAGAATTGCGAAGGAACTCAAAGTTTTTGGCCTCTTCTACACTAATGCTCTTTTTTTAGAGCATTTTAGGTTAGATTATTAATAAGAAGAAATAATTACCTAATTCCTGAAACGTTTGTCTTTATAAAATACTATCAGTTGGCCCGCGACTTCCTCCGCGTGGATTAAGTAGTTTTCCCTTCGAACTTTAAAAACCTCTCCATCCCATTCAAAGCGTGGTTTTAAATATAAAATATAACTTACATTACTCGCTACTAAAGCAGCTTTATTCATCTGAAATATTTTTTAAATCGGCAAACGAGTTTTTGAGTTCTTCCATTACAAACAAACATACAAACAAAGCAATATTTCCTCTTTATTATAATATTATAATTATAATTATAATATGACTATAATATACTTACTTTAATATATTATATTACTTTAGACCGCTTACATTTATTAAAGTCAAAATTAGACTAATGGTTTGCCCTGTTAATATTATTTGTTTCAATTTTGTTCCAGAATGCGGAATAGAAGAATGTGCAGAAGTTTGTAAGGAACAAACAGACTGTGACTGCAACCCGAAGGACACAGACTTCTGTGAGTATTATATTAGTAATATAATTGATCATACCAGGAAGTAGTGGTAATTTTGGTGAATAGCTGCTATGTAATAGTATCCTAACTTTGTATGTTTATAGCATCGGCACGATTCGAAACAAGATTGGAGGTAGTAGATAAAGCGAGTGTAAATATGTCTCAAGAAGTCAAAAAACAGGTATTTATTCAGAAACGAAACAGCAGAATAATCATATTCCAGACGTTACAAATAATTTAAATCAACTGTCTTACCTCTTCCAGTTAACAAGCTATTTGAAGGCGTCAAACATAACATTAGAAGATGAAATAGAAATTCTTAACATAAGGTAAGCATCTCTTCACCACATACTGCTGGTGTAACTCCTGGTGCTACATACAGCATGTGTATATCGCAGTGCGGCGACAGAGGACGGTGCGCGCGGGGTGTGGGTGCGAGTGTGGGGAGCGCGGCGCGATGCCGGCGCATTACGCGCGACACTGGCGCGCATGCGCACACACGAGGTGCGTCTGCGCACAGACATGCGGCACTTCTACATGCAACCCGCACTTAGCTTGCACGTGAGTTTTGTACATTACTTGGTCTCCATCATCATCGTTTGGATCGCCTTTTGTAGAATCTCGAGCTCACACTTAACGTTTTTTAGTTTCATCCATGAAACGGTCGTCAGAGATAGCAGCTGAACTTTTTGGTACCGACCTTATACCGGACCGGACAAAAATTTACATCTCTTTCTGTTATGTAGTAAGTTAGAGATGCCAAATTAGTTTATTCCTTCAACTTGACCAGGTTTTTGGATGATACCTTGTAATGACAACTATGTGTGCTTGGAAGTTCAACTAAAATTGACAGCTCTTATAAAATAATGTCCATTACTTTATTTTTTATTTAAAAGAGAAAGAGAGTTGTCCAAATGACATGACTAAATAAAGTATGGGCGACTGCCCTAAGTATGTACAGAAATTTCTCACTAGCTCGTAACATTCAAATAAGTATTCATTCTCTAATTATTACGTGTTTATAACTAACTCCTAGAACTTTCGTGAATTAATCAAATAATTAAAAGATTTCTACTTACTTAACTTTGTTCATAAGTGAAGATACAAGGAACACTTAGGTCGAATTCTGCGTTTACTCACTGGAAATTAGCTCGAAATCCGTGTTGGGGAGTACAAAATAAAAGGAAATCAATAATACTTGCTTAATTTCCATGTGTTGATGTATTCCTGATGCAGTTTTTCATTCCATTTACTATATTTATGACACAATTTTTTTATGGTGCCACAATTTCACATTGGGTCATGAATAATGTAATAAATTCAAAAATATAATTGTGATCGCTGACACAATTTCAATTGAGTAAGGTATCCTTATGCAGACTCTGGTTGTGAACCATCGCCCAGAAATATGGGAGGGGTCCGAGTTCATACTGACATGTATGGCGTATGGATCTCCGAGCATCGCCTTCACGTGGTACAAAGATGGTGTCAAGATAAACTTCAATGGAACAACGAGGTAAGTGCATCGAAAAAATATTGTACTTTTTTAAATTTGTAACTTCAGCCAATTGGTATAAAAGCCCAAAGTTTATTCAGTAAAAGTGAAGGTGTTATAGTTTTATTTTGAATATACCGTAATTTTTCGCTTTAGGTACTTGTAATAACGATGGGACAACGTAATAAGCTAGAAGAAAGTGAGCATTGCCATTAGAAATGCGTCCATTTTTCAGAGATATTTGGACGCGTACGGTGTCAGAGGACGCGCTCGGTCGTCGCATGTCAGTGTTAGGCATATCCGAAGCGAAGAGGCCCGACAGCGGCAAGTGGTCCTGTGCAGCAGACGATGCGGGCAGGAGACGATGTAGAGCGCTGAGGCTGACGGTGTTGAGACCGCCCGATATACGACTTGTGCCTTCCACAATTACAGTCAATAAGGTAAGTGGATTGAGACTGGCAGTAGACTGTGGTGGTGTTAAATATAATTCTCAAGTTATAGTGCATAATCGTTGATGTAAATGCGTGTCAGGGTGACAACATGAGTATAACATGTCTGGCGGGAGCAGGGCGAGTCCACGGCGCACTCGGATTCAGCTGGGTGAGGGAGAGGTCGCTGCTACCGATGGCACCGGACAGAGTGGTTTGGGAGGACCTGTTCCCCGCGGGGAGTGTGCTTAAGCTTTATAATGTACAGGTACGTCACACATTAATTGGAATAGCATTAGTATAGCATAAACAGCCTGTAACGGTTCCACTACTGGGGCACCAGCTTTGTCCTTGTGAGAAGGAGTGGTGATGATCCAGTTGACTCAGTATATACTCTGGATATCATAGAACATGACGGTTTCCTCGCTGTGTATAGTTTCTCTTGCATGAATTCCACCAAAATCATTAAAAAGTATTCAGTTTATTTTTATTTTTAAACCTTCTCATTGGACTGGCTTTTAATATAGAAATCCAGCGAGTTCCGGTGTCAAGTATCATCGGTGGCTGGCACCAACTCTAAAGGCGTAACCATGTGGGCTCTAGGAGCTGACGACGTAGCGTGTGACAGCGACGCCTCTCATGGCTTACGTTGGCCTAAGACCGCTCCCGGAGCGCACGCCACAGCTGCCTGTCCACCTGGACACAGCGGGGAGATAACCAGGCAAGTAGAAAAAACTTAATACAATCACTTAATATCATCACAATACATTAAGGAGTAAAAGTTTTACGTAGGTAACTTATTTGCAGGTTTTGCGAGCCAAAAACCGGACAGCATGGCGTCAAATGGATGCTTCCAGACTTCTCTGGTTGTGTCGCAGACGCACTCAGAGAAATTTATGAGCAGGTAAAGGAAACAAACCACATTGAAGTGATTTTGTGTAGGTATTCATAACAAGTACTGTAAAGTATGCTGTTGTCAGTTCACTCTGATATCGCTGGGCTACTCGCGGCGCGCGGTGTCGCACGTATCGCGGCAGTACGGCGCAGTGCTGCGCTCGCTGCCGACACACCCGGGCGAGGGCGAGCCTGCCCTCACACATGCAGCACACATGCTGCACTACCTCATGTCTGCTGCAGCTCAGCCAGCCGACAGGTATCACAGTGTGGAACATCTGCTGCACATCTATGACCACCTGCTCACACATCCTGATGCTTTCTTAGACGAAGAGGTTAGTTTGCTATTGAACATTTATATATTATATATATATATATATATATCAATTATATAAAGTTTAGAATGTTACATTGACTGGTCGTCTTCTATTAGAAAATCTTCGATCTTCAAAATGCGGTGGTGGACACAGCGGGCATGAGGAGTAACTTCGACAAGCGGTACCACGAGTTTACAGTTACAACGAAACCAATACGCTTTGATAACGCGGCGCACTTCGAGCTTCAGCCAGTTCCAGTTGGGAGCGAGGAGTGGCTTGTGACTTCAGCAGGAGTGGAACTGGCGGATAGAACTGATAATGCTTCCGTTGTCACTGTGCTGTATCATGACTTGGGAGCGAGGTTGCCGTCGTTGAGAAAATACGTCGAGTATAAGTAAGGACCCTCTTTGCAACGTGTGATTATTTTGGAAATTGTTTTAAGTATGTTAAAATTATTCCTGAGTTTCGTTTTGGTTTGAGATCTTTGTAATCATATTTTACGTTATTTTGTTCTCTTTAATTTTTTCTTTATTTATTTAAGCAATTTTTGTTTTCCTCTTTCACGGTAGCTGTAGCGGAAACTCTTCCAGGTCTGGCCGCGCGACAGAGTACACTGTAGCATCACAACAGGTTCAGGTGTCTGTAACCGGCGCGGGATTTGATCCCACCCTGCCCCACACTGTCACACTGCTGTTCGCGCACTCCAAGAATTACAGCGCTATCGGTGAGTAGATACCAACACTACACATCTCCGTCGTCAACGATGGCAACTAGAATATACTGAGCTCATGCAGTTGTTGTCGTCAGCATCTCAGGTCGCGTGCGGAGCTCGGTCGCGCTCGGCGCCGCGCGTGTGGAGCACGCAGGCGTGTGAGCTGCGCATACCGGAGCACACACACGTCGCGTGCCGATGTCGGGGCGTCGGCACTATTGCATTGTTCACCGTGGACAGAGAGACATTCGTGAGTACTTAAAGAATTGACATAAATGAGGGAACTTAATGAAGAACTTCCATTTTTATGGTTAAATGGTAAAACTAAATAAAAAATAAAAAAAATATCTCTTGATATGAAAAAGTTATGGGACTTGCGCTGAAGTTGCGCTTGCAAGAATAATTTCGATACACGCGGCGTTCAAGCGCGTGACGTAGACGTTTGACCTAGACGACGCGGCTCGTATTAGCTGAGTACGTACACTCACCCCGTTCGAGTCGTATTTTGTTCACACGATGAGCTGAGATGTGAGATGTTCCAAAATATGCCTACAAATATTGTATTGTTCCTATGTGTCAAAGCGACAGGCTATTATAAAAATCCATTATAAAAAAACAAACGACTGTACTAAATAACTATAAACGGCGCGAGAACCCTGGCACAACTACGAAACGAATACTTGAATGATTTGTGGATCAGAGAATGGTCTCTGATCCACAAATCATTCAAATATTAGTTTCGTTTATACATTCTGTGCTAAAATACGTAAACTGCAATAATCTATTTGTAAGTAATGTATTGAAAGACATTTGTTTCAGTCTTTTACTAGTTCGTTTCCTTCAGACAGGTACAGAGAATGACTTACGAAGCATCGTGAAGATCACAGTGAGCCTTGGAGGTGCAATGTGTCTTGTGGCGGCATTATTGCAACTTCTTGGACTGGTAGCTGGCAGTAAGATCAGGCTGCCAGTGCTGCTCAAAGCAGCCACTGCGGGTTTTCATTCTGCAGCGTTGTTGGGTCTACTGGAATGTGACACGAGGCAGGTGAGTTATAATAACTTTACTCCCGTGTTATGAAGGTAAATGATTTAGATAATGAGTGGAAGATGTGTGTTGTTATGTCACACAGAACGTAGCATGTCCGGGTGGTGTGGGCTGGGCGGTGGCGCTGTGCTGGATGGCGGGCTGCGCCGCGCTGTGTGCTGCGCCGCTGCTGCTGCACACCGAGCTGGCTGCCACAGCCACGCGCGCTCCGTCTGTCGGACTACTGTGCGGTACGTGTAGGTGCTGACGGACTGGTGCTGTAGTGTGAGGGAGGGCTGAGCGTGTCGCTAGACTTACGTGAACTGGTTGCAGGCGTGTGCACACTATGCTGGCTGACAGCTCGACTGTGGGGCGGCGCGCCGCTGCAGCTGTGCGCGGCCGCCAACACCGTGTGTGCTGCAGGCCAAGCGCTACTAGCCGCGCTCGCGCTCGCCCTCGCGCTCGCGCTTAGAGGCCGAGCACGAGAGCACAAGCCGGGGAGACACGAGCACGTGCGCGAGCGAGCGCGAGTAGTGCGGCACACGCTGGTGCTGCTGGTCACCACTACAGCGACGCAAGCGGCGGGAGTGGCGTACGTGCAGCCCGAAGACACGAGCCTGACACACGTTGTGGCACTAGCCGTGTCTGCGTTAGCTAATGTGAGTCTCATCGACATGAATATTTGTATTATATTAAAACTCAGGCCATTAGAATCGGGCAAATTCTCCCATTGCTTGTCCAGGGTATAGCGATGCTGGTGTGCTACGTGATCATGGACGAGGAGTGTCTGCAGGCAGCGCGACGCCTGCTCACGCTCTCCTCACACAGCGAGTGGCAGGACGCGCCCGAGGGAGACGCTTCACATAGCTGTAAGTGAGATTGTTCTTTTAATGTACGAGTATTTCGCCACAATTCCGTGTACCAAAAAATTTCAACAAGTCACAGACATTACAACTTCACTTACTACCTATAATATCTTGTATTTCTTATTTTGGAGATGATGACAGAGATGTTGCCTGGATCTCTCATAGACTAGGTAATTCTTTTGACTTATTTTTCGTAAATATATTTACTTCTAAGCTGTTGTCATCACATTGTTATAGTATACATAAAGCAAGGTCGCGAGGTGGAGTGCTCCTCGTCTCACGTGTCTCCCGCTAACACCTACTGGCAAGCGCCGACGTTAGAGAGCCCGAACACCATGTACAGGTGAGGACTGAGGTACAATCTCACTATGGTCCAGTCGCGATCTCGAGCATATTTTCTGATCTGGAAATACCGTCTGCATCAGATCTGACATGTTTTCTTGTTTCTGTAGGCGTCAGTCGAGTGGCGCATGTCTGGCGGACATAGTGCGGTGCGTGGAGTACAAGAACAAGCTGCAGTCGCCGCGCACGCACACGCGCGCACTGTGCGACCTCATACCCACAGGTATGCGGATGTCATTCACATTTTACAACCTCTCATACTTCTCTCAAGACAAGATTGTTTGTAGTAAGACATTATTGTATGCCACCAGAGCTATTCGGTAAGTTGTGTCGTAATTAGAAACTTGATGTTTTTGTAACGTAGTAGAAGCATTAACCACTTGACATCATAGAGAAACAATGAGTAACGCACGTGACGCCCGGCAGATGGTGACAGTGTGCACGCGCGCACACTGCCGCACGTGTCGCGCGTGTGTGTGGAGCTGCGCGTGCTGCAGCCACAGCACACAGACACGCGCACGCGACCTTACAGGGATAGCACCGATACGCCCAAGGTACTGCAAGCTCCATTTCAAAGAAATACATTTAAAATATTAACTTGTAGTCTCATCTAGGCATAATTTCCCAGAACAGCTGCACGATCTGCAGTCAGTCGACGCCCGACGTATCAGCTCGTCCGATCAAGAGCTGCCTTAAAAAGCGGGCGTCGCAGTTATCGAACAGCAGCTCGCTGCCGTCCATCCACCGCGAGTGCAGCGACGAGCACCAGCACTCACACATACAACCAGTCAGCACACACGCACACGACACACCTACTACTCACAGCACACAGACACAGACGGACAAAGTGCTCCACAAGATATCACATGACCTGGACTTCCTACTCAACAGGACGCCGAGCCGAGCCGCCGACCACTGCTCACAGCGCATAGAAGAAGCGCCCACTTAGTTGTGCGGGATGAGTGATAGTTGGTGAAAGCAAACCAGTGACATGGAAACAGGGATGTGATATGACAAGCTAGGAGATAACAATGTACATACTGTAATATAGATTATATATGTAGACGTACTTAGGATAGGACCTTTATAATTTTGTAATGTGCCTATTTAATAACAAACAACGAAAAAGTATAAATGCCAAAGATAAAAAGATTTGCGTAACAAAAACTTGTTCATCACCCAGAAGATCTGACCATTGTATTTTAGTTCCAAATATGTTTTTTTTAAAGACTAATTTATTAAAAACACAATAATTAATCGTACTTACGTGCGTAATTATATTTTTGTATTTTTCGAAAATGTTTTTTATTTAGATAATTACTCATATGCAAAAAAAGAAAAAAATATTGTTCCTTTATTTAGGGTTTTCTGTGAGAGCATCATGTGTCACTAATGATTGGCTCACTGGTGAGCGATAGACGCGCTCCGATAAAGTTGAAGAGAAATAATGATGTGCAAATATGTATCTGCAATACAATTGTGTGTTGTCTTCGTTGTTTACTTGCATGTTTTTTAATTAGGATTGATTTTTTAATAATCAATACAACAAATACACATATAGGTATTATGCGATTCGAAAGCTTTATTCTCTTTTGTGTGAATTAAAAGGTAATAAGGACTTATCTGAAGTAGATAAGATATTTAATATCCGTGAAACCTAAAATAGTTCTTTAATTTTTAGATGTAATACTTCTGCATCGTTGTGAATTTTGATATGAACGTGGTGAGCTGAGAAATAACTGCACTTTGAAAACTATACAAAGAGCTCTTTTACGTGAAGTTATTGTTAGAAATTGTAATGATCATGAATGTAATTTTCCGCTCAACGCTAGATGGCGCGGCTAGGCTCGCTACGTTAAGGTCTAAAATGAGACAAGTGAGGGTGGCAGAAAAAGATTTCTACCGGCAGAGATCACTTGAGTGTGAGTCACTGAAAAAGTGGACCAACTGACAAGTACTCCGGGTTTAATTAAATTGCTGGCAGACACGTTGCGCTAAAATAGTGACAAGTCATAATTATTGTTGTTGGTGCGACATTGTGTGTTTGTGTGCGGTTAGCGGATGAAACGGGGTAAGTGTTAACGTCTAATTCACGAAGTTTAGATTCTTTGATGTTTGTGGAATGTGGGGATGTTTTGCAATGCTGACTGCTACATTATTTATTCTCAGCTTGCGGAAACGCCCCTTTCATCCAAACAGGCTAGACCTTAGTCACTTTGCGAAGTACGAACGTCATATTCGCCTTTACACCGAGGAAGCCCGCTGGTCTCGGGGCATAGCGGCCAACATTGCTTACTTCGTCACGAGTTCGGACCCGGCCATGCGTTTTTCTTTTTGGGAGAATTATTAAGTTTTTGTTCTTCCCTTTTTTGTTTAGTTTTAAATTGTTGTTTTAATATAGGAATTAGTTAGGTTAGTTTTTAGTATTAAATTGTGTGCCTGTAACTTGTTATTTTTTTAAACAGTCCACGTAGAACCCCGGTCATTACAAATGATTAAAAAACAGCCATTTTAAAATAACGCGGCAGCTGGTCTCCAACCGCATTCATCGATTAAAATGAATGCCGCGATCCTCATCCAAACAGCGATACCTTATATTCCCGCTATTTGGCCTGTTCTCCAAACCAGCGGGCAGATCGCGCGGCACTATAGCGGTGTAGTGTTGAGTTTACTTTTTGCCCACACTAAATAGAGCGAAGAAGTGAGTCCCTACTATAGGGCAAGGAAAATAAATGGCGAGTTTTATCGACAATAACGAATACAACACTATACTACAATGCAGACGCGGAACGCGGGCGGTCACCGCTTGACTGGAGTGCACTCGTCGCCCGCTCGTTGCCCGCCCCCGCGCCGCTGCCACGCCGCTGTTTTCGAGAACCGGTCCATTTGAGTTTACGCATAAGATCCTGCCGCTCCCGCGCCGCTGCCGCCGCCGCCCCGCAAAATTAGAGGCAGAGGCCTAACACACCTAACTTCATCATCGTGAAAACTGGGAACGAGATCTGCATGTATGTTTAGTAGGTCGAGTTTTGTCTATTGATGGTGGGGACAGGAAACTGCCAAGAGGTACAGTCCCTTAGACTTTTGTAGCCTCCACCCATTCTATTACCACCTCGGAACTGAGGATTGCATTAAAAAAACGGGCGTGTACCTTATAAAATGTATATTGATAAACCAAACTAGAAAAGCCGGAGGCACACAAGTTATTGTAGGTCGTAGGTTACGGACGTCTTTTGTGACTTCTGCAGGGATAGGTCCTCCCCTGTAGGCCAGAGATGGAAGTTGGCCGAAGCTCAGTACTGTGCGGTACGGTGACGTCACTGGTAGAAAAACTGCGCGGCCGTCCGACTTGCTCGGCACACCAGTGACAAAGCGTCGCAGCGGTCTTCGGTCCGCAGGAAGCCGGGCGTGAAACTGCTGCTGCTGGGAATTTAAATTATAAAAATAATATTATAGTTGAAGGTAGAAGAAAATTGAGTCGCATGATACAGCATTATCAGCAATTTCTGAGGCTATTTCTAAATGGAGTTTATGTATTAAAATGAAATAAGCCTCAGAAAATAAATTATAAAATTGATACATATGTGCACCGTTGTATACCGGTTGCCGATTTAATCACCTGCAGGATTTAAGGAGGTGAATCTGACCACGGTACCCTACCCGAATCAATTAAAATATATAGTACCTTAATTTTTTATTAATATATCGATTACATTTTCTAATGCAGAATCAAACCTGGAGTGAATCCCGGGTGTTGACCTCATGTGCCGATCATATGATACGCGTACGTATAAGTCAAAAACATCTCAGGGATGCGACGGGCGGGTCAATGTACGCAGGGCAGCGTATATAAACTAACGTGGTTAGGGAGAAATACTAATTACAAAACAGCGTTAATTTTGAAATGTAAAAGTTACCTTTCCATATTTTTTTTATCTTTTGATATATTTGTTTTCAGATGTTACCACCAAACAAGTGTAAAATCTGGAATATAAAACACTAAATTTATAACGAAACGTTAAATAATATTTGCACTTTGTCGGTTGAAGGTGGCAAATAAATCCTTAGTTTAACGGTTGCACTTCCCGAAGATATGCAAATTCAATTTTGCTCACAGTCGGAGAACGAAAAATAAATCAAAGCGAAGTGCGAAGATCTTCGTTTTCGATTAAAGGAATAACTTTTGGCAACCCGTGTATCCCCGGGTAAGCCTCTGAGGGAGAGGCATTTATTGGGTTGCTATTAAAGTACTCGCGTTATTTGAAACCTGTCAGGGTCTGTTTACCCAGTGATAAAGGGTTCTTTAAAGATTGAATTCGAAATATAGTCCTTAATCCTAATATAAGACTATATTTCCATGCTAATATTTACTGCGCACAGAACATCCACCTAATTCGAATTAATTCAATTGTTTGTATAAACGAAACTTCCCAAGTAAGTAGTTGGAAAATCTCCACTTTAATAAATCTTAAATTAAGTAGGTACAATGAATAAAAACAGACTCAATTCGTTCTCTTTTCAGATTGTCAGCGGTTGAGTAATCTGATGTGAAAAGATTATTCGTATTTATTCTCGTTAACGGTAAGACTCACGTCTTATACATGTATATTCAGTGATCAACAAAATTGGTAATTGCGTTCCACATTGATCGTAAATAAACAATAATATTTTCGCATTCGTATAAATAGAATAGTCTACAAAACTGGGGATTTGGCTGATTTTATTTGCCAGGACTTTAAACGCTCTGTTGCGTTTGTAGCTGGGCAAAATTAGACCTTAGTATAAATGTATAAAATCTCACGTTTTTGTCTTGAGCCCGATAATAAAACTGTAACCAAGACAGTTCAATGATTATAAGTTAAATTTAAAACTTTATTCGCATGATGATTATGTATTTTTTTTAAACTTGTCTCATGAAAATACAGATTTATCTATAGGTAATGGGAATCTATAAAATAAATAGGAGTAAAGTAAAGTACCAGCCTATTACTGTCCCACTGCAGGGCAAAGGCCTCTTCTCATACAGAGAAGGCATGAGCATTAATCACCACGCTTGCTCAAGACGGGTTGGCGATTTCAGACTTATATTAATTATATAAGTCCAGGTTTCCTCGCGATGTTTTCCTTCACCGATGTCAATAATGTCCAAGATAAACTTAGAAAGTACATATGAATTGAAAAACTCACATTGGTACTTGCCCAGGTTTGAACCCACAACCTCGTGCACAAGAGGCGAGGCCTAAACCACTGGGCCATCATGACTCAAGCAATTTTTTATATAAAATAAATAGGAGCTTGATAGGTAATGCGTTTCTTTGTGTTAAAAATGTGAAATGTCTCATCCAATGAGGGATGAAGGGTGAAGGTAAATGACACTTCGGATCCCAATGAGGACGCCAGTGGTTCTTTGATGTAAATAGTTATTGGATAACAAACAAGTAAATCGAACAATATAAGTAAATTATACTAAGTTTTACCGGGGCATTCTTTCGTAAGACGGGGATAATAAAATTAGCACGAAGTCTATGCTCCCAGCCAAGACTACCTACGCTTCTTACACTTAAACCCTGGCATAAGACCAAGCAGTACAGTAGGCGTAATAAGTGCCAAGTAAATATTCTAATTAGGGCGCTGGAGCGTGTCAGGGTTTTAGGCAAAAAGCTCGAGTAAGTCCTAGATAATGTTTATGTTACTTATACCGTCTGAGAGACTTTGTAAATGGATGAAGCACACACGATGCCTATTACTGAAGCTTCTCTGAAAATAATTATAATAGTACGTATTTTTTAATATAAATATGTAAATAATAAAAATAAATTATTTCATAAATATATCTTGATACTTTGCCGTGCAACTAATACGAAGCAATTGTTATTGTTATTATATAACAGGAATTTTCTTTTCTATATTATATTTTTATTTAGCAAGCAAAGCCGATTCTAACATTGTGCAAAAGTGAATTGGAAAAGCTAGTTCGTACGAAAGTAATTAAATAAACTATTATACCATAAATTGTAGACTCAACACAATAAATATGCAGTTAAACACAATGCAGATCTTGTTGGCGGGAATTATTGAATTATGTTATTCATAATGCACAGACGCCAGCACATCAAGCCACCCCAAACTGTCACATTGTCCCAATTGAATAAGAACCTTATTCTTTTGTGATAAGGTTGATATGCCACCAAAGAAATTTGATATATTAGGGTAGCTTGATGTGCTGACCTATGTACTTTTAACCCTAACAGGTAGGTAGTACACTTTTTCAGGTTTTAACGTAATGTGTTTACATTACGTTAAGACCTGAAGAAGTGTCACTTAACTTTCCTCTTGGATGTCCGATCATTATCTGGAGTGATTGTCGTGTGTAACTGTGTATGTGAGCCTCGTGTGATGCGTGAGTACGTTATAACTTATAGCTCTCGACAGAGTAGCTTTACTACTTAGTTGGTTCACGTGCGCCTCAACCTGGACTATCGTGATCGGTTTGCCTGACAACACTCGCTTTCGGTGTGTACATCTTTACGGGAAGGAAAAACTTGTAAACATGCGTAAATGATGAAACTTTTTGCTCGGATAAGATGAAATGTCGTAACTACAAAATGAGAATACATACGACATTACTTTCAGATGAATTTATTTATAATAAATCATTTAATTGCGTAAAACATTGTGTTATATCTAAAGAAAAGCGGATTGCCGGTACTTATAACTGTTTTCTTTTGTTTAAACTTAGACCAGCTAAAGAAGTTAGTATCTACTGCGTTATCGCTAAGTTATCTTAAAGTTTCAGGCTCGAGGTATTTTCTACAGCTCTATTAAAATTACTTTCGTTTAAAAGCCTTTTCCGTCCTAGGAGCTGTAACAAATTTCCGTTTGCTAAGTTCGCAGATTGTTTACTTAAATTTCGATAAATAATGTTACAAGTATTGAGTCAACGAAACGCGGCGATGAAATTCAATTTTAATAATATTGTTTGTAAGATAGGTCCTTAATTATTTTTGTATCCATTTTGAATTAATAATTAAGGCAATGTTAAGCGAGCAGATAGTACAACATTATGTAAGGGAAAATATTTACCACGTCTATTACTCAGCATACGTACGGGGTATGTACGCATAGGGGTGGAGAAACTTTCCCTGTTTTTCATTTGTCTTTTCTGGGATCGGGTGATCACGAACTAACCTACAATTTTGCGAATTAACTTTTTTCCATAGGACTTGTAGTTTTGCCGGAAATTGAGATAAACCGTTTTTTACCCTTAAAAACTCACCCTTCCACTTCCCGACCTCAGATCACCCGTAAATAATATAAATAATAAAATTTTCTTTAATTTTTGTTATATTTTCATCCTTTTCCAATGAGTTTTACCCTAATATTATTTTGTTTGGTTTAAAAATTATCGACCCTTGTCTAGTATGTCAGTAAGAGATGTCGATTTTATAATTTTACTTTTGTTTTTGAATGAAGGAATTGAGACCATTGCCGCTTTTACTGACGTAGGACTAAGTAAAATAACAGACTAAAATGTTACTGCCGACACCAATAACTTCAAGTGTCATCATAATATCTTCACCTACCCCCGACCGTGATAATATCGTAACCATACAACGTAACTGCCTCTTTACGGGCATTCAAGTGAATGTTGTCAACTAAGTATGTGCTCTGGAACTCGGACTATAAGAGTTACTAGTGAGATATTAGTATTGTAGGACCGAGTGAAAGGCAGAGGGAGAACACGGAGGATATTTAAATCCCAATTATTGTTTGAGTTTACGTACAACGTGTCAATGTTTGGATGCGTCACGGTGTAATTAACAAATGAAGTGCCAAATTGTGGCTGAACTATGTAGAAGTACCTTTGCGTATGCTGTCACGGCAGTTAGTCGTCGTTCCCAATCACAACGTATCATGACTCATCTGCAATCTCTTCCAGACATAGACAAGTCTTTGACGCATAACCAACCGTTTCGTAGTCGCATCGCTCTACTCGTGTGTAGCTCTATGGTGCACAAACACACAACAACCATGTTTTATTCAGTTGTGATTCGTTCGTAGGATTTAGGATTGCATAAATATTAGATGACCTACTTTTGTTGAGTCTTTATATAAGACTTCGCTTTGTAAAATTTACTAACCTTGGAATCATAAATACCTTCTTAGGTTTTAGTATTTACGAATGCTAGGCCACACGCCAGTGGTTACAAAAGCAGTATAAGCTGGTCTCGTATTCTATTGAAAATTCATACTTTCACAGACCAGCTCAAGTACAAACTGACGTGGGGCCTACTGTACCTCCATTTACAGGTGTGGTCTGTACCTTTGTTTAAGTGTAACATATATGGAATAAACGTATAACCAAGGTTTATATTTTCTCTAGGACGTAAAACAACAATGTACGAACCACAAAATTCAATTTGTTTAAACTTAATTTCTGTTTATACAGCCAAAAATAGCGTATTTTAAACACTATCAGTGTTTAAAATACGCTATTTTTCATTTTTTGGTAACATTATTTGCAGTGCATTATTACGATTAAAAAAAAGAATAGACATAGAAATTATTTTATTTTATTATTATTAACGGCTGGAATATCAATAAACAGAAATTATGGTTCAAATGAATTCCAGTTTGTGGTTCGTTCGAAAATCAGACAACCAGTCTTACCAAGGGGTTGTTACCCTATAACTAGTTTGTAGAAGTAAGATGTGGATGTAAAACCCTGGTATTCAGCTAAATCCAGTAAGAATAAAAGCTGATCCCAATTGGGAAAATCTTAGCAGATGTTAATACCTTGTATCTTAGGCTATTAAAGCCAGCACCTAAAACATTTTCCTCTTTTCGTGTTTAGTAATAGACTCTCTGTGGTTACCTAAAACCATTTGATCCCGACATTTCTACATAAAAGACGTTAGGACGCCTCCATTTACTCGAGTCACCGCGAACTAATTTCCTTGAGACATTTCCTCGTGACCACCCGAAGGTTAACTACGGTCTTGCTAGACAGACTCGCGCGGTATGCCTAAGGTCCAACTTGTGTATATGATATAAGACTGTATCAGCGACTTCCTTAAGAAAAGAATACCTATTAACTAATATTATAAATGCGAAAGTAACTCCCTGTGTTTATTTGTTGGTTTATTAATTGTTTGTTACCCTTTCACGTTTAATCCGCGGAACCGATTTACATAAATTTTGGTATGGAGGTAAGTTATATCCTGAGAAAGGACATAAAATAGTTTGTAATCTGCGACTTTGTCTGCATCCGCAAAGTCGCGGGCAAAAGCTAGTAATTTATAAGTTGCATAATATCGTTTAAAATATATGATTTTCGCTTATATTACGGACTGGGACCGAAAATAGTTTTCAGTTCCCTAAAGTAAATTCAGTTTAATAATGCAGTAATGTAATAAAGTGAAATGAGCCATCGAAGTAACATCGTTCCAGTTCGGTACTAAATAGGTGATGTATTCGTTCATTTACCTGCTTAGTAACAAACTCGATTAATGATCGAACTCACGTGGTAAACATAAATTATTTGTAAAAGTCTGGTTTAATCTGGTTTATTTAATCGTTTACAATTTACACGTGTATGTTATGACATCACTTAAAACATTTCATAGCAAGGTTCTTCAGAACGTTACGGGTTCGGTCAGTGCACTGAGTTACATTGTTGCAGTACACGTGTTGCGGTGTTATTTATAAACACAAGGTACTAGCGGTGCCTTGACCGAGGTATTATCGGAAGTACTTCAGGACTATATCCAAGGCAAGTTGTACTATCGCGAAAATACCGTTGGACATATTTTAGACCTTTTGGAGGATTTTTCGGCAATGGAAGATTTCGAGCTGATGATCATTTTGGTATTTCCTAAGTATGCATCACTCAAAAACAGATTTCTAGGAATGCCAAACTTTCCTTGTCTCTGTCAAATGCTGTAGCCTAACTCCACAACTCGTCAGCGTTTGTATAATACAAAGTAATACCTAACTACAGCAGTTACGTGTTTATATCCTCTTTACGCTGTGTCGTGCGGAACGCAAAGTTTGTTGCCTACGTTAGCGCTTCCTCTCAGAGTATTACGGTCAAGGGTACCTAAGTTTCTAGAATTTTCTCTGGTTGTAATGTGTGCACATAAAGCTAGGTTCTACATGATATGTGGTTGGAAGCTAAGTCGTTGAATAGGTTTGTCGCTTGCATTGTCGCAATAAAGTTGACAAGTCACATATTTGATAAATCACCAGAAATATTTTGCTTTAAGTAGATAACAACGTAATTACGTTGTTTGTGAAATACCCTTCATTAATATAATCCTTCCTAATAGAGATTTATTGATGTATATTACTAAGCAGCTTCAGATTATCAATACGGTGTTTACATTGTATGTTCGGTATCTATTTCGCCAATACGGGTCTATACTATTTCTATCCCGATTGTATTTCGATAACCACAATCTAGAGATGATTGGATTGTGGTTGTAACATAGGACTCTGCACGAGATTACGAGACAGTGGATGCCGATAAGTAGGTGTACATTAATTTGATCATGTGCCTACATACGTACATACCAACATATATAACAGACACTCTCTGTTAACTCAACCTTTGTTTCGAAAAGCAATATTTAATTAAAAATTCGTAAATAATTTTATTTATCCAGGCTGTTTATCTAGAAATAATATTCCGTGTTTATAACTACATACGTACACATCCTGCCGTTGTTATGTTTATAGGAGCTGACGGTGAAATAGGGAAATGTCCCTATTGTTTTATTCAGTGAGACATTATTATAATGAGTCGAGTTGGCGTAAACATGATGACTGTTAACAATGTTTTTATGTGTTTCATGAATTATTCTGATCTCATTTTCATCGCTACCTGCCAGAGTGCAGGTCGTTGTGTAAAAACAGTGTTCCCTGTAGTTAATTACCTATTACAGCTGCCGGTGTTCTTTTCTGCCTTGGAGGTGGTTGCGCCACTACTAAGCATGATGTCCTGGGATCGATTCCTGGGTTCGGAAAAGTGTTATTAGGTTATTCAATCTGGATGTGTTAGTTTGCCGCCTGTATACTCCAAAGGGTTAAGCAGAGGTGTACCTATAGTACACCTACATTTTATCATGTATGTTTAAGTTTCATGTCATAGAGGGCGAGCCTGTTATCATTAATCAGGCACAAATCTGAATCCGGGTTGCAGATGGAAAACGGAAACTTGCATATGGAAAAACCCATCATCACTTAGTAACACATAATCACCCATATATGGGTACATACCAGGTACCTGCAAATGCAGTATCGTATGATAAAAAAGAAAAGGTCTTTAATTAGTAGGTTATGTTTATTTCAACCACAAGCAAAGCTTCAACACATCTGGCATTTGTTAATTTGGGAAAACTACACACTGTATGCATGAACATAACCCCTTAGGGATGGTAGTTTTCAGAAACTCGTGCTTTGTACTGTGCCGTACAATGTGAACCGGGAGAGTCAGTATTACCCACGACTTAGTTCAGCCACAGCAGAACACCTAGCTTCAAAACATTATTATAATCTGAAATCTGTTTTTATTACGAGTTAAAATTAATGTTACCCATCGTTAGTTGGTTATTGTGTACTTATGTGATAAGTTGTGTCGTTAATTTGACGCATTACCCGAGCTGTTTGTAGCTGAAGTTGCGAATTTTTAGGCTACAAATATGGCGAACTCGTATTTATCTATCATTAAAACACAATTATAGATTTTCAAAGATGTATATGTAAACGAAGCCGAAATATTATTGACATTCCAAAGGGTAAACTCTACATTTCACTCATGTGTATACATGACCTCTGCCACAAGGAGTTATGTAATGTAAATTAAAAAGAGATTGGTGCGGCAGAGCTCGGACCGAAGCTTTGAGGCATCGGAATAAACTATGCATTAAGTGCTGCTCCTCGAGAGTGTGACTAGCTCGTACCTTGGTCAGGTCATGTGTCTAGTCATTGTTTCGGGTTTTCGATAAATACCTACATACATATGAAATCAAGAAATTGAAGTAGTAATGAAAAAAAATTGTTTCTTTGCGTTTATCGTTTTGTTCAAAAACGTAAAATATTTCAATGATCGTTTCATAACGCGGTTGTAGGTATGAGCCTACAAGTACTTGCCCGGAGATGACTCCGGGCAAGTACTTGTAAGGCTTTTTCAATTAGTTTGTGCTTTTTAAGTATATCTTAGACGTCAGTGACATCGGCAAGGGAAAACATCATGGGGAAACTGGAGACTGGTGGATAACATTTATTTAAGTCCGTCATCGCTAACCCTTGCTTGGCCCGTTTCTGTGCCAGGCCTTGCCGTATTAATATTGGGGCAATAATTAAATATTTTTCTTAATTGAATTAAATTTGAAAGGTTTGTATTTAATTAGATCAAGTCCATAACATGTGGTTACATGTTATGGTAAAAAAGGTTTTTGGTGTAAAAGGTTTTTTAGCCAATTCATGATCCTCATACTTCACGCGACCCTCTGGTTTATGACAACGGTTGACGGCTCGAGCGGGTGCTGCCCTCTACCGGGTAATTCTTTATGTATACACGTTAACCCGAAAAGATTAACCTGTGGTCCTTCGTAATCCTCATTAAGGTAGGATGAATATTCCAACTAAAACTAATTAAATACCGTGTCCGATGTTTGTGAAGCTAGCTTGGGTCACCGAAATTAACGAAACTTATCAAACGAAATTTGTCAAGCAAATTGTAATAGTGTCAACAAACATGTTCTGTTGAGCGCTACACCTTAATGCCTCCTCAATGTTTTCATGCACTTCAACTCTTACAAAGGACTCGTTTGTCTATGAGGTGCCGTGACAACAACACAGTTAAACGTCGTTACACGACTCGGGAGCGTGTTTGTACACTCGCTCTATTAGGTAACGCAGAACTGCAGGAATAATTCCAGATATTTGCCTCTTTTATTTCTTTCTTTCGAGAACTTTATGCAAATCTACGGCGAGGTGCCGAGTTGCCGACCATTACAAAATGCACAATAAAGTTATCCCGACAAAGTTATTGTATGGCAAAACTTTTAAGTATTGATTTTCGAAAATAGTTCGTGCTAGTTTCGGTAACAAGGCTTCTCAACACCATAAATAGTAGAAGTTTTTGTAGTTAAAGTTCGCCTTTTAATAGATATTTGTGCATTGCGGTTGGAGGCAGTATTACAACTTATTATTATTGAGTTATTATTGTTGTTCACCAGTTTTATGTGTACAAAGTCTAAGTCTTATAAAAGAATTCTCATGACAAGAGGAATTTTGCATAAGACAAAATAATATGATATATCGATACAATATAATCTAATTGTGAGTCTAAAGATGGTTTCCGTTATGAGGTTTAAGCTTGGCATAACTTTACTCCGCGCTCATAAATAAGAGGGCTTGTGTGTGGTAAAGAGTCTAAACTAGCTTTTGCACTCGACTTCGTTTAGTTAGAATTAAGAATCAAGATCTATATCTTCTATTTAATTTGTACGTCAACCAGCTACTTGAGAGACTCAGCGGCACTCATGTCGGATGCTATATCGATGGTACCTGTGTCAACAATATTAGTTATGCAGATGACATGGTTCTGCTGGGTCCCTCAATAAGTGCAGTGAGGAAACTGCTTTATATCTGCGAGCAATATGCAGAAGCACATGGACTAAAATACAATTCCAAAAAGAGCGAGATGCTGATCTTCAAAGCAGGCAAACATCGACCTGCACATGTGCCTGCAGTATACCTCAATGGCGTTGCACTGAAGCTGGTTGACAAATTTAAATACCTGGGGCATATTGTAATGACCTCAAGGATGACGAGGATATAGAGCGGGAACGCAGGGCGTTGGCGGTGAGAAGTAATATGATTGCTCGCAGGTTCGCTCGATGTACAACTCAAGTAAAAATAACGCTCTTTAAAGCGTATTGTCAATCTTTTTACTCGAGTGGCCTGTGGGTGAGCTATACGCGACGATCCTATGACACCCTGCGGGTTCAATATAAAAATGCTTTCAGAGTGTTGTCAAGGCTACCGTGGCGCTGCAGTGCCTCCGGGATGTTTGCAGAAGCCCACACGGACGGCTTCAAGGCCATAATTCGCAAAAAAATCGGCTTCTTTACTGCAGCGTCTGCGAGGTGCTAAGAATGGTATTCTGAAAGTCATTGCTGCTCGCTTTGACTGCCCCATTCAAAAACACTGGGTAAGGGTAGTGAATGGTTTTGTATAGGTAGTAAGTAGTCTACATAAAGATAAGTACTAACAATACTAACATAATTGTAAGCTAATCATCATCATCCTCTTGCCCTTATCCCAATTTTTCATTTGGGGTCGGCGCAGCATGTCTTCTTCTTCCATACATCTCTATTTCCCGTCATCTCAGAAGTCACCTCCTTCTTAGCCATATCAACTTTCACACAATCCATCCATCGTTTCCTGGGTCTCCCTCTACTCTTGTAACCCTCTACATTCATACTCAAAACTTTCCTCACAACATGATCCTCATTCCTTCGCATCACATGCCCATACCATGACAGCCGATTTCCACACAACTTCTCTGTCACAGGCGCCACTTTCAGACTTCCTCTTATATACTCATTTCTTATTCTATCCATTCGCGTAACACCACACATCCCCCTTAGCATTCTCATCTCAGCTGCATGCAACTGCCTTTCATTCAGTCCTTTTGTGGCCCAACATTCTGATCCATACAAGACGGCAGGTCTTATCATTGACTTATAGATCTTCCCTTTAAGTTTAAGGGGAACGTGGGAATCGCAAGTTGTTCCCGTTACCTGCCGCCATTTCATCCACCCTGTGTTTATTCTGTGCTTGACAGTCCGATCTATTCCTCCGTCACTTTGCACTAGTGAACCGAGATACCGAAAGTCGGAGCAGATCGGAAGGGGCACGCAATCAAGCGCAATGGCTTCAGGGCTGGAGAGACCGCCGAAATCGCAGAACATATATTCTGTCTTGGTTCTGCTGATTTTCAAGCCTACACTCTCCAGCTTCTGTTGCCATTTCTCCAATCTACCCTGGATCTCAGGTCCATCTTCACTGACAAGGACAATGTCGTCGGCAAATAGCATGCACCAGGGTGCCTCTTCCTGTATTTCCGACGTCAGTGCGTCCATTATTAACAGGAAGAGGTAAGGGCTTAAGGCCGACCCTTGGTGCAATCCTACAGCCACACTGAACTTGTCAGTGTTACCTGCAGACGACCGGACATAGGTACTAGATCGGCTGTACATCGCACGAATCAACTCAACATACTTCCCAGGCACACCTTTCTCCTTCAAGGCCCACCACAACACTTCCCGAGGCACCCTATCATACGCTTTTTCTAGGTCAATGAACACCATGTGCAAGTTTTTATGTGCACATCTATACTTCTCGCACAACTGGCGGAGTGCAAAGGTGGCGTCCATTGTTCCTCTACCTGGCATAAACCCGAACTGATTTTGGGAAATCTCACTCTCTTCTCGTAATCTTTTCTCTATCACCTTCTCCCATACTTTCATACTATGCGACAGGAGCTTTATCCCTCGATAGTTGTTGCAGTCCTGTACATCCCCTTTATTTTTGAAGATGGGCACTAGTGAACTATTGCACCACTCTTGTGGGATCACTTCCTCATGCAACAACTTATTGAAGAATAATTAATAAATAATAATTGTAAATAATTGTAAGCTAATATTGTTGCTAATATACTAACAAGATATGGATTTAAATTATCTGAAATAAATTATTCTATTCTATTCTATACATATACCGATAATATATGTATAGATGAAATGCCTTTATTTTAAGTGGACTCTAGCAATACATCCGTGAAAACTGCATTGAATTCCATGCAGTAGTTTTTGCATGATATGTGTATATACAGACAGCCAAACAGACAGACAGACTATTTTTGGCTTATGTGGCTTCTGTTGCTGTAATAGGTCTCATATTAAGTTTTCTTTAATATCTGTAATATATAGACAGTTAAAATTTTATTTTATGTTTTTGCTGTGAAACAAAGTTCATTACTAAAAATCTGATTATCACATGAAGACTAATTCTTTCTGAATCACACTGGTTGTGGTTTAAATCGGTGTATACCTACGTGTGTATAACACAGGGAACTCATAATGACTGAAATAAATAGGAAACTTAATAAACCCCGGTAAAATTACAGGAATGCCAAAATTTTCGTGAAATGCTTCGGTTTGGTTTATGGTGACGACTGGTATTTGGTAGTGTGGTTGTGACGAGTCAGCCGTAGTCAGTGAAGGTTCATATTAAAACATGCCAAGAATAGCTTTTAATAATTATATGTATTTAATAATAAACCACGCTCAAACACTTACATCATCCAAAACCAAAGATACAAAGAATTGTTTTTGCAAAAGAAACAAAAAATAAGATAAATTCGTTACTCTAAGTAACTTGTGGGATTACCTATCAGTTATTAAGAGTAATGTATTTTTCTTGTATACATTAGTAAACAAATGGTGTGTACACGAGCGACAATCAATATTGAATGATGTTTCTACACCATTTATGGATATACGTACTCGTATATCACATAATTGAGGTGAGAAGGTGAAAAATATTATGCAATACGCACTCGATTACTCGCACCATATATTAAACTGTGATTTTATATCCAATCGTAAATATTAAATACTTATTTAGTAATTTTACGATTACAATCTAGAACCCTACTTTCAAGAGCTATAAGTTAAAAAACGGAGGTGTTTGGTAGTGGTGGTGTGTGTTCTAAGTATAATAATATCCTGCCTTACTCACTAGAAAAACGACCCCCGTGTTTGTCTAGTACATACGGCGGGTTAGCAAGTTAATAAAAGTTTAATTTGCCTACCTAGAACCTACCGAGAATCCCAATTATATTCTAATCGAATTGGTCCTGTAAATACTTAGCTAAAATTGCTCGCCTTCGCTTCACTATTTAAGCTAACCCCAATTCGGAAGCGTGAACAGTTCCCACTAGATTACTCAAGGTGTTCGGGTTTATTTGTTCTGTTCAACTCGACTCCAGCATTCAGTTTGGTGCACCTCTAGATAAGTTCAGCTCGCTTTGTACAGTTTGTTACTGGATGTAATTTGTTTTGTTTGCTTGTTAACATTCTAAGTCAGCAAACGCCTGAACGTTACGGTACAAAAAGCGCTATAACTGAGCTTTAACGACTTTGTGACCTTTTAATATGTAGATAAAATAGCTATCAGATTTTCAACAAATCTAGCGCAGGAACCGACGGTTGGGTCAATTAAGCCGAATATGACCTAGTTTTCCATATCAAACTAAATTTGTGCGCAAACATCCTTTCAGCTGTTGAACCGACATACATGTTTTAAAACCTTACCTGTACTCATCATAGTATAAAAAATCACCAACTCTAACACCTGTAATTGTTTTATTTTGCAACACGGCTCAAGTGTCCATAATCAAGACCTTGCGCGGTTTTTACTCCGAGGTATCTAATTTTCTCGAAACAAAATTAAACTAAAGCTGTATACCACTGCCTACACGCGCTTCGCCACACCGTCTGGAGAATCGTCTCCTACTAATGAATAAATGAAATTAACCTTGTCGTATTCATGTCGTACTATTTAACGTGGATTTACTAATTAATGAATCTTCGTGACAAATTGTTTAAGTAATTGCCTCGGTACTTAAGAGGTGGAACTAAATTAATTATACAGGATTTTCTGTTAAATCTTGCTGCTTTGATGATTCCTCAATCGTAGTCTTAGGCTAAATTATCAGTGTGACCGGCACGTAATTTTCTTTTGGGACAATTAGGACAAAGAAGTGGCTATCAGTTGATAATAAGTACTACTTTAAAAACAACTGAGAATAAATAAATTAAAAGTACAATTCGGTATCTCTGACGTGAATATTCAGTAAAGTTGTGAAGACTCACTGCGTCCATTTGTTCATTAAATTACATACTTCCTTGATGCCAGAGAAGATATTCCTCAAGTTATACAATTAACAACTGTATGAATTGGTTATGTATTCTCTGAATTTTTCTAATTATCTCATGTAGGTATTACCAACGCAGAATAGTTTCGTATTTAACTAAAATACCAGGATTATCGAGGATGTGACGTTGGATTACAATGTTATTAAGCATCCGACTAATCCTACCGCATTCGAAAAGTTCTCTGAGCATAATGGATGCAATTTCTCTTTAATATTCTTAAATGTAAATATATTTCGTGTGAATAACTTAGCCCATTTACGAAATAATTAATTAATGATTCACTACTATGTGCGAATGTACCTACAGTAGTTTCGTTATTATAATGAAGAAATAAGTTGTCTCTACAGAAATGTTTGTCTTACATAGTCTCCAGCCTCTAAAGTTCTCAATTTTCGATTGGATGCCAATTGGTAGGTTGCGTCACTACGAACTTGGCTATCAAGGGCAGGGGAAGGTGATTTCAGACTACCTCGGCAGCATTTGCTTACTCATTTTGACCCAGATTTTTTGTGTGGTTTTCGTTATACCACCAGCAGATAGCTCGGTCTTTATTTTCTTTTTATATCTGCCCTATGTCTGTAGGCCATTTCTTTTTAATCGTCACAGACAATTATTGACAATAAAACTGTAGGTCATGCTTTACTTATGGTTCAACAGATAATATAATATTGATTATTTCTCACGAGAAAATGCTAAAGTAATGAAAATATGTACCTGCACGTCCATTGATTTGTTTCGATCTTTGTTCAACAGTCGATTTATAAGAGGTTACGTGATAAACTTACGGTACGAGAGCACTTTGCCACTTTTAGCAATACTAACATATAATCAGTATTTTTTCTCTTTTTAAACGGTATTTTTAAGAAAAGCTGTAGCTTGACATGTGGGCTAAACCCTATTTGTCTTTATATTATTTTCGCAGCGATGGTCACTTCAAAAGTTTCAAAAATTAATAAAATTGTCAAAATTATTAAAATTGCAAACTGAATTAAATGTGTTATAAATGTTGTTATTTAATTTTAAAAATAATTTCCCAAAAATACCTATGTACTTATTTATATTTTTAGAATCTGAATTGGAAATGCAGGATAGATACTATGTTGTAGTCGATAATTCATGCAGATATAATTAAATTAGTTGCACTGCGTTTTAGAATGAGCATGCAATTACCCGCATAACTAATAGCCGCATTACACATAGCCTCACATTAGCACTTAGTAACGTGAACGGCTGCCAAATCCAACGTCTGATTTATGTTGTTCTCGCACCACGAGTGATGCGATCACTAGCAACTTAACTTGCAAACATTTTAATAGCATGTCAATTAAGTACCTATTGTTTGAGTGTGACAGAATCTCATATACCATAGCTCCCTCTTCTCATTCAGCGCATCTCTCATAATACTCTCTCTTCCCGCGGGGAAAGCAGCATTAAAGAAATGCTTCACTAATTAAAATAGTGCAAATTATAATGTGAACCGCGACGACTGAGGTCGGGTAATAAAGAAGTGGATGTCGTAATAATACTTATGAAATTGCTGAGCTGTGTATAAGAAAAATGTTAATGCAAGGGCTTTTATTGTTGTTTTCAGTGGAGTTCTGTTGAGCGCAATTCGAATAAGGATACTTTATTTTGCAAAAACAGTTTACTTGGGTGCCGTAAGCGTTTATATTTTGAAAGTTTAATCTGTCAGTATAAACTCTCTTCAATAGTTTCCTAACATATTAAAGTTAATTTAATAAACAACTACCAGCTATTACTTAAATAAAAGCAAACTGATTTCAGTACGAGTGCTCGGAGAATGTCCACATTCAATGTTAGTCGAAAATTAAAACCACAAGGTTCCAATTTCCCTCCATTTCCTTCAACATGGTGGTGCTGGAGCTGAAGCCGGAGCGGAGTGATTCTGCTCTCAACTAACGAGAACTATTTCAATTGCATTCTTTATATCTAAGTTAGGTTAGGTTGACGTTCCATTACGTTCTTGGACTTTGTTTGACTAGTTTTCGATTAAAATGATCGTAACCGACCGTAATAGGGTTGAATAATTTATACTTACTTAAGTTCTTTTATATTTTGTTTTCTGGGCTTCATAATGACTCTTTATTTCATAACCCTGTACGTACGTACCTACGGATCTGTTAGCCACGCCACTGATTGGAAAACAAGTGTGGTAGGGAGTAACACATTATTTTCCACTTATACTATTGCTGGGCTAATGTCTGCTAGGCTAAGGTCTCCTCCAAAGCTTTATCCACTTCCTTGTGTGGTGTATTGTCTGAACCATATCTCATAAACGCCTCAAAGTTTAAAGTCCTCGCACGTCTTCTGGCTCCCACTGCATGTCAGCTCTGACCCATATGTCCTGATGCATCCTGAATCATTACACGGCCTGCCCAATCCCACTCCAGCCAAACTTATTGCTCATTACGTACTCAGTCGAATTCGCTACGCTCGTAATTTATAAAACCGGGTAACACTAACTCAAAATCCGGCAAGATTTCTTCTTCATCTGTTTTAGGTAACACCAAAGGAATATAGTTAAGTCCGTAAAAACCTTAAGCAAAAAAGCATCGCTTTTAACCCTTTCGTTTATCACTGGGACTTTGAAAAACGAGCCCTATATCATCGGATAGAGTGAGCTACACTGCAGTGCTGGGAACAAATCCATGGGAAATCCGAATAGATGGCCACCCTGAGTAAGAATATAGGTCATTTCCCAGAAACAAAAAGTTGTCCTCTTTTTGTGCCGCTCGAGCTCCTACTGGAAAACTATTTTGATATGGTAACGGAATGTTATTGTACGGTTAACATTTTAAGAGATTTTTTTCTTTTTGTGACCTACACCGGCTGGTAATATGGTTTTGAAACGAAGGATTACAAACGAACATTATTTGTTTTTTAATATACTTATGTATGTTTAGGTTAAGATGTCTATTTATAGGCTGGTGTCTATATATTTCCATACATGCTGACAAGTAAATAGCCCGATAAGGTATAGGTATCGGGCTGTGAGACACATGTGCGATATAGAAGCGAATTTGATATTTTTTTCCTTATTTTTATGCTAATCATACATACACATTAATTTTCACGACATTATTAAAGATAGTTAGAAGCACTTACAAATATTACATTTGGTATATGTGCATATTTTGTAGCATTTTGAAGCTAACACATATGAATATTTTTTCATTTAAGCACTAAAATTCAATAATTATAATTATTGTAATCTTGGTTCAATAAAGCAAGGGAATCCATATGAATGTTACATAGCTTCAAACATTTAACATTTTATATACCTAGGGCCTTGAGCAAACCAAGCTTAAGATTCATGAAACATTTTTGGATGAAGTGTTGCGCCTCATATTTTATGTTCGAGTGTCTAGATGTGTGAGTGCAGTAAATTTATGAAGTTTAAATAAGCTACTTGTAGATCTAATCACATTCATAACTCAATCGGCAATAAACTGTGTGAATGGATATAAATATGAAACCTAGTCAAGGCTACAAAGTAGGTCATCACGAGATAATGTCGCGCGTACGTAACGCATACATCGACGTTAATTTTACTCAACCACATTCAAGCAAATGTGATGTTATATTTATTCTGTTCGCGTGAAATGTTAAAAATAATGTCTTCGTTTGAATGTTATCATCAGGCCTAAAATTAGATTGAAAGGGATAGAATACGCTCTGAAATTATAATCGGAAACATATAAACCGAAATATTTAGACTGTTATTCACCAGAGTATCGTGTATAAAGAACTACGCGGTTGCTACAACGTAGCAGACGTGACGTCATCGCTACGTCTGCTACGAGCGCTGATGAAACTTGAATGTAAGAACGTCTATTTTATCTAAATAGTAAAGTAACTACAAGTCAAATATAAATACGAAAGTTTCACGTGTTGAACATGAAAGATTAGGTATTATGATAATAATAAAGAGGCAATTTTTAAAGATTTTTAGATACTAGTAATTCGAAGGAACCTGTTTGTATGTATGTTTCTATATTGGGTTGTTCGTGAGTGTAAGTCGTGTTTATTCATGATTTGTTTGATATTGAGTATTCCTTTGACGTTGAGGTTTTTATGGATTCTGTACCTATATCGACATCAAACGTCAAAGAAATACTATATATGTATTGAATGGGTTTTTATTGACTTGGCTAGCAAGTTCTTTGTAAAATTATTTGCTCAATATGTAAGGAAAACAAAACGCAATTCTATTTGTTTAGAAGTGCTTATAATAAAAGTTAAGTGCTCTTTGTACGTGATGTTATTGGACCCACACCTACCTATACTGTTTTTCTATCGTTTTTTCCTCTATACACGGATCTAATAGGACCAATCCCACTTACATGACGTACCTATTTATTTTTGGATGGTGACATTTTCTTTTAGAGATAGATAGTTTAATATTGTTAATAGATACAGTCATGTTAGTAACATTCTTACTGTCCTTATTTTTATGTTATTGACATGATCCTCTCATTACATTGTGTGAATGAGTTGTACTGTGTGGTGAACTAGCGACCAGAGCAATTTATTTTATTTTATCTGAGCAACCGACAGCAAGTTCGTCATGCTCACTTAGATGTCACTGCTAGCGGTAACGTCGGGGGTCGGGTTACCCCCTTCCCTCAAATATGGCGAGGGGGGTAATGGCTGATTTTTGTTTTATACTCGTGAACGGGTGCTGCCTGTGGTGACTGGTCGTCTTGTTGGCCATGGTTCTTTTTTGTTATCGTAATATTAATTAAAAGTTTACTTTCTTAACTCACTCACTGCCCTTTTTATATAATTCAGCATTGCACATGTCAGCGGGCACGCCCTTGGACTGCCTTGGAAGCTTTTTATGTATTCAGTTTAGCAGGCTTTGATTGAATTAATTGTCGGTTTTGGTATATATTACTTTTTATTTATTTATTTTGGCATATTGGTGTGTGCTAGCAAATTATTTAATTGAATGATGTATAAAGATGATTGACATAATAATTATTTTTTGACATAATATGTTGTATAGCTTCATGGTATGGACACGTGATGCGAAGGAATGAGGATCATGTTGTGAGGAAAGTTTTGAGTATGAATGTAGAGGGTTACAAGAGTAGAGGGAGACCCAGGAAACGATAGATGGATTGTGTGAAAGTTGATATGGCTAAGAAGGAGGTGACTTCTGAGATGACGGGAAATAGAGATGTATGGAAGAAGAAGACATGCTGCGCCGACCCCAAATGAAATTGGGATAAGGGCAAGAGGATGATGATGATGATGTTGTATAGCTTCAAGTTCTTCAAACGTATCAGACAGACGTGTTGCTGGGGAGTTTGTTCCTCCACTTCTTCTTCCCAGCAAAAACACTAGGAAGTGGTGAAGGGTGGGCGTTTTGGTGTACTGTCTTATGTAAACGTTTAAAAAGTGCTGAGTCTCAGCCTAATTTGAATAAATGAATTTTGATTTTTTGATTGATTTACACAAAATAACGGAGCCATCGGTATACATGATTATAATCGTAATAATCACGTATTAAAACGGAAGTAACCAAATGTATTGTATCTAGAAAGAAGAAAAAACAACTATCTAACACTAATAATACATGAAAAGAAAGAAAATAATCACAGGACATCGAAAAATTCATCCGCACCACTGTTAACGGGAAAAGTGCCCAGAAAGCTAGCAACATTGCCACGTTGAATGAACAGCTGATTCTTTGCCAAAAAAAGGCCAGTCCTCAGGACACGTGAAGAGTCGACCAAAGGCTACGCGATATCCTTAAAAACTAAATGGGCACACAGAACCCATGGCCCATGTAACAGGTAAGAACCATGACCGCATGATAGATAGAGTTGTAGGTACATATATTTCACTAGTGACGTACGACGCATGAGATGTTTCACAACCATTAATTATAATCACCAGTCATTTATAATAAATAAAAGAAAGCTTCTGACGCTTACCATTAGCTGCCATAGAAGTATTTTTGTCTTTATTTTCAACCAGAAACAATAACGTTGCGAACCATTAACATTTTAAGATTCACTTTACTTGTTACTCTACACACCCTGCGTGTGAAACAGCGTTAACATAACAGTTACGCGGTGCAAAGATTTCTTGTCTTGAGTGCTGGGTTCATTATCACATTCTTGTAATCCTCTCGATCAGCCACCGCTTTCAAAGCGTCACAATCTTTAAAAAAGCTTAAAGTAATCCTGTGTGTCTGAAAACCTTACAGGCTATTAGTTTTATAGGAGACGTAATAAAAATTATAATGACGCTCTTAGTGACCGTCTTCCGTCTTTGGCAAGTCTCCAAAGTCCCGGAGACATTAATACGGCCACTGGCCGCGACGTTATCAAAAGTAATTGTGTTGAGTGGTTTCATAGAAAATGTATTTTATATCACTGACTGGAATAAGGAGTTTACATTTCATGTGTAGGATGTGTCTTAATGTATCCAGTAAAGTCCTTGTCCCATTTTCGTCTACGTGTTGTCACGGGTTAATCACTTAAATATTATTCAAATAAAACCACCACAAACTACAATAATAAACGTTTATGCTCGTTTCGGATATCATGTCATGGCCCAGTGGTTTAGGCCTCGCCTCTAGTGCACGAGGTTGTGGGTTCAAACCTGGGCAAGTACCAATGTGAGTTTTTCAATTCATATGTACTTTCTAAGTTTATCTTGGACATCACTGACATCGGTGAAGGAAAACATCGTGAGGAAACCTGGACTTATATAATTAATATAAGTCTGAAATCGCCAACCCGTCTTGAGCAAGCGCGGTGATTAATGCTCGTGCCTTCTCTGTATGAGAAGAGGCCTTTGCCCTGCAGTGGGACAGTAATAGGCTGGTACTTTATGCTCGTTTCGCAAAAATAAAAGGAATCCTAACGCTTAGCTCGTTTAACTGGTAAAATAATTTAAATATGTGTTCTGACAGAGTTGACAAAATTGTTTGGACCTGAGATCCAGGGTAGATTGGAGAAATGGCAACAGAAGCTGGAGAGTGTAGGCTTGAAAATCAGCAGAACCAAGACAGAATATATTTTCTGCGATTTCGGCGGTCTCTCTAGCCCTGAAGCCATTGCGCTTGATTGCGTGCTCCTTCCGATCTGCTCCGAATTTCGGTATCTCGGTTCACTCGTGCAAAGTGACGGAGGAATAGATCGGACTGTCAAGCACAGAATAAACACAGGGTGGATGAAATGGCGGCAGGCAACGGGAACAACTTGCGATTCCCACGTTCCCCTTAAACTTAAAGGGAAGATCTATAAGTCAATGATAAGACCTGCCGTCTTGTATGGATCAGAATGTTGGGCCACAAAAGGACTGAATGAAAGGCAGTTGCATGCAGCTGAGATGAGAATGCTAAGGGGGATGTGTGGTGTTACGCGAATGGATAGAATAAGAAATGAGTATATAAGAGGAAGTCTCACAGTGGCGCCTGTGACAGAGAAGTTGTGTGGAAATCGGCTGTCATGGTATGGACACGTGATGCGAAGAAATGAGGATCATGTTGTGAGGAAAGTTTTGAGTATGAATGTAGAGGGTTACAAGAGTAGAGGGAGACCCAGGAAACGATGGATGGATTGTGCGAAAGTTGATATGGCTAAGAAGGAGGTGACTTCTGAGATGACGGGAAATAGAGATGTATGGAAGAAGAAGACATGCTGCGCCGACCCCAAATGAATAATTGGGATAAGGGCACGAGGATGATGACAGAGTTGACAAAATTGAGCGTCGCCAAAATCTTTCAACATCTTTGTTTACACTCGTTTTATTGTGAAGTGATGTCCTGTTGGTATTTTACTGCTGTGTGTTAACTTGTTATCAGTTTGTTACATTGGGCAAGTACATAATTTTTAAAGAAAATAATAAAACGTAGGTAATCACAGACAAGGTTCCTTTGGATCTTTTGTTTTGACAAAAACATTTTTGTGTATAAAATTATACTTATTGACACTAAGTGCCTTTGTGCCTTTTAAATCACAAAAAAAAACACAATTATTCAGCAGTCATTTTTCTGATTGTTGGATGGGTACAATGGAGTTCGTCGATTCTGGTATTTATTTTAGACAATACACGATAATTTTATAAATAAAAATGCTTTTGTGAAATCACGTCGTCCATTCGAACGCTTCAGGCGATGAAAATAATGCAAAATTAGAGACGGAACCTTTTTTATTCTGGCGTTGAATGATTGAATGGACACGCTGGTGTTAAATGAAAAAGAAATTTAAGAAAATTACTTTAGGAATTTGATTTGGCGTCTGAAAATTGTAATCAGACAACATCGTGTTTGATGGTCACTTAAGAAGTGTCAGGTTATATTTTGACTCATATAAATTAAACGAAAATTCAGATACAAAATTACTTATGTTATTATTACCACAGTCAGCATGTATTATTTCTATTAAGAAAGTAGTGTCGTAAGTTATTTGTACTAAAAGGTAAGTTCATCAAAAATATTAAGGTTCTAATGCGCAGCCCTTTGGTTGCGCACCCTTTGGTACCACATTACCCACAGGCACAGCACATTAAAACTTGTACACATCTTCCGGAGAAATTATCCCAAAAAATGTGGCTACAGAACCTACAAAAAAGTATTGCTGTAACCATGTTACTACAATATAAGGATGCAGGGCTGGCGCAACGTAAAGAATTGATTTCTTATTTGTTATTGTGTTCAACTTTGGAACTTAGTTTCTCATTTAAAACTAATAACAACTAATAGGAACTGCCTACTGATGAGTATATAAGGTCATGGGTTCAATTCCTTTGTAGGGCAAAGTGTTGTTGGGTTATCTATTTGATATTGCTCTGTAGCAGCTCGGAGCCAACCTGGTGGCAACCGCTTCGCCCTATTACATGGGACTTAAACTTTACAATGTTGTTTACAATATGGGTGTACTTTAAATACACATAATATGTCTAACCCTACGGAGAATACAGGTGTACAATTATGTTAAGTTTAATAGGCACTATTAATAGAAGTTTTGGTAAATATACCACTAACAAACACATTTGTCCATGCAGTCTTTTATCAAAAAGCAAACAGATCTCCATCTGGCAGCCCTAGTGTGTGCACACGGTCGACCGATCTACAATCTTTAGTGATATGGATTGCGCTCGCTTTTCGTCGCTAGTGATCCGTGAAAATCGTCTTAATGTAATTTGTGGCGATACTCGCCATGTCCCGGTTCGATTTTTTAAGTGAACGACTTGCTGATTAGCTACTGCATGGACTCTCGCTAACGCCTGCTAATTGAATTCGGTAATCACCGCTACGCATTGTTTCGATATATTTTTTTTCCATTCGCCTGTTTTCATAAATATTACCCAAAGTAAGGTAGCAGCTGCCAAAGCTAATTATCTCTGTCACTCGCATGCAGAACAAATTGAAACGGATTCATATGCATGCACGAGTATTTATAAGTAAATATTGTGAAGTGGGGTCACGAGGTGTTTATAGGTAAACATTTGTACCGTAGATACGCGCCTCTAAAGATAAAATATTGAATATGTAGGAGTCTCCATGCCGATATCGGCAATATCTTTTGATTTTAATTAGATGGTAAGTCGTTGTTCAAAATTGTCAAGATGCTCATCATAATTGCTCGAGCATTTTTTACGAACCTTAAGGTAAGCGCTTAGTAAGGTAATCCTCCTTTTAAAGTCTAATCAATTCCATAATAATATGGTTAATCTTATTCACTAAATTAATTTGAAGAAACTGCTTCGAGAAGCACACTTACTAACGTTTCAATCTATACTTTGACTTGGAATCCTAGATGTCCTTTGTCCGTGGAAATTATATAGCACATTGACAGCTTTGTACCTACATATTTCATAATAGTTGAAAACCTATTTCTCTAGTTGGAATAATTTTTTACTTCTTCTCTACTTGTTTTTGGCCAAAGAATAAACATTGCCATTCAACGTGGCAATGCTGCCAGCCTTCTGGGCACTTTTCCCATTGACAACCATGTGGATGAATTTTTCGATGCTCTGTGATTATTTATTTTATTTTATTTCTTCATATATTAATAATTTTATTTCATGAAAAATAGGGATATCTCGTAAATTCATAGGATTAGTCATAAGTTCATACGTTTAAAAAAGCGGTTCAGTCATCTATTGTACGTAATGAAAGACACTTACGATACTATACAGTAAACCAACAACATCATTATAAATGAAGTAACACGTAAATTATTCACAATTTTCAAATTCCAACACGAGGCGGATTATTTTCACGGTGAAAACATTTTATCAACTTAATAGCTAGTAAAGGACTTTGAGTGTTTTCATACCAATTAATTTTATAGTTTTATGTAAATGGGTCATCTAACATCTTTTTTTGCTAAGACTGCCTCCTCGGGGCTTGTCAAGACTACGCGTATTATTCGCTCTGATTATGGTAATTTTAGTGTTAAACGGTTCGTTTTAATCTTGTTCTTTATACCAAGTGCTTATGTAAAAGCCAACAATAATGAAAATGCTCCCGCAAAAAGGCGCGACGCTGACACGCGACAAGAAGAAACGCGCGTGTTTTCATAGAAATTATTCTACGGATACATGCCCAAAACCATAGCTACCTTAATTATTTAGTACCACCCATATCTCCCTTACGTAAATATGAAAAAAATTCAGATTTTCCATTCATTTATTTTTTGTAAGGCAACGTTACGGCTTAGTCATTTGCTTGGGTCATTCGGGTTTGCGTGCGGTTGGGATTAAGGTAAAGATTACAATATTATTATATTGACAGCGAGATATTTCTATGATCGCGTAATTGATCAGGCTTTTTCATTGTTATGAAACTTTTACGCTTTATCCATGCCTGTATTATGTATAAAATATAGTACTGTTTACAATAAAATAATTTCTGTCTCACTGAGAAAGGAAAAGCATCTCACGAGACATAACACAAAACTCACAAGAATGTTATCGTATCTCTTCGTTGTTCATCGTATCATAAACTGTATTCGGTAAGCGAGCTTTTTAGGGTTTCTCTCCAAAATTTATCTCAGAGGTGTCATAGAATAACGCGTAAGTGCTACAAAGCGCCGTTGTTTTTTTTCAAGTAGGTAGGCATATACCACATGTTGGTAATCCATCTTTGGTTAGCGACGGGTTGTCAAGATAATCTTTAAACAATATTGATTTGAACATTTAGAAACAAATATTGTCGTTTTAGGTTCTTTAATGCTTCAAATATATATTATTGTTCCCACACAAGGACCACGCCCTCTAATTACATGTTTGTGTATCATGTAACTTCATTGTTTCGCAACAAACTGTCAGACCTGTGTGTGAAAGTCCTTGATTTGTTCAATAAATGCGCTGATCCTTTTCTGAAGTACTTTTTTGAAGGAATTTTATTTTCTTATTTACACTGTCTGAATCTTGTAAAATGCTTTGCAAGGCAGAGAAGTGGTCTATTTGAGTAGTAGTGGTAAGATATTTGCCATTATTGGGTTTAAGCTTAAAGGAAAGTGGGTTGGATAGGTTCAGGATAGCTGTGCACTAAAGTTTACAAATAATACTTATAAACATCATATGGGGCTTCCATTGACAAAGTTCATATTGTTTTGTTTCAATTAGGATATAGGAGTAGGAATTGGATACATTATAACATTCCAGTGCGCTGTGTACTTTCAGCGCAGTCTGTGTATTAATTTGAGCTCCATTTCAGGCTCACTAAGCACAGCTCTACTTCGAACAGAAGATGAAATGAAGGCTGCTGATGCACTTCATGAAGTTTATAGCCCCAATAATATAACATGTGCACATAATACGAGACGTGGGCACATAACATGCATACTCACTAGCTTGTGCTAGATAAAGCAATTTCTGTTTACCCACATAGTCGTTAGGACAGACATTCTCTATTTATGGGGTTTCTATCGATTTGTCAGAAATACGTGCAATATGCTAAGCACGTGATAAATTGACGTTTTTATGTTGAAAGCATTGCGCATGTGCTGCGATCTGTCAAAGTAATGTTGCATTTATTGTTGTGAAGAAAGGACATTATGTAATAAGGATGAATAGGTAGAACATTGAGAAGTACCAAAAATAATTTTGACTATTTAGCAAGTTTATTGCTATTACGGCAACAGCCGCAGTAATATTATGTTTTGTGAACTGTAAATACCATTATTGTGAAATATTGTAGGAAAGGTAAAACAGTTTCTCGCTCCTGTTGATTTACGAGTGTCAATAAATCCGAGCGCCTGTTAGTGCCTACCTTCAGAAAATGTTCACGTCACTACAAAAAATACGGGAGTCGTAAATATTGAATCAGAACAAGTGTAGCAGATGTAGTAATATATCGTTAGGGCGTATTTCAGGGACACAAACATGACAAAACATTTGGAGTGGCAGGTTGACTTAGGAAAAAGGGTATAAAAGGTTCATAAGTAGGTAGTTTTGCTTATTATTATGACATTTAGGTAACGCCGCCGGAAATGTAAAATTCAGCTTCCTGCTTTTTTCCAGGAACTTAAGTACGAAAAGGCATTCGCTTACCATATTTACATGTTCTGTTATTCATTCGTGTAAATCTTTCTCCAACAAGCTTTTCATTTTATTAAAGTTGCTGTCGTTATATCAACTCCTTACGAACTTCAATGGCTGTCATGATTGTACCAAGCAGTTACTTGTGTACTTTAATAATCTCTTGATATTGTTTACCAGCAGCTAATGAGACCTCGCTGGTGGAACGCCCTCGCAATACTCGTAAATAACTGAATAACACTTACAGTTTGGAATTTCTGAATACTTGAGGGCTCGAGGGCAGCCCGACCCGGATGGTCAGCACGAGCGATTATGCCTGTCTCAAACACAAGGGTCAGCTAGGAATTCGCTTTATCGTGGTCACAAATTTAAACTTTGATAAATTGTGAATTCTGGTCTTCCACAAAATGGTGTAGGGCCTTTTTGTGAAAGAGTCGCGTGTTTTATGATCGTATTTCTATTATTTTACAAGAAACCTTCTGGCAGATCAGAAAATAAACCTCTAGGGCTGGTTTAAAATATAAAGAAACGAATGAAATGGATATTAACATAGATCTTTATTTGTGCACTATTCTTTCGATACTTGTTCCTAAAAATAGTTCCCAAGACAAAGGCATATTTGATAGCTGATGCTTATCGTCGGAGAAACGGTGCTTATAAACTGAGCCTCTTCTTAGTAATGTGCCTAAATAGATCCATTGGTTCTTTGCAAAGTACTCGGAAAACATTGTACAAATACAATTTTAACTGATTTGTTTGATATTGAGATTCATTTCGATTCCTTTGTATATTCCTAGGCTAAGTTTTGGGTAGGGAAGGTATCATACAGATAACGAGATCAGTATTAAAAAAATAGCCGCAAGAAGCATAATTTTGTTGAGATTATGTCTCCCTACTTTAACTTTCAAAAACATTTTCTTAGGGTCTTCTTATTTTTGAATACTATTTATTTGTGAGTCCAGCGTGTAGTATTAATATTACAATTATTTGCAGTAGTTTAAATGTTTGCTACTATGAGGTACATTTTTAATTAAATTAATAGTTTATTACGCTAAAAAAAAACACAATTTGGGTTATATGCGTACCCGTCGTTAATTAATGGATAAACTAAGAACTTCTCCCTCGAATTTGGAATGTGTAAAGTTACAGTAAAATTGTTTTTTGGTCATGAGTGAATTCCAAATTTAAAATGGATACCTACAATTTGCCAAACATGCTTTGATTTAGATTTGCCTAGCCGCAGCTCAAAAGTAATGTTTAGTATAAAAATAAATACGGCATGGTGTTCATCAGCTGCTTACCCTTATCTCCCAATATGTCTTTTTCTCTATATATTTTTGAACCTGCAAATTGGTAAGAAATAACTACTCGCTTTTTGAAAAGATGAAATGGCTATTTCAGAGACGACAATAGTACAAAAGCCACTAATAGTCCCGCGTAATAGGCTAAAAGTATTTAACAAAAATTATTACTAATTACTAAATGTGTATTATGCATGAAATCTCAATATTTGTCAAGTCTTTACAACCGTGCGAAGCAGGGGTGAGTTGCTAGTTAAAATGTTTATTTGTCAGATAAACCCATCCAGAAAGTCAAAAATCAGTTCGAACGAGTACTGCAATATATGAACGAAGCGTAATACAAATGACCAAATGTCATATGAATAAATCGCTTCCCATTTTATTTAAGCCTTTTAAAAGGTTTTCACTTGACTACACAACAAAAAAACATAAAATGAACGTTATAATGTTATAATGACTTCGTTTGTATGATATACGAAAAATTTAGGCGTTTTCAGCACTTTACTGCGATTCAGCTAGACTGGTTGTAAAACACATTCATGTTTAGGTGATCCTTTCGATATCTACTGCTATGTTTTGGTTCAGAATGTATGAATGAGCAATAATGGGGTACTTTGCTGAGTAATGGCTATATAACATCATCAACAACAGTTTTATGGTAACGTACAGCTTGCTACGTTGCTCAAGTACATACACACTCACTAAATAGAAAAATCTTTGTGGTTTTATAGTACTTCAAAAATACTTATAATGCCTTACTCGGGGTGATAATAAAACAAGTGATTATTATGATAAACATTGTCTTTCAATGTATACATCAAGAGACAACCCTTTCCCAATATAATAGCACATAGACGATCGATCCCTCCTTTCTCATGGGGTTGCAACTCATTTTTCACGCGTAACTGAACTCTTTCTCATAAGCGCGTTCCACTGGCGTGTGATGTCATCGTCGTTGAGTGTGGCCAACACTTCAATACCTCTCGACGTCAAGTCCATATAATCTGCTTTATTGTGTTATTGTTTATTCTTTATTAAAAACTTCTGATGTCCGCACACTATATTAGATATTTTTGGTTTGTGTAGATATAGTGGGGTCCTTTTGCTCCTGTTTCAAAAGTTAAGCTATGTGTAGGTGCCTTATACGTCGACGTCATTTGTAAGAACTATTTTTACTGAGACACTATTAATCTTCAACACAGCCGTTGTCTAGGTAATTAGGCTTGGTTAGAACTTTTACTCAAGGTCAAACGTTTAATATTCTGACCAAAACGTATTTATAAAGCATTATTTTGGTTGTATGACATATCTCGCGGAACTGCGGTGCAGATTGGAAAAGACGGCGTCCATTTCTCGTACAGTTGTGTCGTTAATATTGATTGATTGAACACGGTCATCCTGTCATCCTGTCATCCTGCCATTTTCTGTTCTCGACTCAACGACTACGTGTTACCGGTAATCCAGAAAGCTTTGTATGTTTACGGTACCTATAACTTTTGCTTTAACAATTTAGAATGTTGTAGCAACTATATTCCTTTGCAATATTTGTCAGCAAAGCTCAGCGCCTGCCAACTAGAACGTGACCGCTAACTAGCTGTACAAGCTATAAATTTCTGAACACAAACATCGCTTGCAGCTTGAATTTCCGGAATGTTCCGTAAACAGTGAGCGGTCGTCACACGACACTCCTCATCTGACAAGAGCCTTGATGAACATAAATATACTTAAAACTTCCGACCGCTCTGACGAATGTATTTTTAAAAATTGCTTCCACAATTTGTTCAAGTGACGTAATACCTGACTATTTCTCGTTATTTCCTCGGCTTCGTAAAGTAAATAAAGATGTTTATTAACTCCAGAGCTGCTTAAGATGTAGCTCAAGTTGATAACAATTTACTTTGGATACGCAATATACGCGACTGTCAAAACATTATCGAAAGCCAATCGTTCGATAATGTTTTGACACTCGGTGATTACTGTGCGAAATCTGAGTTTTTGCGAGACTAACGAGCAGCCATTCATAGCAAGACTTGGATTAACTGATATGTAGAAAAAAAATAAGCTGAACACTGGCGGATTACAGCCAGTTTCGCTGTATCGACGAATTAATGTTTATTCTACTAAAGAGTTTAAATATTACCTCGAACTGGCTCAACGATAAAATTTGTCTATTTTATAGTTGCTTAATATTTACGAACACATATTTTCACCGCCATTTTTTTTCCTTCCAATGCCTGAAAACCAGAATCAACGGTGATGACCACCAAATAAGTGTCGAGGCAATGAATGTTGTACTGGTATTCAGCTGTGTATGGTTAGACTGGAAGACGATCCCTACAGAGTTAGGAAAAAGCAGATGTTGATGACTGTACATACCTCATTTCCCATTTATAGATGATGAGACTCATCAACTTTCATTTGTTTAAGTCTTTTAAGCTGTTCAATATTTTCCTGGAACACTGCGTCTGAAAAAGAGGACTTTTATCTTTGTTCATAAATTTGTCTTTCACATAAATCAGCTTTGTTGAAAAAAGTATTATATTTTCGTCGCGGCCCCAATTAAAAAAAAAAAAAAAAAAATACTTTTTATTCATAAGTTCACATATAAATTACATAGAAGTGACATCAGTACAGAGTTACATATTAAAATTATTAAGCAAATATTAAACTATGCCTAAAATAAATCTAGTGTAGGTATAACTTATATAATTAGTACCTTGTACCTAAGTATTATTAGGGATCGTGAGAAAAGTTGTTGAAATTGAGAGATAAAGTATATTTTTACGACACTTTTAGTTATAATTTTGTTACGTGACGAAAATTTTCTCACTTTTTTTGAGAAATCTTAAGGATATAACATCTGTGAATAAAATGAAAAGCCATGCCGACACCTCCATTTGTTACAATCGTTTCTTTTTTTCTACTGCTAAAACACGTTACGTGGACAACTACTCACTGATGTTTGTTGTGACACTTGATACAAGAGTTCTAGAATTGTGTCTCATTCCATTGTTTGGCAACCTTCAGTAGCCCCATGTTCACCAGCAGAATAACGACCAGCAAAAGTTTCACTATTTATAATTAAAATATTCAGCTTCGGCTAGTTTGGCACGTTCCGTGACTAAACTTTGTCAAAATTATTTGATCACAATAATTGAAACAGAACGAACTTCACTGTCGCTCCAGTGATAAGCCTGATATTGTTATCTAAACTTTAACCATTGTGTTTAATCATTGTTGTGTTGTATGGCACCTAGCAATATAAAACTCTAGCATCGCTTAAACCTATTTAATGTTTCCACGTTCGTTAATAGCGTTTTTTATGAGAATCAGTTAATACCTATTCTGTAGAAGGCTCGTTTTACGTTTCCATGTGCGCTGATCTTTCTCTGCAGAGCTCGCTCATATAGTAAGTTCATTTAAGTAACAAGATTCTGTGTATTTTCAGAATCTTTAATCTATTTTTTTTGACTTTGTAATAAATAATGATAGATTGTGATTGTGCTCTTGGTGACTTTGATGAAATAGCGAATTCTTGTTTTAATTTCTTAGGTTAATAGATTTCAAGAAATTTAATTTTATTATGTAAACTAGATTGTTAATATCTATACAGCAGCTGCTTATCTGCTATTTTCTATAACATTCCATTCAATTCGAAAGTTTTGAACTTTATATAGGACTCTAATTGAATAACATTTAAATGGGCATTAAATTGACTAAAGATATTTAAAGTGATCCAATGCTCCCATTTGATTTGTAGAGAGGTATGTGAATGAACCCGAGAGATTCCTTGAATCCGATCAGAGAATGCAGAATGAAATGTTACTATTAAGTTTCTAAAAGTTGTGCTACCTGATTTACTTTGGGAACTTGGAGCGGCGGTACTTTTTTGCTACAATTGAATGAAAAGAGCACCGAAAAGTAAGAATTATATGATATGTAGCTGGAGGAAGGCTTACGACATCAGATAATTGCTCACAGCGACATCGATGTAAATAATTTCTTATTTCATTTGAAAGTTTACAAAAGTTTTATTTGACGTTACTAAAGGAGACACTTCCTCATACCATAACATAAAAAATAATTCTAAATATCACAATACTCAAGCTCTCTAAAACAAATATTAATTACCTCAATCACCCTGAAACCATGCTTTACTGTGCTGAACATACCATCAAACTAACCAAAGAGTAATAACATTAAGAGTGTTGTCTTGTACAGAGGCCAGCACAAAATGCTACCCCAAAATGTCACATTTCTTTAATAGTTTTTCAACTTTATCACACAAGAATAAAATTCATTTTTAATTGGGAAAATTTGTTGACAGTTTGGGATAGCTTGATGTGCTGGCGTCTGTACGTTACAAAACGATTATTGCTAACATTCTCCCTAGCCGCTGTTCTACTACACATTGTGTTCACATGAAAAACAATAGAGCGTGCGAGTTGACAGCGACAAGTTGTATCATGTACAATATCATTTGGTTTGTGCTACCGCGCGTGAAATACTACACACGTTCTGTTTATTATCAAAGCTAGAGTTTTATTCACAATCAGTAGATTAGCCGGGCAAAAAATGACTTTTCCTGGTTTTCCTACATTCATATTCTTGAACGTTAATAAAAAGGAAGCACAAATTCATCTACTCAAAGAAAAAGTAGGTACAAAGGCGAGCTTACCCCAATATTGGGTTTTCTTTCAGAAATCCAGAAGGCGATAAATACTTACTAAACCATATATATAACCATATTTTATATAGATACATAAATATACTGTAATGTTTTCAAAGGAAATACTTGCAACATCAATGGTGAGCTATTCAGTAGTCCGCTAGTAAATGGCAAATATACCATTTAATGAATTATTCTATTGCAACGCAAAGGCTTAAAACCCAGAAACCTTTGAACTTCTTTTTCATGTACGAAATGCAATTCTTTCGGATAATCTATTTCAAATGAAAACATTTTAGAAAAACTGAAAACGTCATTATGTAAAGGGTTAGACAACTAGTCGGGAACACGCGCCTGTTGTTGCGACGATTGTTGGATCTATCCCGAGGGATGCGGACGAGGACTTAATCATTACAAATATGCTTATAGTCCAGTAGTTCTGACCCAATCACGGCAATTGAGTTACAAAAAGAGAAAGGACTCACAAACGGTTTTTCTTTGAAACTAGTTTACTACTCTGTTTTGGATCTTGAGATCTCTAAACTTTTCTTTTAAACTGAGATATTAGTGACGGGTGTTAACGTACAAAAAGCTTCAAGTAAAATGATTATTAACTCAGCGTTTTAAAACTTAAATCAAAATTTTACCCATTTTCCCGTAAACATCAGCTGTTCCAAATAATTACTGACAGGTAACAAGTTCACAACTTGGACAAGCTTATCTCCAAGCGTCCGGTCGTCCGGTGTCGTCCAAAGTGAGGCTGAAAGCTATTAATACAGCCTTCCTATCTGAACTCTCTACTCGATTAGCTAATGTTCAGTTACTTTAGAGCAAGTGTCGCTAACTCGCCTGACCGACTTCCCGAACATATGAACTACGAAGAGCTTGATCCTGAGTCCAAACCAACGCAAGATATTCATAAATTTTAATATATTGTCTCTTCAGGGAAGGTCTCATATATCACGCGCTTAAGAAGTAGACCAATATTATGTGGTTTGTAAATTTGTAAGGTTGTACCTTTACATAACGTTATTTGCTTTGCTGGAGTCTTGATTTGTGCCTGCCTGATACATGGGACTTAAACATAACAGACTAAAATTAAATGTGGGTGTACTAAAATGACGTCTCTGCCAAACCCTTCAGAGAATGCAGGCGTGATGATGTGTTTATAATTCAGTGTACCTTTTCGGCCGACTTGACTCAGTTAAAACTAAAAATGAAATACTTAAAAGGGATACTTGTTACCATAGTGATGAAGCGTCATTAATATTTAACGATAAACTCATCACGTGAATAAAGTGGTTTTGTTTGAGTATTTTATTAAACATTAATTAAAAACAAACTTTCAATAAATTGAACATGTTTCGTTTAATTGAAATAAACCATTGATGATATTAATATGTGAATTTAAATGTGGTTTGAATAATGTTTTAAATGCTCGTTTATGTAAATGAAACTGCAATTTCGAATCATTACACAAGCATTTATGTATTAGGGGTTAAACTTGCACATTTGTTATGCTTTGAAACCTTTAGAAAAAGCTTTACAAAAAGTTTAGGTTTTTTTTTAAATTAGTCTCGTCATTAAAGTCACATCACTTCTAATAAATAACAAGCATAATATTGTACAAGGTAAAGAGCAAAGTCAAGGTGAGTGTTGTCAACCATTCTCTCTCTCCCCAGGTGACTTAATTAAAACCCGAAGTTCTCCGACAACATCTGACCCTGATTTATGAGCTCCTTACGTAAAATATTAAGCGAATTAATTTCATTTACAACAATTCTCTTTCATAAGTTACAGTTAATGCTGTAGTATTTGAAGAACATAACATCCATTAATTCTAAAATACCGATTTAAGATTCAATTAGTCCAATCGATTCGTAAACCTATTACGTAATCCAATTTGTTGCCAATCAGTCACTAATTTTAGTAGTGATTATCTAATCAAACACCAGACACGAAACTATTAGTCAGTTTCACGTGAACATTTACGATCACGGGAGCAAATCTATATTTCGTGTAAAATTTGTTTATCAGGGAGAGTCATACTGTCTCGAACAGAAATTCATTTCAGTTTGCGATAACAGCTTGCTACATGGTTTGAAGGGCATACCACATTTTACCTGATCTTGTTAATATTAAATTAATAATAACCGTTGAATTTTCCACTCGTATGGTTCCACATTAAATACAAGGTTCTTAACTCGCCTTATTGGAAAAATTATTTTCGCTTTCAGAGATGGTGCAGAATGTTTGTAACTGCTGAAATAACAGCTTGGAAAATTAATTGTTCTAGTAATAGTAAGAGTGTTATTATTTAAGCGCTCACTAAAAACTGTTAGTAGTTCAAACCACTTCGGCACTTTTCTATTTCGGATATCTACAACTTATGAGTATTAAACCATTCAAATTTATTCAATAGTTCTTGTTTCACCCGGTTGCAGGCTTTTGTAGTCCACGACATCCACTAAGACTATAAAATGTCCAAAACCTTTTACGAAGGTAACTGGAATCCTAGATTGTGTGTTACTTCCTGGAAGTCACATAAACTCGCTACGAATGAAACAATCTGCTATAGAACAAGTTGTTTCATTAGTAACGAGTTCATGTGACCAACAGATGGCTGTTGCCGACCACAAGAGGTAATTTTCCTATATTTGGGCATCCTTATAGAGCAGGCTCGACGCTTATTTGAATAATTTCCATCAACAAACAACATACACCAACACAAACACAACATCAAATGAAAATTATAGTTAGCACATTGATATTATAAGGTTTGTATCGCGTGAGTCGATCTCCTATAATTGCATTCCTATGACCGACTTCGATGTAGATGAGGAACATTTGCAATGTTATCGGCACTTCGACAATCGTCGCATCGCACTGTGTGTGAGTGTGGAATTAGATAAGGGAAATAGCGTGCACCACGGAGCGTGTTGTCGCTTTTGAAATGGTTGTATTACATCGCAACAGTCACTTAATGAGGAAATTCAATGTTCTGTTAATTACTTTATTTTACAAGATATTATCATATATACTTGCTGTGCCCGCGACTTTGTGAGCGTAGAATTTAACAAAACATTGGTTCTGTTTTTTTGCGTTTTATCCTAATTATTTTTATAAAATAATTATAACCAAAGCCACTCCTTATCTCATCAGCTATATGCTAGTGAAAGACCTGTCAAAATCAGTACAGCCGTTACGGAGATTAAAGACGAAAAAGACGCAGACCGACAGGCAGACAAAACATTTCAATTTTTTTTTTTAGTGTAACTACCTTATAAACTCACTAATTTGTTTACATATAAAACAAAACAATGTTCGTACTGAAACAAACATCAGGGTTCAGTCCAGAAAGCGATGAACAAAATGTCTCGAGAACCACTTAACGAAGTATTTATTAAAAAGCTGTTATTTTGACATTACAAATAGACTCTTCATTTTCTTATTTATTTGCAATAGAAGATATATATATATATTAAAAAGTTTCTATTAAAAAAATACTTATTGTTTTATATAAATACTTTTTAGATTTACTTTAAAAATACTGACCGCTTGTCCAAAAATAATACTGAGATGCCATAAAAAAAAATTCATTTATTTTCTTTTCTTCTTTAAACGGCTATGCACATTTATTTTTGTGAAATATGACCAGGATGTTATTTAGGATTGAAACTTTTTTTTAAGATTTTAACATTTCAATGCTTAAAACTTCCGATCTTTCAATTGATGGAATAAATAAACGACCAGTGCAAACGGAACATAAAAAAATAACAATAAAACCTCCATTCTTCTCTGCCATGAACAACAGCTCAAAAACTTTTCCGGATCGATGTCCTACGGGTTAATGAACTGATTCAATCCAACCGTAATCACAATGATCGATTGCAATAAAAATTGAAAGCCGAATTACGGTGAAAATAAACATGTTCGTAGCGTAGACTTGTCTCACTGCGGCTGCAGGATTACAAAATAATGGTAGTAAAAAGACAAGAATCTCATTGAAATATCATTACACAACCAAATTTCTACTGGTCAATGAGATCCCTCATTGTCTTCAATACGCATTATTTATTATCATAATTACAGGAAACCTACAGCTGTTAATAGTCTTACTTTTATTAAATGAAAGGTAGACAAATGGTCTCCTAATTATTTAAATGTCTTTCATGTTAAATATCTGAACCCTGAGCAAAACTTTTAAAATACAATTACGCTGAAAATAAGCATTGATAAAGGAAGCAAACCGCAAATGCCCGGTCTTGGGACAAAGCGAAAGAGTGCAGGAAAAATAGTGCGGCAAAACTGTGACGTCACAGACTGTGGCTTAAGTACTACTTTGAAGCAAGAGAAGTCGCTTACTGTGATAGTGAACACAACGCGATGAAAGTTGAATCCTTTCACACTACTACATTTAACTTCAAGAGATGCACTGTGTTGCTGAGATCTTTGTAAATACCCACCTTTGTGAGTGATTTTATTAGCTGGAGATTTTTTTTGAAAAGATCTTTATTTTATTTTATAAACGGACTTAAAAAAATACATTTTATTTTACGTAGGTTCTTTTGCAACAATTATTATTAAAACTTTATTTATAGAAACAAACTAGCTTAGCCACATGTGCGCAAACACTGATTAAAAACGTAGTCCAGAAGCAAAAGTCCGTTAGGCTGCGTCATACTGTATTTGGTTATAATACTACACTACACTACTCCACGCATACATACAATGAACACTACTATCAATACCTACATATACTTCTACTGGACTGTACCTAAATAGAAACAGACTGTGAACGCAAAATGAATGGCTCTGTGAAACAGGCCGTTTGGGTTTTTTTTTCCTTTATCAGTTATATTTGTCCCTTGATAACTAACGTATATTTTAAAAGTTATATTCCCCTAGAATACTAGTGACCTTATTTTCATTAAAAAACCCAAATAAATCGAACTAATTACTTGCAACCCTCGCTGTCATAAAATCTACGCCACGCAACTTCATGGTTTTTATTCATCTGCTCTGTTTTAATTAAACCTAAAATTAACACAATGCCACCATGATCTTAGGCTTATGTTTTCTTTGTGAGGGTGATGTCCTTAGTTTAGTAATAAATTGAATACAAAAAGCCCAAGTTTCCGTGGGCGTATCGTAAAGTAACAAGTTCTAATTCCCAAATTAGCAGCTCCTTTTTTAGCGTTTTATCCTGAGTTGTTTTCTTTACTAATCTTTTTCCTTATCTGTCTGACTGTCGTTTAACTTTTAAAGCTCTTTTTTGTTGTTGTATACATTTCCGGTTGTAAAAGACATATACATATATCTTGGAAGATTGCTTTAACCTCTTCACTATAAATCGTTTGTTTTATAAACGTTACCCCACTCTAGGAATGTTTCCTGTGTCGTGGGTGCGTTTACAAACACTTAAAGTTACAAACACAAACAGCCAGACCCGGAACAACTACCTGTAGGCCATACAAATATTTATTCCGTGCGGGAATCGAACCCACAACACACAGCGCAGCAGCCGATCGCTTAGCCCCTGAGCCAACCGTGCTGTCTAATAAATAATGATATAATGCTGATGAAGATGGATCGTGTTCAACATAATGCTTCAAATGACATTATTACTCCGGACTTTAATAATTATGTTGATTAAGAAGCAATTAACACCTTAAACGCCAGGTGACCGACAAACAATACATTTTCTGTTGTGTCTCGTATTCTGGAAGCTTAGGTGTTCTTGTGAACTTATTTTGAGAAGTTTTGCGTACGTGTTCTGCTAGAAATTTGTGTTCTGTGTCTGATTGACACTGATGAAAACTTAGTGGAGTTGCCTATCTACTTAAAATAATAAACAATTCATACAATAGTTTTTCTCGACACTGGTAAAGGAAAATGTTAACGGATCTTAAGTCTTCCACTGTAGCATTCCATAGATAGAACATAGAGACATAAAAAGATTTTGTTTATGGTCTTTAGAAAAAACAGGTTTATGGCCTCTTTTCTTAAAGCACCAAAACTAAAAGAAGATACAAACTACGACACTGTTTTTAGCTCAAAAGATAAAACGAATACTTTACGTCACAGAGATCCTGCAACCTAGAACTTTATTTGCGAATTGTCGGCACGATTGGGTTTATTTTCCTTCCATTTTTATACAAGACACAAAAGAACAAACGTTTTTTTCAAATGAACAGTAAAAACCGTTTACAATCTGAAGTTTGTTGACACTGATAATTTCTAAACGTTTGTAAAACAAACAGCTCTGTACGTATTATTACGGTGATTTTCTACACTTCAGTTCATCTTTCACAGTGTTACTGCAGGTACTAGTTTTTTTATTCGTTTTGTAAATGGCAAAACGAAGAAATAAATAGAGGACCTATTTCATTTTACGATTCAGTAATACCACAGAGCGGTGCAAATGGAAAAATCATATCTGGCTTTCTTTTTTTTTCTTTTAATTTTTTTAATTTAATTTTTTTACAAATCAGCGTTACAAGAGGAGGAAGAACTCACCATAATAATTTGTCATTGCACAATTTAGTAACGCTATCTCGGATTTGATAATTCTAGTCTTGCATAATACTTTTATGATGGATTGTATTCTACAAAGTCGCTTTTCGTATCTGTCCGAGTGACTGTGTTGTTCACCATCTTGTACAGAATTTACTTTGGAAGGTTTAAATCAGAAAAGTGGATGTGTTATCAAGTCGTAAAAACCGTGCGAAGCCGGGATGCGTCGCACGCTTTAAACTGGTTTCACCTATTCCTTTACGGCAAAAACTTGTATGTGTGTACAGCATAACAGAAGGTGCCTACTTAACTATTTATGAATTTTCTTATGGATATTTTTTCTTGCACGGCATCTAATAAATTATCACGATGGTGTACAACCCTCTGAGTCCTCACAATTAATCGGATCTTGTTTCGCCGTCGTTCGTTTATTTTCCTCAATTATCCAGAACTCCGCTGACCGAACTGCACATCCGTGTCTCTGTGATGTCACTGAGCTAATCAAATTCTCGCTGCCGAAACGCGTAATCAGGAAGGCGACGCAAACAGTACGCGGTATTATGAACGTTCATTATATCAACGTGAGGGAGAACCGAGAGCCGCAAAGCCTCACCTAATTAAGAACGTCGCTGAGTAAGTATACGTGGGAGCGTTACTTGACAAAACTAGACTTCCAATTGTCTATTGAAGTATACATCAAAGACAATTGGAAGTCTAGTTTTTTGGAGCCTGCAATTTCACGTGAATATTATGGACTTTAGTTAGAATGTGTAGGGCATACAATATTCCTGCCCTTAGTTACTGCGCTACTTAGTTCAAATTGAATTGAAAGCCAAAACAAATCAGATATTTCATCAGAATAAAATGTAACAAAAAAAATTAAGATCAAAAAGTACAATCCAAGCTTAACGATTGACGATGAGCTAGCTAGATATTTGAATATACTATAGCCGGGAAATGAATATTTCTGGAATATTTCTGGTAGATAATAAAACCTAAGAACTTCATTGATATTTATCGTTACCAACTATCGTCCCAATAATAATAAATAATCTGCGATCTCTTTCACACGCATAACACCTAGTATGCGGTTCGCGGTAAAAAGACTCCTTGTTATAAAGATGCGCTTCCCGACACTATGTGTACCCTTAAGATACGATGGAAAAGTTATATAGAGATTTTATTTAAGGGATATGTTTAATGATGGAGTAAATTCAGTTCTCTATTCAACTCGCATAGTCCAACAAACACAACTTTACTAGTTAACAAAACACAAGTTTATGGGTAGAACAGACTATTTAGATACAAATTAAACGGACACCGTTAAAAAAGCATTCAACAAAGTTATTTAATAGAAAATACCGGCTTTAATTCAAATTTTCATTTTTAATTATTTGCGAGTTTCGTATTTTTGTGGCCTAAAAAAATACTTAAACAAGTGGGTAACAGCATTGAGAAATGATCCTGTAAAACTTTGCTATTGAGTTGATCAGGGCTGTCATATGTCATTCATCTCACAAAACCTGCTTCTCTTGCAGTGATTCCTAAACACAGACACGTTCCAGATGAACCATGTAATTCCACATGATTTATGGAAGATTTATTATAATTATTATAACAGTGGGACTGGCAGCCACCGCATGTTTCTTGGCAAACAAGATTTATGGTCTCAACATCAAAACATTTTCTCCACGACTAGCGCGTTCTTCTGCTACATAATTGCTATCATCACTTACCTTATTGGTTTTCTTTTGTTGTTCTATTAATGGGAGTTTTTGAAACTAATGCAGAACAACGGTTAGGAGACACTAGTGTGGGTTCATTTAATCTAATCAAAATACTGAAAACCTTGGCTGAACTATTCGGAGTTATGTCGATGACAAGGACAAACGGCTCTCAAATAGTCATGAACCTTTTGTACTTGGGAATCCAGATTAGGGTTAGTCTTCGGAGTTTTATGCGTCTGACAACCTTTTCTAGGGTCAGACGTTGATCGAATTTATGACCACTGTCTAAACGATTGACTCTCATTTATTGCGAATGAAAATAAAGAAGTATAACTTAGTTTGTTCGTAAGAAAATAAATTGTAAAACCTTTCTTTTTTGGTTTATCTAATGAATTATTGGAAAACTTTATTTTCAAAGAAAACATTTTACAAAAAGAATTGATATAATAATAAAATATTATATAGGAGCTAGAACTAAATATGACGTGCTGTTCTAGACGATATAGATTCATTTATTTAGATTTATTAATCTGCCTGGGCCGATATTTCGTGATTTGTCCGTCTCAAATCCGCTATAATGTTCAACGTTGACGATTTGAAACGATTTGATTTGGACACAATTTGCCCAAAAGTGGCCGGCCACTTTTGGGCAAACTTTTTCTGTAAGGTGTCCTTAGTTCTAGTATAGTAATAAGAAAGCGGTTCAAAACTGTCTTACTAGGAATATCACCTTAGTAAGAGCACGATCTAGTAACTAATCCAGTGAAAAATTACAGGAAATCGGTCGCAGTAACTAGTTGGGACACCCCAACCAAGTACGTTTTTGTTTTTCGATTCCCGCAACCTAAATAGGTTGCGGGAATCGAAAAACATCTATGCCAATGAGTATTACAGACCTAATGTTTGGGAACTAATTCCATTAATTTCCATAATCATCGGCTTCATGATGCTCGATTGTTGATCGTAATGCAATGGGTGGTGTAGGAACCTGTTTACCAAAACAGTACGTGTAAATTGTGTTCGCTCTTCACATAAAACTCTGATTCGAGTAGACTTGGTGAAGATCACGTACTGTACCGGACCTGCAGTACAGTACGTGACTGCACACCTGGGCAAGTCACGTGGTCACGTAAGCACGTGACAACATAACTACGTTATTCAGTTAGGAAAGTAACCTAAGTATTATTGGGTTACTCGGTATGTAGTTTTATTTCAAATCGTATCGCTCTGCAATGTATAAAATACAGGTTATTTTTTTATTGCACAACGCAAAATAGAATGAGGCTTGAATCGTTATTATCTTGTGTTGCATTTTTAACAAAACAACAGTATATTTTATACATACATACAATGTATAAAAAAGCAGCAATCCAATTTTAATATTGCTAATCTGTCTCCATAATAACACATGAATTGAACCTCGAGAGGTTGTTCCTAGTTAACCATCCCAAGCGTATTAGTTGTAACTCATAATCATTGACGGCCGTTGTGGCGCGGCGGGCGAAGGTCCGCCTGCGACGCAAGAGGTTGCGGATTCGATTCCCGTCTTGGTACAAATGTTTGTACGATCTACAAAGATTTGTTCCGTGTGTTTCGGGTATTTGCTATGTACCTATAATTGTCAAATATCTATTTATTTATTTATTTATTTATATATAGGCACACCAACAACTTATTTACAAATAATAATTAGGTACAAACATTCACGAGACGATTCTGTGTAAATAAGTTACTTACAGGCATGCACATCATTCACAAATAAGGTTGAGTCTAAATTGCAATAAAAATAATATTAAACTAAATATAAACTTAAAAAGATGAAATCAAAAGGAAATACAATATAAAAAAAAAAATAACTACAATTGAATCTAGCCGGGTTAAATTAAATTAAAATCAAATTATTATTAACTTAAAAGTAAAAAAAAAAAAAACACTAATAAAAAAGACATTATTAAGTTACAATAAAATTACAATATAGATTAAGAAATTACATTATTTTGAAATTACATTATTTTTGAAATAAATTATTATATTACTTTAACAATTATATTATGTTTATTAAATTAATCTATCTGTGTAATGTATTGTTTTAAGTATATTAGTCATCTGGTTCCCATAACACAAGCTCTGCTTAGGGCTAGATGATGCTGTGTTGATTGTTCAGTATTATTGTTTTATTTATTATTTATTTATTTATCAATCTATGATAGCCGCGCATCGCATAGTTACAATCTGTATCTGCTGCAAATTGCGGTTCGCCACATGAGCATAATCTACTAACATACATAGATCACTAATAAATAAATAATAATAATATAATCGATCTATTTTCTGACCATTACACCATACACCAAAGAAACTGATGTATGCTTCAACTTGCGATACTTTGCAAGTTGCAGCAGATATGACTTATTGTGCTAAATTAGGTTACTAGGTACAGCTACAAACTAAGATGCATTACTCGCTAGTTTCAGACGCAGGAGATGGATTGCGCCCGATTGTGAAACAGCAATCAAATGAAATGTAGGAAAAGCCAAATGGCCTAAAATAGAAGAATACTAGCAGACAAAAAATAAGACAATATACCTATTTCGCCTACATATATGAGTTTCGTATTTTTGTTTTACTCAATTATGTAATTATTCGGTATTATTAAATGTTCGGTCACGCTTTAACAATTGATTCTTAAATCCCGGTTTTCGCTACTTCGTTTAACTGAAACTTTTCCGGAAAATCTTCAATACCCCGCAGCGTTCAACCGACCGGAAAATGGAAGAATTAAGTACTGTTCTATCCTTAGCTATTCGGGCCTCATGACTCAGCCTCTTTATGAGGTCTGAATATCAAATTACCGTTTGCAATAACGTCTGATATTAGCTAAGTTTCGTCAGCGCGCAAGTTACGGTAGCGTGACACATCTGTCACACCAGACACTTATTTAATCTTGACGTGATTTATAGAATAATTGTTCATTTTCCATTCTATGGTTAACGTTATCAGTGCGGAATAAGGTCATCTTTGCAATAATGAAGGCCTGAATAATTATGACCACGAGACACTTGTCAAATATCAAGGAATATGACGTGAGCAAATCAAAGTAACTATTTTTAAACCAGCTGATACAAATTTAGCTTTTCTGTTTTTCATAAGGTACGATAGAAGAGGAGCTCATGGCTAAATATAAATAGCCGCATGAGTTGACGTTGGTCTGTGGATGGGTGACCGTTCATTTCATATCGAGACACCTCTGTGCCTCTGAAAGCACATCAAGCAATTGGTCGCGGCTGTCATTTGAAGATCTTTGGCATTCGTTACGGTTGGTCAGAAGCCAGAAAATTTGAAAACTAGTCTTACCAAGGGGTTATCGTGTTACCCAATAACTGAGTTGTTAAGGTCAGAAGGTCAGCAGGTCAGCCGCTCTATGTAAAATACTGATATTCAGCTTCATGCAGTTAAATGGAACCCGATTCCAACATCGTTGGGAGAAGGTTAGGCAGATGATAAGGTAAGAAAACTCACCACCGTCCGTAAAGTTTTTCAAAATAAAAGCTTGGTTGGAGCCAAAGTGTTAAAAAATGGACGTGAACTTCCACAGTTCCCTATACAAATAAAGGTCGTTGACCCGTTTTCATTATTTAATTCTAAATTGCTTTCTTAAACATTCCTTTTAGAAAAACACTATGCAAAACTAGGGGATCATTTCAAGGGGTGGAGATTTAGTACGAGTATGTAATACGGAAGTCTCTGAAAGTACAAGTTCAAAAGTCGCGGCGAGATCTGAGTCTAATTCGGTTACATTGACATCAATTTCTATTCTGTAGTCTACTACGTCGGGTTCTAGACTTTCTCGTTTCCGTGTGAATAATATTCCAAGACTAGTTTTTTTTTTTAGAAGAATCAGCTTTTCTGGTTTATCTTCCTATACCTATAGAGGACATAGTCACCATCAATCGACTAGTTATACCACAACCCTTATGAATCTTGGACCACGACCTACATGTGACGTCAACACCTAACACTATAGTCCCAGGTAAAATTCCAGGATATTTACATCTGCCGCTTAGATACGTCTTCACCTAAACACATGTCATTATATACATTATTATTACTAACGTTATCTTGTGTATAATAATTAAAAGCTCTTTGCATAATTATAATTAATGTAGTTCATCGTCGGGGGTGATCACAGTGAGCAATTAATTAATCTCGTGGTCTCGCTGTACCTCGTAGGTAATTAGTAACTACTGCGTCAACATTACAAGTACTCGGGCTCCCTGCGTTCTTCGTTTAATAAGGCGATAGTATAATATAATATATAATAAGATAATACGCATAGTGTTTTATTTAATATGAAAATTATTAGTGTTGAATAACTTACTTATTTTGGGAGATTGCAGGCTTATGCTAAAATGCCTCGAAACTATTGACAACAACACCACCGGTAAACCAGACCGCTAAACGTCTGATTCTTTCAATGAGCCTCACAGCAGCGCCACGCTAACATCGGTGATTCATGCAGCAGACATTAAGACTTTTCCTGCAGACATTGCTATTAACAAATTAAGGACGGTTTAATATTGGGTTTATTCAATCTTGAAGAAATGAATTTATTAAAGGGATGTGTGTTGGGTGTTTTTGGACTAGAAATGCTGTGTATGGTAAAAAAAAACATTGTAATATTATTCTTTACCCAATTAATGTTTAAAGTATGTCTAGTGTCGTTTTTTTTTTTTTTTTTTGGAATGGGCATCTCGCAGTTTATCCTTTAGGGATATTTACTGCTCAACCGAACTTTCCTGTGGGGGGCTTAATTAAAATTAAGGCCTCCAGCCAGGCATAAAAACTTATAAGCTAAGCGACTATCGCTAAGGGCACCCCCTGCGGGGTACGAACCTCGGCTTAGGACGTCGCTGAAGAGGACAGCAAGGGACAGGCTGGATCTGATTGTTCCATTATTTAGGGACATTTTAAACATTAATCGGCTCAGCTTCGCGGGCTGGCTCTAGCAAAGGGTCGGGAGGGGGGCATTGACGGGGTCGTCGCGACGGGCCTCGGCGGCGAGGACGGAATGTCCGTTTTTGTTTGCGAACAGTGCTGGTGGCCTTATCGCTCTCCTGGAGGAGAGTGATAGGATCATCTGGCTCTGTGAGTGTGTGTTTCGGTCTTCGAACTGTACTTATTCGCGAGGGAGTGTATCGGACGGCCGATGACACTAAGGGGTTAGGATGAGCGGTAGAACAGTCCATGAAGCGCTGGGTGAGTCGCTTCATGAACTGTTTCACCGTAGGTATTTTGAGATCTACATGGAGAGTCTCATTTCGGACGTAGAAGGGGGCTCCCGTGACTCTGCGCAGGAATCGGTTCTGGACGGTCTGAAGCCTATGAATATGATACGGCTTGGCGTGAGCGAACACTGCGCAAGCGTATGTCATGATTGGTCGGATGACCGAGACGAAGAGCCGCAATTTGCACCTGAGTGACAACTTGCTTTTCTCGTTGGTCATACAATAAAGCCTGCCGGACGCGAAGACGGCGCGCGAACGCGCCGCCTTTATGTGTTCGGCGAACGAAAGTCTGTGATCGAGTATCACACCTAAGTATTTGGCTCGCTTATCCCAAGGGATAGGCTTGCCGTACATGGCTAACGGACTAGGCGTGGGGACATTGCGGCGTCCGGGTTTCCTAAAGAGAACCGCTTGACTTTTGTCGGGATTGACCTCGACTCTCCATTTCCGGAACCAAGCGCCTAAGACGTTTGCGGAAGTTTGGAGAGTGCGAGCTATGGTGGTAGGGTTGTGACCGGTATAGTAGATGGCCGTGTCGTCGGCGAAAAGCGCCAACTGGGCCTTTCTACCCCTAGGGACGTCGCTAGTGAACAGCGAGAACAAGAGAGGAGACAGCACGGATCCTGGGCTCAGACTTGGGCTTGCCAGGCTTGGGGATGCCAATAACCACGGCTTCTTTCCACGATTGAGGAAAGATATTGTTGCTCAGAGCGCCATTGAAGATGGCGGTCATGAGCATAACGAGTTGCGCGGGGAGGATTTGAAACACCCTATTGGTGATACCGTCCTTACCGGGGGCTTTGCGCGGTTTGAGCCCTTTAATGATGTCTTGCACTTCGTCCGGAGTGACGGGAGGCAGAGGATCATCAGGGTTGTCGACGGGAGGGAGCGAGGACCTACGTTCGACTTCGGCGTCTACCTTTAAGAGGTGAGCTTGGTCGAACGGCTGGGAGCTAAGCGAGCATTGAGTCTCTAAGCTTTCGGCTAGGCATTCGGATTTTTCCGAGTCGTCGAACGCGACGCTCTTATCTGGACGAGTGTCTAGTGTCGGTGTCACTAAAATCTTATATGTAAAATTCTCGTGTCACGGTGTTTGTTATTAAACTCCTCCGAAATGGCTCGATTGTTACGTCTGCGAATCGGACAACATCTATTTTTCATGCCCCTAAATGTTAAGGGTGGTACCCTAATTTATTTATTTTTTTGTTTTTTTTGGCTAAAAATGGCAAAACAACGTTTGCTGGGTCAGCTGGTGTCTCATTTATAACTTACCCAGCTATTTTATTAGACTTGGCTCGGCGCACATCGAAACTTTTTATACCGCACGCACATATTCTATACTGAGTCTTCTAAACATATCTGTTTAGAAAATTCTAGTTCAGAAAACGTCCGAAGTATACCGTCATTGACCTCGACTGAATCATTCCCCTTCATTACCACCATATCTAGGCCGTTCATCTTGTTAGCGACAGAATAGACAGCCCAACTTAAAAAAAAATACAAAGTGCCCAAAATAAGGCAAATCAAAGAGTCTGAAGAAGTTGATATGAATAAAATTAAGTATTGATGGGTGAATTGAATAAAGGAGTGCCTATAGACAATTTGTGAGCGTAACTGTCAGTAAAAAAGATTTACGAGGCTTCTTGATACGAACTGAATATTCAGCAGGTTGCCCTGCCTTCTTACGAATCGAAACTTAATTTGAAGATGATTCGGTTGTAAAGTTTAATAAGCGATGTATGCGCTCTTGAGTTGGGTAGCACCTTAACATAACATTACTATGTTATGTTGCAGGTCAATGCTTTCGCTGTAACTATATAAAATGCCATAAAATATCCGTACACCTTTAAAACCAGGTTCTATGCCTGTTACACGGAAGGCAGCCTTTATTCTTTTATATAACGTAATAAACTCCAGCAGCAGCGTAGCAACCCTACAGACGGATGCTCATTGTGGTACATAGCATTGAGCGACGTCATCGGCCACACTCACTTACTCTACGTAGGTGTATTTATGTTTATAAGGGTAACGCAAAAATGCTCTATGCCAAATTTAGTAGCTTATATAAATGTATCCAAAGGTGACGGGTGTATCCAAACATTTCTATAAGTTCAGGTGTTCGATAACCATGATCCGAAAGTTGATTGATAGAATCTCGGAAAATTCAGAATATAGAAGAGAGGTTAAAACTTAAGAGATAACGATAACGAGGGGCAATTCCGTATTTTAAGTAGGTTTGCATTATAACCTCAATGCCAATATTTTTGAGCGTACTTAACGCTATGTAAAATGTTTAAGTGTCTCAAATGTTACATCAGTAATTCAGCAGTTTAATCAGTAATTTCAATACAGACAGAATAACTGACATACAACGACAGAAGCCTCAGTTGATTGAATCTCGCCTCTATAGTATTCATAAAAATATTATCATGTCTTAAAACTCATACCAAAACGAAATAATCCCACCAATTTTCTAAAATCCAAAAAGAAATACTGGCTCTAACCGATTGTACATAGACTCTATGTATTAACATTGATTTCTAAATATCCGTATGCATATAGTGTGAAAAGCTATTGAAGTATAAGTATTTCGCAAAAAACCTCCAGAGATTCTTTCAGATGGAAGTAGAAAGGGTTTATATCTCAGGGGATGCTGCCTGATGTGAACACAGAGAAAAGGTGATCGAGTTAACTGTAATGTATGTACGTACGAACAATAGAATTCTTGTTTAAACAATAAAGTTAGATGGGAAATATATATTTTTGTATTTCGTTTTTTTTTCGGAAAAAAAAACTGCACTTTGGGGGCAACGCTGCAACATTGAAGCTCAAAGATATTGTGCTGAAACTTTTGTCAATAATTCAATCAAAAGTAGGTATCTGGTAGTATGAAACTACTATTTGAAATTGAAACAAACTTTAAACAAAACAAATGTATTGTTTTCGCTAAACTTCTGACAGTAAGCCGTTTTGAATAATTGTTTGTACTGAAAGACACCTGAAACATTTAATAAAACCAGTTCATTGGACTGAAAGGAATCCTATACTTATAGCTACGGTTCTTGCGACACCTTCATATTGTGTTTATTAACAAAAGGAAACCGTTTGTTACACAATTGGTGAAACAACATTTGTTTCTGATGTTAAAGAGAACAATAAAAGGCAGTTGTAGCCTTGAGAGTATTTAGTCATGAAACATAGTGTTTGCTCAAATAATGATGCACTAAAACTACTATTAGCAATGGACAAAATAATAACAGTATAAGTCATTGATTCAATTTGTTCCTCATCTCAATTTATGTTCAAGAAAGAATCCGAGGGGGATCGTAAATTTTTATTGGTTAAGAAAAATGGGTTCCGCAATCAATTGTGTTTGTCTGTGAAGTAGACGGTATTGAGCTATTTGTTGATTTAGTGCCAGTGTAATAACGCAATAGAAATTGTATCAAGGAAAAATATTTGATCATTTTTGTATTACGACAATGTAGATAGTTATTGCTCATAAAGCCATGACGTTAAAAAAACAAGAACAGATGTAAGACAAGTCGTAAAATTAACAAAATATAATTTGAATGGACAAAATACTGACCAGAATGTATGATATAAGTACATAATTTTCATTAATTTAATGTGAAATTTAAATATTAATCTTTATGTTAAAACATAACACAAACAATAATACTTAAATTTGAATTATCAATTCAAATCGCACTGACTTGTAAAAGTCCTTACAGGGTGAATATACTAACCTAACTGACTTGTGTTCTATCTATACTACGAAGACCTGTGGGAGTTACAGATTGTACATGTATGCAAACAAACAAAATCTAGTGAAAAACATTTCGTGTTGGACATTAGAATGAAAGGTAAACAATAGTCATTAAGGGCTACATACCGCTGCATGAATTAACTCTCAACCTCACTACGCAGCAACATCAATACTTTTTACGTTCGTGAACAAACGTTTACCATTGAGTTAACTAACGTACGCCAGTCCCTCGAGACTGACCTTTTAGCGATCGTCTGTAGTGAGAGTCGACGAGGAAACAAAGCTTTCGTTATCGAACTGCAGAACAAAACAGATTTATTCGCACCACAAAACGTTTTGTTACTGTTTCCAACTGTTCTCTGCTAAATTAAGTTGCTTATAATGGAAGGCGAACCTTTTGTGGGGCGCAAATACCGGCTCGGAGGTGGAACTGAGAATATTCATAACGGGAAATAACAATAAACGGCTACGCTATGTACAATATCGAAAATGCAATGAAAATACCTTTTTTATGGATCCTGTAATGTTTCATTATAACAGTAAAACTCACAATTCACATTGGAATTTCAATGTTTGCAGGAAACAGCGCGCTTGAACAAATACCGTTAGAGAAATCTTCTAGCTTCAAAGCGTCAATTTGTAGTCTTGAGGGGTTAAATTGGCTGTTGAGGCATTCGATTATTTTTTATACAATAAGTAAATAAAAAGGTAATTAACTATTTTGCAATGAATGAGAGTTTACATAAAAAAAATGCTTAAAAGCAACGTTCTTATCACAAATACTCCACATGAAATAATGTATGTATGTTCCACTACATACCATGTGAAAATAATAAAATCTTAAACATTGACGAACTGGATTAAAAGCCTGTTATTGAAACTATTTCATTCACAACTGAAGCAAAGTAAGGCCAAAATATTTTATACATTTAATTCACTACACAACACATGAAAAGAACCTGTCAATGTACATGTACATTCACCTCCACCATGTACATTCTCACTCACATTTTATTGCAGATGATATGAACAAGGACGCGTGAAAGTGTTAGATATGGCGGGATGTTACTCACCGAAGAGATTTGAAGGCCATTTCAGCTTCCCTCAGCAGAGAAAATCACGGGGAATTTCGGGAGTGCGCGAGCGAGTTTTTTAAATGTAAATTTATTTCTAGAATTATTTTCTATATTTAATCGTTTTGGAAAATGAGGGCCTAGACAAAATAACGCTGTCAACGATAGCGAACTGTCAACTAATGGTTTGTCGTCAGAAAAAACCAACGTGACGTTTCGATATCTATCCCATACATTAAGAACGTTTCGACAATCACCATCTCTCATAGAATGTCAATTTGTCCAGACATTTAGGTCTTTATAAAAAACCACTTTCATGTTTCTCTGTTGACTGAAAATCTATTCCTGATAAAAAACTTATAACTTTGATGACTTTTGCAAAAAACAACAAAGAATGGAAGTCCTAACCTTTGACTTTGATATTCGTCAGTAATAACAAAACCGTTTGGTTTATTTATACAGCATAAGGTCACGTTTCCAAGCTAATCATAATACCCATTAGGTAGCTCTGATATTGTTTTTAAATTCCAATTATAAAAGGAAACAACATTTCTTGGAATTTGCCTCGGACCATAGAGTCAAGAAGAGGGAGGAAATAATTTAGACAAAGCTACGTACTTTCTCATTTAAGCGACGCAATTCCCTTATATCAACTTGATAGAATTTGATATTAGGCATTTAGGGTCACCAATGCCAATTGGCAATTCGTTTTTAATAACTCTTAATTTGATATACTTAGAAAGAAGTAAAGAATTTACTGATTTATCGGATAGGCTTTCACTAAAATAATAAGTAGGTAGGTATCTGATGTTATTGAATTTAGAATTTCGTCTTATTTCATTAAAAGTTTCTACATTCATTTTCAGTTATTTAGTGGTTTAGCAGGTATCTATATCATATAACTTATTACTTAGTAGTTCTTCCTTACTTAAAGGGAAAGTTTTGTTAGTTTTGATACGAGCCTTCACCCTCAGGGTGCGATCTCGTGTCTATATCCAGATATTGGGATTGTATAAAATCTTCCAACAAATATCGAAGACCAAGGGTCTAGACAACTTCAACATTAAATCTTCTTTAGCTTTATGAACTTCTTTCTGTGTATTCCCATATCAAACACGATTCCTAGTTTCTTTACAGATTGTCATTCTGCTAACTGCGAATGTTATCTAAAGTTGTTAGTCGTAGGCATGTATGACTTGTAGATATGTGCATGATGGTCCCCAAACACCATACTCATGTTTATGTTTATTTACGCGCGTGTTAGTGACGTGCGTGACATGAGACGACGCGAAGTAAAGCGGTGCTTGCATGTTGTGAAAAGTAGCTCTTAAATCATTTATTCAGATTTGCCTGAGAATCAGCACTTTTTGAATGTCAAAAATACATTACAATGTTCGTATAATTATTTTGTTACTCTCTACATCTATTAGTATTGTGCGTTTCCAAAATGTACAGTTTCCAGCACGTCACGAGTACAAAATTCGTATCTCCTAATTCTGTTGAAATACCATACTACGCCAGGCCAGCTCAATCAAAGTATCACTATCACCATGCGGCTGTCGACTGTACAATCAAAGTATCACTATCACCATGCGGCTGTCGACTGTACAATCAAAGTATCACTATCACCATGCGGCTGTCGACTGTACAATCAAAGTATCACTATCACCATGCGGCTGTCGACTGTACAATCAAAGGATCACTATCACCATGCGGCTGTCGACTGTACAATCAAAGTATCACTATCACCATGCGGCTGTCGACTGTACAATTGCAACGAGTGCTTCTGGTACTTTTTAATTTAAGCTCTATGGTTCTCTCACAATAATTCCAGTTTTTTCTCACATTCACCTGCAAGTTTAATGGAGACGCCCTATTATTGCAACCCATCATGACAATCTACTGTAAAAGTTTATATTCTGAGCCATCAGACGTTTTTTATTGTCCCGTACACTTTTTGGTAAGATAAATCTCTCAATAAAACATCTGAACACTAGTTTTTAAGACATGGAATCAAGTATTAACGTTTTATAATTCCCAGCAGAACCAATAAACTCCATAGTTTAATTATTACTACCTCTTAAACAGATTTTCAATAAAACAACGTTTTATCGTCCAGATTTTCTGACGTCACTGAGACAAATGTGCTCAAGTTTCAGAATCCAACTGCTGGATTGAATCGCCTCCAGCTCCTAACTGAATGTATCTGTACATCTCAGAGACTGTTTATCAATGTTGATAAAATACAGGAAAAAACACAAAAGGGTCTTCCTTATTACCGTCCCGTGAGTTCCGCGTGTTCTTTTGTATCGTTTTCCTAAAACCTAGTAGGTACATCTTTTGATTTTATCGCTCTTGTCTTACTAGCTTTGGTTTTATTATTGTTTATTTGTTTTGTTTGATGCCTACGGGATGAGATAATGAAGTGAAATTTTGCCGGAATTTCACGACGAAAGCAAGAACAGTGCCTACACCTACAAAACAAGCTGATTATCATGATCATGCTACGGATGCGATAAAACTCCTGTTACGTAACATTGAAAGTTTCTTTTTGCCGTAAAAAATTATGGAACTGTTATCACATTCTCCATCTGTCTTTCTATGTAGTTGAAAATATTCCCCGTTTACCGCTGCACCGTGCGCCAGAGTCAACGCAACGTTACAATACATCACGGACTGGTTTTAAACACTGCGTAATTTTGTGTAAATTATGTCTCCTCCGCTTAAAGTCACTGTGTATTAATAATTAAATTATAAAATAATAAGGCACTGCACAAAAGTTGCAGCCAAATGGATTTTGTATCCTTGTAGTTTTACTAAATGAAAACTTTACTACCTAGTAAAGTTTACATTAAGACTAGTACTTGTAGGTGTAACAACTTAATAGCATTATTATATTATGATACAATTTTTAGTCCTGCCTTTATAAAAACAACAAAACGCGCTACTTTTCAATAGAACCACTTTCAGCGTGAATCTCTGACACAATATTATCCAGACAAAATTGAAAGTGAGTTTAGATTAAACTTGTGCTGTAACATTTTCGGCCAATCTTATATCGCGTCACGGACCTCTGAACTTCGTCTCATTCGTCGTTTATACTACTACGTATAATAAAAGGCGAACCGAAGCCATCTTACTTTAAACCTAATTCCTAATAAAAGCGTTGACGAGGGTTAATGATTTAGATTAAAGGATTTCAAAAAGACAAATGCGGTGGTAATTAGTCATGGAATGAGCAGTAAAAGTAATGCAAAGAACATGTAATAAAAGACTTCAGGTTAGTCTCGCTCCTCTTTCCATTACTTTTTACCACAAAGTAATGAAAGCCTTTTATTGAAAACATTCAGGGGCTTGAAATGTTGAATGTAAACATTTATAGACGGTTCAAATAGATTTCAATGGAATATTAGTCAGGAATTGTCATTTAATCTATGACAGGGATAATTTATTGAGCTAGTCTAACTAAACGTTAAGAATTAAATCGCGTGAGAGCGCTCACCGTCACCGACGAGAACATCACCAGGGTCAAGTGACTTCAGGTATTGTCCGTCTGCAAGGTTAAACTTACCATTATGGTACTTTCCCCAATAAATAAATGAACTGGGACCAGTAGACTAAGGAAAATTGTATTGGCTACTGCTGCTACGTTTTTACGACGTTGCAAAAGCTTAATCATGTTTACACCCACAAACCACTCACCATGTAAGTTATCTTTAAATGCTATGTTTAGAGACCATTAAACATCACAAGTAAGCGCTTTGGGACATATTGTCGATACTGTTTCTATAGCATACGTAATTCAGCCCAGATCGCCAAATATCTATGCAAAAGCGAACAATTAGACACACATTCACGTGTTATTCGGCCATTTTAATGAAAAATCCTCTAACAATTTTATAAGATTTTGTAACTCAGTTTAAGAAAAAGGAAATGCACATTTATATCCCTTAAAACTTCATACGCAGTGGTAACACTGCCTGTACTTTCTCCTCTCATGGTGATACAAATAACCGCAGATTTTTATTATGTCGGAGAAAATTGTGCACAATTCTGCCTTGAGCGGCTCACTGTGTGAAGGAGGTTAATAATGTGCCACATTACTGTAATTATTCAACATAACGAGGCTGTCGTCGACTGTACCGTGGAATGAGAAAATAACGTTGTTGACTTTTATAAGCTCAACATGATCCTTGATGTCAAGTTTATTCGTTCCTTATTTTGGTTTGAGCTAAGTGTCTTCTTTTTCCGTATTTTTTATCTGCATCTATATTTTTGCTTTCCTTTATGTATTGAAACAAGAGTTAAGTTATGTTGGTTCTCGTGAACAGATATTCATGAGACCAGAGACCAAACGTAAAGTAACTTCTAAACATCATTTTAATTGTGTCTCGAGCTTGCGAATATCAAACAAACCAGTTGGTTCGCTTTTACGAAGCCAGAAAAAATAGGTATTTTTTCTGGCTTCGTAAAAGCGAACCAACTGGTTTGTAACCTTTTATATTCTACTTAAACTTTATACCTACATCATTCTAACTTAACACACCTTTCTTCATTCATGCAACACTAAACATAATATTCTTGGCAGTTTCTTTCCTAGTTGTGGAATCTAAACTTATTACCATGGCTACATGAGACAACTACACGATAATTTTTATACTCGTACCTATTTAATATTAGTAGATACATGAGCATATTAAAATACTCTCACATTGAAATAGTACACACAGAAAAGCATAGGAAGTACATATAAATATTAAGGTTAGTGTCGTTTGGGGTGGGCAGTGATAATCAAACGAGTGTCTTCATGATGATGTCTTCAAGCGCGAATCGTTTCGCCGCAACTACCCGCGCGTATTGCACACGCGTCGTTTTACCCCAGACTTTTTGGAATTCACACTATAGCCCTCAAAACTTACATAATAATCTAGACTAAAAATGCCTCGCCCAATCGACTCATGTTCCTTGCTCGCAAAGGACCCACACCTCCTTTATTGAGCTTGAAGAAGCTTGAGCTCTTAAGAAACTTCGAGATCAGCGCCTGATGTAAAAACGCGTCCTTAAATTGTCAGGTTTCACTCACATATTCACAATATAAGAGCTATGTACAAGTGTGTGTGAGGGGTAAGCGCATGCACATCGGGTACTCATCTCTCCGCTCTTCAAATACTTTCACGAAACTGCGAAATAAATGTACGCTCTAATTTCCGTTGCTTTCTCGTACTTAATCCTTCAAAAATGTAATAATGCAGATTATACTGGTATCCTTTGGAAATACAGTCAGTAAATGACTTACAAATTAATCAATCAATCTTTTCAATCAGCAATCATGAAAATTAAAATTTTAGAATTAAACAAAAGTTTTACATTCAAAGTTAAGGGATTAAATTGAAGAAGAGAGACAGATTATTTAAATAATGTTTATTTTTATTTTCTTACTATTAGTTTAATGAACAGCTAAAAGCATGCCGCTGGAATTTAATAGGTTGGGCTTAAATTGTTGTACTGAATTTTAATTAATATCTACGCAAATGTTTTCCATTACCAGGTTAAGATCTAAACAAATAGCGTATATTTTAACAATAACAAATGGTCATCCATTTGCACAGCCCTTTGTATTTTTCATACACAAAGCAGAAATCAGCTCCGCAGCAACTGCAGCTGGTACAGGCTGGGAGCTCACCGAGCTGTTACGCAACGCTATTGAAACACATCGACGCATGACACGCTCGGGTTGACCAAATAAGCATTGACCGCAGAAAGTCATGCATGCTGGATATCACACGGGGATTTGAACAGCTTTTTCATTTACTGACATTCCATTTTATCGAATGGAGTTTGTATCTCACTTATAATGCAAAATGGATTGATTTGATCTATTAAATAATGTGGATTTTTGGTTTGTGCTTTTGTGCTGAAAATGTTTTTTCCTATTTTTACATGAAAATGTTACGTCAGTGATTCATCAGAGCAGAGACAGCTCATATTTGTTGAAAGTTTGAATACCATAAATTGTGCCAATAGAAATATAATTATTTTTTGTTTCAAACACTTAAAGTCGTAAGAAAAACTTCCTCTAGGTGTACAATAAGATCCATGCAGGCTGTTATCATATTAGGTATTCAGCTTAATTATGTTTACCTACAGGTTGGAAGGTAAGTCGACAGACAACAAAACATTTCAACACTAATAGATCCCGAATCTTGTACTGATCTCATGGTATCTAGTTGTGCGCCGTTGTCCCTTCCACCCTGTATTATTAAGCTATCATTATTTTCTTGGTGTAAACTCAGATTTGTAAGGTCTTGGTGTTGACAATATACCTATCAATGGCTCATCAGACGGTATTGTACCATTGCTGACGTGCATCCTATACTTTTGTAGTATTCCAACGAAAGTGATGAAAATAAACGACTTAGCTAAAGAGTCCCCCGGGCAGCGTCTGCGACCTGAAATATGAATTTAAATATTATTAACAATAGTGAAAACTTTGTTTGAGTATTAAATTTGGTTATAAGTGGACGTTTTCTTGGTTTACCAACAATCAGGGCAAGTTTATCATTTTTTTTATTTTACAAAGGAGAGCTGTCAGTGCGATTGTCAGTGCGATCTATATCACCGCGTCGTTGCTATGAAAAAAGTTGACAGTATCTTGCCTATTTATTTATGAAAATAATAAAGGCAAGAAATTTACATCGTTAAAACGATGTAAAGTTATAGTCGAGTCACTTAAGCAAAATTAAGGGGTCAACGACGGAATGAAAACTTTAATTTACCGTGGCTATGCCGGTAGCAAGTTGCTGACAAGTCACAGTATTGCAAACGATGCAACAATAAATATATCAATTTTGCGAGATAAAACTAACATACAGGACCTTATTTTAATTACTTACTCAAAAACTTATGGCCACCTACCTAATCCGAATTGATACATGTGTTCTAAATTTTTCAACATTCCACTTTCATCGATGAATCTTTCAGGTTTAAATACATGCGGTTCGTCCCACAATTCTGGGTCGAAGTATATATCGCCGACAGACATGAGTACTGTAGCACCTTTAGGTATTCGGTACCCGTCTATCGAAGTATCGCTTTGTAGCTGCCTTGGTCCCACCATGGGAGCTATAGGATAACATCTGTGTACTTCTTGTATGAACGCTGACGTGTATATAAGCCTGAAAAAAATACGGGTTGATATAATACCAACATATTTCTGACATGGCAGCCAATTCCACCGACCACATACAAATATTTATTAGAGACATTTTTACATGAAAAGCAATAATACATTTCTTTCAACAAAATCGGATTGGGTTAGATACAAATCATGATTGATTACAGTTTAAAGTAAATAAATAAAACACCAGAAAAAAAGTGAAATTAAGAAAAACCTGGCCCCCACGCACATCCTGATATACCTACGAGTACCAGGCTGTGTGTCGTTGTCCCACCACTTTTTATATTACGATTTAAATATTTTTTTCAATGGGTTAAATCGTTTCATTTTGACTTTTCAGTATGATGGGTAGATTCACCCTGTGCGTGATTGTAGGTAAATCATTCGTCATATACATAGGTTTCTCGCCTTCCCCGCGTGTTACCAAGTGTGTCATCTGGTCACCAAAAGTCATAGCCAAAAATTTCGAAAGGCGAAAGATGAAAGCATTTTCTATATGACCCATTTCGCCCGACAATCGCTGATTTTGGTCAGAGATAGTTAACCAAAACAAGCAGAAAAAAAAACTATCGTTAAAATACCCTATGGAGCCCTTAACCAAAAGGAAATTCTGATAGATTTGTTTTTAACCCCCGACGCAAAAACGACGGGTTGTTATACGTTTAACATCCATAACATCCATGTGTGTGTCTGTCTGTGGCAGTGTAGCTCCCGAACGGATGAACCGATTTTAATTTTGTTTATTTTTGTTTGAAAGTAGACTTAGTCGGGAGTGTTCTTAGCTATGTTTGATGAACAGCCGTTCAATAGCTATCCGTATTTTACTCCTTGAATTGACGTGTTTCGATAAATAATCGATTGTAGCGTGCCTATTACCAACTATATTTATACCTATGTAGTTTAAAAAGCGTGAAATAAAAATTAAATTAAAAAAAAACAAAAAACTCTAAAAACCAAGAAATAACCCTCGCGTCGGGGGATCGCTAGGTAAATAAAATAAACTGCTGTAAACGTTGGCGATCCCCAACGCGTCGCGAGAGTAAGGTTTAGTTTTTGCTTTTTAAAGTTTTGGGCCGGGGTTTTTTTTTTGTCTTTTTTTACATAAATGGCGTGTACTTGCCTGTCACTATCATTCCAACAAGGTGTTCTGTCTCCAATAACCATGTCTATTTCCTCATATATTTTCTGTTGTATTTCTTGACATCTCAATGCCTTGAGTAAAGCGAAGCCGAGCTGGCTGCTACTTGTTTGAGAACCCGAAATTAGCAAATCTAAGCAAACTAGTTTCAACTGCTCCTCTGGAAATAACACAAAATGTCAATTAGTGTTTTATCAAATACACTGTAAACTCATTTGAGGGTATGTCATGTTGCAATTACACGAGTTCAAGTTCCCTATTTACTTTATTGTCATATGTACGACGATAAGTTCCATAGTTTTTCGATTCAAGTTATTTTCAAGTCACTACTTTTTGTATGATTTAACAACGTAACAAAACTAAATCAACGATCAATTGAATTGAATTAAAAATATATGTTGGACTGGCGCACGGTACCTTGTAGGTTTGACATTCACAACCAACCTTTCGATTCTACGAGTATTTTCGAGCGCTTTAGCGCAAACATGCGCCTGTTTACAACTAAAACACCTCAACTATAAATGAAGTCAAGAATAGAATCCTGACACGACTCCATGAAAGCTGAGAGATTCTGGCGTGTCCGTGCAATTATAATAATTAATAACTACAGCTTAAAAAAAATGAGTGATATCGTAACACAGGTTGCATCGAGTATCGATAGTACGTTTAGAGGAATGTTCTTTGTGTTGGGGAACAAAAATCAACAATTTTAATTCGACAATCACTTATTAAAGTTGACCTTACGGAAATCAAGTCACGTACCTGTAAAAGTTGGATCTTCATTCGCATAAATCTCTTCCAAGAACAAATAAATAAAGTCTTTTCCTTCAACTTCTTTATTCTTATGCTTCTCAATAGCTTCCTGAAACAAATTGTTCGTCATTATGTCAGTCGTTATTATAAAAATGTATATGATATTTCCAAATTTTGCCAAGGTTTAAATGTATTTCGCGATTGAGATAGGTTTGATGAGATGAGATAAGCTGAGCGATGAGATGAGACATCCGCTTCATCTTAATAACATTTTTGGCTAGTTTTATAACATAAAATTTACAGTTTTGCTTAAGGTGTTAATAGACAACGACTCTAGTAGACAGCATGTACAATACGTGTTTTATACCATGGTGTAATCGTGGGCTTATAAACATGTATCTGCAGCACAACTAGTGCTGGAAACACATGTTTTGTAAAATGATATTCTTCAAAAACTCAACCGATTTTAATCTGATAACAAAGAATGTAAATAACTTAAATTGTGAAAATAATAATGCAATAAGTACTTACCCCAATAACTTTAGAAATTTCTCGATTCAGCTTAGTTATAAGTGAATAACCACTCAATTCAGGTATAATAAATCTACACCAGGGCATTTGATTTAACATGCCTCCGGCAAGTGTAAAGGCATCGCCTCGTTGCCTAAAGAGATCCAATAAATGTTTCAGTTTGTCTTCATTTATTCGTTCCCCTATAAGTATAAACCATAAAAAAGTTTAATATAAGCATTTATGCTGTAAAGGGCCTGTTTTGGAAATGTATCAAAACTTTGCTTAAATCGTTGAAATCAATAATTCTGTGGACATTTTTATAAGTTTTTACAAGAACTAGGTATTGAATAAAGCAGTGCGCCATGACATATGTACCACCTTTCAACAACAAGTTTTAATTTTAGTTAAAGACAGTAAACGAAGAGAAACTTAAAATAAGGAAATGAATCGTCTAGATCCATAACCATGAATAGTTACTGAACATAAAATAATGATTATATTACACACCTAAGGGTTTTGTTAAGCAATTAAGTCCTCAACACTTTCATTTTGGATGAATCCAATACTCAAACAGTGACAATTAAACGGGTTCTATTTGAAGAGTGTCTTTCGTAATGACGGCACTTACCAGCCACGTACTTCCATAAGACATTAATAACCGATTCACTTAGCAAATTAACAATATTAATAGGCTTGCTATTATTTTCCTCTATATATTTCAGTAATCGAGACAATTCATTTTGTATTTCCGTTTCCATTACAGTTTTACCATAGCCGACATGTTTTAAGTTTTTCACAGCAAACTGTCTATGTATCTTCCATACTTCACCATTGGCAAAAGTTAAACCTAGAACAATTAATGTTATGTTTAAAATCTTTCAGGAACCTATTTGAAATGCCGATCAATGTTATTGATTCTGTCTCACCCATGTTTTTATTTCCTAAACATCTTAATCGTGAAAAGAAGTTATCTGGTCTCGCATCAAATTCCTTGTCATAACATACTCGACGAAGATTCTTAACACCGAACACGACTACTAACAGTTCTGTACTAGTTTTCATGCCTAAAACATTTGTGGAATATTGTCTGGATAGTTCTAAACATGCTCTCCATTCAGATCCATATTTTTTGGACATCCTTTGCAAAGTAACGCTATTTCCGATGAATGGATACCATGCTGGACCTGAAATTATAATTAACAATTTTCTGTTCATTGTTGTTAGTCGCATTTGAAGAAGAAATCGGTTTTTTTATTTCTGGTTTCAACAATTATCTGTGTATTTATCAATAACAACATTTAGTGATATATATATAATGCACTATATGAATGTAATATTTGTAATGTGTATGCAATATATAAGTCACACACACTCTCAACCGGCGTACTTGTATGGCCAGATGTTTGAACGAAAACGAAGCAAAAAGAGTATGCAATTATCGTAGCAGGTGGCGTTCTGTAGTTTCTGCCTACCCCCATGGGAAAAGGTGTGAGGTTATTTACATGAGGCACTCAATTGGTTGTACGGGTACAGTTAGGCTAGTGTCAGGGTACAAGGAAAATTAACTTAATAATGATTTTGATAAAGAAATGTAAACTTGCCATTTTTTCAAGTTTGGTGCCGTAACATTTAGGTTATTTTACTTTGAAAGGCACTTCCACCCTTTCTGATGTTCTAATTGTAATAAATTATTTGACTGTGATTGAAGTAGGTACTACGAGTCGCTTCAAATTCTAAATAATGCTACTGACATTTCAAATGATTATAACTTGACGGCGCGGTTGGCGCAGTGGCTGAGCGATTTGCTACCACGCTCCGTGCTGCGGGTAAGATTCACGGACAGAACCAATATTTCTATGGCCTGCAGTACTACTGTTGTTCCGGGTCAGGCTGTGTATGTGATTTTTAATGTTTTTAATTATACTCATGACACTGAACAACAGCTTATAGAAGTAAAACGTAAAAAAAAATGAAAAAAATCATACCTCAATTACAAAAAAAAAAGGGAAAATCAATCATGAGAAAAAACAAAACATGAGAAATTTACTAGTAATAGTACTAATAATAGATGAATCGATTTGATACAGTAACTGTTTTTGGATTTCCTAATAATTATGACTTGTCTCTAAGAAGAACCAAAACCACCATACGGTGAACTATAAGGCGCTTAAATGATAATGAATGGTTAGTACATAATAATATATTATGTTCCGACCCCACTAGTTTAAAAAAATAGTTTCTTTGTTTTACCTATGGGTAAAAGTTTTTGTAAAAACTAAGTCACAGAAATAAATTAAATATCATTTTTAGGGTTTCGTAGACAAATGGCAAAAAACGGAACCCTAATTGATTCCTCATGTCTCTGTCTGTCCGTCCGTATGTCACAGCCACTTTTTTTCCGAAACTATAGGAACTAAACTGTTGGAACTTGGTAAGTAGATGTAATCTGTGAATCGCATTAAGATTTTCAAACAAAAATAGAAAAAGAACTATAAATTTTGGGGGTTCCCCATACTTAGAACTGAAAATAATTTTCTTTTCTATCAAACCCATTCGCGTGGGGTACCTATGTATGGATAGGTCTTCAAAAATGATATTGATGTTTCTAGTATCATTTTTTTAAACTGAAGATTTCGCGAAGAATAAAGTTAGATTTCCAGGAATTATGTTACTGTTGTGTGTCGTGGTACAAAAGAATACTTAAAAATTCAAATCAAATAATCTACAAACTATCTACATAGTTGTTTTAACCATGAAGTAATTACAAAAGAGGAGATGGCATGACCCTAAGAGCCCCGTGTTATGAGCAATAACGACATCAAAATGTGCGTGCCTTTAATCATTGGCTGGTAGTTGTATTTTGCAGTAAATGTTCATGCTCCCAGCCAATTTATTTATTTTATTTGTTTTTATAAACTTAAGTTAAACAAAACGAAAACAGATATTTGCTGAAATACTAAACATTGCAAGCAAGTACATTTTCAACGGTCAATTAATACAACTTATTAATTTCAATACCGTAGTGCCTCCACAATATGCCAAAATAAAATAAAACCGATGTTTATAAAAATTAGCAGGTAATTAATTAAATATAATTGCAAAACACAATAGCTCCACTACTTGTAACGTAGTGTCTCTTGAGTACTTTACTTTTTTTTAATTAAGTGCCCAATTAGCGCGTCTCGCCTTGCCATAGTAGCGTTAACTTGTCTTATAATTGTATTATTGCTTGTCAAAACTTAGTTTACATAAATGTATTCAAGGAATCGTGGGAATTCAGAAAGATCTTTCTCAAATTCGTGTGAAACGTGCCAGAATCGTCTCAGTTCATGAGATCTCTTCTTTTTTATGTTTAGTTGCTTCTTGCGGTGGGGTTTCATCTTTGGAATCGTCTGCTCGAGCCTTTTTTTAGATAATTCACATGGCCCTATCATAAAACATTTGAATGATTTTTGAACGAGTTAAATTTGAAATTAAAAAATTAAGCTATTCATTTTTTTATGATCGCCTGTTTCAAACCACTCTTACGATTGGTTTGGAATAAATATAATTGAAAAGTCAACCAAAATCTGCTATTTTTTTTTTGCCATCAATAGACTAAGGACAATCGGCTGCTCCATACATTTTGTCCATCTAAGATTCAGGAAATGTGCAGAATGCCTGTTTTTTTTCATATTTTACTGAGTGAATAACAAGGGAGTTCTAAAATTTATATTGAAGAATTTTAACGGGCAACCTGATTGACACGAAACTTTATGTGTTAATAATAATAAAAAATAAAATAAAAAGTATTTATTTCACGAAAAACATAGCACTTTGCACTGTATACATTGTTTGAAAATAATATTTACATTATAATGCAATAGTAGACACTATCTTTTAAACTAGGACTAGCCTGTATCTTAAAAGATAGGGTTCAGCCAAATGGACTCAGTTAATATTCACAATCAGAACAAGTGAAAACAGTGTCAATGATTTGTACCGACAACTGTACAGAAAAAAAGGACAAAATAAAAACAAAAAATAAACTAATCCTAGGTGACACAAAAGAAAATAATAATAATAAAATTAAATAAATAGCGAATGACAGCAGATGTGCATGTGTATGTATATAGGTATGTGGGTGAAAGTGTTTGTGGGTGGGTGTGGGTGTGAGGGGAAGTGGGTGGGAGTGTGTGTGTGTCTGGGGGTGTGGGTGGGTGTGTGGATGTGGGTGGGTGTGTGTGTGTGACTGTGTGTAAGTTGGATATAAAGTACGTGATGTGATCTGTGAGTATGTATATGACATTATATTATATTAAGAGATGTAAGTTAGGATATTCTCTGTAGCCGCATAGTCCTGCTGTAATAGCCATTGACTTAGTTTTTTCTTTAACATATATCTATTTAAATCTAGTATGTTTAGTTTTTTATGCAGATTTTTATACACATGTTTACTTAAAACGTAAAATTGGTGTTGGGCAAAAGAAGTTTTATGTTTAACGCCTGACGGGATGTTTGTGCGCTTTTTAGGGTCTGATTTGGGCATGGATCGGTGAGTCCTAAGGACTGACTGCAGAATGAACAGTTGTCTTACAGTTAAGACCTCACAGTCCTCATAGAGTTGTTTGGTTGGGTATCTGTATGGCTTTTTGCACATTACCTTTAGCACAGCTCTTTGAGCTCTCTCCGCTCTCAGCAAGTTGGTTTTAGATGCTCCACCCCACGCAGTAATACAGTATCCAATTATTGACTGGCACAGAGCAAAGTATACCATCCTCAGTGTGCCCATATCAGCGGGATCTCTTAACGATTTAAAGATGTAAATAAGACGCAATATTCTGGATGTTATCATATCGAGCTGTTTGTCCCACCTAAGGCATTCGTCAATTTGCAAACCTAGATATTTGACACTATCGGATCTGCTTAGTGTAGGGCATGTACATGTGCTAGATGTGCTAGTTGATCTCTGGCATGAGTGAGCAATTATTGAAAACTGTTTAGGGGGCATAGTATTACGTCTGATTGCGAAAGGGATGTAACATGTTTTATCTAAGTTGAGAGTTAGAAGGCTATGGTGAAACCAGCTCATAATCTGACTTAGAGCGTCTTCTGCCATAGTTTTTACCATATCCCAAGAAGGTCCATAGATGACGATTGCTGTGTCATCGGCATAAGCGTAAATCTTACAGTTAGGAAGCATCATTCTACAGAGGTCATTTACATAAATTAGGAACAAAGTTGGCCCTAATATGCTTCCCTGGGGCACGCCATAGGTCACAGTTTCCTCATCACTGAGGTAGTCACCTATTTTAACTAGCTGAGTGCGATTTTTAAGATAGTCCTTAAACATATCTAATGCTGTGCCTCGTACACCCAGACTCTCCATCCTTTCTATGAGTTTGGGAACAGAAACTGTGTCGAAGGCCTTAGACAGGTCCAGAAATATGCCTAAACATTTAGACCCATCATCAAGTTCCTTTGCCACAAATTGTGTAAGGTCCAACACAGCATCCTCTGTCGATACGCCAGCTTTGAAACCATACTGGTTTTCCGCGATAATGCAGTGTCTATTCAAGAAACCTTTGAGCTGCTTGTTGAGGATCTTCTCCATTATTTTTGAAATCGATGGTAGGATCGAGATTGGCCGGTAGTTATTGACACAGTCTCTGTTCCCGGATTTATATATTGGAAGGATGACAGCCTTCTTTAGTGCGTCAGGAAAAGTTCCTGTCTGAATGCAGCGGTTGCAGATATAGGTTAAGGGAGGCACCAGTTGCTGGCGACATTTCTTTAACAGCGTTGACGATATCCCATCCCACCCCACTGCACAGTCGTTACGTAATTGTGAGATGATTGTTTCCACTTCCGCTTCATCAACTTCTATTAAGACAAGTGAGTCAACTGGGGTTAAACTTTTCCATGTGTCGCTGGTCGGGGGTGTCGTAGCTAGCTTCTTAGTTTTAATTATATCATTCGCTAAATTTTTACCAATGTTACTAAAAAATGAACATACCTGATTTACTGAGGATTGAGAACTATCGTTTATCTTTAACAACTTGTCAGGGCTAGTACGTACCTTACGAGTATTGGTTATTTCTTGTATGGTTTTCCATAGTTCTTTTGGATTGCCTTGAGCTTTTTGAAGTTCACATTTTTCATAGTTTAACTTGAGTTTTCGAAGTAAGTCATTGCAGAAGTTTCTGTAACGTGTGTAAATTATCTTCAAGGTTGTGTTGTTAGGTGTTTTATTTAATCTCATATGCATTTGATCCCTATTTCTAATACACTTCAACAAGCCTGGGGTAATCCACGGTTTCAAGATTCTTTGTTTCCTTGGAATTATGATTTTAAGTGTATTATTTATTATTACGGTATTTATTAATGATATAAACGTGTTTAGCAATTCATTTGTGTCTTGAATATTATAAATATCCGTGAAATTAATGTTTTCTAGTTCTGACTTAATCAAGTCTAAGTTGGGTCGGGATTTAGAGAATTTTAGATTTTGGATACTTTTGGCATCTGTTAGTATCAATATAATTGGCTTATGGTCTGTGATGTAAGATTCGAGAACTAATGTGGTAGTAGGTAGTTTTGACTTTAACAAAACGTGATCTAAACAATTTTCTAGTCTGGTGGGCAATAAATGAGTAGGTATTAGGCCATGAGAAGCGTTTAAAATTAGATATTCCAAGCTATGAGGGCTACTATTTCCAGGTTTTATATCAATATTTAGATCACCGATAAGTGCGATGTTTGGATATGAACGGAGACCTTCTAATACCTTATTTAGGCTGGCCAGGAAGGTTTCTATATGTGCAGCAGTATTATAGGATGGAGAGCGGTAAATAGCAACAAATGCAAATTTGGAATCCACCTGACACACTAGAGTGTTGGAGTTAGTTAGGCACGGCTCCCAAATTGTGGCGTTAAGTCTTGATTTAGAGTAAACAATTACGCCTTCATTTTGATTCGAAGTTAGTTTCGTCGAGTGTGACAAGTAACCATTCAGTGCTGGAGGGTTATTTATTTTACTGAGCCAACACTCGGTTAGAACTATAATATCAATATCGATTTTAGTTAAGCCTATTAGTGCCTGTAACTGATCAAAATTTTTCTTAACACTACGGATATTCATATGTAGTATTTTAATATTACTAGCAGTAGTAACAAAATAACTTGTACAATCCTGTGAATCACAAGAAAAAGAGTTTCCCAGACCAAGGTTGTCCACGTCATCATTAATGTTTATTATGGAATCCATTTATAGTTTGGCGATAACCAAAAAGCGGCACAGGGTAAGTAGGTATTACATTGATTAGAACATGAGCGATACATCTCATTATAATACATGTCACTGAGTGTTGTTGGGATTATAATTATCATAGTTTTCGTGTATAATATTGTGAAAGAGTTAGTGTATGTTGTGATTAGCGTGTAACATATTTGTTGCAAGATTTTAACATAACAAAGCAAGGTAAAAACAATAAAGCAAGAAGACATTATCGTATGTAGGACTAGTCAGATTAACATTAGGTTATCAAGATCATAAAGACACTTTTCCGAATGGATTAAAATTTGCTTGTCACCTTCTATTTTACGTAAGAAAACGTTGCTATTTGAGATCCAGCAGAATTGTTTGAAATTTGAATTGAAAAAATGTTACTAAGGACATCTATATCGCCGCGTAATTTTTTGATAAATTGTTTTTCTAAACATAATTTTGTAATAAATCGGAAAATGGCAAATTCCTTACTTAAGCAAGTATTTCAACCAAGATGAGTTTACAAATCAAAGGATTATCATTTATCACACACTTACTCCTCGTAATAGTACCCTATATACTCGTATATCGTTGTAAGGTTTTAAATTGGTAAGATAAACGAGTCAGCGCTAACTGTACCGATATCTTAATAAAAATCGAATACGGCCAAGGAATTATACAACCACAACACCACCAAGCATCTTCACCCTGTGCACTTTGTGTTTCGCTTTCTTCTTATTATCTACATGTTAAACATAAAATTGAATCATTATTGTCCAACATAAAACTACTTTCAATTTGATAGATACAATTGTAACGAAAATGCTGACTATAATAAAAATACATTCTTACATGTGAAACAATTTTTAACTGTACCATATTATTTTAATAAGTGAACCAAAAGCGGCATAGTATAATACAAAGATTATTTGTATGCTTCAATGAATTTCAACCATTTTTTTCTTAGTTTATTATCTTAACTAAAGTAACTTACCTGGCGGAAACTTCTTAGGTTTTATAGTGGAGATATATGCATACAAAATCAATGTGACTATGAACAGTACTAGAAACGTAAGGATCATGTTAAATATCGATATTTTTACAGTGAGCACAGTGTAAACAATAATTTATAATAAGGGTATGGTATAAATATCCGCTGGCCTTCTCGGCAACCGAAACACGACTCTACACGCGAACAAGCAGCTTCCATATTTATACGAAGGATTTACGTTTGGTGATGTCCATGTAGTAGCTTGATCACATAACTGTAATATAATATCGTCCCTGAAACAAAACGTGTTTTTTTTTAATTTATAATAACACATAAAAGGGAATGTAACTTATCATAACATAACGCAATGCAAATGTATTATGTCTCTCCTAAACCTTCCAGAAATTATCAAATTATCATGATTAAAGCCGCATCGAAATCCGTTGAGTGGTGAGAAACAACGCGGGCACACAGACGCATACTTTTTTTTTTTTTTTAGGTATGGTCACTCGCAGTTCTGCACTATAAGGCTGTTTACTGCTTAACCGGTCGATCCTGTGGTGACCTTACAAGAAGGCCCCCAGTCAGGGCTAACTACAAAGTTACATTTAAACGACCGCTCGCTAAGGGCGCCCCCTGTGGGGCTTGAACCTCGGCTTAGGGCGTCGTTGAATTCTTAACAAAAAATAAGGCTGGGTCTCGTTATTATTATATCTGGGGGTTTTATATGCTACTGACTCAGCTAGGGCTAGCTCAGGCCTTGTAGAGTCTAAAGATTGAATTTACATTTAACTAGTTAGGACGTCGCGCGTCGCGGGCCTCGTCGGCGAAGCCGGAATGTGGGTCGGTTTGTAACAGACGCACCCGAAAAGCGACGACGTTTTAAAGAATTTCTTATACGATTCAATTTTAAAGATAAGCCGTAATGGGAGGAATGGCTGAGGCAGCTTTCGTCAAGTTTCCATGTTCAGCTGGGTCAGGTTTTCAGGAAAGGCACTTGCGTTGGCAATAGTAAAAGTTAAATTCTTACATGAAACAACACACTAACTTTGAGTTACTTTTGATGTAAGAAGAGGCTTTCACCAAATTACGGAACTTGGAAAATCGGGAAACACATAAGTGTGAGCTGACGATAATTAGTCTTGCAACCGTCTAGCTGTCTGCCCTAAAATAGAGTGCCCCAATGCCAAACCCTTCGTCTGCCAACTTGCCTATGTATATCTTGAAACAAAAAACAATATGACAGTAGGTAATAAAGATGTTGGGTTTATGGCCACTTGACCAGCTTATAAATTGCCGTGGGAAAAGGTACTGACGTAGTGAGTGTCCCTTTAGCATTTTAACTAATTGGCAAAAAATTAACTATGATAAAGTTATGAGATTTATGAAGTTTACTCTAAAACTTATTTTGGTGAACTTTACAACGGAAAATGCTTGCATGCATCTTGCAAGTCAGAAATAATCATGCTTGAAATGAAATGAAAAATGTACTGCAGGCGGTGATTAGGCTACGATAGCTCGCGACCTGGCCTGGCGCAAACCAATGTACCTACGAAAATACTTAGGCACCTACATATGGCCAAATGAAACTTGGTTTACTCTTCCAGAATAGTTTACCTGCGTATTAATTCACATTTTTTAACCATTCCATTTTTGTCAAAATAAAAAATAAATAAAAAAATAACTGCGTCTTCTTAAACCGGTTTCTACCGATATATCCGTTTGGTTGTCAATTCGTTAGTGTAAAGACACCTACCAATCTGTGAGAACTTAACATCGGTAATATATTTTGCGTATAATTGAATCTTATGGTGAAATAGGTATTCTTGCTATTTAGGTGCAAGGTACTCGGGGCAGGGCTAGCAAATGAAACCCATTCGAAGTACACATGACATATACTGAGCACAATTACAGAAATATATGAGCAGAATGGACACAGTAAATGACCGGTGAGTAATAACTTAAGTCCAAAAATAATAAACAGTCAATCACGACCGGGACGAATGCTGTATCAATATTATCAACATATTAACTACAGGAATGTTTTTATTCTTTTAAAAGCACAAACTCGCAATAGATATATTTCACAGATAGCATAGAAAGGCGGCGAATAAGAATATACTATTAAGTTCTTGGCGATTACGACCGATAGAGCAGAGTAACTACTAGTGAAGTGGATTGCCGACGATGACTAAATTGTTATCAGAACCCTACATGAACATTAGGTGGCATGATGGGCACACGTTTCGCTAATGCTTCCTTCCCTTTGTCTATTGTTGATAAGGTATCACAATTAAACATTTCTTTTTTAAGTTATAATTACACGTGTTTGATGCTACCTGAGTCCAAGGCCAAATATTCGATTAAATAATAATATCGTTGGTTACACGCGCTGACGCAAGGTCATCTGCTATATATGTATATGCAAATTCGCTTACAAACACCAAGACTTTTACACTAAACGAGAAGACATACTAACAAGATACACACCCCGACCACATAACACAACTCAACCTACTATAATCCCGCTTAAAAATACATTCAATAAGTCCTCTGGTTATGTCAATAATAATATATAATTTTTACAAGAATTAATGAGAAAAGAAAAACCTCCAAAAAAATTCACAAACAAGTTCAAAAAGTTATTATTGAAAATCTAAACTTCAACGAATATTTAAATGATAAATCCTTAAAACTTAAAACTTAATGATTGTGAAATGATTTAACAGATTTTATGTTTTTAGAATGCGTTAGATTATAAGATACTTACATTTTAAGTCCTCTCCAAACATCTTACTTTTACTGTACCAAACAGGGTCCACGATTGTTTCCAAAAAAATGTTTACCACCTAAGCCTACATTGTGGAATGCAATAAAGAATTGAGTGGTGAGTATATAGCATCATCTTCACACATCAAACTTATAAAAGCCTAACGGGGCTTTACATAACGACGTAGATACATAGCAGAACCAATAGATACATACTTACTTTCAGTATAAACTGTGTTTTATACATGGATAAAGACAGCGTGTGTGGTTTGTTTACAACTTTGATTACATCTATATTAATGACGTACAACTTGTATGTTTGTAAGCGCATACGTGCTTGTATTGTTGTGAAATTTACAATGATATGTATATTAACAGTTGTTCGAGTTTATCCTTTTACTCTTTCTTACATTGTAACCTTGTATACTTACTTAGTTATTATATAATAAAATGCAAATATGCATATGATATAGTAATCACTTAGTTATCAATAAATTAATTTAATACTGCTGCATTTATTTAATTCCATACCTTTTTAAAGTGGACGTTAAGTTTTTCACCATAAACCGACAAAGTGCCAACCTATGCCAAGTTACACTTTAGCTTTTTAGTACTAATAGACAATAGACTCTGTGCTAAGCAGGGGACAGACGGACGGACGGACGGACGGACGGACGGACGGATATGGCAAACTATAAGGGTTTCTTATTTACTACAGAAATCTGACTGAAAAATGATTTTAGTCATGAATAATATAGGTAAGAGTTTGATTCCACAGTCGGTTGCTTCAAATGTGTTACATTCCATAACTTACAACCGACTCCAAAATAAACACTAAAAGGTGTAGGCGATAAAAGCTAAAAAATATTTTCAGCAGTCGGTCGCATAAAATAAATCAAACGAAACAACCAAAGCCACTGACTTCCGAAACTATTTTGATTATTTATTTACGTCTTGTGCACCCAGTGTTCTTTTTGGATACGGTTGTATTTTTCGTAAAAAGATTTTTGAAAAGCCGTAGATGCTTGAGCTCTTCTGATCGTATTTTATAGGTACGTATTATGCAACAAACAATGTCACAGACGGCTGTAATTGCTCTCATGTCTGTATTTGAAAATATTTGATCCCAGCTCTGTGGGATGAAAAAGGACACGAGTTGAGCGTCTTTGCTTTACCGAGACCATAAATACTTGCAAACAGTACTCTCTCACACCTATGATTCGCAGATGACATAGTCTTAATGGCGGAGTCGCTAGAGGAGCTGAACCAGATGCTGGACGGCCTAGCTTCAGCCTCGCGACGTATCGGTCTTGGCATGAATTTGGATAAAACCAAAGTCATGATCAATGGCCACATTGATCCAATACCGGTCGTCGTACATGGCCACCTTCTCGAAAGCGTTTCCGAATACACTTACCTCGGGCAGATTCTGCAGTTGGGTAGAAACAATTTCAAGAAGGAGGCCAAGAGGAGGATCCAGCTGGGCTGGGCAGCGTTTGGGAAACTGCGCCGAGTCTTCTCGTCATCCATACCGCAATGCTTAAAAACGAAAGTTTTTAATCAGTGCGTCCTACCCGTCATGACCTACGGAGCCGAGACATGGACACTCACGGTAAGGTTGGTCCACCAATTCAAAGTATGGGATATTTATGTCATATTGTTTTTGAACATACCCACGAGAAATCCAATTGTATTATAATTAAGTGTATTCTTTTCCTGAAGCGATTTCTTTATTTTGTCTCAAAAAAGACCCTTTAGTGCAGACTTCTATGATCTCTTACAAAGATGATAATTTATTACTTGATTACCCGTTTTAGTTTTTGTTTTGTGGCGTGTTGTCCGTGTGGCGAGACGCGACCTTCGTCAATTAAGTAGTGGCGGGTGTGATACCCACTGTGCGCGAACTAGTTGGCGCTTCAAAGGAAGGTCAAAATTAAAACTGTTTCCATGTTTGGGTTTCCATTCATATGTTGCAAAAATGTCAGTAAACTAATCACCAACTGTCCGTAACTACTAGAGGTGGAAGAACTGTATACAGTGAAAGTAGTCCATAATGGTATCACGACCAAGGGGTCGTGATATAATTGTGGACATTCTAAGTCAGATTGCTGACGATTTAAGTCAGAAGCATTGTCAGTCAGTGTTAAAAGGCAGGAATTAATATTAAAATTTACTAAAAAACTACACTTACACGGCTTATTAGAGACATAATCGAATATAATACACAGTCATTTTCCACACTCAATATCCATTTTATGCTAAAGTTAACAGTATAAATCAACGTTGTTGTTTATTCAATCGTTCCATTTAGCTGTGCCGAGCGTTAGCGAACGAAATGGACCATTTGTGCGCACATAACATTTTACAGCCACACTCGTCGGGAATTTTACTAGAATATTCTGTTGTGGACCAAATGTACGCGTTTTTTATTTCTAGTAAAAAAAGATATTCATTCAGTTAAAATTGGATGAAAATGTTTTAGGTACCTTTTTGCCTTATAGATTGTGTATCGAAAATATCTTTAGTTACTATTTTGAAGGCATCCAACTTAACTTTAGATTTATTGAAAAAGGTAAAATCGTTATAACTTGCGTAACCGATAAAATTACCGTACCGTAAACGGACACAATATTTGTCCATTAGAGCCATTTAAGAGCCGCTTACGATATGTGTAAAAAACAGATAACGGACTTTTTACTCACTTTAAACTACGACGACACTGAATATCTGCTCACTTCACAATCGTAATGACTTTCTTAATAATCGGTATCTTAACTCACTTCCGTTCTCCTTTCCCTTCCGTTTACACATACACCACTCCTACATCACAAAACACAGACATACATACCTACATCATAAGACACACACACCACACTTACATCACAACTCACACACACCCACTAACAATTAGTATTTAGTTAAATATGTTTGTAACTAAGTTAAATCCTAAGCAGTCTATTAATCTGTTTTACCCCTATGGGAAACTGGGCTGGCGAACCTTAATACAGGTTACCATGTAACCTAGCTAGGTCGCCAGATCCACCTATGTTACTATTTCTACTCTATTTAATCCTAATTTGTACAACTATACTTATATGTTTATTGTAACAGACTGTACTACTCTTTTGAATAAAATAAATTATTATTTAACTTAATTTTTGAGTGAATTGTCCCGTGAATCCATTGGACTGACAGTAAATAACCCCCCTCACAATATGTAATTCATACCCGACTGTTAGACCAACGATCAACTGAATATTGAAATATCTCATGCAAAAAATAAAACCTTCTTTGTATTAAATCGAATACTTGCTCAAAAATATATCGGTACAACTGGCAGTTTGTTTCCGTGTACATTTTAATCCTGCCGTCGGTCGGTGGAGCTGACAATTGAATACCCAATGAAACGTGAGGCAGGTTCACAGCTACGCTTCAGTGATGTTGTGTGCGCCACACGTCACAGTAACAATATACCAGCTCGTACATTATTTCAGTTTAATAATTTTAATGAATGATCATTTCTGTTAGTTGAAATGTTTGTCGATTTTTAACATAGTGCCTGCATTTTACGTCATTATCATAAAATTAAATACATTTCGTACCAACTAATAATATTTTAAATCATATTGTCATGCATTAACCGTCTATTCCACCACTCACATTATTATATCGGTCCATAATAACATACATTTAATTATAATTCATTTAAGTATAATCCATTTAATTATACTTTACGTTTTCCCGGTAACAACACAATAAGATCCTCTATTTACCAATGGGTGTTCTGCAGTGTTTTAAACATGTGAAGCAGAACGTGCTTCTTCCGCACGACGAGGACTTAAGATCGTCTCTGAAATGCGTCAGAGGTGACGCTTATAACGAACAAGAATATTGGATAAACAACACACTATTATGTCAACAGGTACTGATTCTGGAACAAACATATTCATTAAACCGGTGTACCTGAACGTTTACATTCCGAACCTCCATTTCTGTCCTTAAAAAGGGTACCACTGATTTACTTATCACATGTGCTATCATTTTAAATAACCCCATCGCTTAACAAAGCCTGCACCGGTCCATAATAAAACAGCTGGACAGAGATAAGGCTGTTTAATCCTTTCTTCCTCTACTTCGGTTTGCTGGTCTAATCTGATAATAGTAGTAGTCGCCTTAAAACGATATCATAGAAGTTGGGAGAAGTTGGCGTAGGTATGTGATGTATGGCGTGGCATACGCTGGCAGAGTGTCCCGCTTGGGAGGATCCACGCCGTGCCCTCGTTGCGGAAGTAGGCAGGGACCTGTCGCTGCCGGGCGTCGTGTCATCGATGGTTGGCAGCGAGGAGGCCTGGAACGCGGTGGTGTCCTTCTGCGAGACGGTTATCTCGCGGAAGGAGGCTGCGGAACGGGAAAGGGAGATATCTTCCTCCAACCCGGCCCGCAGCAGACGCACCGGGCGTCGGCGGAGGGCGGACAACGCCCTCTTCCAGCCCCCCTAAATGGGTCCAGGGGCGACGGACCTGGGGACGTCTGTCGCCCCCTTAACACCAGGACCCGAGGTGGTGGCGCGTGTTCCACGCGCGCCCCTCTTAGACGTCGCGGGGGGAGTCTAACACCTCACTCCGCCCCTCGTCCTGAGGAGGCCTGCATAGGCGGGCCGGCACTAGCTGGGGGTTGCGGAAGGATCGTACGTTCCCGCGACCCCCGGCGTAGGTGTGAGACGGAACAACGGGTGGTTTTTAGTCAGTAAGAGTCTGACAGACCCCTTCGCTCCCCCAGAGCGAAGGACATCCATGAGGATTTTCCAACCCGCACCAAAAAAAAAAAAAAAAAAAAGGTATGTGATGTACGCTTGGACCTGACCTAGGCAGGGACCTGTCGCTGCCGGCCGTCGTGTCATCGATGGTTGGCAGCGAGGAGGCCTGGAACGCGGTGGTGTCCTTCTGCGAGACGGTTATCTCGCGGAAGGAGGCTGCGGAACGGGAAAGGGAGATATCTTCCTCCAACCCGGCCCGCAGCAGACGCACCGGGCTTCGGCGGAGGGTGGACAACGCCCTCTTCCAGCCCCCCTAAATGGGTCCAGGGGCAACGGACTTGGGGACGTTTGTCGCCCCCCTAACACCAGGACCCGAGTCGGCGGCGCGTAGTGTTCCACGCGCGCCCCTCTTAGACGCCGCGGGGGGAGTCAGACACCTCACTCCCCCCCTCAACCTGAGGAGGCCTGCATAGGCGGGCTGGCACTAGCTAGGGGTTCCGAGCGAAGGACATCCATGAGGATTTTCCAACCCGCACCAAAAAAAAAAAAAGTATGTGTTGTAGGGAAGTAAGGAACATGTCGTGAAGAAAGTTTTGAGTATGAATATGGATGGGTAGAAGAGTAGAGGAAGATCAAAAATTGTATGATAGATGCAATGGCTAGAAAGGGAACGCATATTGCGATGACGGCAAATGGAGCATGTGGAAGAAAAAATTGGCAGGGGACGATGACCATGATGACTACATAAGCAACCATGAGTCCTGCAGTTTATGTTGGCTTATCCCTCATGTCTTTGGATGAATACCTAGGTTTTGGTACTCAGAGAGCAACCTTTTATTCTAAATAAATAAATTATTTCTTCAAGTGGAGAACCAGCGTCAATTATTATTTATTTTTTTCACCTGATGATATATCAAGACGGCACTTTCCTACTCAGTTCCCTTTTATTATATAATAGAATGGGTCTCATATTATTAATGTTATTAAAATAAACTCATATCTCATGAATTTAGCAATGTCTTGAGTCTCATAAGTCAATCATAATATTGCGAGGATTCCTGTGCATTAAACCATATATCTATATTGTTGATATGCAAATACACTGAATAGTATACAAAAAGATTCAATATTTGTCAATTTTGATCCTTTACACAAATATTTGTGTAAAGGGAAACATGAGTGCTAAGAGAGGCATAATCAAGAGATCGGTCGGGATTTTGCCCTCAAGTCCATTTCGCGATAATATCTTCACGTGTCAAGTAACCTTGACTCTATTTATGACTAATCACATGAATAATGTAATGTAAGATATTAGCTACATCTGTTAGGACAGAAAAAAAAACAAACTAACAGACAACTTTACTAGTTAAATAAACGAACAAAACTTAACCAAAATACTCATTTCTATTTCTACCCTCGGCCACCAGCTTTACCCCATCTAATAAGATAAATAAGTTTTACAATTATACGAAACTGATATCTACCACGGCGCCCTCAGCGAGAGAGAAAAGTCAAGAACTTTTGAAATCACTTATTTAGGATGTGTTCGCTAATAAGGCGATTGGCACTCTGCACCGCATTACGCAGCGTAGCGCGGGAGTGCGTGTTCTTACGTTGTTTGTATAGAAAACACGCATAGTGCAACACACAGAAAACGCATTAACGCGCAGTGTTCGTCGTTCATCGCTACGCGTCCCCCAGCTTAGCGCGGGGCAGTGTGTGTTACGCCTATGTCTCTGTTTTATTTCATGGCTAAATAAGTCTGAAAAGTAGATTAACGGAAGTAATACATTTCTACAATATCCTTTTGTACGAAACATTATTGGGGTGGAGTATTTAAATTTGGGGTCCCTCTGTATTGAGTAGTCAAAACCCAATATAAAAATATAACTTTGATAAATTCGATCCCTGAAAGGGTTCGGCAAGCCTGTCAATATGGTTAATATCTTTGCTAGGGGAAAACGGGTTAAGTGCCGTGTGTATGAAGTCAACTAAAGGTTTTACCATCAATCAGAATAATATTCTAATAAAAACTTGTACTTCACAAACGACGAATAAAGGTTCCTGTAAAAAATTGCATAATATAATTATTTTTTTTCAAATAAAGATATTTATTAGATATTCACATATATACAAATTTGAAATTAATATTGACTTGAAAAGTACGTATTTTTGTTATTCTTTTCATAAAACGTTTGCAAAAGTCGTCGAATTTTAAATGCACATACATATTGTACATATGTCGCATGCGGTTTTGGAAGTATGAAGAACAGGGTGTAATGTAAAGTTCCTCATCCACCATAGAAAAGGGAGGATCCTCCGACCAGACGGGTGTCGTGTCTGGTGGGCAACTGCACGACGGTTGGTTTTTTTTTTTTTTTGGAAAAGTGCATCTCGCAGTTTATCCTTCAGGGATATTTACTGCTCAACCGAACTTTCCTGTGGGGGGCTTAATTAAAATTAAGGCCTCCAGCCAGGCAACCCGACGGTTGTTGTCGGGCTCGTTTATATATACTCAGTCGCGTGGATAACTTTAATATCGCGATGTAGGATGTGTCGATTTAGTTATTTTCGTGGCGAGAGAGATGTCGCTACACGGTCAATGGGCGTACCATTGACCGTGTAGCGACATTTATCTCGCCACGAAACCTGTGACGTTCTAGTACGAACAGTTTTGGCGTGCTGCTACGTATACGGCAAGTCTTGATGCTGGACTCGCTTAGATAAGGACATGCAGTGACTGATCGCCTTCGAGTACAGACGTCGCGGTTACAAGTAGGTTTGTATTATTCGTAAGCGAGTAATATGATTGACATTGATTGTTCAATATACGCAGTGTATCGAATCATGTGTGTTGTAATTATACGAAATAATACCTATTTTCCTACCCCCATAATGTCTAAAATCTAACGGAATAAATCCTGATTATCCTACTTTCGTCATAGAGTGTTTCCTAGTTATATACAAATAGTAATAGTAGGTATTCCATATATTTGTGGCTCGCCCGAAGACATTTATATCGCTATATTTGTCAGCACATCGCCGAGAGACGATTGACGAGGATACTTTGAAAACTGTTACAAGTATCTGTAGATACTTCTATACCGATTTTCCGTTGACCGTTTGATACAGCAGTTTTTTGAGAACACGTATTTTCGGTTCTAAAAAAATAAGTATGCTTTTTGCTTCTGACTTTGGAAACTCATCAAGGTGTTAAGGTATGATAAATTCTTTAATATTCTTTTACAGGTTTTGCGTCATAATCCACATTCGATGACGCATTTCTGAACAAAGTTCTACAACACAGTTATACTACTCGAAGTCCTATCAACATTATCAAGCCAAAGTTTATAAAACTTACGTAACTCAGCAGAGAAATACATTTACCACATTACATGTAGACCGTATGCCGACTGAAACTCATAAGTTTACTTCACAACTTTGATCTTACAGTCAGACCTTTATTACATTCAGACCCTGAACACTTATAATGTGAAAACTTAGGCACTAAAACACACTCCGAGACGAATTGCTAATCTACTAAAATTTCCAAAGAACCGTTAATCTAGTACTCACATTATTTTAAACAATACACTATTGAATATATATTTACTGTGTAGGTAACAATTATATAAGTACGCAAGCGCTCATTAATTAAGTATTGAATCAATATTTAATCATTTATGACCTAATAATATAAAAAAAAAAAACACATATCAGACTTTCATGTTGCCGGTGAACAAAATAATGAGTCTTTCCTTCTTGATTTTATAATACTCGTAGATCACATTTCGGATTAAATTTTCAACCAGTTTCATTCTCAAAAACATAATTTATTTATTTAGGTATTTCTCCGAAAATATGTTATTTTTTTAAGTTAGTTCATAAGTATTTTGTAGACCTTATTTTTTTTTTCATTTTTTAGCATATAACATTATATATATATTATTATGTTATGCTGTATTATTATATTAGTATGATATTTAAAATTGGAAAATAAAATAAAACCTTTTTGAGAAAACAATAAATAGAGCTTACTTTAGGGTAATAGGTACCTTTTAATGGAAACAGTAGTAATAGTAATTTACATTCGTAAAAGAGAGTTCGTCCTTCCAATATCACTAATACCATGCGATGACCACGTGCACGCAACGCCTCGCTGTAATTCCGTGCTCAGTGCCCAGTGTTGTGATCACACTATTAAACTACGTAATACCTAATACCGACTGTCAGTTGTATGTGGCGGCAGACAGACGCGGCTGACATGGGTCTATCCTACCTTTGTTTCGCAACCTATTACAGCGGAGTATTTTTACGTAAGTCATGTGCTTTAGTGTTATGTAAATCTTTTCTTTCATTACTGTGCCTTACTCTTAGTTCAGCCAAAAGCGGGATTATAAGTACTTATTTCTCCTAACTTGCGCAAGTAAGTCCTTTGATGTAACTTTACCCTATTCGTGACTTCAAAACGAACTGTTTATCATAGTTTACGTTAGTTATGACCTCCCTTGATGGAAGGGATCAGATAAAGCTGAAATAGTTAATAGGATTGTTGGGGTTGAACGTATCTTAACTTTACTAAATCAGATTAAGACAAAAGTCTTCCTTGTTAAGGTTTAACTCTAAATAAGGTTATCTGTGTTTGCGATGTTCACAACTCTCAATATTGGGGAGTCACGTTTTGTACGTGTAGACTATCTATAATATCTTGGTGTACCTAATAGCAATCATTATGACCACCCTGTTTCATAATATGACCTCGCCTGTACCGTACAGCTGGCCACTCGTCGGTACTAATCATTTGAACTCGAGCTGGCCTAGCATAGTACGGTGTTTCAAAAGAATGAGTGTTCAGTTTATACTTTTTTTTTTTTTTTTTTTTTCTTTTTAACAAAAACGTTGCCCCACACTAGGAATTTCTCCTGTATCGTGGGTGCGTTTACAAACATTTAAACTCACATACACAAACAGCCAGACCCGAAACAACTACCTGTAGGCCATACAAATATTTGTTCCGTGTGGGGATCGAACCCACAACACGCGGCGCAGCAGCCGATGGCTCAACCACCGCGCCAACCGTGTCGTCAAAATACTGGTTTAGTTACCACTGCCGTACTTATAATGCAGATAGGGAGCATTTGTATTATATCCTTAATCGTAACAGTTCTGAATGATTATGTTTACTTTTCTGTCCAAACCTATCATTTGAACTTTGTTGCCATTATTTATGACTTTCCTAAAGAAACTTGGTACAGCTTTTAACGAAATCAGAGGTTTTAGTTGGACCCAAGCATTTTGATATTCCAAATCTAATGCTCGTTTACACTAAGTTCTCGTGAGATAAAGAAAATTAACGAGTGACTTCTTACTGTACATATAAACACCTTATTTCTAAAACTGATTCTTTATAACGGTATAAAGAATCAGTTTTAGAAATAAGGTGTTTAGATTATAGGGGTTAATAAATTCAGTGTCGAAAATTCCCTGATCGGCCGGAAAATGAATGTATACATACATTTTGCTTCTAGCTATTTATTATTTGCATATAGCACTTAATTATACATCCAAACTAAATATTTATTCTAAAAGTCATATAGACATTCTGATCAATATTTTCAGTATTGAAAATCGAAATACGCCTGCCTGCTACCAGGCCCACAAATTGTGAAGCTATGGACAGTCGGATGACGTTCGGCATACGTTGATGGATTGTGTCCGGTCTATCAGTCAGTTGGAGAACTGCAGTTGATTGAAAGTTCAGTTTACATATGTTTGTAATGTATAGATAATTGTTGTTAGAATACCTATGGACCTATGTGTATTTTTATGAAACATTTGTGTACCCTATAACAGTCACTGTCTGTTTAATAAATAAATCGGTTTTGATTACAATCAACACGTGAATATTAAATTTAGTTCCGTCCTAAAACTGATTAATGTGTTTCCAACGATCGATTTGGTTCCAACGCTCAGTATACCTATCCGTAAAAGGTAATATTCAGCGCACGATCCTTTTGCAAAACTAAAGGCTCGCACACACTTGTTATTTATTATGCCAATGAAATTATTTAGGAGGCAGTTGCTTGACAGCAACTGCTAAATAATTTCCCAGGAAAATGAAATACGCGGAAGTAGTCAAAGTAGGATTAGGAATGTGTACCTTGGTTTTAAGTGGGGCATAATAATATTCTTGGCCATTAGGTAAAGCATGGCATGAAGGTAGACACAGCGTCATTTCTGTTCTGTAAGGAAATAAGGCCTTACGCTTTGCAACATTTTCAGATTAGTCTGCACTGAGCCTTAGTCCTATTCGATGCAAAGCCATTAGACATTACAGACTGCACGTCTTTGCAGCCAACCTCTCGAGTATCCGACGATAGCCGACGGGTACTAAACAAACACGACCCCAGGTTTAGACATTCTAGAAGTATCAGAATATTTGTTTCCGGAATCTCGAAATAGTACCTACATTATCTAAATCATAATACAGCTTCATAGAAAACAGTATCACGTTCCATTTGTGCCTTTCATCCACAAACTTCTAGTAATTCAATAACTCATCAAGATGGTTAGGCTGTACACAAAACATAATGTTTATCATTGCCATCTCAGAGTATGTAGGTATACCTTGTTCATTGCTGCATTTGTTGTCAACAACTTTCTATCATTTAATTGTTGTGATAATTTGCTTGTGTCAGGATAATAAAACGCAAAATAGTGATGGAAGTGTACGTCGATAACCCCTTCGATAAAGGTAATCGGTTTATGCATAGGAAGCTCATCGTAACCTATTTGTATGCAATTGTATACGACATGCATCACACCGCAACGCCGCATTATACTTCGAAATTCTACGAGAGGTTACGTCGATACTGGTTAGTCGGTTTAAACTATTCGGAGCTATTATGGTATTTGTTGGTTAATTCATGTTCCGGTTACATTGATAGTAAGGTGAGTCTCAGGTAATATGGTTACCAAGAATTGTTAAGAAAAAGTAATTATAAACCTGATCTAAAAACTAAGGCCGTACCAGATTGGAAATAAACGATGATAGCGAGTTTATACTATCATGCAATGCGGTGATTTTAGTGTAGCAGTAATGTCGGCCTATCGCCCTCGGTCTTCACAAGTCAAATAAGACTGGCAATTAAAAGACATCTCCACAACAAGAAACAAATAACAAATCACAAAAACATGGACAGTTCTCGATATTTTCATATTAATTTCCGTCGTCCCTTAGATTTCGTATCACTTGAGGTCAGACTAACCGTAAACTGTTATTAAATGTGTTAGTTTTCAGTTTTTACTTAATACTTTACACTTTTTTGTATTCTTCAGCCGTTCAAAAATTTTAATGTGCATTGAATTATAATTTTCTATTTTTTGTACTACAATTGCCTCCAAAATACAAGGAAAGTCATACTCATCCATGATAAAGAGCCGCACTTACTACTAAGAACAGATTTTAAGATAGAAATCGAGTCCACGTGAACAAGTACACGTGAACAAGAACAGTAACAAGTAAAGGCAATTTTGAAAGGCAAGTTCACAATCACTGCTGAACAGTTATTGTGTCTAGTATTCATGTGGCAGACAAATAGATGGCGGATCGCGATCTCTGACCATAAAATTAAAACAGTATAATTGAGAACACCGGGATCGAGTTACAGTTACGTTTATGTAATGCATGGGCGAATGAGTGGATTTTAAATCAAGAGCAAAAACTAAGCTCAGTCATTAGGCCTTAATTCTACTGAATTAATAGCCTAATGACTGAGCTTAGTTTAGCCAACACTGTTGCATAATACCGTTCGTAGTAACGAACGGTATTATACGGCAGTATTGGCTGTAGGCAGAGATCACAAGCTGTGGAGGGCTTTTTTGTGCGTGCGAACCTTTTGATTAACACTTGGTATAAAAAAAATACGGCGTAAACGCAATGGCGTTTGGTCGACCGATCTAGATATTTTTATGTTCGGTTTTAATTTAAAATTCATGAAATTGTTGGAACAATTTATTATTTTGTGAAAGTAAAATAGAGTAGAATATTTTTGGAATTTAATTTCAAACAAAGAATGCGTTAGTTAACCAACGCTTCCCGCTACAACAGTATTAAACTTGAATGAATGAAACAGTCCGTCCAAAACATTTCTAAAATGGCCGCTTTATTATAAGAAGAGAATTTGATCAAAATACTACGTCAAAGGTAAATAAATTATTCTTCAGAATGTCTAGGCCGTTAAAGACTGCGTAGGAGCCGGGCGGATCAAAATACACATAAATCAAAAAAGTTTCTAATTTACCAATATTTTTTACATTATTTATAATGATGACATGAGATGGGGCCTCAATGGTAACGTTTTTTAAGCACAATCAATTATTGAGGTCTGATCCTTTTTAACACCTTATTTGCCAAACAACGAGACACAAAAAAAATGTATTGTTATCGGTCATTTGGCGTTCAACGTGTTAAAAACAGAAACAGGAAATTACGATAAACAAACATTTTGACTACTAGTAGCACCCAATTCTATCGCAAAGTCAAATCCATTCAAATAGGTCAAGCGAATAAATATCAAACGTGTATGTCATGTTCCATGTGCTTACTAAGTGACGTTACTTAGGAAACGAGCGTTTGTGAGTTAATGGAACAACGTGAATGCGGCATAATGGTGGAGATGAAATTAATAACATTGGATATTTATTTTATCAAAGTTGGGTCCATTGTAGGAGTTCCATGATATGTATTAACTTCAATTATTATATTGTTCTTTTGGTGAAAATATTGAAAGTCAACATATTCTCGAAAGAAAATAAATTTAGTCAATCACATTCTGCTTAGCCCGCACTACTTACTTACTTCACTCATCTGCAACAGAAAGATGAATATGCAGTAACACAAAAAACCAATATCATCCTAGGCAGGGTTCGTTACTTCGATGAAATAAGATTTTTACCTATAAGAATACGGCGAAAGCAACAATGTCTTGTGTGTTGTCCGTACACAACAATATTTCAACTTAATATGCAAACCGTCCCTTTTTATTCAAACGTAAGAATTTGGTTCAGGCAAGTGTGAGCATTTGTAACATACATCTTACCTTACCTATCAAGTGCAGCAAAGAAAAATACCATTTATATAGAACCGATGCGGTTCATAAATTTTAAAGATTAATACAAATATCCCATTACGTTGTTTTCCTGGCAACAGTTCTTTAAATAATTCTGGATACTGGTAATGTTGAAGTTTTCCTACATGTTTCATGGTTCCTCCGCAGGATGCCGTACCTCCGCATCTGCATCTGCCTTCACAAGTTCTTAGTGAAGCTGTAACGGAAGTTACAAGTAGGCTCTAACTGAACGACGACCTTAACTCGAAGTTTAGTTTTTGCTCCCATGTCACCGCCGCCACCAGGTTTAGTTTAAAGTGAGCAACTGCGCAAATGGTTTTAATTTATAAACTATTAAGAAATCGCCTAGAAGGTTTCAAAGACGAAAACCTTATATTTTTACTAAAATATAGTGTACTTACTGCCTCTTCTAAAGTTTGATAATCAATACTCTCGTTTTGTTTTCAAAAGTTAATTATTTTCCCACCTCTGCCTCCGCCTTCACTTCCGCTGTGACAGTCTTTGTTACATCCCTAATTTCAATTACTCGTTATGGTCGACCGTCTCAGGATTAAGGTTGTTACTGCTGATGGTTTAGCTTAAAACTTCTGAAGATTGTTTACCGAAATTTACTGTAAGAGGCCATTACAAGAGAAAACAAAAAAATCGAATTAATTTTAGGTGTCGTTTGAAAGTTAAAGCGGTTGTTACGCGGAGTTTAAACCCATTTCATTTTAGTAGTTGCTTTTCTTTCCGTAAATTCTAATTCACTGTTAAACATTAAATGTTAAAGAAATTAAAATTTAATATCATTGGGTTATTTGTTATTTTCAGGAATTATTTCAGTACATTTCAAAGGACTGAAAAAAAGGCTTGGATTGACGAAATTGTATTACTTATCTGTTTTGATCGTATCGTGTAATATCATAATTATGTAAGTCATTTTTCCCATCAAACCGATCAATCAATCTAGTAGCTCAAATCATCTTCATTTTGTGCAAATAGCGTGTAGTTTACCCAGCCAAGTTTGAAAAGTATTTGATAATGTGGTGTTGGTTAGAATTGGCAATGAGATGCATCCGAAACATGTGTGGTTTGCAGACTGATGGATTGTGTATCGCATAATACTATGAGCTCTATGTGTATAGCAATAAAGCTTTATATTGTTTCTTGTTTACGTTGATGTTTACTGGAAGCTGCCAAATAGCGTTTTATTCAAACATTGACTACGGCAAGAGCTTGTGCTTTATCCTGTTAATATTTATCCGGCACTCGGAATCGTAAATTGCTGAAAATATTTCAAGCATTTTTAAAGCTATCAAAAAAATAAGATTATTTTCGAGTGGACCTTTGGTCTAGAGGTGACAAAAACTATCAGTGTTGTTCGGTATATAAGTTCCATAATATGTACAACCTATTCCCAATTGAAAATGGATGCAAGGACAAGTGCTCGAGCATTTTAAACTTTTTACGACTCACAAACGAAAAAACGCGATATAAAATTCATAGGTAATCAGAATATTTTGTAACAAATATTTGTGGAACATGGCTTGGCATGGTTTGTTCTTTAAATAAATAAAGAATATAAAAATTAAAAAAAAACAAAATCTTGCTCATTTGCATTTTCGGATATCAAACAAGTACATTTTCGGATATCAAACAATTAATGATGATACTAAATGTAATTGTGTAAGTAGGTAAAGATCGAATCTTAACAAAAAATCCATAGAAATCTAAACGCAGTTAGAATGCAACTAAAACGGTCTACAATAACTAATATAATCTCAAAAGTGCAAACCTCCACAGTTTAGTGTTGTGTTCCTCACAAAACATCGTATATAAACTGGAATACAAATACAAAACACAAGTTTCGAAGCAAAGTACTGTAACACACACAAAGTATAAGCTGAGGGTTGAATAAGAATGCTTACTTTACCAGCTGGCGGCGAGAAATGGAAACAAATGGAAATAGTTGTAACAGATAAACGTCAGGCGGAGACTGATCATGATTAGCATTATTGGCAAAATTAATTGAAATATAAGTTTTCTTCGTAATAAATTATGACGTTGGTCATAATATATTTCGTAATTGACTCCAGCCAAAAAGCTTGGCTTGCAATTTAGGTCTTAAAAAATACTTCTTAAATGAATACCTAATTGGGTCATCAAAAATACCACTACACTGCTGGCTTGGTTTGCGAAATAACAATTGGTGGCCCTTTAAAATAAAGAAAAAGTAGTTTTTTTTTTAATTTTAATGGAATCCAATTTTTTTTGGGAGTTGCTAGCCAGTCCGAATATTTTTAGGTCCTAAAAAATATACCACATTTCGTTCTTATTTCAATTTGGGTCTTCGAAAATACCCCTATACTGCTGGCTTGTTTTGTTGGAAAAAACAAATAGTTTAGCCCTATAAAATAGAGAAATAAGATTTTGATTTCTTAAAGTTTAATGGAATCTGACATTTTTTCGGGGAGGTCGGCCTGATTTTTTATGTCCTATGAATAAACGAGACACTGGTATTATATTAATTTGGGTCTTTAGAAATACCACTCAATACTTGACTTGGATTGCCAAAAGACCTATGGTCAGCCCTTAAAATTTAAGAAAAAAAACATTTTTTATAGTATGGGACATTTTTATCAGTCATCCTAAATATTTGTATTTCCTAAAAATATTAAGACTACACTTAAAATAAAGATAAATAACTATCAGCAATAAAGTAAATAAATAGAGTAGACCCTTTTTTTAAGAATGGGGGGTCCGGGCATCGATAGGGAGGTCGTATTAGACTTTTACTGACTATAAGCCATCTGTGTTCCGTTTAAAGATTCGTTAGAAATGCTTGATTAATTGTATACAGGACAATTTAGAAATTCGTTCTGGAATGAGTCCTCCAGAGTAGACCTAAACCATTTACCGTACGTACCACAGTGTGTATACCGACGTGAACCCTCGTCATGGAAGCTACTCCACGCTTTATTATTATAATTGAGGTTACTTTAGTTAACTTATATGTAGGTTTCTTTTGAGTTGGTAAAATCTCGTCTTTTATAATTTGATTGAAGTATTTAATTCAATAAATTCATCCATACTATTTAATTACAATAATCTTTAAAATGAGTGTTAGTAAAATTATTAATTTATTTATTGCAGTTTGGAGTACTACTACGACCAGCAGAATGTATGATATCTTACACCCAACATGGAATACCACTCCCAATTCAGCAAAAGTGGTCCCTTTTATTCGTCTAATTAAATAATATTATTTCAGCAACACTTAGGCAAATATATCCGTAATTTATAATGGAGGACAAATTCAACTTGTCTAATGATTTTAATTTCTAAATTGGGAAAAGCCGGTAAAGGGATATTAGACTTTAGATAATATCATTGGAACACAAAACTCAAAATCATGAATATCAGTTATTTTACTAATGTTTCTCTCTGAGTGTTGAGAATTTTATTTGAGAGAAGGTTTTAGTTCAGTCACGCGACTTTTTAAATTCAAGAGCGAGTCATCGCACGGAGTCTATTAATAAGCGCAAAATTACCTAATGTTGCGCTTATTAATTGACTCAGAGTATCGGCGATGGATAGAGCCATTGCGCTATAATCTTGATGTAGGAGGTTTAGTTTATTGTTCGTACTTATTCGGGCGGTCTGGATAATATTCTGCCGCATATTATTCAGCCCGTTTATGGGCACGGAGCGAATTGTTAGGAGGTTTAGTGCCATGATACCCTATGGCACTAAACCAACGTTAACTACCCAGATACACTTTATTATCAAACAAAAAAACTAACTTACGATATAGTTGGATGTAGCTCAAGGTATTATTTATCAAAGGAACCATATTGATCAAAAGCCACCTATCCATAAAAAACACCTCACCAAACTGTAAACTAAAAATCAGTCACCACCAATTTTCTCAGGAACGGGTCGACCTAGCAAGTTGAAATTTATACCAGATACTGAAATCTGTAGTCCCTATTAGGTGTGTAAAATCAAGATCCCGAATCACCACTGTAAATAGATATGGGAAAATTTAGATTTTCGCGAAAACTTGTAACTACCAAAATGTACCTTCATTTTAAACTTTATTTTTTTGGATTTTTCCCCTTACTTGTGCTGAAGGACCTTGCTTTAAACCAAACAATATAAGACAGTATAGGGTCAACCAGAAGTACCCTATAGGTTTTGGGTTTGAAAACCTATAAGGTTGTTTCCGTTGAACTAGAATCACCAATTATGGCAGAAAGCAAGGTCTTACAATAAAAATAAAGGAAAAAAAAAAAAAATAGAAAATTTAAAACTATGGGTAGGTAAGGAACCCTTGGCGCACGAGTTCGAGTCGCACATGACCGGTTTATTATACATATATTCTCTGCTATTAAGTAAATTCTCTCCGTTTCTCTTCATCTCTAAACTGTCATTTCTTACTTAGTTATTAACATATCATCACTTGTCCACTGTAGGCGTCACCACAATGAATCAAACGTTCACTTTCATTGCCCTGAAGTGTCGGCATCGGGGACGCGTCCGGAATAAATGTGAAATTTATTCAAGAGGGAGCCACTGCCGCAACTAAGTTTAGCAATATATTGCTCGAGTACGTGCGTGATGGCCGAATTTGTTTCCTCTCTGTAAAATTAGCTTTTGCCCGCAAATTCATCCGCGTGAATGTAGGTTGTTGTAGATGCAGACAAAGTTTCAGAACTAAAACTATTCTATCTCCTGGTTAAACTTCACTATGATCCAATCAACCGTGTAGTCGTGAAAAGGGAACAAAGATACAGAGTTCTCTAAAAATAGAACACCTCGTAAATAAAAGTATCTACATAAAACCTTTTACTACCAATAAATGGTCACTGTTTATTGTTTTTGCGTGTATTTGTTTCTTATTTCTTGTATTGTCATCGGGCATCAGTTCGCTGTCGACCGCTGTAAACAGCGGTTGTAAACAACGGTCGCTGTTTCCTGATAAGCATCCAAACAAAGACAATTAGAAATTAAATAGCGAATTTCAGTGTTCTGCCTTATGCCCATTAACTTGAAAGTAATGAAAGGAAAAGTCATAAACAAATAAGGCGAGAGTTAAAATATGACTTGGTTCAAAAATCATTTACTTAATAAGTTTTATTCATATTGTGACCGACTCTATGCTTCCATACTAGGTACCTGCTGACCCCACTGTAAGCTATAAGATAATAACGAATTCACGTTTTTTTATGGAAAATCAGGCACTCGATCTTGAGGCATTATCTACCTACATATAGTGGTCTCACACGGTACACTTAGGAACTTAAACTTTTTCTTGAAATGACTTCTTTATATAATACAACTTCTCCTGCTCAAAACAATTTATCCCTTTGTTACGCTGCGGTACTTTGTGATTAACACAAAGTACCGCAGCGTAACTAGAGAATGTTCAACTTGAATTAGAATCAAATTCGAAATCAAAGTAGGTAATATTATTCAAATTAGGCTGAGAATCAGCACTTTTTGAACGTCAAAACGTATTCAAAAGACAGTCCTGCCCACCCTTCACCACTTCCTAGTGTTTTTGCTGGGCAATGCGTTTGGAAATGGCGGAACATACTGCCCAGCCACCCAGCAAACCAGAATGCTAATATTGTTACTTCCACGTTAACACCGCTCATTATCGTACATTCAAATTTTCACGTGTTTATCCATAATTACTTCTAAAACTAAATAAACATAAACCAAATATTCTAATTAAAATTCACGTGATTTGCTCTAATTATCAGAATCCACTATTAAGCTACAGCAAAAGCTGTAACAAGTAAAAACATAATAATTTATTTAATTAAAATGAGTTAATATCTTTAATTCAATAGCAAGGTACATATTTTTTTCAAATTTACAGACAGCCAAGAAGTTAAATAAATTATTATTCGAAAACCCACTTCATGAGAAAACGTTTGTCATAAAATATACTTTAAGCCATGGACAGCGATACAATCAACAACCACCCTGTGTACAGCTAACTAGACTTCCAACCAAATAGTATACTTCCAGCACAGACAATAACGCTCCAAAATATGTTTATAAATAAACCGACCAATTACAAATCAACATCACAGCTGTAGTGTCGGCAAATAAGTTACGACATCGTAAATTAGTCGGATGTCAACGTTGTCCGAGCATACCGTCGGCATTATCCTATGATGGTAGGCTATTGCGCTATTTACAGATAGATGGAGGTATGAGATAAGAACCGAGAGCTTGATAGATTGCTAGCACTAGACGAAGTACACTTAATGAGGTAGCAATGAGTCAGGGTATACTTTATTGCGTCGAAGGGAAAAATAATGATGTTTAAGCAATGGACTGCAACTGTTTTTTATAGTTCTTTTGCAATAACTGAAACTGCATTATATACATGAACATGTTAAAGCATCTAAAGAACAAACATTATAATGTTATTCAGTATCAGATTTAACCTTGAAGCTCGGTAACCTCATACATGTCATGCCTGAGGCAACACAAACAAACATACTTCTACGGAAATGTTATAATGAAACTTCTCCCTAAATACATATTTGCTACTGTTATAAATAGTCATGCATATCAGTGCTGTATTTCAATATTTTGAAGTTAACGGCAATTTACGGTTTCTCATTGGAAAACGCGAACTTGTCTCTATGAGAAAAATAAGCAGGACACCTACTGAAAATGCGATCGACTCAATAGACAACCTGTTTTCAACCAAGAAATGTTGCATAGACTTATGATTGTAGATTTATTTTCCGATGTTTCTGCGAAGTAAATATTCTGCATTACATTGCCCTTAACGGTGGTAAGTGATATGCAATAATACCCGACGAATCACTACCTTATCCGCCCGCTCTTTGCCTCCAGAACTATGATTACGAAAGTGTTAAGGAGGACCGCAGTACAGAACAATAGAATGTTACAATAAAACATGATAAACTCTTTTTTAATAAATCGAGTAGTTTCAACTTCTATAACCTACCGATTTGTTGTATGTTTTTAAAGATTGATTTAGGGATAACTTTTGATCCACGTTAGTTAATAAGGGGATACAGTGCTATAATGTGACGAATGGCTACGAATATGACAAAATGGGATTATTCAATTCGACGTAATGTAAAAGTTAGAACCTTATCGACTGTTATTTTTTAATAACGTAAACATATCGTTCAAGATGGCTACGTTAAACCGAAGCCTCCTTGACGTCATGAGAGATGTCTATTCCACATCGTGAGCAGCTAGCTTCGGCATTCCGTAGACAGTCAGACAGGTGCATGGTAATACACTTCGTATCGAATCGACTAGGACTGCATGGTGCGCTGGATTTAGTTTGCTTGTTTCATGTTTGCTTGAAAAGGAAAATGCATGTTATTTTCAACGTTATATGATTTCTACAATAATAATAAATATCTTATCTATAATAAGTTGTGACCGTAAAACTTTAATTCCAAAAGAAAAACGTTTGCTCCAAGTACATATCTTATTAGAACTATACATTATAATAAAGTACTAGGTACGACCGGAACATTTTCAGTTCCACATGGCGAAAATTGTGAAAGGTTGTGAACAATATGCGTTGTATTATAGTGTGGCGAGCACAATGGCGGCCGGCAGTGGATATCGGAAGTGCGGCTCCAGTGCAGCAGTGCAGCGCGTGTGAGCGTGACTACAGATGAGTATGTACTGTCTTTATAGAGCACTATATCGCTGACACCGGCTTTTAGTTGATTATAACAAACGAATTAATAATCATCGTTTTTATGTTTTCAAGGTTTCGAGGTTTTTGCTGTAGTGTTTCCGGCTTTAGGGTTTCAAAACAAAGTGGGCGAACAAGGTCGACTGGTGTATCATATGAAAAGCTTTATTTGCACGTTTAAAAAAAAACATTAATGTCGCGTAATTTAAGTGTCCCACAATATCTCAGAAGATTGCAATGAAAACAGTCAGAAATAGATCTAGCTGAAGGAGATTTTAAGATGCGTTTGCAAAAGATTGGCCGGAAAAAGCCGCACAGAAAGAGAACTGGATGGCTATGGGGAAGGCCTTTGCTCAGCAGTGGGACCATATAGGCTAAGGAAAAAACAAAAAGTTTCACGGTCGCATAAAATTCAAATTTAACCTTTTAAATAGAAAAATATTTTTCGCCCATATTACTGATTTTCATAGGTTGTTCAACTCGCTCTTTGCCTCTGATCTCATAGAAAGTCTTTCAAGTGCGCTTCCCACGCATGGGAGTATGGTGTGAATAGTATAGTTTAGCAACATCTAACAAGAAGTCTATTTAATTTTCCAATCATCCATATTGTTAGTACTTTTTACCAAATCAACATCTCCCACGCTAATCCAACTTATTATTAACATACGAGACTACATCGATCGGCTCACAAACATAATAATTATTGAAGTTTCAACTCATAAGGGTTACAATTCATAAGGGAGGGAACAAAAGCTGTGTCAACAATTATAGACCCATATCAGTCTTATCAGCGCTCTCTAAGATACTGGAAAGGATTCTGAATAATGCTCTAAAAAAATTCCTCAACAAACATCGGCTCATAGCAGATAATCAGTATGGCTTTCGCTCAGGAATCTCAACCGAGGATGCAGTTCTGGATCTAACACAGTTGGTTGCCAGGAACCTTGACAGTGGCGTTAAAAGTCTAGGGATATTTTTAGACCTCTCTAAAGCTTTTGACACAGTTTCTGTTCCCAAACTTATATCTAAATTGGAACTCCTAGGGGTACGAGGAAATTCCCTCGAAATTTTTAAAGATTATCTCAGCAACCGGACCCAACGAGTAAAAATAGGAGAACATCTAAGTGATGAAATAATAATAAACACTTACGGTGTGCCTCAGGGAAGCATTCTAGGCCCCACCCTTTTCCAAATATACGTCAATGAGTTGTGTAGTCTGACCATCCCAAACTCTAAAATCTTTGCGTATGCAGACGACACCGCAGTCATAGTTTACGGACCAAGTTGGGATAGCGTTAAATGCCGCGCTGAAGTGGCAATAACAACTATCATGACATGGCTCAACCTAAACCTGCTTACCCTGAATTGCGAAAAAACCTCGTACATTCCATTCGCTATTCGACGAAACAACTTACCCGAAAAGTCATTCTCCATAACAGCTCACACCTGTTCCACACAATCCCCACATTGTTTATGTCCGAATCTCACAAGAACAGATAATGTGAAATATCTGGGTGTCCAAATAGACGGAGGACTACGATGGGACAAACAGGTTGACGCTGTTACGGCTAGGTCTATGAAACTGCTGCATACTTTCAAATCCCTCAGGGACTCGGCAGCGCCTGAAACCCTGAAGATGGTGTATTATGCATTATGTCAAGCTGTCATTGGGTATTGCATCACAGTATGGGGCGGTGCAAACAAAACCTGTTTCCTGAGGATTGAAAGAGCGCAGAGAGCCGTGCTGAAGGTAATGCTTCGCAAACCTTATCGCTATCCCACTACGAAATTATACGCTGACTCACAAGTGCTTTCTGTTCGCCAGCTCTTTCTACTGCGGTCTATTTTAAGAAAACACGGTAGTGTTCCTCCTACTGACCCTAAAAAAAGGAAGAAATTACCCATTAGCACCCCCCACAAAACCGCCTTCGCTCAACACCAATACTACACATTGAGTACATACATGTACAAACAAATTCACAAAAAATTAAACATAGTCGATTTAAATAAACATGAAATAAAATCAAAACTAGCGGAATGGCTACTGAAACAGGACTACCTGAAAACAGAATCGTTACTCAAGTATGTCGTCTAACTATCTATGTTCATATGTCTAATTACATACCCATACACACACACATATATAAACACACACACCCGCGCATACACAAACATACACACACCCGCGCCCACACACATACATTCATTCATACACGCTCACACACAAACACACATATCAAGTGAATGTAAATATATTATATTGCCTTGCATATTTCCTTAAACGCTCGGGTAGATCGACACAGTCTACTATTAATATTATAGCATTAATTTTAGACCGAATCACTGTCTCTCAAGATACAGGTTACCTAGTTTGAGAGGCAGGGTTTTTCTTATTGCGTACAGATTTATGTTTCTAAATTGTACTGTATTGTCTACTACCAAAGCTCTTTTAAACTGTCCTTATTTTACACTGTGAAATCTGTATATTTTTTGTGAAATAAAGTTATTATTATCTCCTTTATTTAAAATCTTTCTTATAAATTATATTTTTAAATATTTCAATATTAAAACAAAAAAAAAAAAAAAAAAACATTTAAAAATATAAAAAATAGTGGCCCACCGGTATCGGGAACAGGGTCCAAGCTACCGGCGGTCAGGGCTCCAGAGAGAGGAATCGCCTAACTATACGCGCCGTGTCCAGAAGAACTGCTTTCTGAATCAAGCCCTTGATCCAGCTGCCTAACGCGAGCCTCCTTAGATGTTGGTCAAGGCTCTTAGCTATTAAGCCATTGGCTGACACGACTATCGGTACAACGATTGCTGAGTCCACATCCCACATGTCGACAACCTCGCGAGCCAAGTCAAGATACTTGATTTGTTTATCTTTCTCGGCTTTCACGAGGTTCCCGTCATGCGGGACCGTTACATCAATAATCGTTGCGCGCCTCTCGATTCGATCCATCACCACTATATCAGGCTTATTGGCTACAATAGTCCTGTCAGTGATGATGGATCGGTCCCAATACAAAGTGACACTGCCATTTTCAAGAACTGGGTCGGGCACATACTTGTAGTATGGCACTTCCGATTCTACAAGACTGTATTTTAGAGCAAGTTGCTGATGGATAATCCTGGCTACTAGGTTGTGCCTATGCAAATACTCTTCGTTAGCAAGACGAGAACAACCAGAGATAATGTGGCGGATTGATTCGCCTGGACGGTGGCATGCCCGACAGATGTCAACCGTACCATCCTTTACAATAAATCTCCGATAGTTATTCGTCATGATAACTTCGTCCATAATTGCACAGACAAAACCTTCGGTTTCCCCAAAGAGGTCACCGAAACGCAGCCAAGATACGGATGCTAACTGATCTACATCAGGCCCATGTAGGGCCTGGAAAAAGCGTCCGTGAAGCTCCTTACTCTGCCATACTTCCTTGCGATCGTTAGTGTCAAGTACTACAGGTTTGCGCCAGTTCTCTTTAGCCAACGAGAGCGGGGTGAGGCCCTGGTATTTATTTATTTATGTTATTATTATTATTATTATTATTATAACTCGCCGCCCTTTCACCCACCCCTTGAATAATTCCATATTTATTTATTCCGCGTCCGTTGTTCTGTAACTGTTTGTAAAACGAAAAGCAAAATGTGAATACCCGACTAAGCATTGTGTAATTAAACATCTCGGGAGTCCGAGGCAGAAATGTTGATTATAAACTTCGCCTGAATTAGTATTCAAGAGCTTACCGGTGCATTCAAATGGACTTTCCAAACCAATGAAGGATGAAGCCAGGAAACGTACAAGTTTTTAAATACCGATGAAATTGGTAACCAAGACTTTATTTACATTTTGTTAGTCTGAAATTAAGGACAATACCTGTGAATTTTGAAATATTATCTTCGTAAAGAATGAGAGGGTACAGCACTCACGTATGTGTTTATGTTAATCCGGTCCATTCGCCGGTCGTTTTACATAATGACCGGCTAATCACCGGCGGATATTCCGGTTCACCTTCGAGCGATTGCTACTAGGTAGTTAACGTTAACGTTAATGTTATTCTTTTTGTAATTTTGGAAGCTTATTAATTCAGAATATATTTTACCAACATAGTGCAGAAGCAGAAGAAGAGTTATTTTCGCATAACTATAATTTATGTTTTCATCTCTACTCACCAGATACACTCGTTCCATTCATTCGTTCGTACATGTCATAATGATTTACTACAAGTAGTATTTTTACGATGCAATTCATTCGAATTGTTTTTCTTTTCTCTGCGTTAAATGAACGCAGAAATAGAAAAAAAACAATTCAATCGCCTATTTTTTCGTTCCATAAAAACAAGACAATTCCGAGTCAGGCTATGCCCGAAGCCCAGTTCACTATGGAAATTATGAGCACTTCTCATATGATAGAAACCCTAGATTTTGCCCGCGGCTTCGCCCGGGTTAATCTAGATTTTATCACTCCCTCAGCACCAGTGCTATTATCTGAACGAAGAGTACTCTTTTCCTTTTCCGTACCTGTGACGATTATCATCACCGATTAACATGCAATTTAACAAACCTACACGTTATGTAAAATATCATGATAATCGGTTGAGTACTTAGGTAGCTAAGGTGCGAAAGTGTATCACACTTACCTGTATATATACCTTCCCTGTTTAACTTTCTGATTGAAAACTAAGCTAGTTGTAAGCTTTTTTGTCACATTGCCATAAAAATAAAAACACATATCGCGTGCTGCGTTTAGACAACGAAAATATAGTATCAATAAAACCTACTCATGAACTAAATGAATGAGAGCGGAAACAGTAGAATATAATGTAATGGAACATATATTTCAGTCATTATCTGGTGTGTGACGCATCGCCAACCTTTCCACTCAGTCGACTCGCCCGGGGGGTCTCAGCAAGCGTGAGCACATAGAATTACTATTAATACTCTCGCTTATCTAGTAATGAGAGAAAATGTGGAAAAAATCGATCGTTTGAGCTTAAGCGATGAGCTCAATTTTTTCCACTTGAAAACCTAAACATTAAAAAAAAGTTTTCATGTGGAGAATAATTAATATTGATAGGGTAACAAATTGGGAAACAATTAGCTACGTTTACAATAAAACTCAACCTACTACACGAGTTCCATGTGTGGCCATTTCCACGACTACTCTGCTTATCCCAAATGCAACAATCAAAACGTTGGACACGCGCGGCCTTTTCTATTTAGCTTATAAGTATGAATAGAAAAGGCCAATACGAGTAGATGTGCTTGCGAATGTTTGTTTTACTAGTGAGTGTTAATTGCGCAACGAATTGTATAAAAGCATTTTAATGAAAATACTCCATTACTTCCTCACAGTCGTAATAACTGAAACAAATTGATCTTTTTTCATTCCACGCATAAAGCATCGAAACAATCTTAGGAAGTGGAAAGTTTACACATTGTGTTTAACAACTTTTTCCTATTTTTCCATTCATTCATTCTTGTTTTATTATGGTAATAAATCTAATTTACTGCCATAACTTTAAGGGGACCAAACAATAAACAAACATATTGGTGGTGAAATAGTGCAAATAAAACAGACTGGGGTTGGACTAGCATATCAAGTTATAAATTGATTTAAACGAACTTAAATCAGTAACTAATTAACTGTAATCAAGTTAAAATATTATTTAATTAAACAGCCAATCAAATCCTTACAACCGCAGCAGTCGCTGACTTAGCTCATGCACAGGGAGACTCATAATGAAAGTTCTTTATTATTCTATGCGGCGTACGAAATACTAACCTATAGATATTAGGAAGAAAATAAAGGCGCTAAGGCCTTGTAGAAGTTAGGAGTATTACATGTACCTCTGAGTCATTACTTAGAGGCTCATGTAATACCCCTATTCAACTTCAAAGTTTTTGTAAATCGTTATTATTTGCTTTCAAGAAAATTATTCAATCCAACACGTGCGCACGTGGTACGTACGTAAGCTTAGCAGTAACCATGATTCCATTAAATTAAGTTAAAGTGTTCAAGTCAAGAAACTTTGAATGTGAAACTAACACACAGGTGGCTTCCTTGTGATCTGATAATAATTAAAGTGAATATTACGAGTACAGTCAGTTTATTGGCCGCAAGTAACCTGTGAAGTTTAAGCAATTATTATTTCGAACGTAGTTGCTAGGTGAGCTAACTCAGTGGCAAGTTAGATAATTAGTTTCTGGTATTGGAAGGAGAACAGCGTAGGTTAGGTTTGAATAGATTTTTTTATCGTGACAATGTTATGACTATGTACCTTTAATTTCCTCACTAAGTAAATGATACTAAAAGTTACTAATCCAGTAAAAAGTCACAGATCTCAGCAGCTTACCAAGAACTGTTGGAAGAAGAGTAAAGCGTAGTAGTCTGTCGCTTTGTGAAACGCGTATAAAATGGAGGAGAATTCAAGAAATGTATTTAGCGTCACACACCACGTACGTCATCATCCTGCAGTTCTCGCCTGCAGCGATCAACACGAGTCGTTCGTTACAGTAACAATAGAACACAGTTGTCATGTGGCGCACGCTGTACATTGCGTCGTGACGTACACTACGACTATTCACGACGATTGAATTGAGTTCCAAGCTTAGATATTGTTGCAAACATTCACATGTTGCTAATGATTACATTTTCATTGAATTGTAGAAAATAAAGAGGGATGCTGTCCACAGAAATAAAAAACAAGTAGAGGTCGGTTGGTTAGACAAACAGTGAAGTCAGGCAGAAAAATAATAAAACAAAATTGTATTGTATATATTTCGTATTTCCGTTGTTGACTTTTGTCACAATTACGATAACCAGGCATATAATGAAAAAACCCGATTCACTTTCCATGCAATAACTGAACCATTAGCAAGCATATATATACGTATTTATATATACATATGTGTATATATTTGACTACAAAGCCGTGATAAAAAAAATGAATTCAATTTATCTGCTGAGTAGAGTAAGCAATCAGCTTTCCCATTTAATTATAATATCGATCTACTCGAATCTCATCAATCGTTCGCAACATCAAAGTGGCAACAATACTGATTAGTTAAGAACTGAGAGAAAGAATTTCTGAACTGGATTGTACAGTAAACTTTGATTCGAATTGAATCGACTAACATTGTCAAAGGTGTATGTTAGTTTACTCGTCTTATTTGCACAATGATTGTGTTCTTCTATTTCCATTCCGAAATAGACATTTTAGATAAGATTTCAAAATATAAAACAGTCAAAAGCCTTTAAGCTTACTTACAAATCTGTTTCCATACGATTTCCTTCCAATTCAAGGTCTTTATTGCAATAAAATACCTGCGCTTTGGAAAATAAAAATCTTTCTCTTTCCTGTACTGAGCTATCCTATTCTGACATACCGTAAGAAGGCTTTTGTAGTATATCCTATTTGCTTGGTCCACCGAACAGAGCAGCAGAATAAAATTGTGTTCCAAATAAAATTTAAAAACGAATTGTATACTGAAACACATCTGCCTATAGAACTGGTAAATAAAGGCACCGTTGGTGTGTTGAATTTCAAATACAGAACACAAAACATTTCTCGTATTTCCATAGCAGCGATATATTATGGTAGTCTGTGTAGTATGCATATATAATTGTCATATACGAATATGCAAGCGATTCAAAACATTTTCGTTTTTTTCTTCGGACGTTTGAACTGTAGCAGAATATAGTTGTAGTTTTAAATTTTCTTTGGACAAGAAGCTGTAGTTGAATTATACTGTAAATACTTTTTTTGAGAATCGTATTATTGTGTTGATAGATTAAAAAATAAGTTCAGCACTGTCATAATAGTCGTTTGTTCGAGTCGTATTAAAGTGTGTCAGTATACTGTCTTTAATGTTCTTTGAACGTAGCTAAAAACTATGTTTAGCGTCAACAGATGCTGTTGGTTGTATATTCTCACACTTATATCATTTCTCAGTAAGAAATGCTTTAGTAGACGGAAATCGGAGAAAGAAGCCATAGACAAAGGCAAAAGCTCAGTGACAATATCTTTCCGAATGTTCTTGCCATTATGGGCATGTGCCCCGACGCCTGCACTGGCCGGAATAGGCGATTAATATAAACCATCCCAAATGTTACGGTTAAGAGAGCAGTCGAGCGTTCATGAGACACAAGTGATTTAGAGGAGACATAACATTCAAGTTTAACAGTTTACAGTTCCTCAGGTCTGACCGAAAAACGGTTATAATAACGCCACTCAATAAAATACGTTTTTTGGTAGTGACATAATAATCTTTGTATAACTATTCTGAGTGAAACAATTAACGACGTCAATAATATTAATAAAACAGTTCAAACAATAAAACCTTACATTGTATTTAATATAGGTTCGGCATAATGTCGTGACAACCGCGGTATGTTGGACTTCACGGTGGAAAACAGGTCCGCGTGTCAACTTTGTGTATGCATTGCTGCATTACTACGCTTGAATTTATGGCTTTCAGAATCAATTTGGTTTTGTCTATACTGAACCATGAAATAACCACCAGTTTCAGCAAAAACTCGCCATACTCCATTTTGCTTCACAGAAAAGATCTTGTTAGAATTGTAATAGTTATTAGCCAATTGAAATCAGAGGCAAATTATCTGTTTTAATCTAAACTAGATCACCAAAATTGGGCAGTAAAAGTCCTACAGAAGTGGCATTTCATCATCATTAAATCAACGTAGAGCCTGAAACACACAGGTTGTTGAAATAGGAGGTGACGTTACAAACTACAAGGTCAATTCCTTATTCTTACTAGACTCCACATTGCGATATTAAATATGTATTCTTCCTCGTTACATAGAAAATGTAAAATGATGACGACCGATGTGGCGCGGCGGTCGAAGGTCCGCCTGCAACGCAGGAGGTTGCGGGTTCGATTCCCGCTCTGGGACAAATGTTTGTACGATCTACAAAACTTTGTTCCGGGTGCTCTGGGTATTGGCTATGTGTAATAAAAAATATCTATCTATGCAATGTATTGTATTAAGTATTTCAGTCATCTAGTACCCATTACACAAGATCTGCTTAACTTGGGGCTAGATGATGCTGTGTGGATTGTCCAGCATTATTTATTTACCATGTTATTTCAAATATTTCAAACATTCCGGAAGCAAAAACAGGGAATAAAATATTACATACCCGAAAATAACGTAAAAGAAAAAACGGGAACCAAGTTATATCATTCATTTACATAATTATGGAACCACGGCAGCCGCATAGTATTATACTTCTGGATCAGCATACGTCGTCTCTTTTCAGCACAAGAATTTTATTAGACTGGTCGAAAAGAGGTTCATCAAAAGAGGTGGATCGGCAAGATTTAAATTTCATATTTTCTTTCAAAAGGGTTGTATTTCCGGAGAATTTCAGCTGAGATAAATATGATGTAAAATAATGTTACTTACTGAAGAATCGCTTTACATAACTTCATAATTTCTAATCAAGGTGACTGAACAGTTACCTCCACCAGATGCTTATTCTCATTTTTCCCATTTTAACATAATTGTATGATTTTAAAGAGAAAAAGTAGTCTTGAACTTTCCATTTCTTTTTGTAGGCAAATTTACTTTGTGTATTTAAAATCCTCGATATTTTATCATTAATTATTCTTCCAAATGAAAATTACCTGTAAACTGAACATGTTATTTTAGTCTAGAGCGGACTCGGGAGCGTAGCTTGCTGGCGACCGTGGTCTAGAACTAGTCTAGAATCTCAAAATGACGTACGTCATATAAGGATCAAGAAGATGAATGACAGATGGCACAGTGTTAATTCTTATGAATAGTATTCTTTCATGAAAATAGTTTCATAAGAAACTAGAACTTTATTAATGTATGCTAGAGAACTGAGATTAAAAGAAGCAAGCAGTAAAAATTTAATGAAATTGCGCGAGTTTTAATGGGCCAAAAATGTTCAATATTATTGTTGGAAGGCATGTTTATGTTACTTATGTATTATTTTCAGTATCTAGCACACAAGATTTACTTATGTACCTAATATCAAGTAATACCATACACCAAAAAGGAAGTTTTCCAAAAAACTTTTCCTAGTTTTTAAGCTTCACCATAAAAACAGAGCTTCCGTTTCGTTCTTAATCAATTACAATTGTTTTCTTTTTCTATTAAACTGCAGGTGTAAACAAACACGTTGCTTTATTTGGTCTTTTTCTTTGTTTTCCTGGATCATACCGCGGCAAGTTACGAAATTAAATAAATTGCAGCATCATTCAATGAGATCTGTCGCGGAATATTTTAATCTGTGGAAATTAATCAAATCAACAATTTGCAGCTTTGTGCTCAATTTATCGGTCACCTGTTCATTCTGTTTTTTCATTTCCTTGTAACAAAACAGTCGCGAGACATTTAAATGAATAATCTCTTTATTATTTGACACCTCGACATCTCCCCTCGTTCCTTTGACTAACATTTTTATTTCGTTATTTTGTCATGATGTCATGCTTTTATTTCCCTTGTTAGAATTATGCCACCTTGTAAGTTTAAATCTTGAATAAATTGATATTAAATATTTGCTTGATATGATTTTTGGTGGAATTTTTGTAGACAGACCCGAAGTATTTTTATTTTTCATCAATTTGAGTGTGGGAAATTTGATGAAATTTCAAATTCTTCGGTGGTCGTTTTTTTTTCGTTGTGTTAATAATTAAGTATACTGTGCACATGCACGTTATACAGCAACCAAATTTCCCAGACCGCAACATCACGGTAACTAAACGCATGATAATAGTATACGTACTTATATTATAATGTCTAGCATAAAAACGTTCTAGCATTGTTGTTTGTGTCGGAAACAAGAAAAGCAATAAAACATCCTTCACTTAAATTATTATCGTGTATTACGTTAGAGCTCCTCGCGGCCGAGTAAATGACGTTGAGTCTTGTCACAATTTTCCGTCTGGTTATCTTCCCATTTTCCTTAACGTACCCCGACATGTTTGTGATAAAGGCGCTCCACAGTCATAGCATATTACGCTGATGCAAACACAGATGTATAAATTTGTTTCAGTTAGGCTTTGAATCTTTACAAAAACAGGGCAATGAAAACTTTACTCAGTGAAACATCGGAAAGCCGAATCTCATTATAGAATCATAAAGCGCTATGTTGAGTTGGACTCTTTTTAAATATAACGAGTTAAAAAAATACACGTTTCCATAACTGGCGCTCGTAGGATAAACTTTTTCATGCCCTTTCTCTTTACAGCTGCTACTTGTTTCTCTTTGGGGAGTATACACGTTTATATTATTATATTATTTTTAGCGATATTTGACCATGATGTCAGGGCAAGTAGGTTACTTGCTTTGAACAAGTGGTCAAATATCGCTCAGTATAGTTCTCCCCGTAGTGGTCTCAAATATCTAACTAAAGGAAACAAAAACTAAAAAGGGTCGATTCACATTACTTTCATTGGTTGGTTTACAGAACACAATACATTGAAAACACTTTTCTTACAATATCGTAGTTCCTATATAAGTAAAACTCAATATCTTGAAATGTATTCTTTATTTACCAAACATTGAAGTAAGTTTATAGGGGGATCTTGTCAAAATATCAAGCACAAATCATGGGTGCTCGAGAGGCGGCAAACAATCAATCGAAAGGTATGATATGCTCATACATACAAATATCTTGTGTTCAGAAGAACCCGCAGTTGGTCATAAAAGCGACAATTGCCTACCTCCGCGATTTAATCACTCTGTGTTGAGTTTGAATAATGTGACGACGTGTGTCTATTTGACTTTTCTCTATATGTTACTAATGATATTATTGTGTATCTAAATAAATAGTATTTCACTAAACATAAACATGTATTTCATTAAACAGTTCATTAAACTTGATTTTTTTAAGTTGCATATCGCATACAGAGGATGCGGTTGCTAGTAAATTGAAATGTCTCGACATACGCAAAGGACCTGGTCCTGATGAGAGTCCCCCAATTCTACTTGTTTAGTGCTATTTGTCTTTCTCTGCACCCTTAACTGTTCTATTTAACCATTCACTTGTAACAGGTTTATTCCCATCTGCGTGGAAGCAAGCTAAATTTGTCCCTATTTTTAAAAATGGTCGCAAAAACGATATTAAAAATTATAAACCAGTATCAATCATCTCAATTATCCCAAAGGTTTTTGAATTATTAGTTTATCCATATCTGTAGAGCTACTTGAAAATTCATATCGTGGGTAACCAACATGGTTTTTTTCAGGGAAGATCAACTCACTCCAATCTGGTAACATTTTCGGAAAATATCATTGAGTATGTAGACCAACGGATTCAGGTTGACACAGTATACACTGATTGCAGTAAAGCGTTCGACAAAGTTGACCACCAACTTCTGTTACAGAGACTTGAGAACAGCGGAATCTATGGTCCACTGTTGAAATGGTTTCGATCGTACCTGGGTGACCGTGTGTCGTTCGTTGTTTTGAATGGGGTCAGATCTAAAGATTTTTGTGTGACGTCTGTGGTACCACAAGGCTCCCATCTAGGACCTTTGCTTTTCAATATTTTTATTAATACTATTGTCCACTGCTTTCATCATGCAGAATCTTATTTGTTTGCAGATGATCTCAAGTTGACTCTGCCTATAAGGTCAGTAGATGACTCCTGTTTGCTACAGGCTGACTTGGACAAATTAGTTGACTGGTGCAATAAAAACAAGATGAGCTTAAATTTAGAAAAATGTCTTCACATCAAATTTTGTCTCAACAAAAAAGTTTACAAAACTACATACTCCATTTTAGGCAACACGCTTAATGAAGTACATAATGTCCGGGATCTAGGAATCTTAACAGACAGCAAATTGACCTATAATGATCATATAAATAAAATAATATCAAACGGAAACAAAATGCTTTGTATGTAAAAAAGTTTTGTATTAAGGACCACAAAACCATTCAACAACCCAAAGATCAAAATTATTCTCTATGAGATGTTGGTCCGCAGCAATCTGGAATATTGCTCCCAAGTATGGTCACCTCATTATAATGTTCATAAACAACGCATTGAGCGGATCCAAAGGAGATTCTTATATCATTTATCGTTTCATAGTCAATACGCAAACCAGTTAAAATCTTATGAAGACCGTGTTTATCACTTTAAATTTCAAAGCCTTACCAATCGTAGAAAGGTACTAGATCTTTGTTTTCTACATAAATTGTTGACATCTAAACGGAATACTGACCTTCTGTCAAAAATATGTATTAATATTCCTAGTAGGTTACCAAGGTCCCATACGTACAATCTATTCAAACAAATTTCCGCACAGAACTAACTTAGGTGACAACTCTCCCCTTGCAAGGGCTACCAAATTGTACAATGTTATTTGCCGCAAAGCTGAAATCGATATAAATCATGATAGTCTTAGCACTTTTAAAAGGAAATTAATTAAGCACTTTCAAGCTGTCATTTGATTTATCAATCCAAATAAATAATAAGTTCATTTACAATTTAATTACTTTATCAATTTTATTACCTCTTGTTTTAATGTATAATGTTTAATTGCTACTGTTGTAATAATGTTTCATGATTTTAAGGTTGAAAATCTAGTTAACACTTCGTTTTATTGTAATATTGTATTCATTAATTAATTAATGTTATTATTCAAATATTAGTCAACTGTTTATTCTAAGTATTTTTTATTTATTCAAATATTCAGAGCATGTATACTTGACAATGTGTAAGCTGTGGTTACTTGTAATTGAGTGTGCATTATAGGATAATGTATAATACTGTATAAGTTAAAATTTTGTAATATTTAATTGTAATGTATTTCTCGTTGGTGATCCTTAAAATAAATAAATAAATAAACTAGTATTGTTGTAGAAAATCGGTTGCATTATAATCATTAATTTTAAATTAATCTGAAAACAGACGCTTTTCATGCAGTTTTGCGGTCAAAAGTTTATGTGTTTGGAATACTAATTAACGTTATTAAACCTGACTGATACTATTTGTTTGAGTATTTGTCTAATAAATTATTATTACGTTTTATTTGAACGTGCTATTTGGTTATACGTGTCAGTGAGTTTGCATCGCATTCTAAATTAATCATTTATCGGTACAAATGATGCTATTTGAAAATATTGTGTTTGAATATTGGAAAATTATCAAAAACCCGCATTGTTCACTTCTGCTATTTAAACATTTGCAATTAGCTGGGCTTGACGGTCTGGACTCAGTCTAAACTCTAGTTTCCTACAGTATGAGTTAAGATGCATGAATTAGCTTCAAGCTTTAAAAATATTATGCTCTTATAAAAACATGGCCCATTCTTTTTACTTGTCATGAGAAAAACGTAACAAAACCATCATTTTGTCACATATTTAACACCTCGCTATGCATAATTCTGTTCCCTTCAGGTACATAAATTGTTTACAGGAAGACATAACGTACCGGCAGGACGCCCCCGCCTCTCCCCGCCCCGCCCCCCCCCGCCCCTCTTCCTGGCCTGTAACATTCAGTTTCTCACGAAGTTACTTTGTTTTTCACTTTATTTATTTCGCGGCTCATTTTATGGAGCTCTTGAAGGGAGTAAATGGGAATGGGAAAGGAATTCGTATAAATTATTAAAAAGCCTGTTATAATAAATCGTAGATGCGTGTTCAGTACTAGTTAGATGTCGTAATTTACTGGTACAGCTGCTGTTTTACCCTAGCTATTAAGAATGAAAATCAGAAAAAAGATGAACGCAGAAAACAGTAGAGCTGAACCTTGTATTTCATTTAAATATACATAACTTATGTTTTAAAATTAACATAAGGTAGGTACGAACAAAATTAGTCTTTCTTAATAGTTAGGTAATCTTAAAAAAATAAAAATTATGAAATAATGGAATTAGTTCCACACGATGGTACGGTACACTGTTAAAATAAGTATTTAAAGTAAAAATGTTCTTCTTTGTAGAGTTTTGGTCAGGCTTAATAATAGATTTACAATTATTATGATATTTTTGTTTTTAATTAATATTATTACGGACTTGTAAAGCTCCTTGGTAAAATATGAAACACCAATTTTAAAGTACGTGATTAGTTTTAACATTTAATAAATATTATTATCTACCTTCCTATACATAGTAAGCCCGCTCCCCAAAAAGCTCTTAACAAACATAACATTACATACTTACATATGAAATACATTATTCAAAGATACAAGAAGGTATTAGCGAATAAAGATATTGTTTTGTTAAAATAAACTTGTTGTTGCATAATGCATGTCTGAGACTCCGAGAGTTTTATTCGGATTAACAAACGAAAAGTGCTCTGGGAATTATCGCGACTCAACACTTGAGCGGACAAGGAAATACCTATATAGAAAAATCGTTCGCAAGCTTTTAAATAGCGTGTTTTTGTGATATATTTTTGTAATATTTTTAAAATCAATTTTGATATCAGATTCTATGCGAACTGCTAACAAATTCATTGCAAAACTGATGTTGAAATAATACCTTTAACTATACCTGAATTATATTTGTGCCACAGCAGCAAACATGTTACATTCCGAACTCTCATGGAAAATCAAAAGGTTTTACCAAACTCAGTCGAACATTATTTGCGACGTCGGCGCACTAACCACACTTTGCAACTTTGTTGCAAAATTCGTTTGGAGGAACCTTGATTTCTATGTTCGAGCCGATCAGCTAGCCGTCAATTTCATTAAAGGATCATGTCGCGTCGCTGAAATGTGTGAAGAGCCTATATCTAGTTTTCCCTTGATAAATAAAAATAAAATAAAATCCCCGTACATTATACATATTATATGTAACCAACATGTTATGCGTAGTCAATCTATTGGAAGAATTAATGGTATGTTTGTTGCAAATATGAGGCAGACCCAGTTTTCAATCTACATCATTTACAAGATTGCCACAAGCACTGAAACGCACGTTCACTGTAACGCCAATTAACTCGTTATTAGGTGCAACACTTGTTTCCTAATGTTTCAACCGTTTTCATTCAATGATGTACATCGTAGTATGTGCAGTCTCATGACGGTATCTCTGTTACTAAAACTATTGTACCGTTTTAAGATACTGAGAGCATTGGCTGGCTCTGACTCTCACCCACCCCGCCCGACTATGTCGAAAATACGACTAAATACTATAAAACACTCGCTTTACTTTCCCCTTATACGGACCTCAAGGATTTTATAAACTAGCACTTTTGTTCTCCATAACTAAGGAGCTCAAAGTTGCAGTTATAAAAGTTATTCCGTGGCGAGTGTCATCTCTTTGATCTCCGACCGCCGCGAGCGAGAGCCTCTCACTGCACTCTTGCTTCACTGAGTCGCGACACAAACTATACCAGGGTGGGACATACCTGAGTATGTAACCTTTAACTGAAAGAAAAAGTCATAAAATAAAATAAATTACTTTTTTTGAAAAGTTCGAAGCCTTGTGGGAAATATGATACCAATACTGACAAGTTTACAAATTTCTAACATTCTAACTTAGATCAGAATGAAACAATCAAATGTTTTAACAGTACAGTTATTGAGGTCACGGCCTTTCCTATTGAAACATGAAGGTCACTCCTCTGAAAAGCAGTTTGATTGTTTCTTTAAACTTTTTTTTTTTTAAATATTGCTGGGCAATCCACACAGCATCATCTAGCCCCAAGCTAAGCAGAGCTTGTGTTATGGGTACTAGATGACTGATATACTTAATACAATACATTACATAGATAGATATTTTTATTATACATAGCAAATACTCGATTATTAATTCCTCAATGAATGTGAGAATTTGAATAATAGTAGGTACATTCTATTCCCGTGCGTCACGACTGTGATATTTTAGATCTACGTTGTAGTTATAGAACTTATAGACATTGTAGAAGTATACAGTTTAGCTTAATTTTATTCCTGATCTCACTCCCCAACGTCGCCTAGATTCTCAAACATACAGGCTTCAGGATATTTACCCTCACCAGTGTAGTCGAACGATAAATTATTTGCAAGCCAGCTCAGAAATACCTGGGTTATAAAGCTGACTCTAAAATTCGTGGCAACTTGCCGTGTACTTGACAACAACTACATTAAAACAGAACTGAGTTTAAGTTGTTGTATTAAGTTCTGAATGTTGGCTCTAAATCAAATTTAATATTGTTCTGCCGTGAAACCACCTCATCTACGAGCTGACTTTTGTTTGAACCAATTTATGAATTTAGTCAAACGCACAAATAGAAACTATCAAATTGAATAGCCTATATCTTATAGAATAGCTAGTATAATATGCCTATTGTTACAGTAATACAAAATAAGACAGGAAGTAGGTATATAGACTGTGGAATTATAAACAACTATATTATCATATTTTTATCTTGTTTCATACTCTACATTAAGTGTCATGGAAAACGCTATCACCGTTTCAACCCGTAAATTAAAGCACCATTATGTCCTAATTGCTCTGAAAACAAACAAAAAACAGACCCTCGGGCGTAAGCGAAAGATCACAAATCATTATCGGCTTACATAGTGAGATAGTAACTAGTTTATTATAGCTTGAGCTTTACTTTTTGTACAAAAAGGTCTCTCGAGTATTCCGCACTGCGGTATATTATGTTGAAGCTTCGTAAATATTGTATCAGAACACGATTTATAACAAGCGACTACATAGTTATTATCTATTTATTTTAGGAATGCACTATAGAAAATGATGAAATAAAATCAACGAGAAGGATCACAATAGTGAGGACATAATGTGCGGGAACAGTGTGTTGTGTTATGTGTGGTGTGATGGATTATTGACTTATCTCACGTATGCTCGTAAAACAGCCTCAATATGAACCCTCGTATACGCGTCTATTAACTAAACTATGGTGATATTGTCAAAATTACTCGTAACTAGCAGTTTAGAGTAAAATACTGTTACCAAACATTATCTTGCAAGTAGGTATACTAGTTCTCTTCGAAGCTACTTACTACTACTTACTAATTATTTTTAATGTTTTTCCGAAACACCTTTTCACCATTGCATTGTCTGCATTGATCGAAAAAAACTGAGACCTAATACGAAATAAAAAAAAAACTTTTCTACAGCCGACTTACAAAATCATTACAAAATGCAAGACAACTTTAGTTGTCCAGTCCCTCCTTTACCTTGTTTAGGAATTGTCGTATTTGATGCTGAGGAGTTCAATGTTAAACATAAAATATTTAAGGTTCAATGTTAATGTAATTACAATAGGACCGGACGACGTTCGTGACAAAGAAGTTAAACATAAATATTTACACACAAAACTGAGACCCGCTCTTTCATGAAAAACAGAATCTGCTTTAACTTATATTGGCGAAATAAGTTAGAAAGTATACGAAGGAAGTGTATCATGCAAATGTATATTCATAGTTTCCATATAAACTCTCTACTCGACACCATATCCTTTTCCGGTATAGAGTGGCATCCCGGGAAATAATTTCGAGTAAGTTTAACTTTGTACTTATATTAATTATTAAATGAATTAACTACAGGGAATTTATGCAACAAACCCAAAAAAAAACATCTAAATTGATTCGGGCTGAACTATTTGTAACAAACACTTATTGAATATTATAAACAAGATTGTCTATATATGTACATATAGTTATAGGAAGTTTTGATATTCAAAACATTCGACTTCCTTTTTATAAATAAATTTATCTTTCGTTATATAAATAAAACACTACACGCAACACTACTTCACAACTCCATGCTGTGACATTTCCAACTCTCAAGTTTATTCAGCATCCGAGCGTCGCTGAGAGCGATATGCATTATTCACCGTGTTCTGCACCAGGATGACTGTAGCCTCTTAAAGCTCATCTGATTCCGATTAAGCCTCGTCTACAAAGTAGAAATGCGTTACACTTCTTATTCCACGTTCTATTTACCAACATAGTTGGGAATTGGCTACCAAGATGATGATGTCGTTTAGGAAAATCACTGACGAAATTAATCTAAAAAACAATTCCTGGCTAATTTTATTACTAATTATTTCTAGGATTCTGTGTCAATGTAAAAATCTCATCGTGGCTCATGCTTATAAGTTTTGGTCTCCAATTTCCTGCTTTTACCCATCGTCTAACTAAAACAGCTTCGATGTTGTTGCTGAAAGAAACTAAATCCTACAGTTTACTTGAACTTTCTGGTTCGATCTTCGCCATAAGACGGTGTGTTGGCGCGCGGCCAGCTGAGGACACACATAACTTGCATACGAGCACTGGCTTCATTTCACGCTCACGAACATAAATAACGAGGACAGTAACAGTAACATTCTTACACTACAGTCGGGGTTCAGGGTTTTGTTAAATTATAAAACGCATTTGGCTGAAGATATAAGAAAGAGAATCTATACTGTACTAGTAGCATTATGATAAACGGCGAACCTTGGACTTAAAATCTCTATCAAGCTGGAAAACGGATGATTGAACGGATGCACTCTTTACTTCATTTTTCCTGAACCGAGATCAAAGAGAATGTACACTATCAAACACAAGTCTTTCAGTTCTCTAGAATCTCCGTTCTGTAGCAGTAAAACAGGGATAAGAAGATTTTTTCTTTCTTCTGGAAATTATTGCAAGACTGTATTTTTCGCTCGGTTTTTAATAAACGCTAGTCAATCGAAATCTCCTATCTGTAAGTATTTTCAAAGTATAAAGTCTGTTAGCCGAGTCGGGCCGGTATTGGTTGATTAAAAGAGCATGGAACGTGCTCCATGATATTCAAAGTTTCGGTAATCAACAGATGGCGAGTAAATGGAAATTTCCTTTCCGAGCAACGTCTGATTCGGTTCATCTTTAACGCAATTAAATACTCTTAAAATGGTCTTGTTTTGACCATTCTCTAATGCGATTTGAAAGGCTATGGCTGAGTGTTGTGCTTTGTTACTTATTATAGAAATTATAGAAAAGGTTGTGCGGCAAAAGAAATTGTGTAATGGATAACTTGATTTGATAACTTTTTGACGACACGGTTGGCGCAGTGGTTGAGCCATCGGCTGCTGCGCCGCGTGTTGTGGGTTCGATCCCCGCACGGAACAAATATTTGTATGACCTACAGGTAATTGTTCCGGGTCTGGCTGTTCGTGTATGTCAGTTTGAATGTTTGTAAACGCACCCACGATACAGGAGAAATTCCTAGTGTGGGGCAACCTTTTTTTTTTTTTTTTAGAAAAAATAAAAAAAATTAACTTGGTTTGATACTAAAATGATGGCGCAGTGATGTACAGGATGTACTACATCCTCCCCGCACTATATGCTGAGGTTTTTTTTATATTTTAACCTTTTGATTGTAAAACACAAATGTGGAAAAACAATCCAATCAAATTTTAAATGATATCTTATCTAACCCTAAGTTTCGTGTTACAACAAAAAAATATTTAAACATGTACATACACGATAACACTTAAATTCTATCGTCTTTGGGCTTATGATAGTCGCATGAATACTAATTCTAGAAAGCATAACTCATTTATTTACCGGCTGGTATTAAATGCCTCTGCTGATAAAAACCTCGCGTGAGATCTTTTATTTTTAGTGGAAGCTTTTAGTAATCTGTTCGGCAGTTACGAGAAAGGTTGAATATTTTACATTCGTGTTGCCTAGTTTGACCTTTTAACTTTAAAAAGTGGCTTTTTCGCTAACGAGTGAGGGGTGAACGACACTAAAAGATTAACAACAAATAGGTGCAGGTAAATATTACAATCGAACCACAACTACTTACTTATAAATATATTTAAGTAAATAAGCTGTTACCTCAAACTGCTGCACAACTCCGCTCCCCAGGCACAGATATTCTCAAAATAACATGTTGAAAATTCTCACTAGAAGTTTCATGAAACAGTTTACTCAAACCAATTTTCAGGTAGTATTGCACCGATTTCCCTAGGGGAATATTGACTGTTTTATTTGAGTGGCCTTATTCATCTTTCTTAGAAGGTAATTTAGATTAATTGGTTTTAATAAACTAGTAACATAATATTTTCACGAATGTAAAACTCATTCCACGGTAAAATGTCAAACGATAAGTAACCACCAAGTTTACTCGAGTGAAATTGGGACCAAATTCATCATGGTTTCTCCAAATTATTTTTGCTATTTTAGCAATTAAGTCAATCAGTTTTTTTTTATTTTGTTTGATACGATAATAATGAAAACATTCATCAATAGTAGACATTAGCAAAACCCATTAGAACTAAGTTTTGCAGTCGCAAAAAAATAAAGGTAAACTTTAAAAATGGGACTGGAAAGTAGGAAGGAAAAATATACTAGCAACTACCATGGAACCCTCAGTGGGGAATAACAACTTCCACTGTTTACCGAAATGCTAAAATGTACTAGATATATCGCCCCGGTCTACAAGCACTACTCTGTTAGACTCATTGATGGCATCTGCATGTGTGCACATTATGCTGCTCATCGTCTCATCTTCCAAAGAACACCTATCATACTATAACCCATTTTTATGCATGAATGCAAAACAATACTGAATTTTTTGGACACTCTGAAGTTAGTGGTCCGAGATTGCGCAAAATAATTATATACAGTGTGCTTCAGAAAATCGTGGTCATATTTAAGGGGTCATTACACTCATATTTATGAACAACTTTTACTATGTAACTGACCCTAAGAGCGTTAAACATATATCAGCTGTTACCGCCCACCGCTAATCACTACACATCAATAATGAAGGCATGCTGTTGTAGAAAGGAAAGATTGGATCAGCACAATACTACTTAAACACTTTCATATTATATATTTACTTTTATTAGGTCTTTACCTATGAAATTGCCGCTCTGCAGTACTGGCCATTTCAAATCAAAATATTTTTTGTTTGGCTAAGAATTCTAATTTCAAATTAATTTTATTTTAAAAACATGGATTTTTTTTTCCAAAAGTAGTCATTTGTTTATTGATTAGTGTTACATTTTCATCGCATTTAAATCTTTTTCGTCATCATGGATACGTTAAAAATTCGAGTAATTATGGAATATGATTACCGTCGTGGCAGCAACGCGGCACAAGCGGCACGCAACATCAACGACGTTTACGGAGCTAATACTACAAACCAACGCACTACCTGTTATTGGTTTGCTCGCTTCCGTTCTGGAAATTTCGACCTGAAAAATGAACCTCGCGGTCGTCCGAAGACTTTGGTCGACAATGACGAATTAAAGGCGATTGTGGAAGCTGATGATACACAATCTACGGCTGAATTAGCAGCAGCTTTCGACGTTAGCGTCAAAACAATATTGGTCAATTTGCGTCAAATTGGCAAGGTAAAAAAGCTTGACAAATGGGTGCCCCACGAACTCAATGATCGCCAGCGCGAAGTACGCGTCGAGACGTGCCTTGCACTGCTCAACAGACACACAAATGAAGGAATTTTGAACCGCATTGTTACCTGCGATGAAAAATGGATTCTGTTTGATAACCGCAATCGCTCAGCAAGTTGGTTGGATCCTGGTTCAGCACCTAAACAATGCCCTAAACGAAAACTTACCCCAAGAAAAGTGATGGTCACTGTTTGGTGGTCTAGCGCCGGTGTGATTCAACACAGCTTCTTACCAAACGGGGTGAGCATTACTGCAGATGTGTACTGTGAAGAATTGAACACAATGATGGAGAAGCTGGCACATCTCCAACCAGCATTGGTCAATCGCTCGTCTCCGCTGCTCCTGCACGACAACGCGCGACCTCATACTGCACAGCAGACGGTCTCCAAGTTGCAAGAACTGGGGTAGGAAGCTCTCCGTCATCCGCCCTACTCACCAGACCTTGCGCCTACAGACTACTACTTTTTCCAGAATTTGGATAACTTCTTGGCGGGAAAAAAATTCAATACCCGAGAGGCAGTACAAAATGCCTTTGAAGAATTTGTTGCCTCCCGTCCAGCTGATTTCTTTAAGAAGGGCATCAATAAACTGCCACTGCGTTGGCAAAGATGCATTGATTGCATGGGTGATTATTCGATTAATACAAATAAAAAATACATGAAAAAAATTCATTTAAATTTTTTCATACAAAACGGCAATTTCATAGGTAAAGACCTATTATTAGTCGTTTTTTTGTACCGTTTCAATTTTTTACTAAGTTTCAAACATCGACCGCCACAACAAATCCATTATTGTTCCACTTACAGGAGCGAACATTGTCATGAACAAGTATATAATACCTTGATATATTTCTTAGTTATCTCATCAACATTCCAAAATGTTAATGAAAATAAAATAAGTTAAGAATATATAAGCAAAACAGATAAGAATATTGCGTACTAGGACCCGTCCAGGTATTAAGCAAGTCTTACTTAAAGCTTTACTCAGTTCCTCAGTTAAGTATTTACAAACGAATAGCTCTGAACTTTCTTTTATGGCGACCTTTTGTCCTAGATTCGTGTTTAACAAAGCAAAAACAGGTGAAGATTAGTGCGCTTAGCTGTAAATGAAAGTTCCCTTATAAAGTATTAGTACCTGTACCTGAAAATGAAACTTAGCCTGATCGATTTATTGCCCCCGAAACCCCCTGCATACTAAATTACATGAAAATAATTGGAGCTGTTTCCGAGATTCAGATTACATCTACATGTATGCACAAATTGCTCGTTTAAAGGTATCAGATAAAATAATTACCTATAATTAGAAATATTTTATAAAGTATTACTTAAAAGTATTTTATGACATCAAAATTGGGAGAAAATTACTTTTGTAAAATAATAAAGAACGATTAAATAATAGTTAGTATTCATTCTACGGTTCTAAACAAATACGTACTAGTAGATTAGTTGTGGCGAGCCGTCGGTGTGCCTTCAGGCCGCAAAAGGGTAGTTTGCGGCAGACTTATACCAGGGCTCAGCTGCATTCCGCTTCGACTGAGACAAAGTCTGGGTAAAATAGTTTTATCGTTTTGGCCTGCAGTTTGATAGGTCAATATTGTGTGTTTTTATTTATTTATAAAAACACGAACCATGGCCCAAATTGATTTATCATCTACGTTTCCTCTTTTGTACTTATCTAATCTCTTCATCAAATACCGCTCTATAATAAACATACCACTATAAAACAGGTTCATTACTGGGCAATTATTCCAGTCGACTCATAAATAATATAATCATTTTCAGTGTTTCCCCATACCACACAACTCTACGGAATATTATATGCGTAAGTACTTAGCGAATTATTTCTCATTTACTTACCTCAGGAAAAGGAAATGCATTATTATAGGCCTGTAAACAAGATTACTTTGTACAGAGGTGGTTTCACGCCAACTGAATTTCCACAAACAAGGTTAGTCAGCATTCAATATTAACAACCGAACTCAACTTGAATACCTAACGTTCCTGCGTCATGAGTATCTAATTATTTAGAATGATGTATACGAAAAAGAAGTAAAAGAGTCCGCCGGATTTAACGAATGCAGTTAGTTAAGATAGAAGAGTATAAGGCTATACATAGAACTGAAAACTTGATCAATTCAGCGCACACGGTGAGACGACACTTCCGTGTCAAGTCAAATAAATAGTGGGAACAAATTAATTATCTCTGCTGCTCGGACGCGGATCGTGACCGTTGTGCCATATTATTGATGAACTAATTTAGCTCGTGATGATGACTCCGTGCTTACTTGAGAAGTTCGTGTCAGAACTGTTAGTGTAGATTCTTAATCATTGACTAGCTTAGCCAGTCGTCGAATTAAACATGTGTGTAGTTTTTAAGTATTTGAACACAAGTTTTGCCAGGGAACCACCTCCCCGAATAGTATGAGGGTCCTTTTCACATTCATATAAACCCTACTTGCTTTATTTACTCAATTAAATACTCGTAGAAACACTTTGGAAACGGTAAAATTTTTCATCACAGACCTCAATTAATAGTGTCAAACATTTCATCTTCTACGGTAGAGACCTATAGCTACCATTTCATTTTGGGCTCACGGATTAAAAAAAATAAAAATGGTTTGCCCCTGAGAACTCGTGAATATTGCAGCCACGTCGTATATAAAACTCATCCACCGCAATAAGTGACTTTTATTGCTCTCAAATAAAAAGCAAAAATGCCAACACAACCTTTTGCAATTTAAATTTAAATATCGCTCGTGGGGGAAATACAGTGAAATTTACAACTCAGTACAATTTCAAATGTTTGACATGCCTCTAGCAATTGTTACTAGTTTGTTTCTCGCGTCGTGTTAGCTGGTGTGTCTTTGCATCATAAGTATCTTCCAGTTTGTGAAAGGGGAAAAATAAATATTTTGTCCCCTTTCTTATTCCTTCGTTTGGAGATTTGCCATATATGTGCGCCATTGTGCCTTGTTCGTAATTCCCATTCTTCGTGTAGACGTCAGCGAGAGGGTAGCTGACGAATATCTTCATAAATAATTCGACTGGGCGTTTCCTTGGCCTATAGATCCTTCTTTGTTGTTAAATTGAGATTTCTGGCTGCCTGCGAAATAAGCGAGAACTGCAACGTTGACCTTAAAAACTGAGGTTTACTAACTTGGCTTTCAACTTTACTACTCCTTTTAGCAGACAGGTTGACAAGACTTGGTCGTAACATATATTTACCAACATGTAAGATATTAAAGTTGACATTAAAATAATTATTACGTTTATGCATGAATATTCAAACGAATTTCAAATGTTTGCAATGTTGGAAACTCTTTAATATATTTGCTTACAAATACACTGTTAGGTTATACTCGTATATTTTGGAGGAGACACATACGTAGCTATTAAATTTCATAAAACAGGAATCACAAAAATAAGTTAAGTATTTAGTAAGATTGTTCTATTTTAACTTTGAAGTTAGGGTGATATTTTTACATCCAGAGTCTTATACTGGTCAGCTCAGAGCACTGGGACCGCTGTCCGTGAACAGATTGAAGGCGAAGTACGTGGTGCGAGGAGCAGCGCAGTCACTGGGACCCACTTCATGTAGCGCCATCGAGGGCAGGAAAACATGTGGAAAACACATTCATGTTCTTATTTTACGTACTATTCTTTATAAGATAAAATTTTTATTCCCCGAAACGAATTCACATCTGTACGTAAGGGTCACATTAAGCGTTTCGAACAACTCAATTTCGCAATTTTTTCTGTTCTGGAACAAAAATGGGTTATATTTAACGCACCGTTAACATAAGTAACGTTGTGTTTTCGAAATTCTGGCTCAGTTTTCAATGTCAAACAGAAGTTGTTCAACAATAATTATTTTTCATCTTAAATTGTTTAAAACAATTTGACTAGGACATTCCAACCAATAAATTGTCACAATTAATCTATCTACTCTTTTTGTTCATACTTATTGTTAATTCTAACATGGGCTTCGTAAAATTAATTGCTTGGTTTAAGTTATCCTAAGTTGTAGCTTCACATTATTACGTGATAACAACGGCAGGACCCTGGACATGGTATATAGAACCAAAGGCTACATGAGCGATCGTTATATGAGCGTACGCGATGTCTTCTATTTCTGTACGTGTATTTTTTAGAGCCCGTTAAATAAATTTAGTCGTTTATAGGAAGGACACATTCCGCCTCCTGTATCCTACGTATGTATGTATACTACATATAATCAGAATTTCATTATTTAATAAAGCCAGGAATGTATTGTGGTACATCCCGAGACTCGCCGGAGTTCTGATCCTACAAGGTATTAACATTCTTGAAATAGCGCGGTAAGCTTAATTCAAAAAGTTTGTGGATATGCCTATATTTTCGTCTTCCACTTGACTACCAATATTGAAAATACACGTGTACCTCTGTGTGAACTCTTTTCATATACTCGTGCTAATTGTGTACTACTAGATCGCATCTGTTTAGCTTTACTTAGCAGGCGTATGTATCGCGTATAGTATTTATAAGAGCTCAAATTAAGAATCCTGCGTTGCACTACTAACAATATGTAATTGGCGCCATCAAGAGCAACATTTAGCATCAGTCCAGCACACATGCTACCAGATACCAGTTTACCTGGTTCAGCCTATTCTACACAACAGCGTTTCACTGTACACAGTAACATGTTTCATAACTGTTCAAACTGCGATGTTTGCATTTTACTTCAAATTAAAACGAAACGAAAATCCTCGAATCGTTTCCTTTTTAAAGGACATCCTTTAAAAAGGAAACGATTCGAGGATTTTCGTTTATGCTAGCTATGCCTATGTTTAGCTAGGGGTGAATCCTCTCCCAAAACATACATATGTTTTGGGAGAGGATTCACCCCTAGCTCTTAGGAAATGTTATTAAAATGAACATGGGAATATCAAGATAAATACACATCTTATTAATCTTCAAACAGACATTTCATCTATGTTGTAATTCCATTTATTTTGGCGCTCATCTTCATTTGGTAATTTTCATTAGGATAAGGTCTTCTATAGATTCTGATTCAGAACCATCGTCAGATATATGGAACAGGTTGGAATTTTTACTGACACGTATGGCTTATGGATCTCCGGACATCGCCTTCACGTAGTAAAAAGATGGTGTATAGATAAACTTCAATGGAACTACGAGGTAAGTGAGTGAGGATTTAAGTTACAGTACTTAAGGTAAAATTTCCAGTACTTTTAACTTCAGTCATTTGATAAAAATATACCAACGTGGACATTATCTAATAGCTTGGTGTCGAGACCACCAAGTAACGAGCCTGCGGAGTCCGAGCACCAAATGAGCGCCCATCCAATTACCAGCGACTCTTACTTAACCGCACCTATTAATCAGCCGACTTCAACACGCTTGCTTCCTGATGGGGTCATCTCGTTTAGATTGTATGAGAAAACAAGTTCAAAACAATTTTTCGAATCAATCTGTTATTGTTTTCAGCTGGCAGAAATCAATGCTTATTGCAATTAAAAGAGCGTTTTATTTTCAGAGACATTCGGAAGCCCAGGGTGTCAGAAGACGCGCTCGGTAGTCAAAGCGTACAGGCATGCAACGTACGTCATTGATTTGAACTATGTTATGTAATGCTATGTTATGTTAATATTATAAATCATGTTTTCGTGTGAATGTGTGGACTACGTAGATCGGTACATTTTCTTTCCAGATAGATGTTATGATTTTCTGGCTGTTCCACAACTTAATGATGCCTACATGAATGTCCTTTCCTTGGTATTGGTCGGCGAGTCGTTAAACTGCTTAAGTTTGAGTAATTGAGCTACACGAGTACTGACGCATGCGTGCATTGACTGTACAGGACCACTTCTATCTCAAATCTCTGTGTCAAAATCAAGAGAACACCTCACATTAACCTGCATGGTCCTCACATGATTTAACAATTAAAATGAAAAAATAAAAACACGTATTAATACAAATACAATTACAAGTAATGTATGGATTTTAAAAGATCTTAAAAAAGCTTTTGACACCGTTTCCGTCCCGATCCTTCTGCGCAGGTTAGTTAGAAAGCATGGGTATAAGGGGCACATCTCTTTCTCTTTTTGAGAGCTATCTCAAAGATAGACAGCAAGTGGTTAAAATCAGTAACTTGTGTAGTGTTGAAGGGAATGTTTACTACGGAGTTCCACAGGGGAGCGCTTTGGGTCCGACAATGTTTTTAATTTATATAAACAGCCTTTGCAATATGCAGATCAATGGAGGGAGAATTTTTTCATACGCTGACGACACTGCGGTTGTTTTTACGGGAAAGTCATGGAAACAAGTGAAAACTATAACTGAACTGGGACTGATTAGGTTGGCTGAGTGGCTTAGAGTAAACCTCTTAACCCTCGATACCAGCCTGGAACTGACTTTAGCATTACCGTAGATGTTTGTTAAAATTCTATCACCAATGATTATAACTGTGGCTGTCAGAATATTCAACAAGTCAGATCCACAAAATATTTAGGCATAATTATTGACCAACGACTTTCATGGCACCCTCACATTGAAGTTCTCGTGAAAAGGATCAGGAAGCTCATTTGGGTCTTCAAAAATGTACGTCATGTTATGTCCGCGCAACTTATAAACAAGATCTATATAGCTCTGGCGTAATCCGTAATGACTTATTGCATTCCGATATGGGGTGGAGCTTCCAAAGTTAAATTCCTCGATTTGGAAAGAGCTCAGCGATCACTTATCAAGGTGATGTATTTTAAACCATTTAGGTTCCCTACAACAGACCTTTATAAAGTCAGTAACCTATTATCGTTCTCCTAGTTCTTTCGCGAGGATGGATGTTGAAAACCTGAAGAAAGATGCATCTGTGGTCGATTGGAATCCTTTGATGGAAGCCACTTTAGTTGATGATAAGGTTGCAATCTTCAACGCTGTTGTGGTTAACCTATACAACATCCATGCTCCCGTCAAAAAAGTAACGTTGAAACGTCCTCCTGCACCCTGGATGACAAGAGGAATTCAGATGGCCATGCGACGTAGGGACCGCGCGTTCCGTAAATATAAAGGGGATCGCTGTGCTGAGAACTGGGCACTGTTTAAGGTTTCACGGAATAGATGTAACCAGATGATACGCAATGCTAAACGCCGCCATATTTTGGATAGTATTTCTTCTTCCTCTTCTGCCGATATCTGGAAGTTTCTTGGAACACTAGGTATCGGTAAACCGCGGCATTTAGACCTGCCAACCTCTATTAACTTAGACGATCTCAACCAGCATTTCTCCACCGTGCCTATCATGGATCGACTAAGCAAGCAACAAACTCTGTCTCTAATTTCTGGTCTAACGCGTCCTCACATTAATCCTTTTAATTTTGTACCAGTTGAACCGGGAGAGATTAGAAAGATCATTCTCTCCATCAAATCCAAAGCTGGAGGATGTGATGATATCACCCGTGGAATGATCATTACTATTCTGGATCACCTTCTACCTGCGATCACACATATTATTAACTTTTCCCTGTACTCTGGAGTATTCCCCTCCCTGTGGCGCAAAGCTTATGTTCGTCCACTACCCAAAATTTCCAATCCCACACTTCCTGCTCACTTCCGGCCAATTTCTATCCTTCCCTTTTTATCCAAAATCAAAATCAAAATCAAAATCAAAATTCATTTATTCAAATTAGGCTGAGAATCAGCACTTTTTGAACGTCAAAGACGTTTACATAAGACAGTCCCCCAAAACGCCCACCCTTCACCACAAAGTGCTCGAGGCCTGCGTTCACAAACAATTCTCCAATTTTGTTCATTGTAACTCTCTCATTACCCCTCTTCAGTCTGGGTTCAGGCCCGGGCACAGCACTATTTCCGCCCTTCTGAAAGTGACTGGCGACTTAAGGGCTGGACTGGAAGACACCAAACTTACTGTACTGGTGCTAGTTGATTTTTCCAATGCCTTTAATACCGTCAGTCATGATATCCTGTTAGCCATTCTGTCCTATATTATGGTCTCTCCCAAAGCACTGGAATGGTTCACTACTTATCTTCAGGAACGCCAGCAGTCGGTTCGTTCTGGGGATTTTTCTTCTAGTTGGTGTGGATTGGTAACTGGCGTTCCTCAAGGCGGCATTCTTTCTCCTCTTCTGTTTTCAATTTTTATAAATCTTATTACATCAGAACTTCAGTGTATGTATCATCTGTATGCAGATGACCTGCAGTTATATTGTCAGGGAAGGGTTGATGAGTTACCTGATGCTATCGGTAAATTAAATAGGGACTTAATAAAAAAAAATAAAAAATAAAAAAAATTGCCATAAAAGCCTGGTCCGATAGATTTGGCGTAGCGGTTAACCCGAGTAAGTGCCAAGCTATTAGTATTGGGAGCACTCGAAGCATGAGTAGAGTAGATGTTGCAACCTTGACACCAGTTTGGTTCGATAGTACGATCGTCCCATTTAGCAACGACGTTAAGAACTTAGGCTTGCACATCGACAGTACCCTGAACTGGCGCACTCAAATTGCTAGTGTCACCCGGAAGGTTACTGGGACGCTGCGGGCTCTGTCTCTGTAAAACCTTGTATTCATTTCTTGTCTCTCCCAATTCCCCTAGTTATCTAGCTCCTCAGTTTCAGTTCATTTGCACCAACCACGACAGAAATCTGCGTTCCTCCCATAACCGTCTTCTTCAATGCCCGACTCACCGTACTGACTTCATCCACAATTCTTTCTTCGTCCAAGCTATTTCTCTGTGGAATGCGCTCCCGCAGGAAATCAGGATGGTAACCGGCCGATTGGCCTTCAAAGTTAAAGTGCGTGAGCATGTTCGTAAGAAGTTGGCAGTGGTTTCATCACAGCGCTAATGTTTTCTCATTAACTGTTCTTATTGTTTATGTATGTGTTTATGTATATGTTTATTTGTGTATATATTCTATGTAGGTATTATATTTATAGTTTATAATAATATATATGTATATATATGTCGGAGAAGCATTATTCTCGCTAACATCATCATCAGTGGTTGCGGGCTTAGTGGGCGTCATTAGGGTAAAATGCGAACACAAAACACAATTATCACTGCTTCGTACTATTTTATCTTAGATTTAAATAATATTCAATTTACAATAATGTCGAGACAATAATTTAACCGTTAATACCGAGCAGCGGGTTCAGGGCACCGATCTTACTTTAAGTCTACTTTTTTACCACTCAACTCAACGATCCAACTCGATCTCTCGCTATGACCCAAAAAAGAATGCGTGGCAAAAACTGTCCACCTCCCTAAAGCAAAAGATGGCGCCTCGACCCCGCTCGAGGCACGTGCTCTGCTCTGATTGGTCGTTACGTGAATTGCAATATTCATAACTTTTATTTGATTAATAAGGTTTTTAAATCATAGAAACATTTAACAAATCAAATTAAATTAAATTACGAATTCTAAAAGTAATTACAATGTAATTGTGCATTATACATGCAAACAATAATCAACCCGACTTATAGCTTCCTCCGACATATATATTTTATAAATATATATTTCTTTTCACTTTTCTTTTAAGAAATTGCACCTGCCACTGTTTGTCTCTGCATCACCCAAAGGCTGGTAGAAAATGCCTATGGCATTAAGTCCACCTCTATACATTTGTGTGCTTAAAGTATTAAATAAATAAATATTATCAATTAGAAAACTTTATATTCTAAATGTGACATTAACCCTGCATAAATGTCTCCCCTTTGACCCAGCAACTCAAACCAGAAGGCGCAAAGATATTGTTGCCTATTCTCCAGGGGTTCGATCAGCATTTGCTAGACGTCAGTATGTAACACAATCCACCTACATCTATAATAAACTCAATCTTACTTGTGATATATATTCTTTGCTGTTATACGACTGTAAAAAAACAATAACTAATTGGTTGAGATCTCTAACATATGAAGATACAGAAAACATTCTAATTAGGGTGAGCTAACATGCTGAAGACACACACACAGACACGCGCGCACACACACACACACACACACACAAACACATACACTCCTCACATAACACATGTACATATCGCATGTACTCCTCACACATCTAGAGCAGCTTAATTTTTCATAGCTTTTTATTTTAATTTTATTTTTTTCTATTTTCTCATTAGCTTCATTACTTTCATTGTTAAGATAGCAAGCACATTTAGGGAAGAGCGAGACGGCTCCGACACAAGTACTTCTGTAACTTACTGGAGCTGCCTCTATTTATGTAAGACACAATGATTGAGATGAAATAAATATTTTTGTATTTTTTTTTTTGTATTTTAAAAGAGACTTTGACCCCTAAGTATGTTTCATGTTTCTCTTCCGAGTAGTCGGCTAGGGAACACTAAAAATTCCAATATATTTAATAAACATAATTAGTAATTTATTTTTACTTAACTTGCATGTGTTCAAGAAAGTTACATTAGGTATGTGGCGGGGTATGCCGTGATACCAGATTTATATCGTTGTGTTGCAGACGCACTCAGAGATATTTACGAACATAATTGAAGGAAATCAAGCATCAGCACCAAAAATTATTTATGTAAGTTTCAAAATGTTGTTGTATGTAAATTATTACATAATTGAAAAGTTTTACTTCCCTCATTAGAGTTTACCTTTGCAACAACAACACAGTGTTACCAACATTTTGCTTAATGTTTAGCGACCGACGCGCTCCGGTGAAGTTGATGAGAAATAATGGATGTGCAAATGCAATAAATTGTCTGTTGTGTCTGTTGCTTACATTTGTGTTTTCGTAGGTCGCAACATGTCATGTGTATCGCAGGTGGGTTGATATTTTTGCATTATGAATACCCGTATTTTGAAAGTTTAATTCTATTTTGTGTGAAATAAAAATAAATGAGGATTTTACTTATTTAGACTCAATTAACTAAAAATTGTAAAAACAAGAAAAATATTAATGAAAATGTAATAAATTTTGTATTTCGTGGAGTACGTTGAACGATTTACTCCCTCACCCAGCTCATGCATTTTGTCTTGATCGAGAGGAAATTCTATATCAGACCGTTCTTTCACTTGAAATACCTGTTGGAAATATTAAAACACAATATAAATTTACTCGGTTGCTGGTCTCTTACCGCATTCATGGTCATTAAAATGAATGCTTCATGAAAGGAGCAATGCTTTATATTCCAGCTGTCGCACCGACATCTTTCATCAATTTTTATATTGAATTAATAAATAATCAGCTTCACAACAAAAAAACACTTATTTTTTAAATAAATTTCATCTAGGAGTATATTTCTAGAATGAAAGTAGTTTCAGCAGTGTGGTGAATATGAACAGCCACGCGTCCCACCTCAATTCTTGTCATAAAAGTTTCATACCGGTACCCTTTGAAGCCAGTCGGGTTGAAACGAGATTTGAATGCCTGTGTATTAGGTCAAGTACCTATCTATTCATGGCAGGGAAAAGGCACTACCACGAGGCCTAGTTTCTTAGAGTCTTAGCTAGTCTATGGATGATGGATGGTCTTTGCTTTATAAAATATTTGTGGAAGAGGCCAGATTCTGCACTGTCGAAATTGTTTATTCTAAAAGTAAAATCTCGCCACGTAACATTATTTAAAGTTTTACAATGGCGGCCAAGTGAAAGGAGTAAGGGGATCGTTTTATATTCTTAAAGGCAGTCCAGTTCACTTTGAGCGATACGTGGTCACTTTATATCATAACTATTGGAGTTATCTTTGATGTACACAAGCGGTAACTTGGAAGCGATATATGGACTGCCGACCAAAGCTAAAGTGTATATTGATCATTAAACTAATACCATAAAAAAAAAAATAAGTTTATTACGTATCAATTTGGGTTACATTGCATGTCAAGGAGTCTCCATTTAGGCATAGAAATGCCTGTAGTTGAAGTTAACCATAAGCTAATAAAGATATGAATATGAATAGTGATTTGTAACGAAAACGTGAAGTGGATCAAAACATACCATATTGTTCTTTGTTGTATTTTGCTGATGAAAAGCAAAAAAAAATATCGTTCTGTCATTGGGGAATTTATACTACATATTTATTACAATCTTTTTTCGTTGTGCATCTGTGCCTAGTATCGACAATGTCGTCGAGTGGAACAAGGTCATTCAATTTTAATCAAAGAATTTCACCAAAATGTTCCAATATAGGTAAATAATATTTCTTAACGTAGCCTAACTTTTAGTAAGCCACCGCATATCCTCGGGTGAGCCTCTAAGGGGCGGAATTTGTGGGGTGACTGTTCAAGTACTCGCATTCTTTGAAACCTGTCACGTTTTAATCGAGATATATCAATTAGTCTCGCTATATAACCGCCTGAACAACAAACTGTCTCATTTTTGTAGCTTCCTAAATGTGCAATGTCGTTGGGACCGGAGGAATTAAAGTAGTATTTGTTTGTACTTTTCGTGTTCCAAATAGCTGCTATAAATAAAAAAAATACATTGTAAAATACTTCTTATCTATACTACAATAGAACACGAACACCTCTTCTTGAACTGTACTAAAAGTGTCAAACATTGTGGATGTATCTACATCGTGCAGTGGGACGGTCGAGGCTTAGCGCTCAATTAGGACGCGCTGGAGACGCGCTTCTAACTGAATCCCTTAACTGTTCACTAAACCCACTGCTTTGCACATTAGCATGCACTCTTAAAAATATAAATGGAAAGACTACAATTCCATGTTAACATTTATTTTATGTACAGCACATCAACCTAATAAAACTACGATTGTAGAATAGAAGGATTTAATGAGAAGGTGGGAAATCCTTCTTCTTTTAGCAAAAATTCAATTCTTTTTCTTACCTCGATGTCAAAACTTTCCAAATCGAATGTGAAAAGAGTTTTCATAACTATGATTTTGCTTAGAGATGAAAAACTGATTGATTACCTATTGAAGCACTCGTAATGATAAATTCAGACTTTTATAGAAATGGTAGTAAAGTTACACATTGGCCGTAATAAAACAATGTTTACGAATTCCTATACAAGTTTTTATCTTCTTTTAGCTGGCGAATAAAATTAGTCTGATTAAAATTGGATGTTCAATTGTGCACCTATAGCCACATCATAGTATGTGATTAATAGTTTCTTAAGCGTGTAATATAAAAACTGTAATGAAGATTTCTGAGTGATTACTAATCATTTCTCACCCTATCGAATTACGTTCGCATGATGTAGGACTATCTTTGTTGAAAAAATTGTCGGATGAAAATGGGTGGGAGCTTAACGCGTCCCATTATTTAAAAACCCTGACGTCTCTAAATAGGGATGAAGGGTGAAATTAAAACATGCTTGTTATCACATTGATGATGTTGAAACTATTTTTCTTGGGATTTTGGAAGCAAAATTAAAACAATGTTATTGCTTTTGCGCAACATTATTTTATAAATCAGAATCAGAATAATTTATTTGTTAAACATTGATATCTGCATTAAGGATCTTATAAATAGTGAATATTCTTGCTATATTTTGTCATACTGACATACCTACAAATTAGAATGAAAAAAAATAATTAAAATTACAAACAAAATGAAATAAAAGATTACAAATATAACATGTCAATTAAAGTAAAATAATCATCAAAATCTTACCTACACGCCAGTACTTCCTAGTACATGTCAACTGTTCGCGGCGCCGCTACTAAACGGAGGTAAATACATTATCATACACCTGAACAAGTGGCACCAAAGTGCCTTTTCCAATCTCCCATAAGTGTGACCTAAGATTGTCGTGTGTATGTGATTCGAGTGTGAAGTGAGTGCATGTAATAAGTCATAGGTCTCAGGAGCGAGCAGACAATAATGTCCGACATTGGTGCACGTGCGAGTCCCTGAGAGCAGACGTGATCAGTTTCCGTGACAACATTCTAATATGCCTCTCAAGTATGGATCCATATTTATAACAATCAAAAATCAATCATTAATCGTTTAGAGGAAAACAAAGAATATTCTTAAGGCACATTCAATTTCATTCCAAAACTTATATTTGGTATTATCATAAACGGTTTAAAAAAATCAGTCTTAATCATAGATTTAGCAGCTAATTGAACGCTTAACTTTGCTTATAGTGAGAAAACGCAAATTGCATGATAACAAAACCATAACAGTATTTTATAGAACAGACTTCTTTATAATAGGTCTTTACCTATGAAATTGCCGTTTTGTATGAAAAAATTGAAATGAATTTTTTTCATGTATTTTTTATTTGTATTAATCGAAGTAATCACCCATGCAATCAATGCATCTTTGCCAACGCAGTGGCAGTTTATTGATGCCCTTCTTAAAGAAATCAGCTGGACGGGAGGCAACAAATTCTTCAAAGGCATTTTGTACTGCCTCTCGGGTATTGAATTTTTTTCCCGCCAAGAAGTTATCCAAATTCTGGAAAAAGTAGTAGTCTGTAGGCGCAAGGTCTGGTGAGTAGGGCGGATGACGGAGAGCTTCCAACCCCAGTTCTTGCAACTTGGAGACCGTCTGCTGTGCAGTATGAGGTCGCGCGTTGTCGTGCAGGAGCAGCGGAGACGAGCGATTGACCAATGCTGGTTGGAGATGTGCCAGCTTCTCCATCATTGTGTTCAATTCTTCACAGTACACATCTGCAGTAATGCTCACCCCGTTTGGTAAGAAGCTGTGTTGAATCACACCGGCGCTAGACCACCAAACAGTGACCATCACTTTTCTTGGGGTAAGTTTTCGTTTAGGGCATTGTTTAGGTGCTGAACCAGGATCCAACCAACTTGCTGAGCGCTTGCGGTTATCAAACAGAATCCATTTTTCATCGCAGGTAACAATGCGGTTCAAAATTCCTTCATTTGTGTGTCTGTTGAGCAGTGCAAGGCACGTCTCGACGCGTACTTCGCGCTGGCGATCATTGAGTTCGTGGGGCACCCATTTGTCAAGCTTTTGTTACCTTGCCAATTTGACGCAAATGGACCAATATTGTTTTGACGCTAACGTCGAAAGCTGCTGCTAATTCAGCCGTAGATTGTGTATCATCAGCTTCCACAATCGCCTTTAATTCGTCATTGTCGACCAAAGTCTTCGGACGACCGCGAGGTTCATTTTTCAGGTCGAAATTTCCAGAACGGAAGCGAGCAAACCAATAACAGGTAGTGCGTTGGTTTGTAGTGTTAGCTCCGTAAACGTCGTTGATGTTGCGTGCCGCTTGTGCCGCGTTGCTGCCACGACGGTACTCATATTCCATAATTACTCGAATTTTTAACGTATCCATGATGACGAAAAAGATTTAAATGCGATGAAAATGTAACACTAATCAATAAACAAATGACTACTTTTGGAAAAAAAAATCCATGTTTTTAAAATAAAATTAATTTGAAATTAGAATTCTTAGCCAAACAAAAAATATTTTGATTTGAAATGGCCAGTACTGCAGAACGGCAATTTCATAGGTAAAGACCTAATATAATAAACTTTAAAGGAGGATGGCGTGATTGGACCCACATTATTTATAAATGAACGAAGTGTCATTCACTTGCAAGTTAATATTAATTATAATTAAAAGTTTGTAAGAGGATCATAAGAAAAATATTGACTCACTACGTGATGGTAATTGAAAGTTAGAAAAGATTTTATTTTATTAAAAAATAAATTAGAATTCGCTTTTAAAACGCACCGTGTTTCGTATTACATTCCAACCTACGTAGGATTACATTATCTACGTACCTGTACTACATTTTGTGTCAATGTTTGTACGATCTACAAATATTTGTTCCGGGTGTTCTGGGTATTTCCTATGTATAATAAAAATATCTATATATGTAATGTATTGTATTAAGTATATCAGTCATCTTAGTACCCATAACACAAACTCTGCTTACCTTGGGGCTAGATGATGCTGTGTGGATTGTCCAGCAATATTTTATTTATTATTTTATTTATTTTTTGAACAGAGAGCGACTCGAAACGAGTCGACGCAATTTTAAATATTGGTCGCAACGTGACATGCGAGCCTTAAAACTAATTATTAATCAGCTAGTTATTTATGCTTCCTTCAGCTTAGTTTTTGGCAACAATGATTGTAGTTTCATCCTATATCAACCGAGTATAATATGCTAACGCAAGTATTTCATATCTTGTTTTGACCAAAAGTCACTATAGTTCCTATCTCCCAGACGTATTTTGAGTCCTGGCCAGAGAGCTGGTAAATATTTCTATTCTAATTGCACACCTTTTTAACCTCAATAATACATTAAAAGATAAATTTTGTTAAATAAGCACTATTAGATTATCTCGTTTTAGGTTATAATCTACCTTGTTTATCTTTTTTTTCCCAACTTCTATACCTTACTGTCTATTTGCTTTTTTGATAATTTTATATAGTCTTAAAACTACTTATAGATGTAAGTTCCCATACTGTACGATACTCCTAACAGTGGGTCCCATTGTATGTACATACAAAATCGTCATCCTCCTTTCTACATTCAGTAAAAACACTTTTCCTATCTAGGAGCCGTAACAAGTTTCCGTTTACTCAGTTGGCAGTTTGTTAGCTTTTCATTTTTGTAAAATTATTTTGCAAACATTGAAGCAACGACGAGACGTTGCGATGAAATTCAATTTTAATAATCTTGATTCTGAAATAGGATCGCAGGTAATTATTTTAGTTTTATAATCACATTATTGTGTTACATACTCGTACATCACAATTCTCCTTAATAATAATGTTGAAATGCATGCGCCATATGTTAAAAGAACAATAATGTCTTCAAAGGTCAGAGCGTCAAGTTGCTATCGCCAAGTGTTGTACGCACGGGGGTGGGAAAACTCTCCCTGATTTTCACTTTACAGCATCAAAGCTTCAGTACCCCGGCATCTGCCGTAGTGAGAGGATGGCTTCTGTGTCGGTAGTTTTCGTGACAGGGAGTGTGAATTTGAGGTCGCGTGTGTGCGTAAAGTATAATTTCGCAAAACTTTGAGTACATTTGGCATCATATTATCATGTAAATAATGTAAAAGATAATTTTGCGCTCATATCTGTAATGTTCTAGGAGGGAGAATGGTTTTCAGTTCTATAAAGTCAATTCAGTTTAATCATGATAATTAAATGAAGTTAGAAAAACCAATGAGGTTTCACCGTTAAAGGATATGCTTTTATCAGCTCTGGAAGAATGAAAGTTTCTTACTATGCAGAACGTGAACATTAATTTAAAAGACACCCCCACAACATTACTTCATCGTAGACGTTAAGTATTTCTACGTGTAGTGATGGCATGGCTGTACTCCTATAATATTCACGACATAGTTTCGTAACTATACGTATTGCACTCATAGCACTCGTACCTACCTATGTATCAAAAATATTTGTTTTGTTATACGGGTTGTTTACAAAGTTCTTCATAACTCAGGAGCCGGTAGTGCATTGAGTTTAATTGTTCGATACACATGTTTTATTATTTCGAACTAACTTCACGTTTACTGAGGTATTAACGAATCTAGTATATTATGGTTGTTTGTGGAAAGATAGATAATATGAAAAATTCTATATCCGCAACTCATCAACTTTTGTATCTACAAAGTAAAACCAAACTACTACAATTTCATTATCTGCATTGTGCTGTCTCCTCATTACGCAGTGTCGTGTGGTGCGGAAAAGTTACTTGTCTGTGTTAGCGCTTCCTCTCAGAGTATTGCCGTCAAGGGTAACATTCTAGATTTCTCACTGAGCATAATTTTGTGCTATATAATTCCAAACTTATTTAATCTAATTTTTTTTACTTACATCCGATTGCTCTTCAATGATCTAGAAACATTTTAATATGTTATATTAAGCAATTGAGAAACCTTTATAAACTAATAATTGGCTTTATTTTTGGGTGTTTATCTAGGTAGAAAATCATGTGTTTCATAACTACGGATCCACAGTTCCAAGTTGGCGTCCGAAGATGTCAACATTAATGTTTTTTCTGGAATTAACAATTAAAAAAACAAAAAAATTAACAGTGACACAACGAATTCAGTGGGCGCTACAACTTCAACAATTTCTATGAGATTGAAAATAGTCACTGTGAAATAAACTCAACATACACATATCTTTTAAGTGGAAATAGCATAAATTGGAAATATGGATTTGTATATTACTTACCTTAAACATTATGAACACTATGAAAATGTATGAATTTATTTTGGGATGATTCATGGACGAACAAATAATAACTTTGAACCGCGATACTGTAGCTCATTGAAAGATCTTACTTTTTACGAAATATTGACGTGCATGTTGTTACTTATTTTACATTGGAATTACTCAAAGAGCTTTCCCAACCGCGGGTTAGCGGCGCAGTCAGTTGTTTCACTGTTTTTATCATTCATAGACATTGACTTGAGTGTAATAGTCGTTTACGATGCCGACTTCATTTGGAGAAAAAAACGCAATCATCATTCCATTGTTCATTTGTTCCAACAAAACCGTTAAATGCTTACAAACGCAGGATGAGCCGGTAATCTGCTATAAATTCCACGTAATTCCATGAAATGGGTCTCACACAACACATGCTCACGTTATTTATAATGTATTTTCATGTGGGTTTGTAAAACAGTAAATTTCCTTTTTATAATTGTGTTAACCACATTCGAAATTTCAGCCCATTGATCAGTACACCAACTTTCAGGCTGCTTCTGAGAAACTAATGGAAAAACTGAATAATACACATACTGAATAATGCGAACTAAGACCCCAGGCCGCAGGACCCTCTGCAGTCGCGCTTGCAATCACAATCAGGGTTGTTTTTATAAAACTACATATTGTATTAATGAACAAAACTCTAAAATAAAAGTCAATGTATCATACTTTGTGCTATGTCGTACAATGTGAACCAGAATAATCCGTATAAACCAGGACATAACCACAACAGAACAACCCACTTCAAAACAGTGAGAACATCTTAATCTGTTATTACTAGTGAGATTAATGTCTACCATCGTTAGCTGGTTATTGTGTATTAGGTACTTAATGTGAGAAGTTGTGTCGTTAATTTGATGCACTGCCCGAACTGTACAGCTCGATAATGAGAGCTGAGCTGGTTATTACAATCGTAAATTGGTATTTATCTATCATTATGACGCTATTAAGGATTCGCGCTTGTGTAAATTAGACCAAACATTATTTTCTTACAGATGATAAACTCCAGATTTCACGCGTGCAAACAGAAGCGATAGATCTCTTCGGCCACAAGGAGTTATGGAATGTGTGTAAATAGATCGTATAGGATGATATTGGTGCGGTGGAGCTCGGACTGAAGCCTTCAGGCTACGGAATACATTATATTATGATTGAGTGTTAAGTGCTGCTCCTCGCAAGGAACTAGTGCACGTTGTTTAGTTATTTCGCCACTATCTACCTACATACTACCACGATAAGACAAGTGGAAGGTAATCATCGTGTCAACCACTGGACAGCGTACCAGTTTTCTGATGATAAAAAACAACGAGTGCATGAAACTAATTGATGTAGTTACACAACTTTAAAGATGACCTAAAACTGAAGAAAATTTTAAGTAAAAAAATATTAACACCGGAGATGCGATCCTGGAAAATTATATTTTTTTACAATTATTTGTAGACTGGCAAAATATCTACAAGATTCGATAGAAGTATGATTAAGGTTTGATATATAACCCAACCTAATGCTGTCTTACCGGGTAATTCTTTCGTATTCAAGTCAACACAAAACAATTAACCTGTGATCTGTCATCATCCTAATGAAGGTCGGCTTAATTGGGTAAACAGGAGGTTTGTGAAGCTTACTTGCAATCGTCGAGAAGAACGCGCAATAGGCAAGTTGGGATGTGAAACTAAAATATTCCAGTAAATACCACAGATTTTTCTGATCATGCTCATTTATGTTCCAAAAATATGTGTAGATAAATATAGGTAGAAACACACGTCTCCATCACAGCGGTGTATCTCACCGTGACACAACCGCTCTGTGACGTCACATTGCAGATTGAACACACAACAATCGCGAAATGTTTATAGCGATATTACGAGTACGCGCGGTTTTGTCCTTGTTTAATTTACAATGAATACATGTAATTTAGATAATGTTTATCATACACAACTTTTACCTCGATAACACTATGGCCAAGCTGAGAATCGAACCCCTCAGTAGTCGCACTTGGGACTACTAGACCGACGAGTCGCCGTTTATTATTACGATAATACTGTATTAAATGTAATAAATGAATGACCGTACGCATCAGACTCAGCGAACTCATAATTGTTACTTGTAATTGTAATCACTAAAAATCTAGTAAAATTACATCAATACCAAGACTACCATGTAGGTAGAGGACCTCGCTTAATTATGACGTGGTGCGGTTTATCAATTTAGACGAGCGCGGTACTGGTTGCCGTGCACGGACGCGTATGATTTAACACAAATTGGTAAGTCCTGCTCTTGATCTGGCAATAATGGTTTAAAGGAGTCACAATTAATTGTAATGCATCAAGAAAAACTAAACAAACGGAGAGTTAACATGAAAATACAATATAATGAATAACTAAAACACAAATTATAATTAAGTAGGTACCATTATTCATTTTAGTTTGTACCACAGATTAAACCGTCCATAATAATTCTCTCAGCAGTCTTTATGCCGAGATACCTAATTAACTTAAAACAAAATTAATAAGGCTTGCACAGCCTCGCCGCGCGTCCTCTAGCCACGCCGTCTGTCTGGAGAATCGTCTCCTACTAATGAATAATTGACCTTGTCGTGGTTATGTCATAATATATAACGTAGATTTACCAATTAATATATCGTAAATTGTAATTGTTCAAGTAACTAATTAATTATCGTTTTACAGATAGCGCTGTATAAATATCGAAGGAATTTCTGGAAAATTTTGCTGCTTTTATAATTGGTTCACCGTAATCTGTGGCTGCTACGGAATTTGTGAAGCAATTATTTTAGGTTTATTGATTCGTTTAAGTTTTAAGTACATTATTATTTGGATTTAATTGGGAATGTAAGGAAGAATGACTGGATACATCATAAGAATCATTACTTTGTTGCTGTCGGCGATTGATGCTAAAATATAATTAGTGCTTGAATCAGTTGTTTTGTATTTTAAATGACAACACACCACATTGGAGTCTGCTTCCGATATTAACGTAAGAACCTTCATAAGTAAATTCTAATAATGTTCCCACATTTGCACTTACCAACGTGCACGGCTGCCAAGTTGAACGTCTCGTCTATTAAGTGGCGAGTGCCGCGATAACTCATAAGATGCATCTTCATTTGCAATTTTTTTTTTTTACATTTTTATTAAGATACCTAAAGTGCGAATAGGACACAAATTGCGCTTCATGCAGCGCATCTCTCATGATATTCATAAAATTTGTGGAATCACAGGAGAGGCGAGGAGTAAAGGAATACTTTTGTAATTCAAATACTGGAAAGATGAATGCGGAAGACGAGTGACGTCTGGTAATGACGTAAGACGTTATGCAGTGCTGTTGAAGTTGCTTGGCCATTTTTGTTAGATTATTTTTAATGACCTAAGGATGTTTTATTGTTATTAATCCTGGAGTTTTATTTCTGAACGCGCCACTCAAGTAAAACTAACGCATTCAAGCGCCAAATGCGTTTATATTTTGAAATTAATAAATAATCCATAGAAAGTGTTTGAATAGTTCCAGCATGGTAAACCTGTAAATTGTTAATATACATTACATTTTCCAAAAAGCACAATGAATTAGCAAACCTAATTCAAAACGAATAGGTTTTCGGAAAACGTTCCCATTCAATGTAGGTACTTAGTAGTAAGTTTCCATCCGTTTACTCACCACCGGCACCCCCGGAGCACTCTGTGCCGGAGGTTCGAACTCAATTAACGGGAACCATTGTATTGGCAGTCTTTGTACTTATCGTTGCAGTTGCCTTTTCATTTTGTTCTTGGACGTTTTGCATCAGTTTTGTGACTTAATAACGTTGCAATGAAAATATTACAGATTTTCAAGTCTTATATATAAGTCTTCATACAAAAAAAATATGTATTTGTAAAATTTCGTATGTTTCCCAATAAAGCTTTCACAACACTTAAGTATCTATTAGTCACTTTTCTGAGTGAAAATATATTGAAAGATAAAATTGTTTGTAGAACCAAAACATCCGTTTTCGGAAAATTCAACGCATTGTAAAGCCCGTAAAACTTAAGCAGAAATACAAAAAGTATAAAACACTTTTTAGATATATGCTCTATTTAGAAAAATACTGAACTAGGTGGAAGTTGGTGGAAGGGACATCAAAGTACCTCCTGATAACATGAGTTCAGGTCATGACTCTGGCCCCCCCAGCGCTGACAGATTTCGTCTGCTTTTTTCAATCACTACGTTTTTTCGAACGTTAACTAAAACTGGAAAACATAGTGATTTACTTTAATTAAAAATCTGATTGGTACATACACATATATCCAGTTAACTAGATACAAATGCTCTTTCAACTTTTCAAAGCAACCAAAACTGTGCAAACAGAAATTACGATCCTAGATTTCTCAAAGACTTGTGGAGTCGGGTCGAACAGTTTCAAACCAATTCAAGTGCAGCTTTGACTGGAGAAAGTGGAAAAAAAATGATGGGAATACTGGGGTAATACTAGTAATATCCTCGTTTTAGCCATTGCTTAGACTGCTTTAGCTATGGAACCCTTGCCTACATAACGTTTCATGTATCTGTTTGAACCCAGAAAGTATTTCAATAGCTGAAGCTACTTTAATTCCTTTAAAAAGTCGCTCAGTTTATTGATTCCTTGAACATATTTTCATAGTATATAGATGGCGCCTCGGTTAAATCGAGGTAGCATGTGGGTACACCAGCGGCATGCAGTAGGTTATGACAAAAAAAAAATACTAACTAATTGAAAAGGAATGATCACTGTACCGGTAGGAGTTACAAGAATGTTGAATAATCTGATTCGAATAAATGTAAAACGAAAATATTATATATAATTCACATAGAATTTTGAAAAAAAAAACAACGGAACCCCAATTAATGAAACAACCGTGTTGCATAAGTGTTGTGTATGGTGTTACTGATCATTGTGTGCTCGTGTCAATATTTCAGTGTGCCACTTATTGTTAAAAATATTTGGCAGGTTTTTGTATAGCACCTTATTAAATTTAACAATGTAAGGCATTGTAGTTCTGCCAGGTTATGAACCTGTATTACTATATTTTATGTTAATGATTTACTTGGCGGTGATTTGATTGGAAACCTATGACAAGTATTGGTTTCTTCACCATCATGGCAAAAAAAGATGTTCAGATGAGATGTGCAGTTTATTATAAGTTCAATCTAATTTCACTAACATTCAATATTTAGAAAATAAGTTCAAAAGCCTTTGGTGCAGCTTTACTGTGGCAATTTGTACACAACTAAAATGTCAGTCCACGTTTGAACCGATAGTGAGAGCAACACGCTTAAACGGGCACAAAAATTGTACTCCTACGGCGGGTACAAACCGTCATTCGTTTCTAGCGAGGCAATCTTGAAGATGGCCAGGGATCCATAATGATTCAGGATGTCTCAGCTCCATTAATAACAGACAAAAGAGGCAGGCTCTCGACTGTTCGATGGACGTTTGTGAACACTTCATTATTTTTAATGAAAACGCGAACTTGAGTGTTTTTATTTCCTCAATTATATTGAGGAATGTAGTTGGTTTGTGGACTTAATTTATTTCACAGTAAGCTTTCTAATCGTTAAACCAATTTTTGTGTCTCTGTTTTACTAGATTTATTTAGCATAAGACGCTACCGTCACCTATTCGTTTTCATAAGTCTAATCATTTTGTGGCTTTCTTCAGATTATGTGCGAGTTTGGCATCGAGCCAATGAGGTTGATTAAAAAAATATGCCAATTTAATAATCTTGCTTACATTAATAATACAAAGAAGAACAAGAAGTTGTCAGATTTTGTTGCCCTTCCTTCAATGGATTTAAGGAACATTGGTAAAAGTATTTCATCAAAAACCTAATAAAGTGAGAAGACATTCACACGGGTGTAAGGTGAAAAATATATTCACTGTTCGATGTACACCGTTGTATGTTCATGTATTCAATTTTTAATTTCAGGAATGACCTCCAGTGTGCCTAGCACGAATGCTTGACGTAAGCGAAAACGCAATTCAAACACTTTTAAAATTGAAAAAACTCGTTTCGAAAATAGTAATAATACCGCATAGCAAAAGTCTTATATATATATATACAAGACTTTATTCATATCTATCGGTGATACTGATTGTGCTTTGTTTGCTGTGTCATTAGTTTGTATTTTCATTTTTAAATCGTTCTAATACACGTTACGTTCACACACAGGTGTATACAAAGAAATAATTAAGTGTGTCATCAGGTTTTTTTACTGTTTCAGATAGGAGATAAATCTAAATATACACTATAACATGTTACATCTGAGGTGACTACAATTAAAATATTCACTCACACAAGTGCACAAGTAATGTGCACTGTACTATTCACCACTCTTACGCTTAAACTTTTTTCATCTCTCCGACAGTTTTATGAAGAACAGGGCATGTAGGCTTTGGCAACGGACGGAAGCCTCTTGGACCCACTCCAAGAATCGTAAACTGTATATGTTTTGGGAGGGGTCCCTCTGAACCTCATAAACAGACACAATCCGTAATAGAGGTTGTCAGATTATTGCGAGCATTTGGTTACACATATTGAAGAAGTTTCCCAAACCCATCATTTTTTGATCGGTGCCAAAGTGATTTTACTCCAAACATTTTCTTGTCCCAAGCTCGGTCAGACACTGCCTCAAAAGTGTTTTCAGTCATTTTCAGATGGTTGAGATAATGCAGTTTGAACAATCGAAATTATTAAACGCAAGAATGGAAGTACGGTGGTCTGTGTTTGCGAAGAGAACTGGTGCCTTATTGCTTTCCTCGAGGAGAGTAATAGGGTCATCAGGGTCGGTCACTGTATGTCTGGGGCTACGAATTCTACTGATACGTGAAGGGTTGTATAGGGCAGGAAATGACACTTGGCTTGGGTGTTTATCTGGAGAGTCCTTGAAACGCTGGGTGAGGCGTTTCATAAAATCCTTATTTAGATTCGTAGGTAACGACACCATTGCGACTTTTAATTTTAGTATTGTTGCCATCTGTAGACATAGAAGAAATACCTAATTAAAATATAATATAATAACACTTTTAGTGATGTATGCTCTCCAGGGACAATCAAATAGTCCACCTCCCATTTTGTGCCGCTTGGCTGACACCTTTACACTTTGAACTCTGCTCACTGACGCAGTAATAAGGACTGCGTTAGTGGGCAGGGTCGCATAGCAAAATTTTGGGCCAAACATATTTGAACTTTCCCATTGATACGCTAAGAAGAAGTGACCGTTTTCCGTCGTTGGCAGTTCTCCGAAACCTTGGTGTAATAATAAGGCCAGTCTTATGTAAGTGTCGTTATCAAAAGCCAAGAGTCTAGAATGCCTTCATTTCAAAATTACGAAAATGAGAGGGTTTTATTGAGGATAAATGTCGGTATATTCCCTAGAAAAGTTGTATGTATTCCTGTAATGAAATGCTCGGGTTCGTTTAACTTGAAGAAACTGTAGAGATTGTCGCGTCCTTATCTAATAAATTCGTAAAATACAGATTTATTGAATAAAATGGTTTTGTGGAGTCACGTCGTCAGCCTGAGTGCATCGAGTTACAGAATGTTAAAAACGATAAAAATTTAATTAAACCAAAAAAAAAACATTAAAACAGTTTGGGGCCCGTGGTACTCATGTGATCCCACGGTGCTTGGCTTGTACTCATGATTAAATGCAGAACCCAAATACCTTCTAAAACTCTAAAAACAGCCATACCATGCCAATTTTTCTTCCACACATATTGTATCCATTTTTGTATGTATATTATATCCCAAAAAATCTCCCAGTGAAATAAATCCTAGTACGTGACAAAATTAATTAAAAAGGCATAAAAATATAGTGGTCTTACATGTCGTTGCAATACGTAGCAGCAGGGCTGCCAACGTGACGCGTAAAACGAAAACTAGGTTTATAAAGTGCTCCATTGTTGCTGCGTAGCACACAAGTCATTAGTATTTTGTGCGTTCGGCACTAAAGACAAACAATTTTGAAACACGTGAAAAAATTACTGTTAACTTTAAATAATAAAAAAATACTAAAAGAACACTATAACATTTATGTAGAAATATTCACTTTAATAATAGGTATCTAGTAGGAACTAGCTCCTTGCACCTAGGTGCATGACGCATAAAGCAAGGGGCTGTAATAAGTCTGTCCTTAGAAATAACGAAGAGATTCTCCTCGTCAGACAGCCCTAGTGTGCGTACTCACGGTCGACTGACGTAAGATATTTACTACAATATGAATTCCGCTCGCTTTTCGTCGCAAATGATCCGTGAAAATCGTCTTAATGGAATTCACGCCGATACACGCCATGTTCCGGGTCAACGACTCACTAATTGGGAAATTACAGCGGGATAACACCTGTTAATTGGATTAGCTAATATGTATGTATGAGATATGCAGGTCTCTGGCTGTTATGCGCAGGCCACCAAAAAGGTATCGAGGTACATCATACAGATTCTTTTCCTCTTATTCAATAACATTTGCTCATAAATAATGTTCGTGAACGGTTGCGTGTGATAAACTGTCACGTACATGTATCAGGTGTAAGATATTTTATGTGATCATCAAAAAGGCATTGTGTAGCGAGGTGTTTGTGTACTGACTAACTGACGGCACTTTGTACCATCCGCGTCACTGGAGAAAAACTTAAATTTGTTTAATTATTTGGGGAAGGCGATGATATCAGCATGCATCTTGTGATTTGAAACAAAAGTGAACACAAAAATGTCACCTATCATAAAAGGAAAGTCACTGAAATTTAATGATTATCACTTAATTCAATTAGAGAAACGGCTAGAGACGCATTTTCTTTCCATTTTTATATTGCTGATGAGGATTGATTTCTTAAAAATGAACACAGCTCAGTGTATGTCATGTTTGTCCTTATTTTTGTTCTTACGAAAGCATGGACGAACATGACACTCAAACTTACCTAAATTTTAAACTAATTCCACATTCATTACAATAATCAAATTAAATTAAGGACTACTTGGTTCAAATTTCCTTACGAATGTTCTGATTCACCATAACTCTATGTTTCTAAATAGTACTATAAGAGTTATTTTTAGGGTTCCGTACCTCAAAAGAAAAAACGGAACTCTTAGAGGATCACTTCGTTATCCATCTGTCCGACAAGACCCTTTTTGTCAGGAACGCGTGATGGTCACAAGTTGAAATTAGTATCATATACGTAAGTCTAAAGGGACCATCTGAAATACGGCAAGTAGCAAGCTTTCACAGCACAAGTAAAGGTAAAAGTCCCAAATTCGTATAAGTGAAAGTTGAAGTCACACAAATTCGTTGAAGTTGAAGTCACACAAAAAAAATGTTTTTCTATTACAAACTTACATTAGCAGTGGGAGAATTTCCCGTGACGTATTATCGATATACAGGAGAACATTTTTTCAACTGCAAAGTTAAGTTTTTTCTTCAATCCTATTTATTTTTTCGTCAGATTAAGGTTTGGAACTTACATAGTTCTTCAGTAAATTCATTCTTCAACAGGTAATGTGTTATTTTGTTCAAAGTAGCTGTACAATAATACCTTAAGTTTGCTTGCTTGCTCGGTTCGAGATTTATGCTTTAATCGTGATTTGCGCATTTTCTCAGCGACTCTGACGACGGAGGCTGCGACCGTCGGAAGCTGGCGTACATTTGATGTATGTTCGTATTTTTTTTTCTACACCTATTTCTGTTTAAACGTGTAGTGTGAGGGTTTGTGTGTATTTTAGTTATTATTGGTAAGTTTAAATGGAGTGCAATAAAGAGTATTTTACTCTCATCATCTGCCTAACCTTTTCCCAACTATGTTAGGGCATCCAGTCTCAACGGGTGTATTTGAATACCAGAGAGAGAGAGTTGACAATTATACATGGAAAGCGTGCCTGTCTGTCGGCCTTATCCCAGTTACTGGGCCTAAAAATATTGCCCACAATTAATGTAAAATAATTTAAGGACCAAAACAAGGCGTCATTATTTTAAGGTCACTGTAATTAACTTAATAGCTTGTAAAATAACCTTGATTGTTTTCATAGCAATTGATATTATAGCTTTATGAAAATGGGTCAGCGAAGAAATTGCGAAGGTCTCCCCTGAGCTTGTCAACATGATTGCGCAGATTATGCTAATTCTATGTAAAATGTGGCAGAATGGTTTACCTTATACTTTACCTTGACCCTAAGGGTTTCTGTAAACCATACCTTGCTTAATAATTAGGGTAGATTCAGAAATTTTTATTCAAGTTCGTATTTGAGCGTATATAAAACGCCTCTATTTAGGACAACCTAGAATAATTGTTATAAACACACACATACATACGTGTATAATATCATCATACGTATATGTACATATAATAACCGACTGAAGCGGCCTTGTCAGATTTCAGAAACCTGAACGTCATATTCATATCGAAGTCTTTCGACAAGAATATAACGAAAATAAAAAATAACGAAATTTTTAAAAAGTATGAATACTTTACATTATACATTATCCTTTCTCTTTGTTATTCAATGTTAGTAACATACCTATCATAGCCTATTATTTGCTATGGGAACTTTTATGATTTTCATTTTTGTAGCATGTATCTTTTTTTTACGCTTTTTTTAGTAAACATGAATTATAAATTAGTAGAAGACAGGACTAGACTTGGGACTTGTGGATTATGGATAACAGCCGCACGGATCGATCGAACGCTAAGGTCTTTCGCTCTAAGGTCTTTCGCTCTACGCGCTCGACCCGAACGGACGTGCCGCTCTCGCTGCTCCCGCTCCTCGCTCGCTGCGTGACTCTTCACGCTCCGCCATTGTTGCGCCTCCGCGCAACTCCGCCGTAGTCGCCGACTACGAAGAATCCCGTGCATCAGAGCCGTCTTTTTCAAGACAGTGGGTTACTGATTTCGCTATTTCGTTAACGGAAACGTGCGTCTAACGTCTTTGGCCCCTTCAGGGCTAAAACCACAGTTTCGTGGTCTCTCGGTGGATACCTTACGGTGCCAACGAAGCCGAGTGCGGTGTTGACCCGATACACCGGCCGAGCCCCTTCAGGGTGAGGCAGTCAAGTCGGCAGGGAGCTAGAAGCTTGGCCTTGGGGGATCTCCTAGTCAGCTCTAGTCTCTGTTTTCCTTCCCCAGCAACTCACCTGGTGTCGGTTGGGTGTCTACCCCTTCGCACCAGACTGGTCAGGGCCCCGTTCGCACAATAAGATTTGCGACGGGATCACAAGCTTAGGGCTCACCCGAGGTACTCACCTCCCTGCCTACACCCGGCAGGGAGGGTTTGGTCACACATCCCCGGGCGTACCCACCCGGGGAGTTAGAGTTAGAGATAGGTTTAGGCGTAGGCCCCAAAATTGCTCCCTAACGGGACTCTTAGTTCAGCCATGACGGACGCTGACTTATTAGCGTTCGTCAGGGAGGTCCTCTTAAAGGACCCGGACATCCGCGCCAGATATGGCGGTAAAAACGTAGCCTTCGACAGGCTGGCCGCTCAACCGGAGCGAATTATTCGTGTCGACAATAACTCGTCGCCGTCCCTGTCCACGAATGTAGGTAGTCTCCCATTGTCCATAAAGACAATGGCACCGGTATACCCGGAACCCGCGCCCCGTCCAACGGTCGATAGCCCTTTATCGCCGACCTCTTCCACGAACGCAGGTAGTCCGGCGCCTTTGTCCAAAAAGACAAAGGCACCGAAATACCCGGAACCCGCGACCCGTCCGGCCTCGGCTTTTGTACCTATTACCGCCAGGTGCAACAACAGTCCCATTCTCGGAATGCCAGCCCCCGCGCATGACGATTCCGATGAATCAGTTGATAGGATGGACACGACTGTCCCTCGTTCACGCAGGAGTCTCCTTCCTCCTCGTCCGAAGACGACTACCAAGTCGTAGGAAAAGGAGGAAAGAGGAAGCCCTCTAAAGCTCCCTCACAGGCCACCAAGGCCAAAAAAATCGGCGCCCCGTCCTCAGTCGACGAATCCGCGCCCTCTCCCCCCCGCTCCCCCGTACCCCCGGCACAGGCCTCCGGTACGGGCCCTAACGGCACCGCCACCCGTAAGGCGAAGCCACCTCCCCCTGTCTTCATCCAAGACAAGGCGAAGTGGACGGCCGTCTCCAAAATGTGTGTTGATCGCAGGATCAACTACACCAACGCCCGAGCTACCCCTCTGGGTATCAAGGTAACCCTGCCGTCAGCAAATGACTACAGGGAAATAGTATCCCTTTTACGTGGGAAGGCCATCTCCTTCCACACCTATTCCCTCCCTGAGGAGACGCCAACCCGTGTGGTTATCAGGCGTATCCCCAGGGAGATCCGAACGGAGGACATCCTGGCCGACATCCGCGCCCAAGGTGTCCCCGCGTCCGCCGTCCACCGCCTTCATAAGGCCCGGGGTGGGCTAGTTTATGATATGGTCCTAGTAATTTGCGACCCCACAGAAGGGCACCACCCCATATTCAACATCAAAACGGTGTGTGCCCTGTCCGGTATTAAAATCGAAAAACCGTACCGTCCCCATCTAATTGGCCAGTGTCATCGCTGCCAATTGTACGGCCACTCTCAGCGAAACTGCTTCGCCAGGCCCCGATGCGTCAAGTGTCTGGGCGACCACGCCACGGGCAAATGCGACCGACCCAAGGACCGCACTAAGTGCATTGAACCACCGAGTTGTGTTCTGTGCGGACAGTCCGGTCATACCGCGAACTTCCGAGGGTGCCCGCGAGCCCCAAAGTCGTCTTCCCAAAGGTTGATGAGACGTACAAACGCTCGTCAACAAAGGGAATGCCCCTCTACTAGGGCACCACCCCCGCCATCGTCTGCGCTCCCTGAGCGCCTTAGCCCACAGAGGTCATCTCCGTGGAACAAGCTGAACCACCAGAAGGCCTTCCCGGCCCTGGCGGCTAAACGCAGCCACCCACCGGCGCTGATGGATTCACCCATCCCGGCGCCGACCCCAGCCCCTGCAGTTCAGGCTACTCAGACCGCAGAGGCTGAGGTTTCCGCCTTCCGTGCTCAGCCTACGGAGGCTCTTTATGACAATAAGATCCGTACACAGCGCAATATGAACGTCATATTGCCAGTGTACTTAATCTTCTGCAACCGCGAAGCCGATCGTCTAGCCGATCGCTTAGAGGCTACCACAGACCCTAAGAAGCGCATCGAAGCGCTCATGGAGGCCCCCTCGGTGCTCCGTGACCTAGAAGCCCACTTTAATAACCGCAATGGATAGGTACGTTAACGCCAGAACCTTGAAACCGCGATCCCTAAAGTTAGGATACGTCAATATAAATGGCTTACTCCAGCAACGGGCTGAGTTTGCCAACTTCCTCCGCGATCACCAACCGGACGTCCTCCTCATACAGGAGACGTTCCTCAAACCGCACAACCGCGACCCCAAAATTGCAAACTACCGTATGGTGCGCAATGATAGATCCCGCTGCCACAAGGGCGGTACAATGATTTATTATAAAAACTCATTGCACTGTGTCCCTTTAACTTCTCCTCCCCCGACCTCGCTCCTTGAGTACTCTATCTGTCGGCTCGGCATGACTGGCCATCAGCCAATTACTATTGTATCCGCGTACTGCCCTCCCGCTCGTGGGAGGGACGACATCCCAGCTTTATCCCACGATATCTCGGTTCTTCTCGGCTTGAGTGACTCCGTTATCATAGCGGGCGATCTCAACGCCAAGCACCCCGCGTGGAATAGTAATGTAACCAACGCCAGAGGGAGGGCTGTCCTCAATCTGGGCGCCTCCCTTAACTATGACGTCATCGCCCATGACTCATACCCATTTTCCCCACGATCCTGACCATAGACCTGACATACTGGACATAGCGCTCCTAAAGAATGTAAACCTTCGTTTACAATCGATAGAGGCGCTCCACGAGCTTAACTCTGACCATCGTCCGGTGATGATGACGCTAGTTCCCCGTACGGGTCCGCTTGACCCTGATCAGCCACCCCCGACTCAATTAGTTACCGACTGGAGGAAGGTAAGCGAAAAGCTGAAATCCTCCTCGTCGCCTCTACTCGACTCCATCCCCGATCTAATCACCTCAGTCGCTGACACCACGGGCGCAGTCGACTTGTTTACGGAGCACGTACAGACAGTCCTGAACGACTGTTCAAGGCGGGTTCCGGCGCTGAATGCCCAGCGCTGGAACCTACCGGACGATGTACGGGCTCTGATAACCGAAAAGAACGCGTCCGTCCGTGCCTATAGCGCTTTTCCCTGCTCTGCGAACAAAGCCCACATGCGAATGCTACAGCGTACTGTCAGCAAACGTGTGGCGGAGCATAGGTCGGAGAGCTGGGACAAGATGATCAGTGAGCTAGAGCCCAACCACCATGCCTTCTGGAACCTCCAGAGGAAACTCCGGTCCACCGTAGAGGCTACCATGCCTCCCCTCACTCGTCCAGATAAGAGCGTCGCGTTCGAAGACTCGGAAAAATCCGAATGCCTAGCCGAAAGCTTAGAGACTCAATGCTCGCTTAGCTCCCAGCCGTTCGACCAAGCTCACCTCTTAAAGGTAGACGCCGAAGTCGAACGTAGGTCCTCGCTCCCTCCCGTCGACAACCCTGATGATCCTCTGCCTCCCGTCACTCCGGACGAAGTGCAAGACATCATTAAAGGGCTCAAACCGCGCAAAGCCCCCGGTAAGGACGGTATCACCAATAGGGTGTTTCAAATCCTCCCCGCGCAACTCGTTATGCTCATGACCGCCATCTTCAATGGCGCTCTGAGCAACAATATCTTTCCTCAATCGTGGAAAGAAGCCGTGGTTATTGGCATCCCCAAGCCTGGCAAGCCCAAGTCTGAGCCCACGAGCTACCGACCTATCAGTCTGCTCAATGTTTTCGGCAAAATCTACGAGAAGCTTATTTATAAGCGACTCAAGGACTATGTCGAGGCAAAGAGCCTGATACCGAACGAACAGTTCGGGTTCCGGCCGGGACACTCGTGTGTTCAACAGGTGCACCGCGTAGTCGAACACGTCAGCGCGGGCTTTCAGAGAGGCGCGCTCACCGGCGCCCTCTTCTTCGACATTGCGAAAGCCTTCGACAAGGTCTGGCACAACGGGTTGTTATACAAGCTATACCAACTCGATGTGCCAGATCGTCTCGTGCTCATCTTGCGAGATTTTCTGTCGAATCGTACGTTTAGATATCGCGTAGACGGTACGCTATCGTCACCTCACCCTATCCGCGCGGGCGTCCCTCAAGGATCCGTGCTGTCTCCTCTCTTGTTCTCGCTGTTCACTAGCGACGTCCCTAGGGGTAGAAAGGCCCAGTTGGCGCTTTTCGCCGACGACACGGCCATCTACTATACCGGTCACAACCCTACCACCATAGCTCGCACTCTCCAAACTTCCGCAAACGTCTTAGGCGCTTGGTTCCGGAAATGGAGAGTCGAGGTCAATCCCGACAAAAGTCAAGCGGTTCTCTTTAGGAAACCCGGACGCCGCAATGTCCCCACGCCTAGTCCGTTAGCCATGTACGGCAAGCCTATCCCTTGGGATAAGCGAGCCAAATACTTAGGTGTGATACTCGATCACAGACTTTCGTTCGCCGAACACATAAAGGCGGCGCGTTCGCGCGCCGTCTTCGCGTCCGGCAGGCTTTATTGTATGACCAACGAGAAAAGCAAGTTGTCACTCAGGTGCAAATTGCGGCTCTTCGTCTCGGTCATCCGACCAATCATGACATACGCTTGCGCAGTGTTCGCTCACGCCAAGCCGTATCATATTCATAGGCTTCAGACCGTCCAGAACCGATTCCTGCGCAGAGTCACGGGAGCCCCCTTCTACGTCCGAAATGAGACTCTCCATGTAGATCTCAAAATACCTACGGTGAAACAGTTCATGAAGCGACTCACCCAGCGCTTCATGGACTGTTCTACCGCTCATCCTAACCCCTTAGTGTCATCGGCCGTCCGATACACTCCCTCGCGAATAAGCACAGTTCGAAGACCGAAACACACACTCACAGAGCCAGATGATCCTATCACTCTCCTCCAGGAGAGCGATAAGGCCACCAGCACTGTTCGCAAACAAAAACGGACATTCCGTCCTCGCCGCCGAGGCCCGTCGCGACGACCCCGTCAATGCCCCCCTCCCGACCCTTTGCTAGAGCCAGCCCGCGAAGCTGAGCCGATTAATGTTTAAAATGTCCCTAAATAATGGAACAATCAGATCCAGCCTGTCCCTTGCTGTCCTCTTCAGCGACGTCCTAAGCCGAGGTTCGTACCCCGCAGGGGGTGCCCTTAGCGATAGTCGCTTAGCTTATAAGTTTTTATGCCTGGCTGGAGGCCTTAATTTTAATTAAGCCCCCCACAGGAAAGTTCGGTTGAGCAGTAAATATCCCTAAAGGATAAACTGCGAGATGCCCATTCCAAAAAAAAAAATCGAACGCTAAGCCAAGCTTGCCGTAATCCTCCGTGCCTCTAAAATCACGTAAAGCAGTTGGTCTCGACTGTAGTCTACCAGCAGCTAACGAGACCATGATAAGTGATCATGGAAGGGCGCTCGCAATACTCGTAAATACCTTTATAACACTTACAGTTGTGAAATTGTGAAAGTTTTAGGGCTTGAGGCCTGCACGAGCCATAACGTCTGTTTTGAGCACATCTAAGGGTTGGCTGGGAATTTGTTTCATATTTGTCACCAATTGAAACTTTAATACATTTTGTGGGAGATTCACGAGTTTTTTGTTCTTATTTACGATCGTAGGCTTTGTGAATTTTACGAGAAAAGCTATTTCCGTGAAGCCTAGTTTTAAATCTATAAGGTTGGTCTTTTTATGTTTTGAATTCTTCCGATTGAGATAGAAGATGGTTTCCGCTATACATTATGTATGATACAGGGGATTATTTCGGCTGTATTTAGTAAAAGACAGTTGATTAGTCTTTTCTTTCGAATACATATGATAGAGCACATATTATGTAAATATCAGCGCATATGATATATTATCGGACATCAATGATGACCTTTACACTATGATCTTGTCTCACTGTCTTTTCTTGTTACCAGGACTAGGGTTTGTGTGTTCACAATAATTGATGTCAGATGCATTTAAAAAAGAACTGCACAATTTATCGGTTCTTTTTCTCTGTAATGAAGATAAGGTAAATGATCCCATTCAAACCCTCTGAAAGTTCTAAAGAGGTTGAATTAAATTTCTGAACCGCTTTGTTTTATATTTGGGTTAATTTGAGGCCCTTTGTATGTTGTCTGGTAAAGGTTGGCATTTGTTATAATAAGGTACCGTATCCAATTGAAATAAAACGGCAGTTCAGTCAAACCATAATTTTGGGGATACAATTCAGATTCTCATGTTTATAAAGACTTTATTATCTTTAAGCAACCGTAATTATTTTGAACACAAAATGTTAAAATAAAAACTGTTGTTTAAAAGATATCCACTTGGTGTTATCGTTTTAATCAACTTTGAACTTTAGTTCCCTTAAAACAAACCACAATTTGGGTTACGCCTACGGTACATTAACTATAAAATTGGTCAATATGCAACCTTGGTTTCTGTTTACCATAAGTCTCTTCAGCGGTCATTGTGCTCGTTATTACGATCGACTTTATATATGAGACCAATCTTGGTATCGCGCTAAGAAAAGCAGCTGTTCCATACATTTTGTCGATCTAGGTAAACAGGAAATGTACTAAACACCTGTATTTTTTTAGGATTCAGCTTTACTACCTTAATAAAGGTTATTCATAATGATAAGTACAATAATCCCTTTATTCAAGGTGATGAAAAACTAAGCTGGTATTCCTTTTTTGTAATGAAACATGAAAGTAGGTACAAATATTTTTAATATTTTAATATTAAAAATATTTGTAATATTTGTAGACCATTATTAAAACTGTGGGCTTAACTTATATACGGTGTTAGTTTATCCAATACTTAAGAGAAATACGCCACCGTCAAATGTAAACGGATTTATGAAACGGGTTGACTATACGACAGATTATCAGATCTGATTACTGCTGTAAACAGCTGACATGAGAGTACCAACAGTTTTTTTCTACCACATGAAAATGGCTAGGCAGACGATGAAGGAGCTTTTATCACGTTTCTGGAACGTGTCACAAATACATCGCGGATTGCAACATCGATTGTTTACAGCGTGTCTCTTGGATAACACGTCAGTGACGCTGCGAGGGAACAGAATCAATCATGGCAGCGTTATTTGTGTTTCGTATACAATTTAACTTTCGGCGACTTACTTTGTCAGTATAGAATGTAAGGGGAATGTATAGATTCTGGGGGGTGTAGAATCTGAAGTGTGATAGTTTATTGCGTCAAATCCAGAGAACAGTTTATCTTAACGTACTAACGGATTATTTACACAAATTGATCAATAAAAAATTTATGTGCGTCTTATAATCAAGACTATTTAGTAGGTGACCCTGTTTTACCGATATCAGTAATAAAAGGTGTAGAATAAAATGATAAATTGTTGTAACGTCCTCGTTTGTATCATATGCGGAAAAAATCGAGTTTTCAGCACTTTACTACGTTTTTGCTAGACTGGTTATACGGCACTTTTCAGGTGTAATATTATCTACTTCTATGGGGCTCAGAATGTAAATCTGAGCAGTAACGGGGTACGTTGCTTTATTATTTTACAACACAACAGTAAATTGACTCTTATTGTACGAGAAAGTGTTCATTTTGTTTTCAAACACATACATATACCTATATGCACGATCACCCCTCGTCAGGGGTGGTCAGAAAAGTTCGATCAAGCGATAAGTATGTGTTGTAACTTCGTCAAGTTACAACACATACTTATCGCTTGATCGAACTTTTCTTGTTGGCGTCATACTTACGTGTGACAGTAATTAACTACGAAGTCAACAGAAAAAGACTTACAAATATAAATCAGTTGTTATTATGAATTATTATATAAATAGGTACGAGATTCTATTTAAGGCTACATAATTAAAAGTAGGTACCATTCAATGTGTCTCAATATCCATATTTATTAGACACTATGTTGAACGTCAGCAACGTTCAATAGGCTAGAATCCTTTTGATCATAATAACATAAATTATGAAACATATTCTAATAAGTCGCTACTCATCTGTTCAGCTGCTATCTTACTACTACACTACTACTTACACTATTAATCTTCAATGCAATTTACACGTTTTATATCATAAAACGAAAATAATCGAAATACACGTATGCTCAATATAAAAAAACATGTTGCAAACATGTTCAATATAAATGCTTACAATGAATAAGAAAAGGTGACGTTGTAGTGGAAACAGTCCAAGTGATAAATGATGCAAACATCTAGATCAAGTCGTAAGCTCAGCTGACGAGGATGAGCCGGCCATTGTACATTAAGCTTTATTTTTGCTGTGGGATAAAACGTCTCCCTGGACTACAAAAGCAATTTAGAATATCTTTGTCCTTTTCTAGTAAAGTTGTGTCGTAAACAAAGAGACCGTCATCCTTTGCGACTTTTGCAGTTAGGTTGTCTGCAATACATTGAGAAAGTATTTTGAGAGATTATTTTCCGTTTCCCTTGTTACCATTTACCTATCTACTCCTACCATGTGATTTTTTTAAAACGATACCCCACACTAGGAATTTCTCCTGTATCGTGGGTGCGTTTAAAAACATACAAACTCACATACACAAACAGCCAGACCCGGAACAACTACCTGTAGGCCATACAAATATTTGTTCCGTGCGGTAATCAAACCCACGACACGCGGCGCAGCAGTCAATCGCTCAGCCACTGCGCCAACAACTGTTGCGTCATAATATTAATTCGCATTTGTCGTAACAACGATAAATTGTATTAATAAACGGTCGCTTCTGTCCGTATATTTTGTAAGAAATTGCTTTTGAAATGACCTGGATACAAAGTTTTTATACTCGTAACACCGAAGTGAAAAGTTGTGAGCTTATCACATTGACCTGTGTATGTCGCCACACTTGACTGTAACGAGATCTATTACTACATTTGGTTACCGCAACTTGCCTATAGCAAAATTATGAGTGCTTTATTGTGTCATGTGCGTAAAACCTAACGTTAAGTATTCCCAAAACTTATAATTCATTTAAGAGTAAGTATAAAAGTAAAATTCATTTATTCAAATTAGTTTGCGAATGAACACTGTTTGAACGTCAAAATTAACAAGGGACAGTGTCCCAAAAGGCCCTTCATCACTTCTTAGTGTTTTGTTAAATCTACAAGTTTGCCGTATCTATAAGTTTTAGTTCGGTTATTTCGAATATTGTGGTTACTTCGTATATAATTCGAATGAAATAAGAATAACTTTTACAACGCTGACAGCATTATTAGCTTGCAAAGTGCTGTGAAAAAAAGATAGAAATACTGTTAAATGTGTCTGTATCGAATACTTCTTCTACGTTTTGCTTGCTTTAACTTTTGCCTTTTAACTTTACATATTATAGATTTTTACATACACATAGGCAGCCCAGCATTGAAATTCATTAGATTTTTTTCGAAAAATGTTATTATTTTTTTGTAGTAAGAGTAGGAAGCTTTACCGGCCGATTTATGTAAGGTTCAAAGGAACTGCGTATGTTTGGTAACGGTTATAAAGTTTACTCCGAGGGGAGCTTAATCCACTGTGTGAATTGAAATGACCCATAGAGGTAGTATAAAAAGGTTACCGAGCAGCCTGTCCGTTTCATTTTCCTTTCAAAAGTTGCCTTTTTAGCCACATGCAGGCTTTTGTTGACCGCAACAACCACTAAAACCCTAAAATGGCGGGCCCTTTACAAATTACACTGAAGTCCTAAAAGGTTTGTTGTTTACTGTTATTTATATTCCTATTAAATAGAAAGCCACATTAACTAGGTGAAAACAGAAACAGCATACTACATTTATTTCAAAATGTTTGTCTTTCGCCAAGTTTTTGTTTACAGTGACGCCATTTGTAGGTATGTCGTTAGAGAAGACACTAAATTCTAAAAGCACAGTGTAATGTAAAGCTCTTAACTGTGTCTGTGAGTATATCACATAGCATAGTCACAGTGGGGTTCATAATGTTGTAAAACTGTAGTAGAAGTAGTTTAAACTACCTACAAAAATATTATGACTTGAAGAATATACATATATTGTTTGTTTTCCGTTTTAATGCGATCCGTGCGGTTACTACTTCTAAAACTTGTTAAATATATAAGTAAAACACGCTTGAGCATTCACATCCGTATCCAACCACATTCATTTTCCCGATATTTGAGCATTCTAATAGAGTAGGATCGACCCTTATTTGAATAATTTCCATTAGCCCTCGGTTTAGTTATGCATCGCTGTAGCCCTCACACATTACAGTTCTGTGTGTTTAGGACCGGAGTGTGACGTCACGGTCCATGTGCCCGTGATATAATATCATGGTCCTTATATGTTTAACGAAGTCCGGTCAGTCTTAATTTTATATCAAATTTATACAGGAATTATTGAATAATAACTTCATATTCGATATTTCTGTTATGGGGTACCTATATTCCACAATATTAAATTAAAATTAAATTAAATTCATTTATTTCAGATTTCAAAAGATCCATATTCATATTAAAATTATAAAATCCATATTAATAATTATCGGTAAAATTAAATAGAAATAAATCAATAAAAATAGAATTAAAATAGTATCAATAAAATTTAAAATAAAATAATATAAAATAAAATTAACCACATTACATACAATTAAAAATTAAAATAAAAAATAAAAAATAACAAACTATATATAACTATATTAAGTAGGTATGTGCAAAATTCTAATGAATCCTAATAATTTCATTCAACCCCATACAATTAGTTGACCTGTTATAGATTGGTCTATTTAGGTTATTGAGCGTCAAATTGGAAAATTCACAGATGACATATCTCTATTACGCTTGATACGATTAATTGACGCCCTTATTATATATGCTTTTTCAGCCGATTGGTCGTATGCAAAAAGTTATTTCGCATTTTTTTTTGAGTATGTACTCGTACACTGAACAAACACCAGCAGTCATACTTATTCATCCTATCAAATTGTATTATATGGGATGAATTATGGTAATAGTTCTTTTATTATTTATTTTTCCCATCAGATCTTTGTTAATCTTGATAGTTTTAATATACACTTTATGTCTTTGCAGTATGCGAGAGTACGCTGTTAGATTATATAACAATATTTGCAGTACCTTAAACATGCTTAAGCTATTTCAAAATATGAAATATTCTATAAAACATTTAATTTGTTAAAAAAAATGTAAAAAATATCCCACTTATTTTGAACTCGGACCAAAATCACCTTTCATAGCTTTCTAAATAAGTTTTTCTTAGACGAGGCAAACTTGAATCTATAAAGTAGCTAACTGAATGAAACTGTTAGTGGACTACCAGGTTACTTCGGAAAAATAAGTGTTAACTATAATAACTTCAGAAAGTTGTTGATCGCTCCGAGAGGAAGATTTCCATTTGCATTTAAATGCGTTCCTTGACGGTGGATAAATGAATGCCCGTCGACAGCGGTGATTTTCTTGTTATGAAGTGATAAACAATATTTGTGTTTGAAATTAAGGAATAGATAACAAAAAAAAACATGAATCAGAATTGTACAGGAATGAACAGAGGCAGCTATTTGGAATGGTTCTAAGATATAAAAACAACGATAGTAAGCGTATTGAGTTGTGGCGTAGCTGATGCGTTACGCTCTCTGCTACGACTACGTGTTAATCTTGTTACCAGCATTTAAAATAATTGCTACCTTATATTGTATATTGGCTGCTTGTGTATAAAGTTTAATTGTTTGTAAACGCACCCACGATACAGGAGAAATTCCTAGTGTGGGGCAACGTTTAGTATAAAAGAAAGAAAGAAAAGTAAATAATGGTTTCAATCATGCCAGGCTACGGGAAAGGTTAGACCTTTTTGTTAATAATACAAAACATTTGTCAAACTTTAATTATATTAAGTTCACATAATGCACCAATAAAATTTAATAAAACATTCAAATAACCACGAACCGATAAAATTATATCAATGGAAGACATTAATTCCCAACTTAGTTGAAGTTTTAGGTAGTTTTAAGGGAGCTGGAGCTTTTGATCGATAGCTTACTAACATTAAGCTCAAGTTTTGACCTTAGACCTCGGTCTGTTACAGGCTATACAACCTTGAGGTAAATTATTTTACAACGCATATGGTATTCGTGTAGATTATATTATGTAGAACACAACGTCAGCTCTGTTGGATGCTTATGTACCGCCTGCAAGCTTCATTTTTAGTGAATGAAAATTCACACTCACTCGTTTCACTTGCCTAGATTTCCTTCAATTGATTACCATGACTAACATAGACGTAGATGGTGGGACATATTTTACAATATTATTGGCACTTCGACAATCGTGGCATCGCGTTAGATAATAAGGAGTATAGCGTGTATTTGCCACTGCTAGTAAATCATTGAGGAAATTCAATGTTCTATTTAATACTATTATATTAACAACTGTTTGGGCCTAAACTTTTTAGAATAATAAAATGAAAATAATGGCTACTTGAGCCAAAAAAATAATGAGATGCCATTAAGTTTTAGTTCTTAATTTTTTATTTTAACTTAAATTAAATGGCTATCCGAATTGTTTCCATAAACAAATGGCCAGGATCTCAGTTAAATAATTGATGGAAACCTTTTTTTTACTTTTAATAATATAATGCTTGCTATAATAATTATCTACAGGTGTGAATTAATACCCGAAGGAATAGCAATTTACTAAAAATCCCGCTCTCCTACTTTACATCAGATCTTTGTAATATTCTTTTAGAACTGCATTTGCAAATTTTTAACACTATTGGGTTTATTTTCCTTCCGCTTGCTTTTACAGTAGAAACAAGAGAACGACCATTTTCCCAAATTTGCAGTAAAAGCAGGTGTAAAAGCAACTGTTTGAAGTTCATGAAGCTAGATGAAAAAATATTTTATAGAATTTATTTTTGTAAATTTAAAAGATCTGTTCTAACCTATTGCTGAGGTAATTTTCTTCATTTTAGTAAATAGTACTGAAATTGATTTATTATTTAAGCCATTCACAACGAGGAAGATGTGCCTCATTCACCGGTAAAGTAACACCACAAACTGGTGAAAATGAAAATACCAAACACGACTTCACATTTTTTCCTGAACTCTCACATAAATCAGGCAGACAAGAAGAGAAAAACTTTGCAAAAGAATTTCACAATGAACAGCCTAGTAAGGCCATCTCGCTTTTGCAAATTCTAGGATAACATATTCATATATTAGTTCATACACTTATTCACTTATGGGAAATCTAGGATTTAGAGCATAGGCTCTAAATCAAATTTTCAAAATAGTCCTTTGTTAATAGGGACTATTTAAAAAATAAAACAATTTAATTAATATTACTGAAATTAAGAAAAACACCTCAACAATACGCTAAATCTAGGATTTAGTGCTCATACCTTTTGAAATAGTCCCTTGTATTACTATACTGTGAACTATCGCAATGAAAACGATCTATTATACATGCAAAAACAGCATTGTTGTCTTGATTACAGTAAAACACGGAATGCTGTCCGTGTGTAAGTCAGTAAGGAATGTCCCAATAGGTTCAACATCATGGTATCAGTAGACCACAAGTTATGCACGAGCTCAGGCCGAGCCTCTGTCGTTATTTTATTCTCTTTGCTCATACATGGAACATGTTTTATGACTTGTTCATATTCATAATACCCACAATTTATCACTTGCAAAAATATTGCTTAATTTTAACCGATTGTAGGTACCTTTACTGCCTTTACTATAAACACACGGAATGAAACTATAGCTGATCGGAAAAATCGTAGGAACTCTTTGGGTAAAAGTAAGATACAATGTGTTCTCTAAACTCGGCTGGCACATACTTATTTTAGTACAATAGTATCTCGTATCTTCTTATTTTTATTGATAGATTGTTTCCACGGGGATAGCACTACCTAAGGTGTGTCCGTTAAATATTAACTATTCACGAGTATGAAATGAAACATTGTTGATAAGCATGGCAATAGATATACGAGTAGGCCGCCCGTGCTGCTCACCACTGCAATATAACTTATTGCATGTCAAAATATTGAGATTTCTGTTCTAAATCTCTAGTGTACAGGATTAAACGATCACACCTAAGATGATCACAGAGATATTGCTTCTGTCTATGCGAACACCTACGAGCTAATCAAATTGTCGCTTTGTATTTAATTACGAGATAACATAACATTAAGACGATCATTATATCAACGTGAAGGAGAACCACAATGGATGCCTGGAACCTAATTATGTACTGACGTCATTGTGTATGACTGATAGCGGCTGTGGATGAGAGTTTGCCCCAACTTGTTAGAGCCCACAATTTCGCGGTAATTTAGGCTTGATATATTCTAGTAAGTCATCAGTAAATCCATTCTATTGGTAAATACCAGATTTCAATAATAACGGGAGGTATGTACTTAGTTTGAATTGAAATGAAAGCTAAATAAATTAGGTATATTCAGTACAAACAATGAATGAAATTGAAATGGGACAATTGAAGCCCAGAGTGTATTTGGGCATTCTATTATGTACTAATAGTACATGTTATCTTCAAGTATTTTGCAATAGCTACCATAATTTTAGGTCACGATTTATTTGGTCAGTTTATTGAAGGATGCCAACTTGTACCCATTTCTATGAATCAACCTGATGAACGATGAATACAAACCTGTATAACAAGCTACTCAATAATCAACATAAGTTTCTTCCTACATCTCTGCACGAAATAGATTCATCCGGTATAACGCACAGTTCTTTCAAATGGTTCTCTTCACGAAACAGAGACTCCTCGTCATAAAAGACGCGTTACCAGACACTATGTGAACACTTTAAAAAAAAATAATTGAAGTCCTTTGTGTTTTCTTTATTGACAAAATTGCTCTTGTTAAGGTTGGATTGAACCAACATCAATCGTAAATTAGATTGTACATGAAATAGGTAGACCAATGTATTAAATATTATGAGCAGCTATTATATTATATTATATATACTGTCGAAGGTCCTCGTCAACACATAAAAGATAAGGGAAATTTCAATGCATCTATATATGCCTATATACTCGTATGTCAACATATTCACTCCACAATGCGCGTGCTCCTCATAAAAAACATTGCTGTTTATAACATAGTATTATTTTTGTTATTAAATGTATATTTCATCATTTTGAATTACTCTTCTGCCATTATCCTAATTTACTTGGGGTCGCTGCAGCATTATTTTTTACAATTCATCTTTATTTGCCGTTATCTCACTAGTTACCACCTTTTTAACCAGTATCGTCTTTTACACCAACATCCAACCGTGCTTTAGTTGGTGTTCCACTACTCATATCACCATCAGCATTCCCACTTGGAGTGAGAATGAAATGAATGAAAAGAACAAACTTTCATAACATGTTCTTCATTCCTCCGCATCACACTATGGAGCTATAATAAAACTATTTTAAGGAAAATTGTTCCTTTTTTTTACCAAAATGTATATTAAAGCTTCAAAATAAAAATCGACGGAAATCCTTCGTACGCCTTGGAATCTAGATTAGGGTTAGTCTTCATTTTATGCGCCCGATACCCTTTTCACACTTCAGACATTGATGGAAATTGCCGTCTGCGTCCGAACAATGACTACGAATGAAAATTCGAAAAATAAAGACAACATCATTTTTGAAGTTTTTGCAACATAACAAAAAGTTTGTGCTCACAAAATACGCTTTTGGACGTAGAGTTGCTAATAGCAACTCGTGCTCCCCGATATATGATGTTCAAAGAAATATGGAATCATCATCATCATCTACCTAACCTTTTCCCACCTACGCTGAGGTTTGCTTCCAGTCTTACTAAATGCATCTCAATGCTAGTATTGTACATGTAGCAATAGGATATGGAAATAAGAATAATGTTGTAAAATAAATCTTGAGACACATCAAAGCCTAGATGTAAATATTTTATAGCTAGTTGATGTCAACATTCCAAACAACGTTATCATGTAAATAGTATTTCTTAATAACGTTTAATTTTATTAATTATCTATTTCCGCGAATCGTAAGCTACACATTAGTCGGTAATGCGTTCCACATGTTTGCTGCCTACTCCAATTAATTCCATTAATTTGCATAGTCATCGGTTCAGTGATGCTCGATGGTATTGAATTGAATTCTTACAAAGCAAATCCGAGTATATGCTAACCGTAGGTATATGGAACAAAACGTCATAAAAAGCAAGTTTTCACCTGCGTGTTAATACTAATGTATTCACAGTGCAATTATCACGTCGTACCTGTGGGTAACGTTCGAGTGCGACCATTTGTTACAGTAACACCTGATCACGCGGAGCGGGCTTAGTACTCTTGTTACTAATAAGAACGTAGTGGTACCGGTTCAATTGTCTAGAAATAAATAAATCAATCAATGTGTAGCAGCGATTGCGTTATAATACGATTTAGTAATAAAACTTATTTCATTGCGTGGGCTAAATGTCTATTAGTCTAAAAAAACCTATACATCTTCGCTATTTTCTGTAGTAATGTGCTAATTTAGTGTGATAGTTCCAAGTCACAATTTCCCCTTTTTACTTTTGCGTCTGCACGTCACAAACTATACAACATTGCAAATTAAATTCTGATGCTACGATGTATGAAACTCAGGTCGTTAAAGCGCCATGATGAAGTTTTAAATTGTGTGTTGGCAACTTGGCAACGTTGGTATTTTCTAACAGATTGATGTAAGTTATCCAACTATAACTAACTATAAACAAAACTTGGGATCTGCTTCAAATTGCGGTTTGGTCTAAAAACATAATTTACTAAAATCTCACAACAAAAAAAGTAATAAGTATAAGTACACTAAGTGAGATGTTGTTCTCTAACATCATTTAAGTTACGCTTCTGGTGCAACTCGCAAAGTATTCGCTAAAACAGTTAGCTATAAAACGTGATGCATGACTCGCTGATTTCAGCGGAAAATGCTGAAGATAGATGGCGGCTCATTGTAAAATGCAATCTTACAAAATGAAAAGCTAAATCGCCTGAAAATGCAAGTAGACAGAAAAGTTGAAATTAAACTATGTGTCACGCTTACGACTTTCACATTTTGAAATTACCATAGTTCTGTCTCCCACAATATACAGCTATCGTGTATATGTTCTCAAGGCTCCGTTCCCGCTTTCCTTTTTAAACTAAAACTACTACCCGGAAAATCTTCAATATCCCGCAGCGTTCAACCGACCGAAAAATTTAAGAATTAAAGTACCGTTCTATCGTTAGCTACTCGGGCCTCATGACTCTGCCACTTTATGAGGCCTGAATACCAAAATACCTTTTACATTATCGTCTGATATTAGCTAAGTTTCGGAAGTGCATGAGTCACGGTAGCTATGTGGCACATTTGTCACGCTAGACACTTATTTACACTTAACGTGATAAATCATCATTTCAATACTAATTGAAGAAATTGGTCCGAAAGTTGGATTACTCAAAAATACTGATCATGTATATTTTATTTTTCACTTCACTAGCTCAAATGTAGGTTTTGCTGCCTGAAATCAACAAACAAAAAAAAGTGAGACAAAGTAACTTTTTAATTTTTGTTTTCAGAAATTTTTGTTTCCACGAATATCTTGTTCAGCCTTGGGTTAGTCGTACAATTCGAAACATTCACACTCTATCTCTTTCCTGTCATTAGAAAGAGAGAGAGACAAAGACCAGCCTTTTCGAAGTTCCGATTTTGAATTCGACCTTAAAGACAAACACGTTCGGAATTTCGTACTAACTAAAGAAATTTTGTAAAGATAATTATGTCTTTTAATTTAATTTATTGAATTTTTAACTTTTTGTTGTACATAAACGAAAATAAATATTTACTGCAAATAAAACTGATATTTAACCTGTAAATATTTATTTCTAGTTTCAATAATGTTACGTAATAGATTTTGAATAATAAAATATCATGGGTGCTATTTCCGAACACGCCTTAATTTAAATAAAAAAGTGGGAATAAAATTTCGTGGCTGGCGTAAAGAGTTGAATAAGTTAAAAAAATATTAAAATAATCATAAAATAGGAGTGAAACTAGCAACGAGTTTAGTATTTTAACACCGGAAGAGTTAGTTAGTTAGCGATCTAACTACAATGTTAATTATTTTGATTCACAATAAATAGTCATTTCAATCTATTCCTGTTTATTATTTTATCTCCTAAAGTGTTCTCGCTGCTGAAGTGAAAAGTCATGTGTGTTACACGAGAGCAAAGTTTTTTGCATCTCGTGCCTCTGAATCCCTCGCCACACTCAGGATTCAACTTTAGAATCACTCGCTACGCTCGTGGTTCAATCTTTGAATCCTTCGCTTGCTCAGGATTCAAAATCAGCACTCGCAGCAAAAATGACTTTGCTCTCTTGTTGCACAAATAACTATTGTCACGTATACCAAAAATGACGTCGATATAGTGCGTCACGTCGTTTTAATTAACATAGCTTGGGTATGGTTACACTCTGACGTTAGCATTTATCAGCACCACACATTCCTATTATTTGGCACTACTATTACCTGAGCTACTATGTCATGCAGAACATCTACATATCTAGTTATTGAACTAAACTGCTCAGCGTCTTCGTGTACAGTATATTCAGTGTTCGTCGAGATATTACTAAGCAGCTGAGCAAGGGAGCACGGAATCGTTAGATTAGATCACTACGTTAACACAAACAGTATTTGCATGGGTTACTGTTTATGTAGCAGAAAATTTAGAGTGTAGAATCATAAACTTATGTAGGTAATCTTAAGTATGAGGATTGGGTTTCATTGGATGTTGGTAGAATCCGCTTCTGGTTTAGCTTGTTATTGAAGTTTCTGCTTAGTAGGTAGAACACAGTGATTATTTATTAGATTATTGTTACTGTATATTTACATAATATTTTATCGTACTCGTACATTTTTATTGAACATTCTATTAATAATTAAAGTAATTAAGATTATTAGCTGAAGCAGTTCATTAATCATGCTCTTGGTCACGCTGTATTTCGTAATTGGTGCTTACGTAGCAACAAAGGGAATATTGAAAGCACTCGGGCTTCGTGCGCTTTTGTGTTAATTAGGTAAAGTCCACAATATGATGTCTGATCGTATGATCAGTCATCATATAGTGGCTTCACTGGTGAGGTTTTTACATTCTTAGGTAATTGCACGCTATTGCCGCGACTTGACACGAGTGAACATGAAACAGTCTGCCAAACCTTGTAACGTCTGATTTACTGAAATGATTCACCTGCAGCGGCGCCGCAATAATGTCGGTAGTATATGCAGCAGATACCGCAAGTCTCAACAAACCTACTGGTTTGAACATTACTATGCAACAACCACTTACGGTTTTGTTGCAAATGTACATTGTTTTTAAATACTAAAACCTCTTTAATATGAGAACATGTAGTTTTCATTACATAAAATAAATTCCTCTCACACCGCATACACATTAACTACAGTCCTCTAAGCGTCAAAAAGAGGTCAAACGCCTCATTACCCTCACATTAATCATTCCACGTCATTACCATACTTTTTGTCATGCTTGGTAGGCTGGCTTGCGCTTGACCACAACTCGCCTGATGTTATGCAAAACTGAAGCTAGTCCTCACTTGATCGACGCGCTTGCTTCGATAAAACCGAATCTCTCTCGCATTAAAGACTGTTAGATTGTAATTCAAACATTTCACTAGCAATATATGCTTAAGAGTGGACGAACTCTTAACTTAGAAAAAATAGTAATAGTAAAAGTGAAGCTTGGAGTGTCTATAGAAGATCTGTGAACACACCCGCTAGTAAAAAAGATTTACTATGAACTGAATATTTAGCAGGTCGGCCTGTCTTCTTTTGTTCCGGCGTATAATTTGAAAACATTTCGGTTAGAAAGATTTAATTTTACGAGACTATGAGACTTCGGGTTGTAGGTTAACCCAGGGGTCAACGCTTTCACAGTAGCCATACAACATACCATAAAATAACCGTATATTTTTAAGAGCGGACTCAATTCTTTTTCCTCACAACGCATTATTTTCTTTTGTGTGAAAAAATCTAGCGTAGTAACGCTACAGATGCATGCTCATTGTGGTACATCCCGCCGAGGGACGACATCCGCCACACTCTTGGTATATTTATGATCTTGTGGGAGCCGCAAGAATGTAAAAAAAGTCGAATTATCTCTCTTTTTTAATCCTTTTGTAGTAGAAAGTAAAAGAGGAAAGGTAACATAACATCACGCCTATATTTCCCGAAGGGTTGGACAGAGGTGTACCTGCAGTTAACCCACATTTCACTACTTAAGTTTAAATAATAAATTAGAAGTAGTAGATTAAAGGGGGTGAGCCTAATGCCATCAACTGGGCAAACTACCAGACTCCGAGCTGCTTCTGAATTCCTAACGAAAAATCCCAATAACACATTGCTTGGCTCGGAATCGAACCCAGGACCAGGAAAAGTATTATATCTAAAATGAAAAAGTAGCAGGACTTATAGATAAAACGTTTATCAATGTATTTGGAAGGGATTACAACATACCCGTCCATGGGCCTATTTGATAAAACGGACCATCCGATAATTTTGTACGTTTCTTTCATACATTTCATGCTTTATTATGCAGCACTTGCCGTGCCAATCAATTATTAACATATATGTTGTACCTACTGTACTTTTTATTAAACAAGGTTCAGGTGCACAAAGGTGTCTCTTCTATCATCATAGGTTGGTATTTAAATAACCATTAACATTTTGTAATACAAAAAAGTTTAAAAAAAGTTTTTATTAAACGCCAACCTGCAATAACAGAAGAGATAATTCGTAAAAACATGACGCTTATTGATACCTATTACTTTATTTATTGGGAGAATGTAAGTTTGATTTATCATTGAGTTAACACACGTACTCGTATGTTAGTTCATCAACCTGGTTAACCTATCAGCAGTCGTCTATAGTGAGAAACGATGAGTAAACAAAGCTGCCGTTATTTAACTGTAGAACAAAAAGGATTTATGCCACAACATACCTGCAACAATCAGCTTGATTTGTGTTTTAAAATTCACCTTCACTCTCTCTTTAGTTTTCCTCACCTGATAATTTTCGATGAAAACCAGTTCCAAAAGTCTCAATTCAGCACACAATACAATAAAAATCATATGATTAAGCAGATATCTCTACGGTAACTTTAATTAAATAATAATAGGATTACGTCGTTTACATTGTACTTGTAAAATTCACCATTCACTTTGGCATCTCAATATTTGTGGGAAACAGAGCGCTTGAACAAATAACGTTAGGGAAATCTTTAAGCTTAGAAGCATCCTCAGTTATAATATGTATTGCCTTTAACTTTGCTTTAAATTATTTGAACAAAAAAAATCAGTGCGGCAGGTATTTATTTCGAAAGATACACGTTGTGGACTTAATAAATAGTTGCTCACAATATTCGTAAAATAAAAAAAAAACTGTATTTGTAACGCTGTTGCGTGATTATTATGATGAACAGTAACAAATGCGATATCTCAATTCTTTAGGTACTGATATTTTTTGTCCCTTTAATTTCTTATTAATAAATAGATACTTAAGTAGCTCAAGATACTTTAGAAGTTTTCCCGACTGTAAGTTGTTAGTTATTTCTTCAGGAAGAACGTAGCGAAACATGTTTTTCTTTGAGCCAGTAAAAGACCAATATTTAAACACTTTTATGCATTCAACCGCCTACATTACAAATTCACTTCACAACACAACAAATGAGCCTGTCACGTACAAATACGACGTACCATATAAATAAACTGTGGGGTGACGTCACCCCACACTGACTCACATTCTTACTTCAGATGATATGAACAAGGACGCGTGGAAGTGTAAGATATGGCGGGATGTTACTCACGTGAGAGCTTTGTAGATCGTCGTGATTTTCCATTTCCCTCAGCAAATAAAATGAATTTGAGTTTACCCTTTGCCATTTTGAAGCCCTGTAGCATAGAAAAACCAAAGTTGGTTTGTTCATGTTACGAACATCGAACTTCCGCAAAAACCACTTGACCCGTAGTACGATTGCATATCTGACATTCTACCCTACACCTTATCACCCACATACCTTTTGTTGCATTAATATTCCTAAAAAATAATTATGAATAAAATGAATCTCGTGTTTTAACAAACATATTAGTGACGTTCAACGTGTTGATCCCTTCCCGCTACCCTGCGTCGTGTATCTCGCAGTATTTACTTTCCTCTTTTGATGCGTTTGATATTCTCGTAGATCTTGCCTATGACAGATATGGTTTAAAAAGACTTCCTATTTTTGAGAAACTCTAAATCTATTAAAAATAAATGTCTCACTAATAACGTACCTGTGTTGGGAATTCCGGTCTTCTGGTAAAATTACCTTCTCCTGTCTCTTTTGAGTGATCATTGATTTCTAAGCGCACATAATATGGTTCTCATAATAGAATACCTTTAATTTGGATAACTTTGGCGAACAACAACAAATAACTGAATCTTTAACCTTTGGTTTCAAGGTTCCTTAACAATAACAAAATCTTTTGGAATAATATTAGATTAGAACGTCTCGCTACAGATTGATCATAATATTACCTCTGGTTTCGTTGCTGTTATTTAGATATGGAAGAATCACGCCTAAAAATACCTATTGACCATTTTTAAAATAATTTTCCTCTTGCCATAAAATTGGGAAGAGGAAAATCATATTTAAGGCGTGCATACTTATTTAAGTAAAAGAATTTCCTTCCATCAACTTAGTAGAATTGATTTTAGGGTCTCCGACGCAAATGGCAATCAATTCATTTTGATAAGACTTAATTTGATATTCTCAAAAGTAATGAACGAATTTATTATTCGGGTAGGTATAACATTACGTACATTCTTATAATATTTGAGAATGTTGAGATTGAATTTTAAATATTCGTCTAATATCATACGATCGTTAGTGATTTACTAACGTTTTGATTTTTTTTTTTTTTAAATCCAAAATGAAACATCCATTGCTAGACACTTGGCTCCCCCAAGTGCCATGTCATCGACAGGTCCTGTGCTTTTCGTATACAGCAGACTCCTGCGGCCGTCATCAGATCATGGTGTGGAAGGCCGATCAACGGAACGCTTCCGGTCTCCTCTTCAGAACCTTTTAGCTACATCAGCCATCCGTTCTGCGAGCAACGCTATGTCAGTGGGCAGAGCGCGCCCACTTATGTTTGGTCATTCTTCGGGCTTTGTCGGTTACCTTTCTTCTTCTGCGGATCTTTTCATTTCAAATTCGTCTAATCTTAAAATATAGGGTATTTTACCCTCACGGAGCGACTAGTATCGTAACGCGACGAGTCACGATATAGATACAAGACACTGAGATGTAAAATCTTATGAAACTCTATTAACTTACCTCTATTCTTATGGTGAACGCGATTCAGAGTACCCATACAGATTGCCATTCTGCTCACCACGTTTGTAATCTTCAGTTCTTGGTTATAGGTAATGACATGACATGTATGTACATATATGTCAAGTGTGGTTGGTAGAGTCTCTTTCAGTAAACCAGTCAAATTGATTAAACCTGCAGATACCATCCTTGTGTTTATGTGTACACATCATGACCATGAAAGCATTTTGAACACTCTTATTATTTCATACTGCATGGTATTGCTCTCTCACAACCGTCCTAGCCTTTCTCACATTAGCTTGCAAATTTCATGGGAGCACCTTATTTATTGCGACCCGTCGCGAATTACTGCGGTAAACGTTTATCTTCTAAGCTAAATTTTGCATCAAAATGTAAGTTATTCGTTTAACTCATAAACATGTTTTGTTGAGAGTTTCCTCTTAAAAATGTAAAAACTACCACTTAACTTTCAAAACGAACAATACTATCCAAACAGATTTTCTGTTTTATTTACTTGAACAGTCCGAGTTTGTTCATCTAACGTCTTAGTAGAGAAATGTGTTCAAATTCAGAAACCAACAGCCACTGAGTGCGTCTCTAGATACATCTCAGGGACTGTTTCTGAATAATGATAAGATACGGAAAACCCTAATAATGAACGGGTCTGCCTCATAAACCTGTCCTTCGAGATTTTAGTAGTATTCGATGTCCCTAAACGTTTTACATTTCTGTTTTCGGCGTCACATAGGTACGTGATTTGTTCTTATCTATGTAGGGTTGTACGTAAAGCATTGGTAGGTTCTGTTTGCTTGTTTTTTTCTTGTGTAAACATGAGATAAGATAAACAAGACGTTTGGTTGAGTGCCCAAAAAAACACTTTGGTACATTTTGGTAATCTTACTAAAATTAATTTAATATGAAAAAAATATTACTCTTGTTAGTAATAGCTCATTTCAAATCCCCCTTATAAACTTGACGCCTTAGAGCAATGGCGAGAGTCAATGAATTGGATTAAAGGATTACAAAAAGACAAATGAGGCGGACACTAATCACGAAGTGGGCGGTTGACATAACCCGAGGGACATCTAATAAATGACTTCATTTCAGTCTCTGTCCTTTTATATTAGGTACTTTTACCAAGAAAGTAATGAGTTATTTTTATTGGAAAATAGTAGCTTACAGTTAAGTCTGGTAGATTTATATTAAAAAGCCATAGCGTGATGCCATCAATCCTAGAATATAGTTCCGTCATCCCACTATGAAGTGAAAGCCACATTCAAATTCTGCTGACAACTTTGCAGCCAGCAGAGGAATTGAACATTAAGAATCTTCACACTTTTCATGTGACGAGGTAAGTTCGGTTACATGAGACAAATAACAGTAGATTTTTATTTTAACGAATAAAATTGTGCACAAATGCAAAAATCTTAAGCGGCTCGGTGTGTGTGGGTTAATAATGTGCCACATTACTGTAATTATTCCATAATGAGGCTGTCGTCAACTGTACCGCGAAACGAGAAAATGATGCTTGAAGTGAGGTTTATTTTTTCGTAGGTTTGGTACCAACTTATTATTTTGTGCGCATTTTCCTCTCAACGACTGAATTCCAGTTTCAATAAAGCCTTCTATTCTATTACTTTAAATAACATCAAACCATTATTTTAAATGTAGCGTAAAACAATGTAATATTTATTTTTCATGAACAGCGTCGTTTATTAATTGTGAGGCGGAAGTCAAGAATAGTGTACTGAGTAAAGAATGGTGTCTCGAGCTTGCGGACATCAAACAACCGAGGTGGCTCTCTTTGTCGACAGCGGAACAAATACGTCTTACTTTTGCCTTCCCGTTAAACTATACACCTCATTCCATCTTGACTCACCTTTCTTCATTTAAACAATACTAAACATAATATTCTCGGACTTTTCTTTCTTATTTGTGAGATTGTAACATAGAAGGTACTCTGACTTTGCTGGCGGAAAATTAGGGGGAAATACTATCTCAAGGAAAACGACGTGATATATTGTGCTAAAACAGAAAGTAAATAAAAGTATTTACCTCTGCTTTTAAAGAAATAAGAAAATGAGATAAAATTTCTAAATCAAGATAAGTTTGCTCGTGCAGTTTTTACCGTAGGTACTATAATGAGACATTTGACGTTCTATAAATAGTTTTAATTGAACATTAAAACTCAAATAGTTACTGTTTACCACTTGAAATCTTTTTTTTATTTTATTTACTTCAAGTGGTAAATTGAATACTTCTAATTGTATATTTTCGGGTGTCGTGCCATTGATTCCGTCTCATCATATCGTAAAAACTACGGGTCTCTCTGTTAAGGATATAACACCTACCGAGGTGTGTGCGATTTGGCGTAGTTGAAGTTTATATGGAGAGGGAAGAGGGGAGAAGTGCAAAAACTAAAACAGTCGGATTTCGAGCCGCGGGAGAAAGAAATTTCGCAACTTAAGGCCAGGACTCTCAGAATCGACCTATTTTTGATTCAACATTAAACAATCAAATATTATTTGTTTTGATCTGATAAAAATATATGTTGTAGTTTAATAAATATTCTTAATTATTCTATGGTTCAAAACACGATATTGTCAACTTTACTCGATCAAAAAAAATCGCGAAAACTCCCTGTTTCGCGAATTTTTGATCGTTTTTTTAAGTCGTACTTGAAGTAGACCCAACGTTTACTCCCGAAAAACATGTCAAAAAATAGGCAATGAAATTACGAAGAATATTCTACGGTTCATTTTTCTCAAAACAGTTTTTTATTGTTTTAACAAGATATTATATAATAATGCGGCCCGCGCGCTTCGTTTCAGTAGCCGGCCAGGCGTCTTTGAGGTCGGACCTGTGTCGCTGTTGCTAGCTCGCTACGTTCCCCGCAAAATATACGATAAATTATTATTGTTGTTTGCCGTGTGTTAGTTTTAAAAATCAGTCTGAATATTATATAGTTTTAGGTTCTAGTGTTAATAATTTAACTGTAGATATTAGTTTAAGTTGTAATATAAGAGGTATTAAAGATTAAATTATGGGGAATAAGAACAGAAGGAAGAAAAAAATATCCAGGATAGAACTGCGGAAGCTCAAAAAAAAATAAGGTAAGTTTGATTATAATTTTTCTACGTATATTATAATTACCTACTCGTTTTTAATATTACAGTTTACAGAAAGAACAGTAACACAACTATACCAAAGATCATTTTTGCAAATGAAACTTTTATCTTTGCAGTTCATCGATACCAAGATGCAAAGGCGTATTTACAAAAAAGTGCACCCGCGAACAGTAAGTACCTAACCTACAACTCGATTTTTTCAATGGGATTTAGAATGGCGACAACGCGACGCGACGGCAGTATTTGCTTCTCGCTCAGGCGCTATAGGTAGGTTCTACTACGTGAGCGTCAGACACGTACCTAGTGTACCTACTGCATCAATTCAACTCGCACGCCTACTGTAGGTATCTATTGTACAAATTATAATAGTAATGCAAGGTTGTTGATGTTTTTGTAGTTTCACACAAAATAATGACTAGTGTAGATATCTGTTATCTCCAGACTTACCGACCGACTTACCGGCTGACTTACCGGCTAACTTACCGACTTACTGACTGACTTCCTGCGGGAAATTGCCTGCACATACCAAAATTCTATAGATTATAATGCTTGTTTTTCTCTTTTCAGTTATGTTTTTGCAGACGGGTTTTTTGTTTTTTTTAATAATGTTTTTATACTTCGCTTCTTATTATAATACTAGCTGCCCGCCCCGGCTTCGCACGGGTTGCGGTACTTATCTACGGCGTACCCTACCTACCTACCTACCCTACCTACCTATCCTACCTACCCTACCTACCTAACCTACCTACCTACCTACCCTACCTACCTACCTACCCTACCTACCTACCTACCTACCTACCTCCCTAACTCCCTACGCTACCTACCTCCCTACCATACCTACCTACCGGTATAAAAAATAGACAATAGCCGATTCTCAGACCTACTGAATATGCATATAAAATTTCATAAAAATTGGTCAAGCCGATTCGGAGGAGTATGGTAACTAACATTGTGACACGAGAATTTTATATATAAGATACTACATAGGTACCTATGAAACTAAGCAATATGGATAACCCTGCAAATGCGGCTAAATTGGCTTTTTTTGCATTGATCTTTCAGACACTCTGAAGCACCGGAAAGTACCAGTGAAGATGGAACTAGAGAATTTGATACCGCTTCTATTGCACTGGATCCTGTTGACTTGCCTAATGAGTAAGTTTAGTGTATTTTATTATTAGTATTAATAATCGATAAAAAAAAAAAGAAATTATTAAATATTACGTACTTGTTTCACCTGGAGCTCCTGAACCTGTAATAACTTCTCAACTAGCCAAGTCGGTTTTCCAAATTCTAATGAATTTTAATATCTGGAATATGTTTATTTGTATGAATTTATGTATAGGGAAACACTTATAAAACAGATATTAATATAATCTTAAAACTAAGTATAACTAAAATAAATGTTGGCCTCTATTTTGCCCAAAGACAAAGCATACCATACAACGTGGCAATGCTAACTTTTTTCCTTTTATTGTTTCAGTGTCAGTCCTGATTCATATGATTTTACTGTTGAAGTGGAAAACAAAGAAGATGACTTTCAACCCGTTTCAGGACGAAGAATTGTCGACATAAATTTTCTTTTGCGAGAACTGCAAGAAAAAGCGCGTCACAGCAGTCTATTTGATTGTAAAATTAGTAGCTTTCGCTTGATTAGCGAAAAAAGACTAGGGCTGACTTCAGTTTTTAAATTACAATGCGGTATGTGTCAAGAAACCTGTCTGATCCATTCGGAAGATACTGAGAATACTGAGCGAGTAAATTTAAACATAGCTGCAACCACTGGTATCGTGGCTACTGGCATTGGATTTGCACAGTTTGAAGAACTGTGCTCTTCTATGGATGTTCCTATATTTTCTCCAAACTACTACAACAAGTTACAAACTGAAGTTTATGAAAAATGGGAACAAACAGCAAGTGCATCTATGGAGGTTGCTGCTAAAAAAGAAAGAGAGATGGCTATTGCAGAAGGCCGAATCAAAAACGGTTATCCTATAATTGATGTTTTTGTAGATGGATCGTGGTGTGCGAGGTCGTACGGTACCAATTATAAAGCTTCTTCCGGTACTGCGGCAATAATCGGGAGGAAAACTAAAAAGGTCCTTTATATTGGAGTAAAAAATAAGTATTGTTCGGTGTGTGCCAGAGCAGAAAGTAAAAATATTGCTCCAAAGGAACATGTTTGTTTCAAAAACTTTCAGGGGTCTTCGAGTTCAATGGAGACTGAAATAATACTAGAAGGGTTCAAATCTTCAATTTCTATGTACGGTCTAATTTACAATAGAATGATAGGGGATGGTGATGCTTCGACATACGTAAAAATACTCAACGCCAAACCCTATGAAACTCAAAATGTGACAGTTGAGAAAATTGAGTGCCGCAATCATATATTGAGAAATTTCTGTAAAAAATTACGTGGACTGACAACGGAAACCAAGTATTTGCTACAATATCGAAAAACGCTTACCAACGTAAGAATAATGACAATGAGGAAAGCTATTGTGAAATGCATAAAACATCACAAGGCTTCTGAGAATCCTAGAAATGTTGCCATATCGATTCTGCACAATGATATTGTCAATTCGATGCCACACGCTTACGGCGATCACAGAATGTGCCAGAGCTACTACTGTGAAAAAAAAGACAATGACAAAAACGAACTCAAAAAGATACAAAACTCAACGTACGCATTTCGTATCAATGCAATTGTTTCAAGTGTAGCAGCTAAATCGCGAAGTTTAATTGAAGATGTGGATACCAATATTGTCGAATGCTTTAATAGCGTTATAGCTAAGTTTATTGGGGGAAAAAGGATCAATTTAGCCCAAAAACGAGGCTACCAAGGCAGATGCTCAGCAGCAGTAGTCTCGTTTAACACGAAATCTGCTATTTCGTCCATCCAAAAAGTATTCACAGGCAAAGATCCCGGCGGTAATATTGAAGAGATGGAAAAAAAGAGAGCACTTAAACGGAAGTATTTTGTAGAGCACCCAGTCAAGAAAAAAAGAGCTTTGAAAGAGACAAACAAAAAACAACACGATTATGGCCCTGCCAGTTCTGCACCAGACATGTCACAAGAAGAACTACAAATGGCGCAAGAAGAATTCATAAAAAACCTAGAATCACTTACCGCAGACAAAAAGTCAATAGAACGAGCAACTATATTGCAAAGGGAAAGTAGTGAGTGGTTGGAGATAAGACAAAAATTAATTACAGCATCGAATTTTGGCCCAATATGCAAACGAAAATCATCATCAAGTACAGCTAATTTGGTAAAAAATATATTATATAAGAAAAATTTGGCCCATGTGACTTCCATTGCTCATGGAATAGAGAATGAAAAACAGGCGCTGCTGCAATTGCAGAGACAGGAGAATGTCGAGATCTCGCCCTGCGGATTATTTATCGACTCCATACACCCATTTATTGGGGCCACTCCTGACGGGTTGATAGATGATGGCATGATAGTTGAAATAAAGTGTCCTATCACAGCTTCCAAAAAAGGAATGGCAAAAGCAATTGAAAAAAATAAAATTCAAATATTAAAATATAACAAAAATACGAATACCTGTTCCATAAATAAAAAGAGCAATTGGTACTACCAAATTCAGGGCCAACTACATGTCACAGGACGGCATGTATGTCTTCTTGGAATCTGGGCAGGTGAGAATGAGCCTTTGTACATAGAACGCATAGAAAGAGATGACAATTTCTGGGTAGCAAGTATGGAGCCAAAGCTGGTACAGTTTTACCTCAAATGCTTACTGCCAGAAATCGTAGACAGTAGAAATGCACGTGGCATGCCAATAAGAAACCATGCATTACACGACAAAGAAAATGAGCAGCCTGATAAGTGCGCATCCAGTGCACATTCTCTACCTCAACCAGATTTGCAGCAACCAGGTCCAAGCACGCGCGTGATTAATATTTGTGATTTTTGATTGTTTATGTTCAATTGCTTTTAATTGCCGTGAGTAAATGATTATATCGTTTTTTTATATATTTTAGTATTTCTTATTTCTAATAAAGAATTTACTATCCTGTGTATTATATTGTAATGAGTTTTATTGGAATTTATTTAGTCCAAAGTATATAAGGTGACTGGTAATTAGTGACCGAAACTTAAACACGTAACTTTACTCATCATTATGAACAACTTTTACTATGAGACCAAATGTGAAATCGCGAAAAAAAAATCAGCTATTCCCTACATGTTCGCAAAACTCGTCAAAATGTATGGAACAGCAGATTTTTTTTTTACTAAACAAGGTAACACTAATTACCAGGCACCCTATATAAGTAATAATAAATAACTAGCCCCGCGAATTCGTACGCGTGGACTATTACCTAGTTATAAAACATAGCCTATGTGATAGGTGAAAACTAAAGCTACAGAATACCGAAATTCTCATCCAAATCCCTCCAGTAGTTTTCTAATCAAACAAAAATTACAAAAACCGCATCGGTAAGCGTAGTGCGGAAGCGCTGTAACAGTCATGAAAGAAAAGGAGACAGTGTTAGTGACATTAAAAAAAAACAATTGTAGGTAGGTAATAAAATAAATTGTGTTGCTTACTTATATTTCCCTAAAAATAAACACCCGAAACATTAACATGAATTCCGTAAAACAAAGTTAATTGTACTTACTGTTACAATTTTATACTGTGACGCAAAATTTTTGCACAGCGGGGTCACCGAGTTCATTTGAACTGCGTTTTCGCGCGACTGGCTCGCGGCGATTGAGGTAGCGCTAAATGCCTACTGCGCTCGAATATCCTGGCCTTAATGTGTTCTACCACCGATTAAAATTGATAATTTTTTTCAATACTATTTAAGCAAACAGAGAAAAGTGAATCGTATTTCTAAATTCTACGAAAGTAATACTATCATCCAACAAGAAGAAAAAGTGACCTCACAAGTTTCAGTACAAAATATAATAGAGGGATGCTGGGTGTGGTAGTAATTTCCTGTTAATTAAAGCGGACCGAGGAAGTAATGTGCAATGTCGTTGCTCGCGGCGACGGAGTACGATTTTAATTCTGCTTTTCATACGTAGGACGTTTTCTTTTTGCAGACTCAGGCAAATAGGCCTAGCAAATGTGGCAATTAAAACATTACCTACTTAAGACACGTGCATATTTCAAAATGGTTTAATAATCCCTACCTATTGTAATGGAGTCATTATTTTTGTGTGTGTTTCTTAATATATCTGAAAAGTTGAATCTCATGAAACATTACTTACAAATAAATTTTGTAAAGAAGAAATTAGACGTATTTATTAAAAAGAGCTTTGGCGAATAGGGCACGCGCGTGCTTTTATGCTCTGGCGGTCAAAATGTTAAAATGTAAAAACTTATGTAATGAATAATTTAAAATACCTTAAAAGACTTGAAGAAGATGATTAAAAAGCGGGTCGTTAGCATTTCATTCAACGGGTTTAAAAAGTTCATATTGCAACTGAAACTGAATAATCATGTACCAGCAAAACATTCCATTAATTACCAGCTTAAAACCGAAACCACTAACAGCATAACTCTATCCAACGTAAATATTCATACATTCCCACAGCCTTTGAAATTTTCCACACATGAACCAAAAATCCGCACCGTATCAACTGCAGCTGAAATAGGCTGGGAGCTCACCGAGCCATTACCTAACGCTATTCGAAAAGCATCTACGCGAGACACGCCGGGTTGAAGGTAAATCAAACATTGACCGTGGGAATGTCCCGGTGTGTCGCGTGCATCCGGCAGACGCAGCACCGGATCTGAAACCTTTTATTTGATTTATATTTATGATTTTAACGAATGTTTCAATTTTGTAGCGCCCTTGTCAAATAATTAATTTGTGTGATTGATAGTGAAGTGAGACATGGTATTATTTACCAAACATTGGTACTTAAGGGTAATTCCGATGAGATTGTATTTGTATCACAAAATTATAGGCACGTTCGGCGCGATAGGACAGAAATTGGTTTGCGCTATGAGTCACACATATGTATTTGTATATCCTCCAAATATCATTTAAGTATGTAAGAGGTTGTAGAAAGTGTTATTTTCCCTTGAAGAAAGAGCAATTAAAGTTGGGCTACGTTTAAAAACAGCGTCTCATATGTGTGGTTAGTACCTACTACAGTCATATAAGCAGCACCTAACCGCCAACCACACGACTAATTGCCTCCGCACGGAACTCTTCTGTTGTAAACTTCACTTGGAAGTTACTCAGCTTGTATCGCGCGAGCTTGTATGAGAACAACAAAATTTTACAGAAGTTGCTAACTCTGTGGACTAGTGTGTCGGTTTGCTGTTAAAGGCCGCAAGAATGAGTTTAAAAACTAACTTAGAACGAAACTGTTTGCAAGCACATCGCTTCTAGGCCTAAATATTTAGAAACTATTACACAGTAAATTTACTGATTAAGTAAGTAAATTTTAGTAAAGGTTGAAGCAAAATCAGTACTCACGATCAGTCTCCATCGCATCACCTACGATCAGTCTCCATCGTTAACCTAATGGGACGTGAAAACGGGTCATTTTATCTAGCCCACTGACAATCTCTGTGTGTATGAATAGCTCTGGCCCTTGCCAATACTTTCAATAAGAGAACATAAGCTAAAATTGTGGAATGGAACATTTACCAAAACACATATCATGGTATGCCTGCAAAAAAAAAACTGTTTATATCTTTCAGAATACCTTTATTATAAATCGATACTTCTCAGATACAGACCACACTATTCATTTCCTGTCAGCCAACGGCTGTCTGACTGTCTTCAAATTCGAAATACCGATTCGCTGTTTCGTCGAAATGGGCCATTAACTTATTAAATATCCCTGGAGGAGCGGCCAGGGACAGAGCAAATGCTGTCTGATCGGCATTATAGCATGGAGGCAGCTGGAGGATACGGTCACTTCGATACACTTACCCGATAGTCTGTTTGCATACTTATTGTGTACAGAAAATATAATGCTGTAACAAGAATGTAGGTACCAATTGCTGATTACATATCATAAATATTAGGTCGTTACCTATGAAATTGCCGTTCTGCAGTACTGGCCATTTCAAATCAAAATATTTTTTGTTTGGCTAAGAATTCTAATTTCAAATTAATTTTATTTTAAAAACATGGATTTTTTTTTCCAAAAGTAGTCATTTGTTTATTGATTAGTGTTACATTTTCATCGCATTTAAATCTTTTTCGTCATCATGGATACGTTAAAAATTCGAGTAATTATGGAATATGAGTACCGTCGTGGCAGCAACGCGGCACAAGCGGCACGCAACATCAACGACGTTTACGGAGCTAACACTACAAACCAACGCACTACCTGTTATTGGTTTGCTCGCTTCCGTTCTGGAAATTTCGACCTGAAAAATGAACCTCGCGGTCGTCCGAAGACTTTGGTCGACAATGACGAATTAAAGGCGATTGTGGAAGCTGATGATACACAATCAACGGCTGAATTAGCAGCAGCTTTCGACGTTAGCGTCAAAATAATATTGGTCCATTTGCGTCAAATTGGCAAGGTAAAAAAGCTTGACAAATGGGTGCCCCACGAACTCAATGATCGCCAGCGCGAAGTACGCGTCGAGACGTGCCTTGCACTGCTCAACAGACACACAAATGAAGGAATTTTGAACCGCATTGTTACCTGCGATGAAAAATGGATTCTGTTTGATAACCGCAAGCGCTCAGCAAGTTGGTTGGATCCTGGTTCAGCACCTAAACAATGCCCTAAACGAAAACTTACCCCAAGAAAAGTGATGGTCACTGTTTGGTGGTCTAACGCCGGTGTGATTCAACACAGCTTCTTACCAAACGGGGTGAGCATTACTGCAGATGTGTACTGTGAAGAATTGAACACAATGATGGAGAAGCTGGCACATCTCCAACCAGCATTGGTCAATCGCTCGTCTCCGCTGCTCCTGCACGACAACGCGCGACCTCATACTGCACAGCAGACGGTCTCCAAGTTGCAAGAACTGGGGTTGGAAGCTCTCCGTCATCCGCCCTACTCACCAGACCTTGCGCCTACAGACTACTACTTTTTCCAGAATTTGGATAACTTCTTGGCGGGAAAAAAATTCAATACCCGAGAGGCAGTACAAAATGCCTTTGAAGAATTTGGTGCCTCCCGTCCAGCTGATTTCTTTAAGAAGGGCATCAATAAACTGCCACTGCGTTGGCAAAGATGCATTGATTGCATGGGTGATTACTTCGATTAATACAAATAAAAAATACATGAAAAAAATTCATTTAATTTTTTTCATACAAAACGGCAATTTCATAGGTAAAGACCTATTATATTTATAGTAAGGAGTTTCATAGACGACGTCACGATTTCACACAGTACGCTGGCAGTACGCGAGTGCGGGCACTCACACACACAACCTTCGCTGCGCAACTCCACAAAACAAGAAAAGTTTCGATTGACTTTATTAGCTGTGTTTGTGCAACACTAAACAAACATTACTAACTAATTTACCCTGTATAAGTAGGCTTTTATTATATGGCTCGAGTAAAACTGTTCTTGTATTATTGTATGTTTATCTCTCTTGTATCAAAAACTAAAGCGTGTAAGTTCTCAGCTAGGTCTGACGCGGTGGACTTATACCAGTCGACAGCTTAAATAATTTTCAAAGTTTTATTATCCTACTCGAACATCAGTTTGTAGGTACATAGGTATTGCTCAAATAACACATTACTGTATTATAAAACACCTACGATACACGCAGACGCAAGTAATAAAGCCTCTTTGCTTTCCCGAGACCAAAAGTGTTTGCCAACAAAACTAGGATTAACTGAGCCTGGTGACAATAGACTGGAGCACAGCACCGACGCGGAACACAATTGACCAGGTTTAGCTGCTTTTTGTTTTGTGAGTTCACGGTTTAAATATCGGCTTCTGTTTGCTCCCTGTGCATCTTACCGCTATTGTTTATTCAGGTACCAGCCGAATACTTATTTTCTTTTAATATTTGCAGGATTTATTAGTATTTATAGTGATATGGATAAAATTAGATCCTTTTATAAGCTAGATACTTTTAATACATTTAGTAACATTTATGTAGATATTTATACTACGTCTAGAAGTTAATCTGCTCCATTCCACCTGCTCGTAGGTGTATCTTTTATTAAATTAAATAATATAATAATTCAATAAAATTTACAAGGAACTTAATTCATCAGTACCCACCACTAAGAACTAGAAGAACAATGTATATGTCTGCCTGTGCTACATTCACTTTTTTATGTAATCTAGTCTAATTTAACAATAAACTTTTATTATTATTATTCCAACATAATGATCTTATTGCCAGTGGGTACTCACATACCCATTCCAATTTTGAACTTTTATATCAACAAATTACATAAAACAAGCCAAAGAAAAATACACAATTTCAAGAATACAATTATATCTACTTTCCCTGAGGCGATTTCTTTGTTTTGTCTCAAACCAGGACCCTTTAAAACAGACTTCTACATTCTTTTACACAAATTAAATTGGCCCTTAAATACTAGAGCGATATTCTTAAGATTATTTTTACAAACGAGATTATTTTTATTACTTCGTTATCCGTTTCAGTTTTTTCTATTGTTGCGTGGGTGTGACAGGGGTCGAGTGGCGCTACCGTCGTCAGTTGACTGGTGTCTGGTGAGCTACCGACCGGTATGGTAGCAGTTGGTGGATAATAGTGGGACTAACTTCAAATGGCTGAGGTTTCTATGCCTAGTTTTCTATTTTAATGATGCGGAAATGTCGGCAAAATCAATAAAACAACTTTTAGATTCTTATAAAGCTGATACAATTGTAAAAGGACGGTTGGCCTTGATAAAAATAAATCAATGTAAATCAAATCCATAAGGCTATTTGAATTCAACACATTCGCGAGTTATTTAAACAAACAATGCGCATGTGTCCAGGGAATTGGCCGCATAATAACTTCATTGTTATGCGATTCAAATTGGATGTTTGCGCAATTTCAGGTCAATAAAGACATTTGGACAATCATTAGGAGAGGGCTATGTCCAGCAGTGGACTAGTATAGCCTGATGATGATGATGATGAGAGAATGATAAGACATTTGACATTGTAAGCGACCGGGCTTTATCACTATATCGTACAATGTGTAAACCTACTTGTACTTGTAGTTCTGTATACATAACAGTTCTCAAGATTTAAGTCACACAGCCTGCTCTTTCTTGCTACTAAGTAAAATATATAGATAAACTTGCTAATAGATAAAACGTTAACACTGTTAAATAATGTTGCCATGTCGTTGTGTAACACATTTTGTGACCCTTTTCAGTTAAAGTTTTTGGTAAAAAGATTGCTCGGTTAATCCAAGGGCGACCTTTGACCGCTCACCCGCACCAGTTTTTGTTTTGAGCACAATGTTTGCTGAAATGAAACAGTCTCATGTTAAAGCGTGTGTTTGTTTGGTTTTTTCTCTGCGTGGGCTTCGTATATGTTATTATATGTCATTCTTTACAGTCATAGTTTCGTTGTACTTTAGATGGAACTACGACGATTTTATATCTGACGACCGATGTGGCGCGGCGGGCGAAGGTCCGCCTGCGACGCAAGAGGTTGCGGGTTCGATTCCCGCCTTGGGACAAATGTTTGTACGATCTACAAATATTTGTTCCGGGTGTTCTGGGTATTTGCTATATATAATAAAAATATATATCTATGTAATGTATTGTATTAAGTATATCAGTCATCTAGTACCCATAACACAAGCTCTGCTTAACTTAGGGCTAGATGATGCTGTGTGGATTGTCCAGCAATATTTATTTATTTATTTTTATTTATTTTATATCTTATCATCCAGGAATAACGTGCTCTTAGATTTCTTCTTAAGTTAGAAAACAAACCAGCAAATCGAATAACAAAAGAAAATAGGTAATTTTCCACATTCAAAGCCCATTTACTGTGGCAAACATAAATTATATTTTTTAATTAAATCCATTCGTTCTATGTAGCTGTGCCGAGCGGTAGGGTGCGTTTACACCTGAGATGTTCAACTAAACTGAGCGGTGCAAGAAGGCGTAGGGTAGCTGTGAAACAATTTAACTCTTTCCACTAAAGCTTAACAAGGAAGCTACATGGTGCGTGGATCTGTAGTGGACTATGCTGTGTGAGTGTACCTACGGTCTGGTAACAAGACGCACACCTCGCACGCACTTCGAGATTCACTTGTTTTCTTGGTACTTGACTTCGCCTTCGTCAAACCCTTTTCCACTAGAGCTATGCTGTGCTAGGCAAAGAAAATGAAGTATCTAATTGGTGAATAATGCGCACATTATGTCTATCTATGGGTATAGGAATTTACACTAGAGTGTAAATTCCTATACCCCATAGATAGAGATATATACCTATAGATAGACTACTATATGGACAACTTCTGCGCACATATCATTTAACAGCCACACCGATCGTCAATTTTACCAGAATATTCTAGGGCACGGAATGGGTTAGGGATTTTTTCTTCATTTCAAAAAGTACATTCTGTAAAAATTCGACATACCTAAAGTTTTTGGTGTGGAAACCTGATAACTTTATATACCATCTAATCGAAATTATCGTTATTCAGGCTATTAAACTGTGTATTTCTAACTTTCTCTTCTCACTCGCGTTATTTGAAAGAGCAAACAATCATAGACCGTTCTAAACTGTGGTCTATGTATGGAATGCACGAAGATTTGACAGGTTGTTTCATTCCAATCACACTATTTCCAGTCATACTTTGATGTCGTATCTCTATGTGTATAGACGTCAATCTGTTTTGAATCCACTGTGGGGAATGTACTTATTTTCGTGCACTCCCATCGAGACTGTGATTTTTATTCATATCGTTGTGTTTTCTTTATTTTGTCGTGAGTGCTAAGCAACAGTTCTGAGGCCGTACTTATTGGGCTGACTTGTTTGCCTACATATTATTAATTAAAATGAATGTTAACACATTTCCTACCGCTGGCTCATCGATCATTATTGTTATGATATACTATGTCTTGTATGTTGTGGTTTAATTGATTTAAACGTTCCACACTGGGCATGAATTAATTAAGCCTTAATTGAAAGTTATGTAGATACAAATGCAGCAATCTTTCATTGGAGTTCCATAATTCTGCCTACAGGTAGTAACATTATTATCGTCCATTTCTCATCTATAAGTAGCTGCGTTATAATTATTATGGGGTTATAATACGTAGGTATATATTTATAACGCTAACTGTCTTGTATTATATCAGCGTTGAATATTCAGAACGCGTGGGTAAAATGAGTATGAAAACGTAGGTCCCTTTGAATGAAATGTTCAACTTGGCATTTCTCGATAAGTAATTGTAAAGGGAAAATTAAGTGCAAAGAGAGATTCAATGAAGAGCCTGGTTCGGTTTATGTCCTTGAGTTTATTCCGTCAAAATATTTAAATATGACAATAATACAGGATGAAACTAATTTTGACTGCACCATAAATCTAATCTACTCACTAATGCATGCAACCCTGACATAGTTGGGAAAAGGAGGTGATGACTAATTGATGAATCATGTGTTCATATAACGTGCACTGGTTAAGGTAATTTCAACCTAACTTAAACCTTGAAAGCAGAACAAAGAAAACTGGACCATAATACTCATTAGCAATTCCTAACTCCGACCCAGCGGCTTCCTAATAAGATAAAGAAGTTACACAATTCTGAAGAACACACGGTTCAGCAGAAGAGGGAATTCAAAAACTTCCCAAGGTACTCGCCCGTTCTTTGTTTGCACCGCAACCTCTGGTTGTCGGTGTTTGGTAGTTATAAGTCTCTGCTTAATTTTTGCTATTAATTTAAGGGTTAAACCTGCTGTGAAACAATACATTGCCATATTCTAATGTACAAAAAAACACACTTCCACGGACATTATCACATCATCTGCTTAGTCTCTAGTAATCTAGTCCCAATTATGTTTTTTTTTATTATTTTTTTTATTTATTTATTTATTTAGGATCTCCAACAAAGAATGTACACTAATCATGGGAAATAAATTATAGGCGACAAAGGTATCACGTAGGTGTACTCCTTCACTTACAGGACACCACAGCATGCATAATATACTTACATCTAAGCAAACAACGTTAAAATACTAATAAAAGACATTTAAAAAGCTTACAAAAATTAAAATTAAAACACATTTGGTAAAATTTTGAAACAGAAAATAAAATAAAAAAATTAAAATTACAAATTGAAATAAAATTAAAATAATTAACAAACAGATAATTCTTTGAGACATTTTTTATACATTACAAGAGATTTACAGATGTCAAGATTGGTTTTTTTAGCTACCGTGTTATATTGCCTACAAAGTCTAGGCACAGCGGCGTAATGACCCAGGTTGGTTTTCGAGCCAGGAACGTAAAATATCTCGTATGTGTTATGCCTGGGAGTTCGAGTTGGAATTTTTATCTCTAATGAGCTCAAAAGTTCACTGCAATCTATCGTCCCATTATATATTTTGTGAAGGATAATGAATTCTAGTTTCTTCCTACGGCTGGCTAGTGTATCCAAATGATAATGATTCAACCTATCAGAGTAGCTAGTCAGTTGTGTAGCCAAGTGATCTCCGTAGCACAGATGATAAAGGAACCGCTTCTGGACACTCTCTAATCGCTTAGTATAAACATCGTAATGCGGATTCCACACCACTGAACTATACTCCAAAATTGGACGGACTAGAGTGTTGAAGAGCTTTATTTTAGTGGATGGTCTCTTAAATTCTTTACTGTTTCGCAATACGAACCCCAGTACCTTAAAGGACTTGGAGACAGTATTTAGAATGTGAACATCGAACTTCAGTGCTTGGTCGAGTTGGACTCCAAGGTCGCGAACACCACTCTGTTTCTGAACCTCAATACCGTCTATGTAGTATCTATTCTCTAAAACCCTTTTGTTACGAGTGAACTGAATGTAGTGACATTTATCGATATTTAAGTGCATGTTGTTTTGTGTACACCAGTTCACAAGTCTGTTGATGTCATCTTGAAGCATTATGGAGTCTAGGTCACTCTGAATAGGTTTCATTATTTTTAGGTCATCAGCAAACAAATAAAAGCGGGAATGCTTGAAGCATTCAGTAATGTCATTGATGAAGACGTTGAAAAGAATAGGTCCCAAATGTGATCCTTGCGGAACTCCGGAAGTTGCTACATAACTGTCAGAAAAATGACCACTAACTACCACTTTAGACTCTCTGTTTTCAAGATAAGATTTAAACCACCCTATTATGGTCCCCCCCACACCCAGTTGAGCCAATTTATGTTGGGGTCGTATTCCTGTTTAAACGGATGCAGCTCAATACCAGTATTTTACATGGAGCGACTGTTTATCTGACCACCAATTACTGGGTAACACGATGCCCCTTAGATAGATTGACTGTCAGTTTTTCGGGCTTCTGTCAAAGACTTACAAATGACAGCTGGAACCAACGGATTAAAATGCTTTGTGAGGCACGTAAGAGTCTCGATATGTTACGAACGGTCATCCATCCACAGACTGGCCTCGGCAAGGGTAAAATAAACCTCCGATCTACCCGTGGGGCTGTTTTGACTTATTTATCTATAGGTATACATATATCGTGAATCTTACTGACTGGTCCCGAGACTATCGTCATATTTGTCAGCTCAGCGCTGAGGGACGTAGATGACGAGGGTACTTTGAAATAAGGATGTTTCTTAGTGTTTGATATTATGACCTAAAACATAATTACTGTTGCACCATTCAAACAAGTGTCGATATCGAAATATCTACTTGTACCGACAAACAGAACACGTGTTCTAACAAAAAACAAAATAATTTCTTTTTACTTCTGTCTTTGAAATCAATTGTTAGCATTAAAATTATTTAATTTTATTTCTCAAGATTATTTAAGTTATCAAGTTTTGTGTTAAGTCACGTAATCTGAATCCACATTCGATATCGTATTTCGTAGTTAAGTTACGACACTTTTCTTTCTTCTTTCTTTCTTTTTAGAAAAAACGTTGCCCCACTCTAGGAATTTCTCCTGTATCGTGGGTGCGTTTACAAACATTTAAACTCACATACACAAACGGCCAGACCCGGAACAACTACCTGTGGGTCACACAAATAATTAATTGTTCCGTGTGGGGATCGAACCCACAACACGCGGCCCAGCAGCCGATGGCTCAACCACTGCGCCAACCGTGTCGTCAAAGTACACTATAATACGACTCGAAGTCCTTTCAACATTATCGCAACTAAGTTTATATTTATTCGCCGTATAAGTTAGTAACTTAGCAGAGAAGTACATGTAACACGTTACATGTGGAACGTATGGACCCGCACAATACTGTTCGTGTTCACTGTATGTATAACAGCTCTCCTTACTTACGATTTATATAGTTTCAGCTAGGATTGACAAATAACTGAAACTCTAAAATGCTCTTCAGAGATGGGAGGAAGGGATGATCCACGAGTGACTCCTTTCTACATCCACAAAGACCTTTTTGAGACACACATTTTTTAAGAAGAGGGTAATATATTCGGTTTTTCCATTTCCCTGAGGGTATGTGACCGCAAAAAGAATTTATAGTGCCCTTAACTGTAAGGTACTTATTTTTACACATGTATTTATTTATAGAACGTTAAAAATAAACACGTAATATTTAGGTAGTTACCGTTACGCAGATAAGAAGCCTATAAAACAATATGACTAGTAGATTCAGTTTTAGAACTTTCTAGTAGAAATAATTGCAGAGACAGACGACACACGCCATGTATTGATGAAGTACTCGTACATCTGTCCAGTTGGTGAGTCACGTAGACAGCTGCAGTTAGTTCTAAATTCAAACGTTCCGGACGTAATCATTGTGTGGAAATATGTATGTTTCTCTGAGTCGCCATGCGAATGATATTTTGAATCAAATAGAAAATATTAATAAACATAAGAATACCAAATCAGCATTCTCACCGAGCAATTCGTATGTGTAGTGTATCAACGCTAAGTATATAGTACAGCGTAGTATTCAGCGCAGAATCCGTTAATAATACAACATATCTATCACAATTTTGCGTCACTATTTGTCATATAAACAACACCGACGGCAGTGTTGTCTCCCTTACTCAACACACAGAAGACAGTAGTGGAAATAGTACAATAACTAGGAAAAAAATAGGCAACAAATCAACCTATATTATTACATAGACTGCAAACAGATGATCACGACACAACGGATACGTTAAACACAAAGTGTAATCTTACAATATGAGATCTTACATGTTTTGCTTAAAATTAAAGCATGCAAACTTAAGCCTTTAATTTAGTGGCCAATAATTACTGAATGGCATAGAAATAGTTGACACTCAGCCATTCATAATAATTTAATTTAAAAAGCCGGCAACTCAGTGTTATTGTGAGTGGGTAACTTATTGTAGATATTTACTTACATTCAACATCATTAAAAAAAAAAAATATTGCTTATTATTTCATAACGAGAAAATTTTAAGGACTTTCTATCTATGTGGGTTTTCAAAGATACTAAGTAGATTCGAAGTGCGTACCATTTTAATATTAATAAAATGGCGGAACACTAGAGCAAATTATTAACCCTCGATAGTCAATAATCATATTAAAGTACTTCATGTTAAATGGCATTCGTTTCTAATATTACCTTTGATCAACAAACTAAATTGATTGTAATTTGATCAATAAGCTACATGATGAGGCTTTTATGTGGCACATGAAACGTGTTAAGGGGTGAACAGAGAAGAAAGCGACGGGTTTTGAATGCCTAAATTAACCTGTTTCAATTGCTCCGTTGTAATCGATTTGTATGTAATTGAATACGACATATTACAAACTGCTTACGATGGTAGGCTACGGCGTGCTATGCTACGGCTGCGCTATATTGGTAGTCTCTAGGACGATACTAAATTAATTATTACACTGCTGGATTATCGGCCTTAACTGGTATTGGCGGCCAAGGCTGGAGTTAGAGGTTAGGACCATCAACAGCTATATTAACAACAGTAGCAACAATGTACGCGTCATGTTTGTGTATAAAAGTTTTTACATTAGTTTTATATTTTATATGTGATGCCAAGGTTAGGACCAAGGCTAAGAACAGGGCTAAGGCAAGAATCGTGGCTAAGGCAAAGTTCAATCCTAGGTATTTTACCTACCTATACCTCACTAACAAAAATGTCCCTGTTGTCAGGGAACAGGGTCGTGTTTTCGTGTAGTAACAGCACTGCTAAGCATTGTTTTTATTTTGCTGTGGTGATGAGATATGGCAAGCGTTAATGCTAATATTTATGTCCGTTGTCTGACGGCTTTTATATTTATCAATTGAATTCAGACTACCAGTCAGCTGTTATTTTGTTATCTTTCAGTACATAGGTATCAAATAATTTTAGTAATCTTAATCAATTGTAAAACGATTATCAATGAAAGTTATGAACCGACCGAAGCCCCATCGAAGAACTTCACACATTAGCACTACTAAGTATTTAGCCCAAGATCTAATTTCACTCAACGTTACAAATCGAAGCGAATATCTAAGTAGGTAAGAGTACAATTCAGAACAAACTAAACCGCTGTTATCTCAAGTATTGGGACGACCAACAAAGTGTTAGCGGCTCACGATCCACAATATGAATGTCAAAACAGGATCATCGATTACACAAGAACAGAAGAAAACAGGGATCGAGCCAAAAACGAGTAACTACTAAAAACGAGAGTGGATTTTTAAATCGAGAGAAAAAGACAAAAGCATAATAGGGCTATTAATTTAGTGAGGGAAAGTATGATGCAGTAGCGTTAGGCAGGGAGAGATAACAAGCTATGGGCAGGCTTTGATGTGCGTGAGAGCCTTTCGATTAACATTTGATAGAACCAAACTATTACGGCGTAAAAGCCATTTTCTGAGATCGTTCTGTCCACTCAGTATTTATATTTTTGTTAAGTTTCTCATTTAAAATTTACGATATTATCGTGGAAAGATTTCATTTTGTAAAAGTAAATAAACTTAAAGGTATTTTCTATAATTTATTTTGTGAACTAAATATGCTATCGTTAGCAGACCAAGGTTGAAGTTACTCGCAATATATTAGGTCTTTACCTATGAAATTGCCGTTCTGCAGTACTGGCCATTTCAAATCAAAATATTTTTTGTTTGGCTAAGAATTCTAATTTCAAATTAATTTTATTTTAAAAACATGGATTTTTTTTTCCAAAAGTAGTCATTTGTTTATTGATTAGTGTTACATTTTCATCGCATTTAAATCTTTTTCGTCATCATGGATACGTTAAAAATTCGAGTAATTATGGAATATGAGTACCGTCGTGGCAGCAACGCGGCACAAGCGGCACGCAACATCAACGACGTTTACGGAGCTAACACTACAAACCAACGCACTACCTGTTATTGGTTTGCTCGCTTCCGTTCTGGAAATTTCGACCTGAAAAATGAACCTCGCGGTCGTCCGAAGACTTTGGTCGACAATGACGAATTAAAGGCGATTGTGGAAGCTGATGATACACAATCTACGGCTGAATTAGCAGCAGCTTTCGACGTTAGCGTCAAAACAATATTGGTCCATTTGCGTCAAATTGGCAAGGTAAAAAAGCTTGACAAATGGGTGCCCCACGAACTCAATGATCGCCAGCGCGAAGTACGCGTCGAGACGTGCCTTGCACTGCTCAACAGACACACAAATGAAGGAATTTTGAACCGCATTGTTACCTGCGATGAAAAATGGATTCTGTTTGATAACCGCAAGCGCTCAGCAAGTTGGTTGGATCCTGGTTCAGCACCTAAACAATGCCCTAAACGAAAACTTACCCCAAGAAAAGTGATGGTCACTGTTTGGTGGTCTAGCGCCGGTGTGATTCAACACAGCTTCTTACCAAACGGGGTGAGCATTACTGCAGATGTGTACTGTGAAGAATTGAACACAATGATGGAGAAGCTGGCACATCTCAATCGTTCGTCTCCGCTTCTCCTGCACGACAACGCGCGACCTCATACTGCACAGCAGACGGTCTCCAAGTTGCAAGAACTGGGGTTGGAAGCTCTCCGTCATCCGCCCTACTCACCAAACCTTGCGCCTACAGACTACTACTCTTTCCAGAATTTAGATAACTTCTTGGCGGGAAAAAAATTCAATACCCGAGAGGCAGTACAAAATGCCTTTGAAGAATTTGTTGCCTCCCGTCCATCTGATTTCTTTAAGAAGGGCATCAATAAACTGCCACTGCGTTGGCAAAGATGCATTGATTGCATGGGTGATTACTTCGATTAATACAAATAAAAAATACATGAAAAAAATTCATTTAAATTTTTTCATACAAAACGGCAATTTCATAGGTAAAGACCTATTATTAGGTTTAATTTTAAATAATAAGATTATAGGCCACACACATTCTTTAAATTCCCAGTTTGTTACCAAAAGAAAACTCCATCAAAATACGTAAAAGGTTACGAAAATATTCTGCAGAAGACCACAGAATGTTCCGAGACTTCCGCAGACTGTGGGCGGATCAAAGTCCACGTAAACACATCTTACTAGAAATTAGAAAAGTTGTTGTTTGAGAACCAACACCGTCCCAACCTATTTACGGTTTTCAGGAAATAAGTAGGAGTATATTTGCTCGATGTTAACTACTATGTTTACTTTGTAAGATATCTGATAACTAAGATCTCATACTGTGAAAGTTATTACAACACAAGTTTATTTTATTTTATAGGGTTCCATTTTGCTTGTAGGTCAAATTGAAATTATAAGCTTTTTCATATCTTTGTTTTCAGACATCTTGAAAGAAATTAGCACGATTAGACCCTCACCGTAGGAAAATAATATTTGTAAATTATAAATAAATTATCATGACAATAATGATCGTACACAGACTACTGTATTAACTGTTCTAGTGCAATGTGACGGAGAATGGGAAAAAGTCGACTGATATTCTTCAATTACTCGATATAGTAAACCCATATCAATATAATACTTGTTCCTTCAGGTGGTTGTGCGTATAAAATCTGAGATTGTTTACTAAATAATATCTACTGTAAACGACTGTTAGAGGGAAAACGAAAAACTCTTATTACATTTAGGTGTCGTTAGAAAGTTAAAGCGGTTGTTACGCCAAGTCATTTTGGTAGAAGCCGCCGAGAACATTGTAAGTCGTTAAAGATAATCAAATTGTTATTTTAGATCTCCGTTAAGCGTTTTGTTAGGAACTTCCATGCTGTGTAAATTACACAGGGACCCGAAATTATTTCAGTAGATTTAAAATGCCATAACTGAGATGAACCGTTTCCTCATTCCACAGAATAAACTATATCGACGAGAGAGTAACATTAACAAAAACGGGTATTGTGATTTCAATACATGATTCTGGACTATGGATTCCTCTATAGTAGAAAAGTCTCGTCGGCTTCCTACTCATTTTAACATTTTTGTCGGTTGTGTTTTTTACCTAAGACTGTAAAAACTCATGAGAACATGTTCATTGAAATTTTAAGTTAAAAAATTGTTACTTTACATCTGTTATCATGATTTTGTAAAGTTATTTTTTTAAACTTTAGCTAAACGTAGAAATTAGGTAAAACTGACAAGAAGAGTTTTTAGTCCGAGCAAAAACAAAAACAACCTGTTTTGTTCGGCACGTTATGACAAAGAACATTTACAATCTTTAATTAACGCTAGGGATAACTTTTAAGTGTTCATGGGTTCCGGCGTTCGCTGAGCAACAACTCGTGTGTCATTTATATTCCTTTGGGATATCAAATGTCTGTTTTAATTTCATATAACATCTGTGCCAGTCCCGTGGCCTACAAATACATTTCGAGGATTTGGGAACAGCACCTCAGATACGGAGCTTAGATACTTGTAGAAAGTAGTCTTCTAAAAATACTTTAGTCCTCCGAGAGAAATAATATTTTTAGCGATTACTGAAAGCGTACACACACTTTCAGTTCCAGCGTGTATTCTTGTAACATTATCAAAATGAATAAAAAGTGATGACATGATAAGTGCTACTGCTGGTCATCATAATCATCATTTCAGCCAAAAGGCGTCCACTTCTGAACATAGGCCTACCCCTAAGGTTTTCTCAACGATTGGTCCTCCGCTTCCCTCATCCATCGGCTTCCTGCGATATTCACCAGATCGTCGGTAACAAAAGAATAAGCCTTCACTAAACAAGAAACAATAAATGAAAAATATGCAAACAGCGTAGGCGTGAAAAATGATACGCGCTTCTTACGATAAAAATTATAAAAGGGGAACCACTGAGCAACACATGAAATCTATTACATAAGTAATCATTTAGTTGAATAATGATGAGTGAACCCAAATTAACTAGTTCAATGTAACTAGTTTTGCCAAAAAACCTCAAAACGTAATAAACCAATCTGTAGATAGAGTAGGAATAACAAATCTGAAGTCACCGATATACCTCAAGAATACAAACCTAAACAATACATAGTACAACCCATAAAACATCGGATGCGGTCTAGAATACAAATACACAAGTTTCCAAAGAAAAAAACGGTGATACACAAAAAGTATAAGCCGCGAGTTGAATAAAAATGTTCGCTTTACCGGCTGCCGGCGAGGAATGGAACAAATGAAGATGTTCTGAGATATGGTCGACAGGGTGTAGGTACTGATAAAATAATCTGCACATAAAATCTTTATTGTAAAATAATTGAAAATAAAAGTTTTCTTTCGTAAATTTTATTACGGCAAAGACGCTTGGATCATTTAAACGTTAATGTATTAACTTTTTTTTATGTAGGTACCTGGTAAATTATGAGTAAATTTTGCGTCGTAAATTTTAAAATTTTAAAACAATTATAAAATTTGTTTTTACTTATTTTAAAACTGAGCATCCTACGTGTAGCACAGGACACGGTCATTCAAGTATGCTTCTCACGGGTTTCCTGGCATTTTTTTGTCACATCACGCTTTGCAAACAATTTTATTCAGATAGGTAACTTGTTATTTTAACAGCATTTTTGTAGTGGTCAACGTTAATCCTCTATCATTTAACAGCCTATATACATATATTAAGCTAATACCGTTTGCCTCTATTACTCAATTAGTTTCATAGTGGGTGGACCGACATGTACCCTCGTCATGGAAGCCACAACCGCGCTTTATTTATGATATAATTGACCGGACAGCTCGCCATTGTGTGATTAACAGATTGGATAGTGGAAATAAATGAGGTTATCCTCACGTGATAAATGGTTACTACGGAAATACAGAAATGAATTATGCATTTTTCTTTTTTTGGTGATTCCTTTTAAAGGCGCCAAGGCTTTGGAGATAAGAACAACACGTTTCCTGATATACGACTGCTACGGAGTCCCCTCTCTGCAACACCTGTCAGGGCTCACATCCGGGGAGAATAGAGGGGGGGGGGGGGGGGAAGGCTCTAAGCTTCCCTGTTTACTGCAGCACGTGACCATATTGACCATTGTGTGAACGTCTTCCCCGAAGAGTGTTGCCCACAATACGGTGGTTATTAGGTTGACTCTTTAAAAGTTAGTGAAACTAGGTTACCTTTTTTAGTTTTATTTATTTTTTACTTCTTTTCTCTTAATTGAAAAGTTTATTAAGCAAAAGGTCATCAGGTTTCATAGTGCTAATTAGACTTTGCCATTCTGTGGAGTAATATTACATAGCCAGCACGGAATACTTACTCCTTCCAACGTAAAGTTGGTTCTGAGCATGGTCGCTTGTAAAATTTGACACAAATTCGTTTATCTAAGAATATCTACTAATTCTAAATTGAGTTCTGAACAAAGCTACGGTAGACTTAAGAGAATATCTAATTTACACAGAACTAAAAACGAAATACATATTAATTAAGCAGATAATTCAGCCACTGGTCTGGATAAGTCAGGCCACCTCTCCGCCGATTATTATTAGCAACCTATTTAAGTGGGAGTAAATGCTGCAACTACGAGTATGTTTAGCACTGTATTGCTTAACTACAACTTACTACGTGCGTGACAGCAGAATTCGCGACTTCGCTTGCGTTTCCGACCGTGCAGTATTGGGAAAAACGCATTCACAGAGTGTACTTACTGAAATTATTAATAAAATTACGGCTTGCATCTAGTGTCGCACGTATAATGGTAAATCTTGGAACCCAACGACACTTCAGTCCAAGGTAACTCTAAAAGTATAAAATAACATAAATGTAAGTAGGTAAAACATTTTATTAATACTCAAATAGTTCTTGTTTTTATCTGTTACAAGCAGTGTACTAGATGGGATTTTCTTTCGACGATAATGACCAACTTTCTTTCAAACTTTCATCCCCCATGTGGTTACCTACTTGGGGGATGAAAGTCATATGATACAATATGGTAACTCAGTAAATCTTATCCAAAGGCGACTTCCATTGAATACATATACATACTCGTAACTTTGTTAGTGCCGGCTCTGAACAATTCGTTTGCTTTATTTTTTATAAAGTAATTACAAATACCTATACACATGTAAAAGGCGTAAAAAATGAATTAGATTGCTGCGTAAACACCGCTTATTCTCGTACATTTCCTTGTTTTCGCGAGGAATTTACTCGTGCTAATCAATTAGTTATATTTGTAAATTCTCCTTCCTTTAGACTGGTCATAAGAAATTTTCTAATTAAAATTAACGTTCATGCACATTACTTACGAATATCCTTTTACGATATACTCGTATTAGGCATTGAATCTTTGTTAAATACCTGCACAGATCAAATAAATAAAAACAATATAATACTTGCTATGAACAACTGTTCAAATTTTATAGGTACAAAATTTTCCCATATTTGCCTTCAGCCAATATTTCGTATTCATCGTAGCTGTGCTAAAAAGTTGAACCCTAAAAAAATCCAAATACCCGTATCGTGGAAAATGTAATATTTACGGGAGTGCACTTTACGCTTTTATAAAATGAAGGTTTTTTTGAAGTGAAAATATGTACGTTAGACCATGGACAGCGACACAGTCAAGTTTGCAGCCTGTATACGGGTAACTTACTGAAACACAAAGCGGAACTCAAAAAACTCGTTAATCACACAATAGACTTTCAGCGCACAATATAAAACGATCAAAGAAATGTGCGTTATGCGCCAACAAGTTACAAAATACCATCACAACCATAGTGTCGGCGAGTAAGTTATGACATCGTGAATTCGTCGGATTTCAGCGTTATCCGAGCATACCGTCAGTAAACCTACCATGGTAGACTATTGCGGTATCTTTAAACGAAGAGATTACAAGTGAGAGATTGGTGAATTGCTAGCATTTTAGGGAGAAATAATAGATGAGCTGGCAACGACAACACAACAAAGTATATCCGAGGATCGAGATCAGAGGATTGAAACGCAATATACTGATGTATAAACAACAGAAACTATAGTTAACGGCTGTTTTCGTAGCCTTTCTGAATGTTCGTGTCGTTTTTGTTACAATAGAGTAGAATACTCTTCATTCTACACCATAAAAACTTACAAATGAAAACTTTAAGAGCTACACATAGGATATTACAATGGTTGGCCTAAAAAATCGTTAATAGAGAACCTTTGGATGAACTTGATAGAGTAGAAGAAAAGATTTGCTGGGAATCCGTGGTGTAATATTTACATAGCGTAGGTAAGTTGCATAATTTAATTAGTATATTTGTGTACCTACCAAAAAATATCAAACTAAGGTCAGGTGAATTTAAATCTCATGCAACACCTACTCAACAATTCTGAACCTTGGACCACCATGATATAAGTCATAAATGAAAGTCGTCCACGGAAATATGATAACTCAACTCTTCACCGAACACGAGGGTTATTTCAGTAGCCGAGTGGCGTTCCAATTTACGTAACGTTACTTAGCGAATCCGTTCTAAGTCCTCTGTTATGTTTGCTAAAGCCTAAGTCATGCATACTGATACAGTGTTTGAATAAATATTATTTTTATAATTTTTTTAGATGTACCTACTATAAGTTTAGAACTAAATGTACCTGTAAGTTGCTGTAAAACATTTGCATTGTGGCACTAAATGTTTATGAACTCCAGAAATAAATTTAATATTTAGTACCTATCTATTCCTCGGAGAAGCTGTAAATAAACTTTAACGATATTTTTTAACGTAAATTAATTACTCCATTTTTAAGTTTTTAATTTTTAAGTTTTAGTTTCATCAATATGGTGCCAGTAGTCCCAAGCAAAATGGGTGTGTAACATTCGGACAGACGGACAGATGGACAGATCAAAATAATAATTTGGGTTCCGTTTCGACTTACTATTTGGTTACGAAACCCTCGAACGTAGGATGCCTACTATGTGATAGAGTTGATGGAATCGTATCTACAAACAAGACGTGTTCCACGAATTTGTGATACCTACATTCCCTCGCCGGCGTTGGCGTCCCTCCGGGCAAATACTCAGAAATACATAGTAATCACTGGCGGTCAGTGATGTGCAATAATGCTTCACGATTCACTGGTTATTGCATCATCTAACAATTTTGATAGATACAGAAACGTTACTTTTAAGGAAAGTTTAAGTTACGTTAAACTAACTACTAACTAACTAAGTTTTGGACATTACTGAAGCTCATTATTTTAAAGTATTTTACTCATAAATGTTTAAGTACATGAGCGACAACAATCTTGATGTAGCTGGAATCACATTGCGAAAATCGATATAGGACGTCAAGTAGTACGCGATGCACCATTATGTGGCGGCCAGCAATCGGAAGTGAGGATCAAGTGCAGCAGTGCAGCGTGTGTGAGCGTGAGTACAGATGAATATAAACTGTTTACCAGTGTTGTGTAAGTAAATAAATGATGATAATCAGAAATATGAGATATTTTCAGAAGTAGTTCCATATATGGCCTGTTAAACCATAACATACCATGTTTTTATTATTTTAATGATATGTAGATAAACTGCCGACTCGAGTGTAATTTAACTTTAATAAGTTATTTTCCAGTGTTTGATTTGCTGTGGTCTCAACAATACAGCTTCAATACAAAACTGTTTTGTTTACTCAACAGAATACAGTTCTTGATCAAATACGTACTTTGCAAAACTCTGAACGATAGCAGACGCTTCCGAACCAGCTATATAACACACACAACACTAATCCAACTTATAATGAGCGAGACCACATCAGTGCACACACAAGCAAATTACTTGTTAAAGTTGCTCCCTCCCCTTCAGCCACCCCTTGAATAGTTCTGCGGTTGTTACTTCCGCGTCGGCCTTAAATTGTTTGTAAAATGAAAACCAAAAGTCTCGACTTAACTTTGTGTCATTAAATATCAGAATTAATCAGACTGAATATTACTTATGGAGAACGACAGAAACATTCGTTTTCAAGAGTATTTCCACGCAAATGGATTAAGATAAAGAAATCACAAACTGGAGATATCTTGATGTAGGTATATATATAATTTGATGCATTTTTTTCATTTGGCATTTATTTCTAACAGTGCAATTACAAGCTTAAGAATAACGAGTTATGTAGATACATAAAATAATTTAAAACAACAAATAGAACAGATCTCATATCGAGAGTTTAATTAATTTTCCTATAATTACGGACAAAGAATTTTGAAAGCCCTCTGACCAGGTGTAATGACGATCTGCGAAAGACTGCAGGCAGATGCTGGATGCGGCAAGCTGAAGACAGGGCGCTATGGCGCTCACTAGGAGAGGGCTATGTCCAGCAGTGGACTTGTATAGCTTGATGATGAATGAATGAAAATGAAAAAATTTGAAAAACTCAATACAATCCAAAAAATAAAATAAAATTATTAACTTTGAAAGAAAATGGCTCTAACAATAAGATAATTATTCAAATTGTAAGAGGTTCTCTTGAGGGTTCAACATCCACGTGTGTGTTTATGTTAATCCCTTCCGTTCGCCGGTCGCTGTACGTAATGACCGGCTAATCACCGGCGGATATTCCGGTTCACCTTCGCCAACGGCTGCTGGGTAATTAACGTTTAGAACTGTTGAGAAGCTTACTAATTCAAAATGTATATAGATAGACTGATATATATTTTAGCAAGTGAGAATACTTTTCGGCATACTGAGAATATATTTTTACTGCGTCGTTCTAGTGGTTACAAGTGCAGCTGCTGAGTGTGAGGTCCTCAGTTCGATTCCCAGGTCGGGCAAAGGGTTATTTAGTTTTTCAAAAGGAATTTTCTCATTGCAGCTCGTAATCTAGATTTGTTCCCAGTTGATGTCGTGGGACTTCAACATAACTAGCGAAGAAATGTGGGTGTTACTATAGATGTATCTCTGCCCAACCCTTCTGGGAATACAGGCATGATGTTATGTTATGTATATTTTGTCCACATATACAACATTCATAGTACAAAATCTAGCAGACCTAGTAAAGCAAATCGTGGGCAGGAAAACAAAATAAAAACCCGACCTAGAGGCGTCAAAGTACACCTCCGCATCACTGTGTTAAGGAAGCGTGCCCGGAAGACTGGCAGGACTGCCACGTTGGATGGAACTTTTATTAGCTACAAGGACTACTTCAGAACATTATTTCTGAATAATATAGAAAATGTTATTACGACACCCTAAACAGACTAATTTTTGAAGCAAACTTTGGTACTTATCTATCTTTCTAGTATAATGTCGGCACAAACAAAACTTGTTCGCAACATTAACGCGTATTGGTGTTCAGTTTATCTTTGTCTGCTCTTACATAAATACAAGTGACCGCAGTCTCCACTGTCATAGGGGTATTTAACGTAAATGTCCTCCTTTGAGAAAGACACATTAACAAGGAATATAATATAAACAAAGAGCGAAGGTTAACTATAGCGCTTCAGGCGACATAACAGGCGTGACGTCACATGACGTCAGTACCAATGTCGGCACTACGCTACTTATTACAGGTGGATAAGAATGATTGGAAATCCAGTTAAAGTTCTCAAAAAGTTCGTAAATTAATTGTTAATCAATTATGACAAGGGGGAGTGGGCTAAGAAAATCTGAAAAACGATCTCAAATACTACCCATTTTCATCCGCGCACATTTCTTTAGGCATACATTTAGGTATCGCCCAGTGTTAGTGAAATAGGGTATTAGTATTATTGTAAAGAAGTCCAATAGTTGGGATTGGTAACACCGTAACGATGAACAGCCGAATGATGTAACTCCAACAAGTTCCTTATGGTTTCCACGCAAAAAAGTAAAAAGACAATCTTGAAAAGTGGAAAGTAAACACAAACTATCTGTTTAACATTATTTTCCTGGTTTTCCTTTCGTAAAAACTAGAAAATCGTGCTTTATTATGGTACCAGTACCAGTACCAGCCTATTATTGTCCCACTGCAGGGCAAACACGAGCACGAAGGCACGAGCATTAATCACCACGCTTGCTCAAGACGGGTTGGCGATTTCAGACTTATATTAATTATGTAAGTCCAGGTTTCCTCACGATGTTTTCCTACACCGATGGCAGTGATTCCAAGATAAACTTAGAAAGTATATATGAAATGAAAAACTCACATTGGTACTTGCCCAGGTTTAAACCCACAACCTCGTGCACAAGAGGCGAGGTCTAAACCACTAGGCCATCATGACATTTTTACTATGGTAATACATCATTTTGACGGCACGGTTGGCGCAGTGGCTGAGCGATTGGCTGCTGCGCTGCGTGTCGCGTGTTCAATTCCCGCACGGAACAAATATTTGTATGGCCTACAGGTAGTTGTTCCGGGTCTGGCTGTTTGTGTATGTGAGTTTAAATGTTTTTAACGCACCCAAGATACAGGAGAAATTCCTAGTGTGGGGCAACGTTTTTAAAAAGAAAAAAAATATATATATTTCATGCCATTACATTAATCAATATTTATATAATCAAATTTATCATCTCATCATTTTGATGTAAAAATGATGAAATTACGAATTTGAAGTAGCTTTAAAATATAGTGCTTTCCAATTGTATTTACTTATATCCAGTAGAATTTACATTAAGTTTCTATTCAGTTACTTACTTTTGATTTATTTAAAATATTGTGACTTTCTGATTGAGTTTATTTTATGTTTCAATGTTGGTATTAAGGATTTGTCATCACAGATCCGCTTGATTTATATAAACTCTACTTAGTGGTAAAATTTGGCATATCTTTTCTGTACAAAACTGTCGTACTGCGAATGGAGGACCCTTTTTTATTCGTTGCTCGTAGAATAAACACCCTGAGTTAAGTAGGTAAGGTTTTTTCTTTGTAATCTCTTAAAAATTGTCTTGATATTGCTGTGTATTTGTGTGATAATTATAATGGTGCAGAACACCAATATGTCTGACTCCGACAACGACGGCAATGATATGTCGACAAAAACATTGGTTTAAACACCAACTTTAACAACAAACGTATTAACGTCAATCAAGTTAAAGCGTTCATAAGTTGAACAACCGATCAACCGCAGCAGCAGCTAACTTAGCTCATGTTGAAGTACTTGAAGACTCAATGTGTAAGCTATTTAATATTCATGTGGCACACGAAATATTCGTCTTTGGATATGGTACTGCATCATGAATTTCTTCAAGTCTTACTTGCAGAATATTAGAAGTAATATTACTGGTTTTTGAAACCAAATCTAAGTTATTGACTGACTCGAAAACTATCTGACACGTACATATGTATATCTATGTTCAGATAATCAGGGATTTATCAGGGAAATATAAGTGGAAACGCCGGGACGGGACGCCCTAGATGGACTGACCTTATTGGTGGTGTTCTTCAGAAAGATCAGGTGTGTAGTACTCGCAGCCGGTGTGCGTGTATGACCAGATGTATGATATGAACGTAAAGGAAACAAAAGGAGCATGTCGAGATCGTTGATGGTGGCGTTCTGTAGTTTCTGCCTACCCCCATGGGAAAAAAGCATGATCATATGTAGCAAGGACCATAATGTGTCGATGTTTCAAAGTCAGGAAACCAATTAGTGGTGGCTTTCTTTTTCTTCTTCAGCACAGTATTTAAGGAAATATCAATATTTAAAACCTGTTACCTAAATAACCTACATAACCTACATTGTTTTAGTACCTCGCGCTAGAATCTCCCGAAACATTAGTTGAAGCTATCGGAGTTACATGTTTACTAATTAAAACATTCGAAACGTATTACCACGAATCTCATCAACGTTCTCGATATCAAATCAGAGATAGTCCCACCCGAGCAGATATAGTAGTAGGTAGTCCTACAATTAATGTAGGTCTTAACTGAATTGAACAGTACGCTTGAATCGACACGAATTTAATGGACTTACGGCGACAGACCCATTGCGGATTGAACTAAATTGAGGTACAGAGTCGTCAAAAATGAAATGTACAAGTTTGCAATAAAAAGCCCTATTATTAATCATTAGGATTTTCACTTTTATATTATAACATATTTTTAACGTATTAAACATCCATGAAGGTTCGAAGGCTCCACAGTACGTACAAAAATAGATATTTTATTAAATAAAGTTAACATTCTTGAAACTAACTCACAAATCTGCCTCCTTGCAATATAGTTTCGTACCTACGACCATAGAATAAACCACCTCAATTTTTAAAAAGCGCAATCCTTCGTGCTCACTATATCGATCCTCGGAGTTGTTGAGAATGTTTTTGTAGCCAAAGCCATTCTCCCGGGATATCTCTGCAGCACAGCGCAAGCAGAATTGTGTTCTAAATAAATTTAAAAAAAATATATATATACTGAAACACATCTGCCTATAGAACTGGTAACAATAAAAACAACATCTGTGTGCTGAATTTCAAATACTTAACAACATTTCACGTATTTAAATAGAATCCCGTGTAGCGTGCAAATTGACAAACGGACACAGTAAAAACAAAAGACAGAACAAAATTGGACTTCAAAACACAGGACCAACAATTTCCATTGTATTGAGACTATCTCGCAGTGCAATAAAATACAAAAACACATCGTGACCGCAGACAGAGAACCTCGAGGTGTAAATTTAGTTTTCCTACATTTTGCCAGTTATGTTTAAATACTATGCAAGAGGGGGCGAGCCTATTTCCATAAACTGGGCAAAAATCTAAGCTCTGTGGTGCCACTGAAATTCCTTCTGGCAAAACCAAGTAATACTAAGCCGTGCTCAGGAATGGAACCTTGTACATTATGCTCAGTAGTATCGCTTGCAACCACTAAAAAGCAAGTCAAAGATATGGTTTTAATATTTGCTTTATTTTTTTACCCTCACATCCATTCTTTTTCGCAGCAGGACATGGTTTTGTATTCAAACATATGACAATGAAGCCATTAAGGTTCAGTGACGATATTCCTCCGTCGTTATAAAAATGTTCCTGGAAGGCCGCTCTGCCCGGAATAGGCAATTAACATAAACCATCTTTACGACCGTTCATGTGAGACAAGTAATTTAATGAAGACTTGACATTTAATTAAACAATGTCCAAGCATCTAAAGTTCTACAGACTTTACCAAAACTAAGTCACCAGCCCATAGTAATAAATAAGATATCGCTAAAGTTATACCATAATCGCTAATGTGAATGACACAGTCGGCATCAAATAAGATATTTTCTATTAAAACAATTCAAATCGTAAAACAACTGGAGGTTATTCCATAACGTCTCAGATATTCTTATCTTAGCACCAACTTTACGTGGTCCTGACAGATATTATAGAGGTCGATGAAAGCGACACTGTTTAGAGGTTCGATCGAGGTTTCTGTGCCAAGTGATACGACGACCAAGTTTCAGAGACCAGACAAGATTGCAACGCTTTAATTTATAGCATGCTTTAGTTTGGGCTACACTGTAGTTAACTAAACCATTAACCAACGACCAGCTTAGGCAAGATCTTGGTGATCCTCCGTATTGCTTCACGAGAAAGGTCTCTTAAGAATTGCAATGTTGGTTGTCCAAACGTTAAACTATTGAAATTAAAGCCATTTACTTTATCAATCTAAATTGAACCACCCGGCCCATTCAGTTTCTTAATTGCTGTTAATCCCACATCTTCTGTTCAAATCAAATCAAAGCAATAATCAAAATCAAGGTATAACTTAAAGCTTACATGTTTGGTTGGCAAAATAGGAGGTGATATATAATTTTCATGAATTGCAACCATCCAATCTGATACGTCAATAAATATTAGTCCAAGTCATAAATAAATACGGTCCATTACTCTGACGGTTGTTCGATAACATTTATCAATAGTGTGGCAGTGTAAAGCCTACCCTTTCAATGGATGTCATCAGAGCCATCAATTGTTCAGCTGTCCCAATAGACTTCACGAGCACTCCATTGTAAAATGGGCTTTATTGGTCACACGAAAAGCATACATTTCGTGTAAAGCTGCTATTTCGGCTACTGGCAGTCTGTTCAAAGATCTTATCCACCACAATGACGTCTTCGTCTTAAGTAGGTATTTGCCGCAACATTAGACACATTTTCACTTTCTCATGGCTGAGTCAATTCTAAGCCAGGTTCTGAATGTGTTTTTTTACTTTCCAGAAAATACGAGTACAGACCTTTCGTTCTTATATGGCTTTGAGTAGCTTAAGCGTGAATAGTTTGCAATACAAGACAAACAGAAAATTTATCCATGTAACAACTGACTGATACCGCCACTGACTGCCAACATCCTCGTAAGTGCACACAGAGCAACAAGCTTCAGAGTGTTTGAAAGGAGACACTGTGATGTAATTCACCGACTGACTGACGTTGTTTGAACACCTGTAGAATTTTCGCATTTCAAACATTCGCTTAAATCACTATGGTGGAATGCTAATTGGCTTTGCAAACATTATGCTTGTTCCATTTGGACGCGGTGATGAAATTTTACAAACGAAATTCGTGTTTTATGCTGAAGCCTTTGGAGAAGTTAAGATAAAGTTTAACTTCTCCAAAGGCTTTTTCAAATTAATGAGGCAGGAAAAAATTCGCGATGGCTGAGCGATATCGCTGTTGTCATTAGGGTTCGGTGGTATCGGGTTCATGACGAAATGTTAAAATAATAGTTTTGGTTTCGGTACACAAAAATCACAGTTTATTTTTAACACAAATTCACATTAAATATCACTAACAAATAATTACTCAAAACAAAATGGGCAAACCGACAGTGCCGTTCTGATGGAGTGAATTGGTTGGAGTTCTGAGCAAAAGTGATCTCGGCACAATCCCCACTCTACAAAACGACTCTGTCCACGTGCCGCCATTAAAACAACATCTGATGTCACGGCGTTTACCCCTACTACAATAGTCAAATCAGCAACTTGATGTTTAAAAGTTATCGCTTTCCCCGACATATATATAAACCAACAGACGTTAATGAAATAGTTATTTGTGCAACAAGAGAGCAAAGTCGTTTTTTGCTGCGAGTGCTGATTTTGAATCCTGAGCAAGCGAAGGATTCAAAGATTGAATCATGAGCGTAGCGAGTGATTCTAAAGTTGAATCCTGAGTGTGGCGAGGGATTCAAAGGCACGAGATGCAAAAAAATTTGCTCTCGTGTAACACACATGACTTTTCACTTCAGCAGCGAGACCACTTTAGGAGATAAAATAATAAACAGGAATAGATTGAAATAACTATTTATTGTGAATCAAAATAATTAACATTGTAGTTAGAGGTAACAATTCAATAAATTGGAACATTTTAAAAGTTAAAAGTAAAATTACTGCAAATTAAAAGTAACAGATTTGTTTCGCAACGTATGTTTCAATATGCACGTTATGCTTTGTTTTTAAAGTAGCTTTCAGCATTGAGTAAATACTCCACATTGTAGATGATCGCTAACTAACTAACTCTTCCGGTGTTAAAATACTATTCTCGTTGCTAGTTTCACTCATATTTTACGATTATTTAAAAAAAAAAAATAACTTATTCAACTCTTTGCGCCAGCCACGAAATTTTATTCCCGCTTTTTTATTTAAATTAAGGCGTGTTCAGAAATAGCACCCATGATATTTTATTATTCAAAATCTATTACGTAACATTATTGAAACTATAAATAAATATTTACAGGTTAAATATCAGTTTTATTTGCAGTAAATACTTATTTTCGTTTATATACATACAACAAAAAGTTAAAAATTCAATAAATTAAATTAAAAGACATGTAATTATCTTTATGCAAAATTTCTTTAGTTAGTACGAAATTCCGAACGTGTTTGTCTTTAAGGTCGAATTCAAAATCGGAACTTCGAAAAGGCTGCTCTTTGTCTCTCTCTCTTTCTATTTTTTTTTTTTATTTTTTTTTTCATTTATTTCAGACAATGTCCATATTACTTACACAAAATTAAATTTAAATATAATATTAAAATTACATACATAATGACGCACACAAATAAATTAAATACACAATTTCCGAATACAATTAAAATTAAATACAAAATGTCATACATAGAATTAAATAAATCTAAATGAAATTATACACAATACGGTCAAACAATACGAGGAGAAACGCTAGTATGAAGCCGCATCCACCTCTGCAACAGGGACAGGTCCCACCGCTCGGACAACACCATCAGGAGACTGTTTGAGCTACTTCGTATGCGACTTAATAGAGAGGCGCTCCGCTTTCTTATGATTGCGAAAAAATCATCCGTCCGCGTCTCAGCAAACATCGTCGAAGCGCTACAAAACCGCGGAAGCCCCAACAGTATCCTAAAAGCATTGTTGTACTGCACACGCAGTGCGCTGTACGCCCGCTGCGTAAAGTTGGCCCACAGGCTGCACGTGTAAAACGACTGACAAAATGCCTTAAATAGTGTCACCTTTACAGGTCTAGTACATCGCGCAAACCTGCGAGCCAACATAATTATTACACCGGACAGACAGCGCTCTGCGCTCTCGCTCAATGTCCAGATTGTCACACAAGTCGTCAGAGACCCAGTGGCCCAAGTATTTAAACTGCTGTACCCTTTTTAAAGGAATGCCGCAAAGAGTGATAGGAGGTACAGAAGAGTAGCATTTGGTACCAGATTTAAACAATAATGACAGGAAAGAGATGAATGTGAGTGTAGCTCAAACATGTAGGTTTTGCTGCCTGAAATTAGTGAGCAAAATGCGATTTTGCTCACTGAGTAAGACAAAGTAACTTTTTAATTGTTGTTTTCAGAAAGCCACGAATATCTTATTCAGTCTTGGGTTAATCATACTCGTACAATTCGAAACATCCACACTCTATCTCTTTCCTGCCATAAGAAAGAGGAGAGACAAAGACCAGCCTTTTCGAAGTACTGATTTTGAATTCGACCTCAAAGACAAAAACGTGCGGAATTTCTACAAACTAAAGAAATTTTGCATAAAGATAATTATGTCTTTTAATGTAATTTATTTTATTTTTAAATTATTGTTGTATTTAAACGAAAATAAGTATTTATAAATAAGTATTATAGAATAAAAATTCATGGCTGGCGTAATGAATTGAATAAGTTAAAAAATATTAAAATAATCGTAAAATATTTTTAATTTAATAATTTATTTAATTTAAAAATAAAATATGAGTGAAACTAGCGACGAGAAAAGTATTTTAACACCGGAAGAGTTAATATAAAGCACCTCCGCTGCACGTAATTGCCAGCCTCATAATAATATCTAATGATAGTTTTTACTCACATTACATAACTCTACTGAATATTGTGTTCAATTGTGAAAATGTAATTATTCCTCTTTTATTAACCTCATTGGAGGGTTCACACCAACTGTATCAACAATGAGGTTACGTAAATTAAAGGATTGTTTTCCCGTAATTGTTACTGCAGTTATCCCACGAAAAAAGAGCCCATAAATTTAAAATAAGAAATATATTAAATATAACTTATGTATGTAATTAGACAATATCGATTAAATAACAGTGCTAAGTGTGACATTCTTTTGCTTATAAATCGCGGGAAACTGTAAATACGACCAGAATATTAAATAACACAAAATAAAGGAGACAATACGCTGGAGTTTTTTCATTTCTAATCGGCATTAGACCAATCAAGGATATCAAGGAAACTCAGTTTGCTACGGTTCTCCGTAAGCAAAATCTAATTCGAACGAAAAAGAAAAAGTGAAAAGGAGTTGACAAATAAATATTTTGCTGTTCGAACATGGTTCGTGACTGATGTGTTAATTTGATTAATGAATTCAGCTCTCAATTCCTTCGTCAGATTTTAAGGTTTAGGTACTTGGAATTCGAATGTACCTATTTGCTTGGCAATATGTGAACTATGAAGGAGGATTATTTAAATGTCTTCGCGTGAAAAAAAAAACTGGCTGGCAAGATTGCATTGTATACAGCAAGTGTTCCATTTTCAAATATTCATACTTTCATTTATTTGTGGTCATTAAAAAGCGTAATTGAATTTTGTTTGATATATTTTGTAATTATAATGATGCTAATTTATTGATTGCTACTCTGTTATGTTCAGTGATATTAAGTGTTTTAAAATAACGCTGGAAAAGTAGATAAATAAAAATCAAAACGGAATGCATCAAAGATTGGATTTGACGATCAGGTACATACCTACTTAACAATGTTAATTTGATCTATAATTCTACTGACTGTGAATTAGCTTTGATTTGAACCAAACCAAATCAGGGTATTGATTGTGTTTTATGACGGTATTTGTCTGTGGTGTTACCATTTTTCTGGATAACAGTGCATTCGCCTGGCAGCTAGCCAATGACGGTTTTATATAATACTCGTATAGCATTTATAACAACAACAACAATCACGTCGTAGCGTGAGAGGTTCATGATAAAACTGAGAGTAAGCTCAATCATTCACTAGCATCGCGAGTCGACGATTTGAACTTTTATAGATTTCCTGTAGATAGTCAGTTTAACCTTAAGAGAAGTCCGCATACCGTGACACTCGTGTATGGTTAACCAGAATCCAGAAAAGAATGGCTATTTAAAATTTTTGAATTTTCAAGTCGATAAACCCAATATCGCTTTGCCCCACCCGGGAATTTAATCCAAGTCCCGGGGAATCTAGTCCAAGTAGTCAAGAGAAGCGCTTACGACCACTAGACGAACTGCTCAGTATTTTTTCTAAGGTAAGTTCGTAGTTATATAGTTTTCTAGAGTGCACATTTCCCTCTTATTTTAACGACCACTTTTATTATTTAGTTTTAAAATAAAATCACTCATGCCAGGCTACTCTGAAAGATGTATGTAGTAGAGTAATATTTTTTCCCATGTGCGCAGTTTGTAATGTTCATCGCATCTGGGCGCTTTACTCGTGCTAACGAGCCTGGTAAAATTTATAAAATTTTAAAGTGGAACATTTTCATATCTTTTTTCGGGCCACTTGTTTCGGCTACCGACCATTAGCCTCGTCAGTACGCAGTCATTTCTACAATTTCTACAAGTCAAAGCACCGGAATATGTTTTCCGATGAGATAAGAATGCAAGTAGCTACTTTTAATAATACCTATTCACGATTATATTTTATACTTAGGTTTAAATATTTTCGATTGAAGTAGTCGATGATAATTATATTAGATGGAAATTCAATCGTAGACATTTTCAATTTCCTTTCTGCCGTCGAGTCCCTAACACTGTCTCCTTTGCAAATAACCACTTTGAAAGTTAAATGTTCCTTTTTATGACCGCTCGGCATAACTTTTATTTAAAAGCTCGGTAGTATTATTCTTAACAAATAGGTAAGACATCGGTATATCTATAATTTAATTAAAAAGCTGGAAATGAAATTTATATTGTACTACTGCTTATGAATAATGCTCATAAGTGTAAAACCAATTTAATAAATTGTGCAAACAATATCCTATCGCTTTCCTTGATTTAAGACCACTGGCACTCTGTGCATTTACCTTAGCAATATTTAAGTTTCCCCACCGCACTAAAGTAATTTGATGGCTTAATGACTCTTAGTCAATGTGATAGAAGACGGCTTATTGCCACGGCTCATAAATAGTTTGTTGCATTATTCAAAATTGTGCTTATGAAGCGTTGAGAACTCGTGAGTCAAAGTTACAGTATCAAAATTAACGATCATGAATTCACAAGTTCTGTTAAAATTATTCGCCCCTGGAAACGTAAATATCGCTGCGCAGTCGCGTCATAAAACTCATCCACCGCAATAAGTGAGTTTTATTACTCTCAAATAAAAAGCAAAAATATCAACACAACTTTTGGAATAGAAATAAGAAACTCGCGCGTGAGAAATACGATAAATGTATTTAACTCGCATAAACTAAAATACTCAGAAGATTCGATATAATTTTAAACAAATCATATGCTACAAGAAATGATGAGATGAACCCAGCTTGTCTATCGTACCGAGATTTTATTTTAGGGTCGTGTAGCCGATTTCATAAGATTATTTTGCTTATAATAATGAAGATTAATTCTTACTAAACTGCTTTTTTTTTCAAATACTCATCGTGTCTAGTTTGTATAAAATGGTTTTATTATTTCCAGGTTGTCTACTCACTGGAGGACAAGATGAGGACAAAATAAGAACAACAAGAGGGCAAAAAGCTCAGGGCACACGATCTACTGTCCGTGTATTGGTTCAACCTGACACATGAAGAACGATGCAACGCCAGAACTACTAGGGCACAGGAACTTGGAAGGAGTGAGTTGATCGTTTTATACTCTTAAGGCAGGGCAAGCCTGTTTCTTCACTTTGAGCTTATATGGGCTCGCTTCATATTTATAATTTTTGAGTGCGGTTCGGCTATAGGCTAGGGTGGGTGTCTATTGTGTTATCAACTTTAAGCTGTAAACTAGTATTGGGTAACGTAAACGAGAATTAGAAGCAAGAAAGCCTACCTCATTGTTGGTTTTACGTGGTTGAGCAATTCCATTAAATGTGATTTTTGCTGGTGAAATTATATTAGCCTACCTTTGGGAAACGTACACTAAATATTTATTACGAACATAGATCTGTACCTAATATTGAATATGTCAACAAGAGAAACAAGGTCAATCAGTTTTAATACAATACATTTCGTCAAAGTGTATTCCCAATATTCTTTCAAGTATGTAGATGGGCTTTCGGAGCATATTTTGTTTCATTTCTATTCGGAAATGCAGGCGTAAGTTTCTCTTGGATATTTAAGTGGGTATCATATTATCGTTATTGTCTTGCTTTTATATCTTACTAATGGATACAGAGGTTTTTGAATTTTATTTTCTCACTTTATGAATATTGTCAGTTTAGACAATTTAGTTTCCGATCAAGTACTAATTAGCGGACACAATAGAAAGATAATTGTATCAAGTCCCTTTTAATCACTCAAGCGCGTATCGTGTCAGTCCGACTAGATAATTTAAAATGTTTGCACGCTTCCGGATGAAAGCAACAAATAAATCCTTACAATTTCACTCTTGCATTCCCCGATATGCAAATTCAATTTTGCTCACAGTCGGAGCAGGAAAAATTAATCAAGGCGAAGTGCGAAGATCTTCACTTTTGGGGTAAGCTTCTGAGAGTGGGATATTATTAGGTTCCTATTATAGTAAGTAGTTGCGTATTTGAAATCTATCAGTCCAGTGTATGATAAAGGCAGCACTAAATAGATTCGGCTCGTTTATAAACATTTGAACCTACAAATTGTGAAACACGCGCCAAGATCTTACTCTGGCTTTCATAGAAGTGGCAGTAAAGTTTGATATCGGCAGTAATATAATAATATTTTCACATGATAAATATAATTTTAGTCTTTAAAACACTTAATTGGCACATATAGTCTTAAAGAGTAGGTTTTGAATATGTTCCTTTGCTACATCACAGTCATGTGATTAATAATTTCATACGCACGAAAAAAAGTGGTTACAAAGATTGTTGGGAGATTACTAATCATTTCTTACCCTATCAAATTACGTTTGCATGATGTAGGATTATCTTTGTTGAAAAAATAGTCTTTTAAAAATCTCTTGGATCACGATGAATGCCTTGTATTGTATTAAAACATCTAACGTGTCGAAAGCGGGATAAAGGGTGAAATTGAAAAAGATGATTGGATCCCAGTGATGACGTACTATGGTTTATTGGGGATATTGGATGACAAACGAGTTAATTGTATATGAAGAGTGTAGTAGATAAAAAGTTTATTAAGGGTATTGTTTTGTAAAACAGATGTTTGTATCATAAAATCTGCACTTCACGCCAAGACTTTTTAACTTTTTTGCCGATATTTACGACGAGGTATCTTATTTCTTCGAAACAAAATGAAGTTTATAAAACTGCTTCCGTACGTCGCGTCGTCTGGATAATCGTCTTCTAATAAAAACATAACATTGCACCTGTATTTTCTTAAAGGTTAGGCAGAGATGTATATCTCTATAGCACTATGTGGATGTACAACTATACACCCACTTTTTACTAGTTATGTGCAAGTCCTACATAATAGGGACGAGCCCATTGCCATCAAAAATGTAGGCTCTCGCCTGCTACTGACAAATTCCAACTCAAAAAACTCAATAGCATCGCCTGACCGGGAATCGAACTTAGGACGTCATGATTGTGACCACTAAACCAACGACGCAGCTAATGAATAAATTAAATTGACCTTGTCGTGTTCATGTCGGATCTCCGTGACAAATTGTTTAATCATTGCTGGTATTTCAGAGGTGAAACTTAATTTTCTTGTAAGAGTTACTTTTAAGCCTTTCGAGCCAATTGAGAATCACGTTTGTCGATTGTGAATAAAATAATTTTGGTACCATGTTTTTTAGAAGTGGCGTAGAATTAAGTTCCAAGTACAATTCTCTGACTCTAACGAGACGTTATTGTACCCCGAAGTAGAGGAAAGTTCAGCAACTTGCAAACTTTAACTGACTGCCTCCATTTGTTCATTAAAATTTTGTACGTTTTTAGCAAAACTTTTACAAACTGAACGTTTGTTTTAAAAAACGACATTGCCTATGAAAGTTAATGGTAGCCTGGTACGGCAATAGTATAAAATATCAAAAGTTCTTTCTAGTTTCCTTTCCTCTTTTTACGAAAATTCGCAAAGATTTGATTTATTTTTTCATAATATTCTACATTAATATCCAATAGAAGGTTTCTCAAACTAAATTGTTGAGAAAATTTCACTGGTAAGTACCGTACCATAATTGAAATATCTGAAAAATAATCGTTTGGCCGATCACTGTCCATAAAAAATCGAAATAATTTTGAATTAATGGAAACCAATGTAGCGAGCGTATGAAAGAAGAATTTACATACCTATTTACTTTTGCAAAAGTAGTTGCGGCTAATAAATCACTTTGACTCATTGATTGATGACACAGAATATCTGCAATGTATTCAATATACATCAGTTTTTTTTTCACTTTAATCATTACATCAACTCTTCAAGATTCTATGTATCTATCAGGTTTCATATTATATTTGATTGTTGTGCTTAAAGAAAGTCTTGCTTTTCCATCCTGGAATTACCCACTGGTGAGTATTAGGCCAAGTAAATAAATAAATAAATAATGCTGGACAATCCACACAGCATCAACTAGCCCCAAGATAAGCAGAGCTTGTGTTATGGGTACTAGATGACTGATATACGTAATACAATTCATTACATAGATAGAATTTTTTTTATTATACATAGCAAATACCCAGAACACCCGGAACACATCTTTGTAGATCGTACAAACATTTGTCCCAAGGCGGGAATCGAACCCACAACCCCCTGCGTCGCAGGCGAGACCTTCGCCCGCTGCGCCACATGGGTCGTCAAAGTGTTTGAATGATAAAGAAAATACAAAAAAGAGTTCCTCAAATCCCAATTTCAAAAAGACCTTTTGATTATGTGCCAAATCGCAGGTTACGTAACTTATGCCAGGCTATCAAGGGGAGGGTGATTTCAGGCAAGCTTGGCCGCTTTTAGCCATTTCCACCCCGATTTTGGTCTGGTATTTGTTTTATGGTCTAGAAAATTACAGACAAGAAATTACAGTCTTATTTCTTAGAAGTAGAACTCTGCTTCTAAGAAATGAGACTGTCATTTTTTGTAGTAATTATTTACTTCTTCATGAATGATGATTATTGTCTTCATCTTCATTACTATATAGAAAAGTTCAGATGAGGTGTTAAAATAATTTGACGAGTTCATGACAACCTATTACCCTGTCATCAAATATTTGAATAACCGGAGCCTACAAAAACCTTCGTTCAGTTAAATTGTGGCAATTTGTGTCCAACTAAAATGCCTCCCTTTTTTAGAGGGACGGTGAGGACATGCCAAAAGAGCAAACAGTGGACTCGACAGACGACAGGAACAAATCGTCATTAGTTTCTAGCGAGGTAATCCTAAAAGAAGGCATTTACAATGTTCTTTTTATCATCCATAACGATTCAGGACGCCTCAGCTCCATTAATAACAGACAAAAGACAGGCTCTCGACCGCTCGACGGACGAACACTTCATTTTCTTCCATAAAGACGAGAATTTGAGTTTTCATTTCGTTATTTATTATGTGCGGGATTGGCTCAGCTTCGTCAATTTAACAATATGCCAATTCTGTCATCGTGCTTCCCAGTTTTGGAAGAATGAATCTTCAACAAGTTACTGTACCAAACAAGAAGTATGAGGGAAAATAGGGCCTATATAATATAGGGTAATTTATTACATTCTAAGGATTCAAGAAACTTTAGTAATAAAGCAGGTATTTCAGCATAAATTCAATAAGGGAACCGAGTCACGCTCCGCCATGTTGCTTCAAACTTATTACTGAATATTGCCTAGCAACTTAAACCCCTATCGCTTTGAAGAGGAAAGTCAAATCATTTATTTCAATAAGACATTTTTTACAATTCATTACAGATTTACAACTAATTACTTTTTATCGCTGAAGGATATATAATCTACCATATACCTTTTGTAAGGGACAACTAGATTCATTTTAGTATTTAATTTTGAATTTTAAAGATGACGTTCAAAAATGCTTTTTTAATGTGTATGTTCTTTTCACGCTTGAGTACAATTTAATATCACATCATTTATTTGACAAAGCAGTTAGAAGGTTTACGGTTTACATATTTCTTTCACAAAAAAATTTCGAAAAGTAATTTATTACAGTAGGGTAACATACCTACTCATTTATTACGTTAACATCGATGTCAAACTCATAATGTCCCATATTTTGAAGGTAAGATTGCAAAACAGTTTTGTATCATGATCCTGTTATTGATGATCCTTGATCCCAGATTGTGTGGCAACTTAAAATTGATGTAAAAGCAAACCGTAGTAATTTATTGTTTTATTTCTTTGAGAAAACAAACAGTTACACAAAAGTATTTTTAATTTATAATCCCTTTAAAAAGTGGAACGACTTTAGTCTAAATCTTTGATGACAACTAAGTTAGGCAAAGTAATCCTTCCTAGTTCTTTCCAGGTCAACTATCTCTAAAAGGTAACAAACAGAGTTACTTCCAAATTTGTAATATTAATATGTGAAATGGATACCTTTCTAAAAATGAATGAAATATATTTTATCGTGATAATCAAATAACCTAACATTCTACCGATCGATGACGAATTGAAAATGATCTATTAATAGTATCGCGAAGTATTGTAAGTCTTAAATTGTTCACACTCGTTTGTTTGCGGTCAAAATCCACCCACCGCATAGTAACATGTATCACAGAATAGTGATCGATACAGATGTGATGATAGTGCCTTGCACACGGTCAAGCAACCATAGACCGCAAATACAACATGTCAGTGTGTGAAAACTATGCGCTTGCTACGACGTAGCATGATACGTACGTCATTGCTACGCCTGCTATGCTGTTCAAACTTGGAAAGGGGAATGTGTATTTAGTCTGTAGCAGTTTGATTTCATGAATAATAACGATCTCTCAGCGACTCTGTCTCTGATCGGTATACAAAAAAATCTTAGTACATAAAATGAAGAATATTTTTATGTAATTTAATTAAAAACTCCCGGTGCGAATTCAACATAAAGCAATATACATTTGGTTCGAAGTATTCATTTTAGCTATCGATGGAAGTGTTCCTAGAATCGGCTTCTTTTTGTGAGTGTAACTCGTGTTATTTATGATTTATTTGAGATTTCTTTCAACGCTGAGGCTTTTCTGAGCTGTATCGATGTGAAATACGAACAAAATACAATTTCGTAATATTGTGTATCGATGGGACCCTTCGATACACTTATTGACTTGGCAAACTCTTCGCAAAGTTATTTGTTCAGTGCTAATATGAAAAACCCAAATCTGATCTAAATCTGAAAGATCTCTGTTTTCAACCTGATTAAACCTAACTTCAACTGCTTTCCATGCCATTAAAACTTAAAGATCAACCTAATGTAGGTACCTAGTTTTCAGAGACCCCTAAGGCCCCGTACACTGCGAAAATTATTTCATATTTTACGTTAGAAAGTCAGTATCTAACGTGAATATCCTTCTGTTGCCGATGAAAAAATGTGACAGTAAAACATTAACTTTACTAACAGTAACTGATCAACGCCGCGAGAACGGGCCCTATTTGTTTAATTATTCATCAACATCATTCATCATTTTAGCCGTAGTTAGACTGCTGAGCATAAGCCTCCTCTTTAGATTTCCATCCTGAGCGAGTCTGAGCTGCATGGATCCAGCGGATTCCCGCGGCCCTGAGCAAATCGTCAGTCCACCTGGTGGGTAGTCGTCCCACACTCAGATAATAGTCTCTCATACACTTAGATAAGAGTTCACCTGGGCAAGTACCAAATGTGACCTAACTGACTTCATTTAAGGAAAACATTGTGAGGTAATCTGGCCGGCCCCCGCCGAGGAAGCGTGGTGATTAATACCCTTATGCCTTCTCTGTATGAGGAGAGCCATTTGCCCTGCAAACAGGTTGGTATTAAATATTTAAAACATTCATGACTTCCACCTGTTGTAAACAAACCTACTCTCGACATTTGTTGTAAATCTCGAGAGCCATTTGAAAAGTTTTTTTCCTTGAAGTGACTTATTCACTTAAAAGAGTAATAATTCATTTTGAGAAACTCAAGATTCTCCCAGAAAAAACCTTCCAGGCGAATAGTTTTACAGAAGCCGCCGTAAACATTGCAACCGCACTTATAGTGATCGGCTTCCCTCTTTGGCATGTCTCCAAATTTGAGGGGAAAACATTTGTCTTAAGCGGCTTTTATATTAGTGTTATTAAATATTACTTAAATAAGTGGCTTGTACTTTTATATTCGGAAAAAAAAACCTATAAAAAAGGTAGTCGTATAAATTCCAAACGCATACTTCGTTTAACTTGTAAAAGCTAACTCTAGAGTATTGTACGAAATTAGGAAACTTTTCCGAAACCTTGGAAAACCGTTGTATTCGCTCGTAATATTGCAGGGCGATGTCATTTAAACCGGTTACATTGAAGGAACCTTCAACCGTCATCGGTTTGTAACATTCTATGAAAGTAGCAGGTATGTCGCTAGAAATTTCTATATTGGTTTATAGAAATAGTATCAGGTAACAGAACAGAAAAATTGTTAAACAAAAATACTTTTTTTTTTACTTTACGTAACAAAGAATAACAGAACTGCTGAATAATTTAACATATTGTTTCTGACAAAGAATTTTGACAACACACGATGTTTGAATAAAAGACTTTTGTTGAATTACTTCTCGTCCACCACCCAAACGTTACGAGTGACAAAAATGCGAAATTATATTTAGAACCAATTTTATTAGTCTGACAATTATTGCATGATTGAATTGTAGACAAGTAAGATAAATAATATAAAAAATAGGGCGATTTTACACTTTCAGTAAATTATTTTCCGTTTTTCTGCAGATTTCTTACAACATCATCAGGTTACAAAGTTTGTACCAATAACAGCAGCATTGATAGTTGCGAGCTTTATACATTGACTCGCTTACGTCTACACTTGACTACGATCCTGACCTACCAATAATTTGATATTTATTTGTTTAAACTTAATGTAGGTACAGTAGTGGTACAATCGGACTTAATGCTACAGGATATTCTCTAACAACCAAGTTTTGGGTTAAGCAGAAAATAGTATTATTATTATTCTTTTTATTTCTTTCATTATTTTTCCATTACAATACAATAAAGAATAAGAGACACAACAAAAACAAAGAACAACAAAGACAACACAAAAAGTATAAAATGAGGAATATTCTATTATTTTCTGTATCCAAATTGATACCTATAAAGTATGGTACTTAATATAAAACATAATTTTGTTTTATAGGAACTTACTTACTTATACATAATTGTATTATAGGGTTTCAAAATAAACTAATATTGCATTGAGAAACCTTATAATAATTATGACGAAAGTCATAATTTAAATTGTAGGTCCGGACTAAGGTTTCGAAATACAGATTGGTGTATTATGCTAAGTGGATGAAAACATAAATCTTTATCTTTACTTCCATACTCATAAATTAAATTGAAATGTCTGTTTGTAATGTCCAAATAACAGTACATTAAGTGTAGTCATTCTAAAAGAACCATTTAAAAACAATTCGTCTGACTGTCTGTCCGTTTGTTCCGAAACGGCTAGACCAATTTCGACGGTATTTGTTCTGTTAATGTTATATGGAGTAACTTAAGCCAATTTGTTTTCAAAATGAATTACGTTTCCGCACATAAAATAAAAGCAATCATATTTTCGCGGGCACAGCTAGTACCTAATGAATTAAACTAAAAACAATGCAATTTTCCAGTCGGCATAACTTTTAGATTGGCAATTCGGAATTGTGTGGTAACTGTAAATCCATAGTGAGTCCAATATATGTGTTAGCAACAGCTCAGCGCCTGCCGACTAGAACGTAACCAATAACTAGCTGTACACACGGCTACATATTATTAAGCTGTACATTTCCAGTATAAGCTTACCTCTCTCTGTGTCTCGACTTCCATATTGTGATATGTAGCCGTTTGTACAAGCTATATGCTCCTAAACATCTTATGCAGCTTGATTTTCTGGAATGTTCCTTATAACAGTGAGTGGTCGCCATACGGAACATTGCCTTTCAAGTGACAAGACTAGGCTTGATAAACTTTCCTTCACTAACAATTTTACTGCCCACCCCTCCCCTCTGTAGCAGCAATTTACAAAAATGCGCTCGCAATTTATCCTGCCGACGTATTACCTGAATTTATCACGAGTCCATCTTGGCTTTAGGAATTAAATAAATATGTTTATTTACTTCATTGCTGTTTAAGATGAACCTTTAAAGAATGATTTTACGATTTTAGGGTTTTTGGTCACGTAACTGAATTAAAACTAAAAGTGTGCGCTTACAACTCGTGTTTTCTTTATAGTTGTATTATTTTAGTAACCTTAAACTTACAACATTATACGTATAGGTTTTATGATTGAATTTTTTGAGATACCTGTATTAAATGAACTCAAACAACTTTTTCTCTAAAATTCCCACTACACTAACAAAACACATATACCGAACTCAGGCAAAAAGCCTTCTTGAAACTTCAGCAATTAACTAAGTTTACGTCTACGAGCGCTAATTCTATAATTAGCAGCTCCTAAACCTTACATTTCGAAGATCTTTTCAATTGTTTTCTATACTTGTCTGCTTCCTAATCAGAATGAATGAAGTGTATCTTTAAACTTTTGCCCTTTAGAAGCTTTATCTGGCCAACTAAGCGAAATTGTAATACTTCCTATCCACATTTTTCCAATTAAGAGGACGAAGAGGAAAGTTTATACGACTTTAACTTTTAGGTTAAGCGTCTATAAAATGATATACCTAAATTAAGTACATCGCTTATTTTATTATTAAAATCAACGTAATACCTACTTATTTTTGTTTTAGGTACTTATTCATATTCAGCCTCGCATTGTACACAACGGAGCGCGGGTGTGTATTCGTAGCTGCCGGTGACTTGTGTGTTTAAAAGCGCCATGACCTCGTCTATTCCGAAGTGTTCGAACTCAATCAATGATATTTTAGCGTTTCTTGCGAATGTGGTTTATTGTATGGATGAAGACAGCATTCACCAGTTGGTAACATCGTTTTTCAACGCAGAAAGCATTTGTCAAAATGTTTGTTCCGTAATCCGATCCAAAATACATCGCTAAGTGCTGTAATCTGAGGGGAAAGAGATGCGGCACAAATTAGTAAATATCGAGATGTATGTAGTAAAGGATTGCGAGATATTGACTTCCCCACAGAATTTGGAGCATGTAGTTTTGGACCTTGTACCTTATCTGAGCATAAGTTAGTGCTAGATGAAATGTATAGGACAATTATTTCGGATGTATTAAATGATGCGGCTGTACAATCTCAAACCAATGTAAGACGGCCTAACCGGCGTAATAGACGTGTGTGCTGCTCTTCGATCAATAATAGTACTAGATACAGGATTGGGAACAAAAATACGTCGCTAAAGTGGCCACGTTTACACACACATAGACATTTACATTTCTTACTACGAAATGTAGAAAAAAGTTTTATATTATTAACAACTTCAGTTCATTATAAACCTTAACACTCAAGCATAAAGTTTAATTGCGATTGCAAAATATTTATATTTAATTATTACATATTATTATTATTATTAATTTATTTCAGATATTATCCATATGTACACAAAATTATAATCAAGTCAAATAAAACATCACAAAAATAGACATCAAAATTACATACACAATGTTACATACAATTAAATTAAATTCACAATACATAATTACAATTTGATTCGATTCCGATTGCCAATTAGAAAATTATAATAATTGTAATTTTCTAATTGGCATTGGAGGAGCAACATGCCACAGCAATGCCGGATATAAGGGCAGTCCAGCCTGTTGGAGATCATCGCCAAGAAGGCATTGGGGCTGGCCCGCACCCGCCGCGCCAGAGACGCACACCGCTTGCGCAAGGAAGCATGAAAACAATCGGTGCGTGCCATCGCGAACATTCCCGATGCGCTACAGAAACGGGGCAGCCCCAACACCGCCCGGAACGCGTTGTTGTTCTGGACTCGGAGAGCACTGTACGCCCTTTCAGTGTAGTCAAAGTTAATTTAAGTTTTTCTGTCATCGGAGAAAGGTAAAAGAATTAAATTTTAAATATCGCTTGAAAATAAATAGTCATTTTTATAATAAGTACAAAAAATATTTATTCTAAAATTAAACTTAAAGCATAAGCAATAAGATCAAAAACATTTTGTTGACAATTTAGTGCTTACTCTATTTTGAAACTAGACGTAGTTCTTGGTATGACATTTCAATGCTCAGAACACAGTAAGAATTGAAAGACGTAGAGTAGCAGAATAATATTTTTTTTTTTAGGCTAAGGTTCGTTTTATACCTATATGGTAGCAAATATTTTTGACCGATTTAAAAAAGTAGTAGGACTAAATTAGTACAATAAATATTTTATTAAGACATTGCCATGAATTGTCTGCTGGTTGGCTCATTGTAATCAACCCGTATACAGAAATAAGTGCGTCTACATAGGTATGTACACGATTTAGAAGTTATCACACTAGTATCTAATTAGGAGAGATAACTCGATGATAGATGCTGGAAAAAATAATGTATGTCCTCAATTAATTATCTGCAAAGGCGCGAATATACGTTACTGAAATTAATTACAAATCTCAAATAAAAATTATTATCACTTAGCGAAATTGTTAGAGTACAAGAAAATATTAAGTCCAATTTTTTTACTGAAATGATTTTGCGTAAATTAAAATTAAATAAAAAAAATACTTAATTTCAAAATAAATTAATGATTTATCTTCTCACAAAATAATTTGACGACACCTACTGCTAAATTACTAACTTGCACTTCAACGTCAGATACTGAGAGTTTAGTATTGGGTGCTGCCAATTGTGGGTCCTTCGTTTGGGGGGGTTGAATCTGTGTTTTTGAAAAGACTCTTTAATCTATTATACATATAAAAATGAATCCCTATTTCCCTTGGTCACGCCAAAACTTGAGAACGACTCACCGATTTCATTCTTTTTTTTTTGTAAGTTTTATAATAATTTGTAGAAGGTTCTTAAGGAAAGAAAAATTAAGAAAATTGGAAAACTTCACGACTATTTTAACTTCGCGCGTTTACATTAGAATAGTCATAGCCAAGGCGCCATAGTCATTAATTAATGTACCTGTAATTTAGGAACTGCTGTTTTAATCAATCGACGTCGGTTAGTATTTCCGGATAATTATATCGGATTTATCAAAGTGATCCGAACATATAACCGAATTTTTAGCTGGCTTATAAAAGTTATATCTTCTTTCTCTGGCGACAATCGAGAACCATTCTGCACACGTAAATGGATTGCTAGGAAAGCTAAAATAAAAAAGGAAACCTAAGTATCTAATGAGAGTCCAACAAACAGACACAAAAGTAGCATCAACCAATTTTTAACCAACCAATTTTGAAGATCTAGTTACAATTTCTTTTTAATAATATTAGTTATAATTTCTAGTTACAATTTCTTTTTAATTATTACTACAATACAAATCTACTCCATGCATTTACTGTTCCGTTGAACAAAAGTCTGTGCGTATGTTGGCGAGCCTTGGCCAAACATTTGTAGCGGTGGTTTAAAATCAGTCATTTTGTTCAAAATTTGGTATTATTTGTTAGTTTAAAAATTAAAATATAACTTATTCTTCATGTACTTACTGAAAGTAAGATATTCCGGCTGCTATATTGCTTTTTCGGGGATTATTTTTGCAACTTTTAAATACACACTGCGGCATTGTGAGACGTCTTAACATTGGCTGTGTCTCAAGCCAACTAAACAAAATAAGAGCTCACATTTCAAGTGCGCTTATATTTACCGAGACGTATTTTTTGCGCCGACCCGATATCTAGTACTATTATTGATCGAAGGTGCTGCTGGAACGAACATGTGTGTGAAGCGCATCGGGAGGCTAGACTTAAATACCAAAACTGGCTGGTTCTGGATAGGCCAAGTACTGGCCCCGCTTACGACCAGAAGTGCGAGTCCGTAAATTTTTAAAAGCCGGCTAAAAATATGTCAGAAACACCAGGACCAACGTAGAATGGACGTAATAGCTAAATACAGCGCCGAAAAAGATTTCACTAAATTTTGGAAGTCCACGAGTAAACTTGATGTTAAGCCTGGCCTCCCTGCGAATGTTAATGGCCAAAATGACCCAGAAGGTATAGCTAATTTGTTCATGGAGCACTTTAAAGTACGCTCTCCTTTGGGTCCTTCGACCACTATGACAGATGGTGGGCCATGGGATGGGAAGCAACTTAAAGAAGAGATAAACATTATGCGTAGGGGTAAAATGTATATTTGTACGATTTGATGAAAACTAAAGTGGTGCCCATAGTGATAAACAGAACAGTAGACATATCAGACAAGGGGAAATATCGCCCGATCTCTCTCGCGACAACTGTAGCAAAACTGTTGGATAGTGTGCTTGAGTCTTGTCTGGATAAGTACATAAACATACATGACACATGGCACAGTTTGGGTTTAGACATGGACTGTTAACCGAAACCGATTCTGGCACTTAAGCACATTGTTAAATACTACACGGAACGGAACACTCCGGTATACGGCTGGTTTTTGGATCTTGTTTCGTATGAACTGCTTTGGAGAAAGACAGAGGACTGGGGTATGCCGGCGGAACTGTTAAAAAAATGTATTTTGGGGGCAAACTGCCTCTCAGGGTTATACAGGTTCGAGTACGGAGTGAGACATGGTTGACAATTTATTTTATTTATTTTATTTATTTTATTTATTTTATTTATTTTATTTATTTTATTTATTTTATTTATTTTATTTATTTTATTTATTTTATTTATTTTATTTATTTTATTTATTTTATTTATTTTATTTATTTTATTTATTTTATTTATTTTATTTATTTTATTTATTTTATTTATTTTATTTATTTTATTTATTTTATTTATTTTATTTATTTTATTTATTTTATTTATTTTATTTATTTTATTTATTTTATTTATTTTATTTATTTTATTTATTTTATTTATTTTATTTATTTTATTTATTTTATTTATTTTATTTATTTTATTTATTTTATTTATTTTATTATTTTTATTATGTTATTATTGTACCGGACTTTAACAAGAGAACCGCAAATACAAGATGGAGTTCAACAAAGTAACGTATTTTTTGTTTATACTGAGTTTTACATCATACACATCGTGCAATTTTGTCATTTGGCTTATCTTGCGAACCGTCCTTGGCCGAATAAACTGTTAATGTTAATTAAAAAGAAATTAATTGTCTGTGGTAAGTACTGTTCCTTTGAAAGTTTAGCAACGAGAACTTTAGTCATTGTAACCCGGAACCGCTTCTGTTAAGTTTGTTTAAGTTTCTACTGAGTGTTATTAATGATGGAGCACAACAACACACATAATTATCCTACTTAGATATTTATAGTGAAGTTATTATGAAAAGAAGTTTTAGGTTGCTTGCGTACTGGAAACATGAGAACTGAAGGCCGATTACAGAACTAGAAAGTAGAATTGAAAAGTGTGGAATATAACTATGAGTATTATTATTTTTGACGACCGATGTGGCGCGGCGGGCGAAGGTCCGCCTGCGACGCAAGAGGTTGCGGGTTCGATTCCCGCCTTGGGACAAATGTTTGTACGATCTACAAATATTTGTTGCGGGTGTTCTGGGTATTTCCTATGTATAATAAAAAATATCTATCTATGTAATGTATTGTATTAAGTATATCAGTCATCTAGTACCCATAACACAAGCTCTGCTTAGCTTGGAGCTAGATGATGCTGTGTGGATTGTCCAGCAATATTTATTTATTTATTTATAGTATAATATGTTACATTAAGGTCTTAAATATTATACGGATGAAAGCAACATATTATAGGTACTACCATGACCGGTGTAGAAATGTTGAAGGTGGGTCCATCTAATCATTTTAATGGATGAAACATTTCATTCTTGAGTTTTGAGTGAGGTTCTGTAATATGGGTTTGAAGCACTTTGTTGGCGAAGTGTAATTTATATTCTTAAGTAATTTTATAACTGCGCTTAATAGTAGGAAGTGGAAGTAGAGAAATACTTCCAACAATAAATTCAACTCAAAGATGGTTTTCTAGGCACTAGAAAAGCCAAATGTAAATGGATTCTTCAGCCAACTCTAATTAAATCCTTGATTGCAATTCATTTTTCCATCGCAGCATTCCATAGATTAATGAGATTCTGTTCATAATAAAATTGAATTATGTTGTAGAAAGAAACGTTTGTAGGTTATTATTTAAATTGTTATGATTAAAAATTTACAAATTGTGTTTTTTGGCTCAAAAGCTAAAAAACAAACTGCGGGTTAGCTCCTAAGTTCAGATATTCCACAGTAGCAGCCCAGAGTCGGTATTTTTTTCATTTTTCCAAACTAACTGAAACTATTTCAAATTCATAACGCCTAGTTAAAAAACAAGAATTTTCTTCAACTTTTGGTTTAAAATAATAACACCGACTTGGCTTGACTTGGCTTTGATGATTGACAAAACAAGCAATTTATTTATGTAAAACTAAAACTGTCTTTCAAACGATTTATCCCCTTTTGTGTTATAACAAAAAACTTGAATAAAACTGCAACTCTAGAGCTCAAGAGGTAAAAATATATTTTAACCGGCTGGCGCGGGCGTTGCTTTGTATATATCAAAACAGTTGAAAGCTTTAAATTGATTGACTCGGGGTTTAAAGGGCTAGTTTTACTAAAATGTCCTCAAGTTAGTCCTCTGCTCAACCCTTCAGGCAAGGCGAGCATGATCTTGAAAACCTTTTAGAATAAGATAACACTAAGTAGTTACTAATTTTGTTGTGACGTCACTTAAGTAGCAATACGAGATCTGTATGCCAATCTTGAGGAAGTTATCGATTAGCTGCGAACCAAAACTAACTAAAACATCATAAAATCCCCTATAACTCACCCCACCCCAAGGTACAAATTCCATTTACATAGCCGTGAGAAATGTGAACAAACAAGTTGTACAGAAATTTTATTTTTCCAAATGTAAGTGTAATAGCTATTGGCGTCTTATGTACTTCACATGTTTCGTTCTTAATGCTTAACTTCGGCAGTTTATTTAGCGTTTTGTTTATTAGTTTGAGTATTTCAGAGATACATACATACTTTACTTCTACGAGAATTTTGGTAAAAACAAACATTGTAATTAGCACATAACATAAATATTTCGTAACTAGAAAGAAATACAAAAGGCGATTGATTAACATAGTAATAGATGGTTTTGTTAGGAATATTTTAGTATAAGGTAACTCTTATGTACTTTTTGTATTTCTAAATAAATAGATATTTTGGGTGTTGTTTTATTTAAAAATATACCAATATGAAAAGGTAATCAGGAGCCAATTCGCTGTTCACAATAAGTTAAAGATCCGAGGTACTTACCTTTCGGGTACTTTTATTTTTATGGTTCCAGAGTGCATTCTCAGAGAGGCTGTAAAGATAGCTCGGAGTGTGACGCAAACATTACACGGCATTAGGGACATTCATTATATCAACGTGAGGCAGAGACGCAATAGATACCAGCACGGATCTTAAGCACCGAAATTGTAGTGTTTCTGCGCGAACTTACCTCCACTACTGCACCCAGCTGAAATCCGTGTCGGTACTTTTATACTATGCTTGAAAGCGTTAATTGATAAGAGTTCCATGGAAAAAATATTCTTAGGTTTTTGGAGACAGTAGTTTTATCCAGTAGTGTTTCACATAATACAGGCTGAAAGGGACGTCGACGCACAACCTGATACCACGAGTTCGGTACACGATTCTGGACTCCTGACGATAAAAATTTAACGTATCGAGCAGTGCGCCGGTGCCTGTTTCACTCTGTATGGGTGTGTTATGGTGCGTGCAGCCTATATAACATAACATGTTACATAACATAAAATACGTTACATGACATAGTTATGTAACATGTTTTATAACATATTATGTTATAAAGTCTGGACTGGACGCACCTTGTATAGTATCCTATATTGTAGCGTGGTTGTTTTGAGAAAGTGGTAAGTATAAGTCAATACGTTCTCAATAACTTTAAGACGTATATTAGTGAACAGTACACACGTGTAACAACATATGTACTCGTATATAACAGGACAGGATAACAGTCATAAAGTTAATGTACATGTGAACTGAGGGACCATACTGGTATTTCCCAAAATGAAAATCGTAGGAGTAGGTAGTAGACTCGAAACGGTTTGTTCAGGGATTTCGCGTGAATGACATTAGCACTTATTTATTTATGTTTCGCGACTTGTCTTTGTCTAATCATACTAATATCATAAAGGCGATAGTTTGTTGGTATGCCTTTCAACAGATTTATTAAAAGGTAGATCCTACCCTGGATTAATTCATACGCTAATTTTTATCACGAAAGATGAAGTATTCCCGTGGTAAGGCAACGGCGTCTCATGTAGACAGTTTCACCGTGGGTTGTTACCGCGGGGCGCAACTACCTACGTACAACTCACTTCTGCAATTTGGTTAAAGTTCATACCTCATTCCATCTTAATACACCTGTCCTAATTTATTCCAACACTTATCAAAATATTCTCGGCATTATCGTCCTGAGTTGTAGAATCGGAGCTCATTGCCCTGGCTTTGTTAGCGGAAAATTAGATACTGTCTCCTTGAGACAGTATCTCAGTATCAGTACTCACACTGATTTCATACAGCAGAAAGAAATAAAGAATAAAGTGTATATGCCTCAAATCCCGGGATTAATTATAAAGACCAGAAAAATCCCGTGATTTATTAAATAAAAAAGTTATTTACTGTTACATAATTTAAACCATTGGATGTCCGAATGTCTTATCTATCTCTGAGGTTTTTATTATTATTTATTTGTAATATTGTGGCCAAACGGGATTGTATTATAAATCCCGGGAATATCAACATTTCGATGCAAGTACATAAATAACTCTACGGGTCGATTTATACTAGCGCAGAGTCGAAGCGCATCGAAGCGTCTATCCAAAACTGAACATAACAAATTCAACCTTAACTCTACAGCGTAACGCACACATTACTTCGGAGATTTTAAAAAGACGCGCGCATTCGTCGGAATTCGCGCGTCTGTGCGCGAACAACGCTGATTGGTGCGCGCGCATTCTCGTGTATCCACGCGCCCACTAGCGAACCAACGCGTCATCAGTCGGAAATTGGCCTGCGTCGGTGTTAATCACAATGGACTCTGACGAAAAATTTATTTACCTGGTGCAAAAATATGAATGCCTATTTAATCCAAAAGCTAAAAATTATAGTGACAAACATTCCAAAAATAATATAATTCCGCTTTCTTTTTGTTCTTTCTTCGTTTTCTTCTTCTTCAACTTCAGATATAAGTAATATTGGTCTTTACCTATGAAATTGCCGTTCTGCAGTACTGGCCATTTCAAATCAAAATATTTTTTGTTTGGCTAAGAATTCTAATTTCAAATTAATTTTATTTTAAAAACATGGATTTTTTTTTCCAAAAGTAGTCATTTGTTTATTGATTAGTGTTACATTTTCATCGCATTTAAATCTTTTTCGTCATCATGGATACGTTAAAAATTCGAGTAATTATGGAATATGAGTACCGTCGTGGCAGCAACGCGGCACAAGCGGCACGCAACATCAACGACGTTTACGGAGCTAACACTACAAACCAACGCACTACCTGTTATTGGTTTGCTCGCTTCCGTTCTGGAAATTTCGACCTGAAAAATGAACCTCGCGGTCGTCCGAAGACTTTGGTCGACAATGACGAATTAAAGGCGATTGTGGAAGCTGATGATACACAATCTACGGCTGAATTAGCAGCAGCTTTCGACGTTAGCGTCAAAACAATATTGGTCCATTTGCGTCAAATTGGCAAGGTAAAAAAGCTTGACAAATGGGTGCCCCACGAACTCAATGATCGCCAGCGCGAAGTACGCGTCGAGACGTGCCTTGCACTGCTCAACAGACACACAAATGAAGGAATTTTGAACCGCATTGTTACCTGCGATGAAAAATGGATTCTGTTTGATAACCGCAAGCGCTCAGCAAGTTGGTTGGATCCTGGTTCAGCACCTAAACAATGCCCTAAACGAAAACTTACCCCAAGAAAAGTGATGGTCACTGTTTGGTGGTCTAGCGCCGGTGTGATTCAACACAGCTTCTTACCAAACGGGGTGAGCATTACTGCAGATGTGTACTGTGAAGAATTGAACACAATGATGGAGAAGCTGGCACATCTCCAACCAGCATTGGTCAATCGCTCGTCTCCGCTGCTCCTGCACGACAACGCGCGACCTCATACTGCACAGCAGACGGTCTCCAAGTTGCAAGAACTGGGGTTGGAAGCTCTCCGTCATCCGCCCTACTCACCAGACCTTGCGCCTACAGACTACTACTTTTTCCAGAATTTGGATAACTTCTTGGCGGGAAAAAAATTCAATACCCGAGAGGCAGTACAAAATGCCTTTGAAGAATTTGTTGCCTCCCGTCCAGCTGATTTCTTTAAGAAGGGCATCAATAAACTGCCACTGCGTTGGCAAAGATGCATTGATTGCATGGGTGATTACTTCGATTAATACAAATAAAAAATACATGAAAAAATTTCATTTAAATTTTTTCATACAAAACGGCAATTTCATAGGTAAAAAGGTAAAAAGATAAAGACCTATTATCATAGCAAAATCAATGTCAACCATTTTATACACGTTTCAGCTACGAGAGTCAACTGGCAAGTGATTTAATAGCTCTGCTGTTGATGCCCATTACTACACGTGAGAGTGCGCGCGCATTCGTGCGAATACGCACGGCTTCGCTTTAGTTGTAAAAAAATTGACGCTTCGATGCGCTTCGACTCTGCGCTAGTATAAATCGACCCTACCTAACTAAATAATCATGATGAATGCAAGGCGACTAAAATGTAAAGGTAGATCAGAGTGGAAAAGCTAGGAAGGGACCTGAAAAGACACACAGTGACCTTATTAACGATGTTCTTCAAATAGTTTAGGTGCGTAGTACTCGCAACGATACCATAAGGCGCTCCACCCACTGCACCGCGCCCTGTCGCGTAGCGCGGGATGGCAGATTTTACCATTGTATGCAAGTGTCTCAATTTATATAGAAATCACGCCTAGCAAAACACACCGCCGACGCGGAAATGCGCGGGAAGGCGCCCCGCGCGCAGTTTCTGCCAATCTGCGCGGTACTGCAACATCTTGAAATTGAATAAGTTCGTCCATTCTCCACGACGATCGACAATACAGTGAACATATGAGTTTATTTAGCGCGAGGCCGTCGTTATCTGCATCACCGCGAGGGGGAGTGGTATACATCTTCAATTAAGTTGCATTCTACGAGATTCAACTTTATGCATTAAAAAAGCAAATTTATTTAATGGTATGTGTCCGGAGCGAAGCCGGAGGGCTGTTATGATTGTTTGCCATCCCATGTTGCCATTGTCTAACCACGTATTTTTAGGAACGCTTGGTTGTATAGTGGCATACCATATCCCTTTACTACGACTTTTCTGCGCTTCCATCCCCGCGCGCGTTATCCGTCGCTCCGCGCACCGTGGCGGGACGCATCTTCAGTGGGTGAACCACCTTAATGAAACAAAAGGGTCTAGGTAAGGAATTTAATAAACAAAGTAGGTGGCGTTCTGTAGCTTCTTCCTCCCTTATAAGAAAAAGCGTGACTCTTTGTATGTATGTAAAGGTTGTAGGTACTTACCGTACATAGGATCACAATGATAGAAAAACAACATTAAATTCGTTCCGTTTAACATAAACACTGCGTTTCGAATTATTATAGATGGATGCACAAAGGAATAGTAATTTCCTGTGCCTGAGCACTCTGACGAAGAGGACAGGGGAAGTATGTGAGCCCGCGGCGGTACAGGATTCTTTTAATTTAATTTTTCATACGAGGTAGTCTGTTTTCGTTAGATAAAGGTTACAAACTGTACCTGTAAAATAGTCGGTATTATTTTAATTTTACAAAATCGTAAAATAGTAAGTTTACATATTCAACAGCACCATCGAGCGAATGTTGTCTCTTGTCCAGAAAGGGCGAATTCGCCGCGAAACGAGTCGCGCGAAATCTTTCGCGCGTTAGTGAGATACTAAGCACCAATACATCGCGTCCACAAGCATCGCGCGAATTGAAAATACGCGCGTGCACTACGCCAGACTCTCGACTTGCGCGTGATTCGCTCTTAATGCGCGCGAGGTGAGATACTAGGGACGCCATGTTGCGGCCAGTTAACGCGCGAACTCCAGAGCGAGTGCAAGTAGCCAGGGGAATGGAGTGCCAACATTTTGATACAGAATGCTCGCGCGTTGGTACGCTCCTTCTGGACGCAACGGCCGCGCGTTATACGCACGAGAGAATCGCGGCGAATTCGCCCTTTCTGGACAAGCTCTAAGAGCTTGTCCAGAAAGGGCGCAATACGCGCGAATCACGCGCGAGTCGAGGGTCTGGCGATATGCACGCGATTTACGCACGTATTTTGAATTCGCGCGATGCTTGTGGACGCGATGTATTCGTGCCTAGTATCCCAATAGCGCGCGAATGAATTCGTGCGAAACGTTTCGCGACGCATTCGCTTCTTCTGGACAAGGTCTTATCCTTCAGGGATATTTACTGCTCAACCGAACTTTCCTGTGGGGGATTACCATTGTATGCAAGTATCACAATTTATATAGAAATCACGCCTAGCACAACACACTGCGCGCGGGTCGCCTTCCCACGCATTTCCGCGTCGTCAGTGGAGCGCCTTACTTTTGTAGAAGTTTGTATAATTATTTTGATCTAATAGGCTTCACAAATTGAACACTCCAGCTAAAGTAAACTATGTTTTATCATTAACTACCAGACAGTAATTAAAATATAGGTAGTATGGTTATACCAAGTGTTAATCGAAAGGTCTATTTCTATACCCAACACTACCGCATAACATCTCTTGATTTCAAAATATGAAACCATGAACCTAATTAAACCCAACGCACATTTCAGTAAAATATAATCAACAATAATAATAATATTACTCGTAGTAAATACCAACTGAAAGCTAATGAAATTACAGTTGTCTGTTAGTTTGAAAGCAATTTATAAAAATAAAATGTAAAGGACAATGGAAAGGAGACGGATACGCTTTCATACAATTTTGGGCCTAGATGTAAAAAGACGAAACTGGTGTCAATTGATAGCTACTATATTAACAAACAATCGCTGAAAATTTTGCAGATTTTGGCAATCTGAGAGCCGAGATATAAGAGATTTAAGAAAAGTGAGGTTACGTAAAAATCTATACAAAATAGCCGATTTTTGAAGTGCGGTTGTCATTTTTTACCCGATTCGGTAGGCCGTTCGTCGAATCCAAAATAACAAGTCCAAGGTCAACGTTTAAGCAGGCTTCTCCGTGTCCGGTATGGTAGCAAGGCAAGGGTCGTAGGAGGAAGATCAGAGGTCCGTAGGAAAGCCGGGTCGAGTAAAATATCAATAAAAAAGTATGGGAGGAAATACTCAGAACGCACACGCATAGACGATACGAAACGAGTGTCGATCAATGTCATCTGTCATGTCATGCATAATTGCCAGAGTTAGCACAGATTAAAAATACAATAATCGATTAATAAATGTAAATCGATTTATCTCAATTATGTAGATATTTAATTAGTTTTAACTCTTAATACTCTCATTCTAATAGATTTCATTATTTTAATTAAATAAATCATCCGGTGAAAGCATTTTCGTTAAATAGTATGAACTCTGTAACGAAAATCGATTCAAATTGAATCGATTTTCTAATTACTTCGTAACACTAACTTAATTATTGGATTTCTCATTTCCCAGATTGTAAACTGAATTGATTTTTCACAGTTCGAAATAGAAAAAAAATACCTTTTTTTTAAGCCATATCTCAACTTATTACAATTGGGCCCAGAAGTCCCCGTCTCCTTTGTACCTAATTTAAATTGCTTGAGGAATGCCAAGCTATCAAAGTAGCCCGGAAAATAATTCTAATAGATTAACACGTTTGTCTTACTAAATGTTAAGCAACTCCGCATCCAATTAATTTTAATTCAGTCACTCGCATAAAGATACAAAGTTAACAGAAACCTAATCTTTGAATCGCTGGTAGTTTCCATAAGTTCAAATAATAATTAGAGTTACAGTGAATAAAAGTACAGATCGGAGATAATTGACTTAATTTGAGGTTAGATATCACTTCTTCAAGTGACGATTAAATAATCTACCTTTATTGTCTCTGTAATATCATAGGTAGATATATCCCTATTTGCAGAGATAATATGACTGTAAGTACCTACCTATCTCAATCATAGCTAGATACCCTGGTAACTTATATCAAAGCGATTGGGTATAATTTTGAAGTAAGTACCTACTAAAATATTATAATCTTGCTGTTCAGTTTATTGCTCCAATTTATTCTGCTAAGGCTGGATAATATTCTCAGCCTGTATAGGGCACAGGACAAAACGATAGGAGGGTTTTATGATACTAGAGGAACATTAAGTATTCAGGGACGCTTTATTACCATAATAAAAGCGATACAATTGAAGTTTATGTTGCGGTATTCCAAACTTTTACAAAATGGTTGAGTTTAGTTTAAGCCACCGCAAGAAATGAAATACTTAGCTCTTTAAAAAATAACTTATCTAACCAATTAACCGATGTAGGCGCCTCTGCCTGCTACGTTTACCGCAACAGTTTCTTCCAAGTCAACTAAAAGCAACGACTATGAAAAGACAATAGCTGTAGGATGCTTCCCTAACATAAGTAATGTCAATGCAGATGTAAAATGTCAAACTTAAACTTAAATGCAGAAAATGTCAGTGAATGTTCAACGCGATGAATTTAAATAAAAATGCAAGTTGTTTCACTCGAACCACGTCAATTAAATACATAAAATGCATAAAACAATGCAATATGTCAGTGTCAATGCACTGCCAAATGCAGGTCGCGTCCAAAGTGCAAATACGCGAGCCTACTGGCTAACTTATAGTAATAAATATATTTTAAAACCCATGTACATGCACCGTACAAAAGCGTTATATTTTGAGGATCCCTCTCAGTAACACGAGTTGGAAAAAAGGCAAGCGCTCTCTTGAATTTTACTTGCAAAAACGTTGGTTTATTCTTGTATTCGTTTTTCTTATTTTTGTAACATTGTAGTCAAACGCAAGCATACCAATAATAAAAAATGGTCTAGCTCTAAGCAGCAGCTTCGGAGTTGGAGACCTAATATTTTGTTATGATTCTATTATTATATTGTTTCACTGTAGAGCAGTACCTTATTATAAATACTGTGTGCACTGTTCATTTTTTCAAAGTTCGTTAACGATCCTAAAATTATACACTTAATTTGCTCGGTGGCACGTGTCTGAACCTTCGGGTACCCAAGTAATTATAGGTACTGTAGAGTTTGTATGCAAAACGGTAACTTAGTGCATACAGGCTGGAAGAATGTTCTTTCTGGCTGATTTCAAACACTCAAGAAATTAAGAATTGATTAAAATATACAACGTGCCTCTTGTCCCAGACCGAGCAGACTTATCTTAGAAGCGTTCCAATGACAAACAATTTAAATTTGTCACGAAGTATCTTGTACAGACGCCAGCACATCAAGCTACCCAAAACTGACAGATTTTCCCAATTGAATATGAACCGGGTATAATACGGTCTTGCAATAAAGTTGAAAATCTATCAAAGAAATTTGACACATTGGGGTAGCTTGATGTGCTGGCCTCTGTACTTACTTAATGAGTAATTAAAAAACAAAGTAATTTAAGTGTTAGTCATGGGGTTATCTATTATATAAATACCTACTATCTTTAGTCCGCCGTCAAATTACTTATTAAAATTATGTTTTGTTTGTTAACATTTTCTTAGAAGCCAGTAGCGACATCCGTGGCAAAAGGTGACAGTTTTAACCCAAGCTACGATATTGTAACAGGTTTCAATTTCCACACCAGATCTCTACTAATCCCAAAATACATTTCGTGACCGTTCCCTACAATAACAATTATGTCAGGTTGAGACATTTGACAGGGGCGCGATTTAAATCATTCACGTTTAATTGAATGTCTAGCGACGAGCTCGGTCTGAGTGAAAAATTGACATGAACGATGCAAGCAGAGGGGATATGACAGTAAATTACGTAAGACTGACGTTAAAGTGGAATAAATGATAAAATGGTTCCCAATTTCATATATTATTAAATAACTTGTGATGGTTATTATTATAACTATAAAAGTGGAAGAAGTAGACACTAAGTTAGAAGCTTTTATGGACAAGTTCTTAGTACCTAGCAATATTGTTATTTTATATAGTGAGTGCTTTCACTATATGCATTATAATTTTTACTATTGTGGTGGCATTTTTATAGGTACTTAGAACCTACCTTACCAAATATAATATAGAAATAGCGTGTCTTCTAGATACAGACTTCATAATTTATAAATTGTAGTTTATGAAACATTTAAATATTAGGGCACTGGTGTGATACCAATAGACTTGCACTTCTGTTTTAACACTTAGGTATGTGCAGTTTCATATACCTACTCCTTTATCTAAACTCATGCAATTCTATTAAAAGTATGTCAGAAACACAATGAAACAATATTATAATAAGATGGTGGCCATGTTCAACATTTCACCGTAGGACCTTTTAATAATCCCTTACATGCTATAATTTAATAAGCTACTATTTTCAGTTTGTTTTTATGTTGAGAGGAATATTTTGGGACATACACACATCAAAAGGATCAAGCACGTTTACTTTTTTGTAAATCTAAATACACATTCTTATTTAATTTCAATAGGGCAATAAACTATATTGTTTTTAATAATTTGATCCCTTGACTACCCCTACACTTTACAAGTGTGTATCATAAACGCTCTCTTCGTTATTCTCACTCGCTGCTAAAAGGCAAAACACTTGATAGTGATATTTGCACATGAACATTTGCATGTCAAAAGTTTTTCTTTATTTCAAAGGACACTGGACAATAAATGGCACTGGTCTTAAAGAGCATATTAGGTCATAAAAATATTTCAATAGTCTCTGAAAATAATGCTTGAAAAACTTTTAATTGTTTTCCCAATATTAAGGATAAACGTGCTATTTTTGGACTATTTACTTGTTATGTAAATAAGTGCGTTATAAAATAACCAAAACTTGGTTGATGAAATTAAAGAAATGGCCATGAAGATTTTGAACTATTTCAACTGTCGGGTTCCAATACAAATGGATTGATAATATAACCTACCTACAACTATTTTCATTCACTCGAATAGGAACTCAAAACAAAGACGTAAATCATTAACAAGTTTTAATTTAACTGTAACTTACATAAATCAACTGATTACGTATTACGTACTATGAATCACGTTGCTGTCAACATTTACAATGCCAATAAAAACTGCTGGCACAACTAGTACTAGACCTGATGTGTCTAGGTGAGGTTACTTAACGGAAACTATCTAAACTAGTTTACGGTGGGAGAAGTTACTCTAGTGCCGACCTACGTAATATAAACGACCTAACAATTACCATAGCCATAATCACGTCCGGTTTTTATTATTTTCAGTACTGAACCTTATAACGCCCTGTAAGAAATGAGTGTAGCATGCAAATCGACATACGCCGATGGTAGAAACAAAGAAATGAGGTTAAAATCTTTTTGGACATATTGTATTCTGCGGATACTGGCTACTTTCGATAAAAAGCCATTAAATTAGACTTTTATTTTTTTTCTATGTCAAGAAAATGGCATTCTTATTTTTTTTCGAAGAAGTTGTCCAGTGCGTTATTTTTACTTTCAAGGCATATAAACTTTTTCATGGTAAATTGCTTTCTGCCCATTGTTTTACAAAAAACCGGTTTTTTGTATATAAATTTTTCTGCTGCTCTATTCTGTTACAATCTCTACGCGAAAAGTTGCATTGAAGGTGAAGTGAAGACGAAGTGAGCTGTTATAATATAATTGTGGACTGAGGTACCTACTTTGTAAATAAAGTCACAGTAAAACAAATAAAAGATTAAATTAAAAACACGTCACATAAGGGAAGTTTGCATTTTCTGATGCAGAAACGAACATTGTATTTTATTTCAAAATATATGTTACTACCAAAAATAGGTAGAAATAAAATCGTCTAACAAACCAAATCCGTGTGTCGTAAACACACAAACACAAACCAAACAATCTAATCGCGTAACTTTATTTAACGAGTCACAAATACATGTCGGTCTATATGTAACATCGATTGTTTACGGCGTGTCCCCTAGAGAACCTGATAGTCAATCATCAGTAGCGCTGGTACATAAACACGCTGTGAGGGAACAGTTGCAAACATGGCGCTATACCTAGTTGTAGTTTGTACACGATTTGAAGTTCGATGACTTGATTTATCAATATGGTGAGAAAAACCAACAGTTCAATGCGGCTTGATAGGTCGAATCTACATTTAATAGTTTATTAGATTAACTTTGCAAAGCAGCTAATAGCTCATATATGGCTGCTACTAAATCACATGAGCACTACCAAACATTGTTAGCTTCAAGAAATCATCACCTCAACCGAAAGACGTTCACGGGACATAGGCCTGCTCTAAGCGACGCCACATCGACCGTTCACCTCACCCAGATCATCGGTCCACCAAACTTTTCGGCCCCACCGGCCATCCGTATTACGAGAAGTGTGGTGTCGTAAATGGCTTCTCATATGTTCAACATTTTTTTTTTTTGGCCGTGACTGTACTACCAATAGTACCGACTTAAGTAGTCGCTTTTTTACTGATACCAGTAAAAAATAAATGTATCGAATATAACACTAGCTTGTTACAATGGCCTCATTTGTATGATGTACGAACATTTTTAGGCGTTTTCAGCACTTTACTTCGTTCTACTAGACTGGTTATAATGGCACATTCAGTTTTAGGTAATTCTTTCAATACATCTTCTTTACATACATCGAATTAACGAATGGGCATGTATGGCATTATTTGCTGATCGCATGGTAATGATTTAATTATCTCCCCATTATTGAACAGTTTTACGGTTTTTGTATGTTTTTATAGAATGCACATGGACAGCACATGTATGGTTTGAAAGAAATAAAGAAAACACTAGCGCTATTAGGGCTATAAAATTACGATTAATCTTACAATTCCCATGTAAGTGTAATTACGAAGTTAATATTAGGAACTGACATAAATCCTACCCAATTAACATATATATGATTTATTGTCATGTAACATTGTTACAACACATTATTTACAGTTAATTGTATTCATTGTCGTTAGCGTGTTACGCCCGCGTTTCTTGTATTTAAACTGGAGTGTGTAACTACTGGCAAATTAAGGAACTTTAAACTAGCACGAACACTATTTATTGTCTTCTGAAATTATAAAAAAAATATTTATTTGATTTTAGGGAGCTCTGGTTTTCTCCCACACGCTTGGACACATTATACTACATTTTTTTATGTCGTCCAAAATCGTTAAAACATCCTTGAGTATTATTCATTTTTAATTACTTGGGTAAAATAATATATCAGAAAGTTTTACGTTGTGTAGTATTTATATTTTGCATATGATAACATCAATGACATGAAAAATAAATACACATAATAAGAATAGTTCACATTAATGAAACATCTTATTAGAAAGAGACGGAGGGCTCGCAAATGTCACTCATACATAAATAATAAATAAATAAATAATGCTGGACAATCCACACAGCATCATCTAGCCCCAAGCTAAGCGGAGCTTGTGTTATGGGTACTAGATGACTGATATACTTAATACAATACATTACATAGATAGATATTTTTTTATTATACATAGCAAATACCCAGAACACCCGGAACAAAGCTTTGTAGATCTTACAAACATTTGTCCCAAGGCGGGAATCGAACCCGCAACCTCCTGCGTCGCAGGCGGACCTTCACCCGCTGCGCCACATGGGTCGTCAACATGGCGAGCGTGTGTTTTTATTTTAACCTGTAAATATCAGGATGTCTTCTTAGCCCCAAAAAAATGTTTTATGGAAGCACACATATTTAGATAGACTTGCTACATTTCTGCACTTGGATACGTTCATCCTTTAGTATATTTGCAGTTATGCAGCTAGCAAAGGGCAAATAACAACATTCGCAATAGTATTCTAGTTACTTTATCCGTGTTCGTCGTTCACATTAATTACTTCTGCTGTGTTATTTATTCGTGTTTTGTACAAGCGATTAGTTCTAATAATATAGGGCCGCAACGCACACGCTCCATATTATGCAATAAATTGCTTATGAAATTACCTGGACGAAAGTTCGTGTAACACCGAAGTGAAAAGTTGCGAGTTTATTTTTTATCTCATTGACCCGTTTATGTCACTACACTTGACTGTAACGATACTGTCCTATTGCTTCAGTTGTTTACCGCAACATGTAATATACTCGTACTAAGTGGTTGATGACGTTCCTAGGTGGGTTTTTTTTTCTTCTCTTTTCACAACAATGTCCTGTATTGAAAGCGGCCATAGCTGTTCACATTAAGAATATGTACTTTATTCAAGTACAAGGACATGATTACTAAATCATAACGTAATCCCAATAGTAGTAGTAGTAACAGTTTAACCCTCGGCTCGGCAATCTTCAATAATGTGATACCAATAAACTAAAGAAGGCACAGCAACATATTTGTCAGCAAAGCTCAGGTCTACTAACTAGAATGTATCTACTAACTGGCTGTACAAGACATACATTCCATACCTAACACAAACATCGCTTGCAGCTTGAATGTAAAAAATGTTTAGTCAAACATCGAGTGGTCCTCACACGGGGAACTGTCCCGTATGACAACCACTCGCTGTTTGACTAAACATTTTTTTATTACATTCGTTTACTTAATATTTATTCCCCACCCTCTCTGCCGTGAGGAAGAACTTTACAAAAACGGGTCCGCACAAACGTTTCCTTGGCTTTCAGGAGTAAATAAAAATGTTTATATACTTCAGACGGAGCTTCAAAGCATTTCCAACATTCAATCACGAACTGAAACCGAGTGGAAATACCTAGGTATAACTATTTTAGCTAGATTCATCCTGAACTTGTTTTCACCATATATTCGTACAATGTAAGCACATTTCGTTTAAGTTGTTCACAATTTAGGTTTATCGGATTCATTTGATTGCTGTTATATAGGTTTTCAATGACGCTGTATCGACAACACTTGGTTTTTATTGTGTTTACCTTTTGGGACCTGTGCTACTTTATTTCACAGTCAGTACGCGTGAAATTGGTTCAGTTAGATACTATATTATGTTACTGGCAGGTTAACAACAGATACCTAATCACAAGCCAAAAGTTTATCTAAACGCCAATTTCTACCAGTTTCGTGTTACCAGCGAGCTTCAATAATATTAGTTGGACTCAATTTTAAACTTTATTCCGTTATGTTGAACTTAGATGTTTATTTGTTGGAGTTTTCAGCATGCCAACTTTTATTCCTCTCTCATACTCGCATTTAGATAATAACTTTGTTTTTTTTACATTCATATTAGAACGATTCTAATAAAACTATAATGTCAAACAGTTCCATTCTCAAAATACAACTAAAACTAATGCTATAATTCTTCATCAAATTTAGATTTTTATCTTTATCCTACGTTATATTTCAGTCTCAGATTGATGTACATCTATGGTCATATTATGATATTTTTTAATATGCAATAATATATAACACGTATTTTTTTTACTGTAGAGTTTCAATTGAAATAAGTGTCGGTGCCTAGTTATTTTAGCACTGATACGAGTATGTCTTGTAATTTATTTGTTTCCATAAATTATTTGAGGAAATTATAATGTTTTAATATGTTTGCTTCACTTTTAAAAACAATTTTATTTACAGGTAATGAGTATCATAAACGTTCATTTCATTAAGTCTTTTAGAAGCTTTAGAAGCATTAAGTCTCTTTCAGAGTAGTTTCGGCTGAACAACAGTCTGTTCTTCATCTTTGTTCCGAAGTTTATCTTCCACATAAATCAACTTTCTTGAAAAAAGTATGATGCTTTCCTCTCGGTTGGTTTTGCACGTTCCGTAACTATCATTAGCAAAAATATTCATTCACAACATTTGAAACAACACTAACTTTGCTGTTACTACAATGACTGACCTACTAAAGTCCATTTCCTTCAATGAATACACTTTGCAATTATAGTAATAGTAACAAATAAGTTTTTACGGAACTCTAGATCTTTACAAACGTTACAATACTCCGTGCTCTGAATGGGGCGCCATGACACTCGATTACATTTAATTTGTGAAGGAGTATTTTCAATAAAATTTAATTTATTCTGGTATCTTTGGATCAAGTTAAACAATGCGGAATGAAGATTAAGTCCGCCTGATTTATTTTGCAAAGAGGGCAACTTGGGTCGCTGGTCTTCTTTTCACTGAATTGTATCAATTGAGCGAAACTTTCAGAAAGCGGTACATTTAACTAGATCAAATAAGGCACTAACGCAATTCATTCAAAGTATTCAACGCGTACATTTAAATGAAGAATATAAAAAAAAACTTGAAAAACCGACAACAAATACTTGAAGCTCACTCTCCATACCATACTCACTCCACACACCATCCAACTAACGACGTCGTAACTGCCACGTGTCAGAACTCTTATTGCCAACATTGTCTCTGGCCGCTCTATTGTACCTACTACTTACTATGTATGTTTGTACGTTAAAGACGTCGGAGCGTGCAACTTGACAGCGATAAGTTGTTTCCTGTGAGATGCCTTATTTAGATGTTGCTGCAATGTAAGAATTGTTTAAGAATAAGAATTGTTTATTTGCATAACATTAATTACAGTTTAAGTGAAGCCTTGACTCCATAGCTAGATATATAATATCTGTATTTCAGGAGTCAGTTTCTTCTTCCTAAATACATGGTGCTTATAGTATGCAATTATTAAAAACAATCAAACCTTAACAACAAAAATTAAAAAAAAAAACTATATTTGTTAGAAAAAGTTATTATAATTTGAATTTTACTTTGATAATTACAAATGTGAATTACAAATAAATTAAGATTTTAATCATTTAAATAACTTAGTTACAACATGATACAGATAACACAAAAACAAAGAAAAGTAAAAAAAAGACAATTATTACAAACATAGTGCATGAGTGAGTGAGTAACTGTAAGTGTGTAAGTGGTGTGTAGGGGTGTGTGAGGGAGAGAGGATGTGTATGCGAGAGAGGATGTGTAAGTGAGAGAGGGTGCAGCCGTAAATTAGAGTGTTTCCTATGTGATTTTGATGAAATATACCATATGCTTTACATTCGCTGCATTAGAACTTCCGTTTCATCGTATCCGTATGAAAGCAACAAAGTTTTTACTGTTTGTCTCGTTTCGTGGATTGTGAGGGGATAAATATTAAGTGTCCTGTTTAATTTATTATATAAATAGATGGCCTGGAGACGCTGTCGCCTAGCCGAAGCTGTGTGGTAACGAACAGGTACACAGACGTCAGGCGTGGTTCGTCTATTTTTGTGTTTGTCGTTGTAGGGTGTAATACTGTGTTGTTTGACAACAACCTGTAGAATATAGGTTTCCCTAACAGTAAGTACTTTACACAGCTGATATAATGACGTAGTAGGGAATAAAAAGGGTTTAAAAGTCATTTCTTTTAGCAAGGATCTCTGAGCTCTTTCTAGGTGTATCATAAAAGTTTTACACGCACCACCCCAAACCACAATACAGTAGCTCAGCACAGATTCCGCCAGGGCAAAGTATACCCTGCGTAACAATTCAAAGTCTGTCACATGTCTCAACCTTTTGAAAGCCCATATTAGCTTTCGGATTCGCGTAGAAGTGAGATCAATATGTTGTCGCCAGCTAAGTTTTTCGTCCACCAAAATGACAAGATGTTTGACATGTGTGACTTTTTGTAAAGACAGACAAGAGCAGTCTCTGTTTATGCTTGGTGAGTTGCATGTGTGTAGCTTAATCATTGTGTCTGGTGGTTGAATTTTGGAGAAGTGGAATTGTAGGTATGTGGTTTTTGAGATGTTCAGAGTTAGAATGTTAGTTCTAAGCCAGTGACCGACTTTATGTAAGCCTGATTCAGTGAGCTGTCGGACCTCATCCCAGGTGTCCCCATGAAATATTAATGCTGTGTCATCAGCATAAGTGAAGACTTTACCATTTTCAAGTGATAGCTGGCACAGGTCATTTATATAAATGAGGAAAAGGCTAGGGCCGAGTATACTGCCCTGTGGGACGCCGTAGGTTACCTTGGCATCAGAACTTATGTATTCTTTTATTTTAACTTTCTGTGTGCGGTCATGAAGGAAGTCTTTAAAAATATTTAAGGCATATCCACGAATACCAACCACAACCGCTTATCCACAAGGGCGGGAATTGAGACAGTATCGAAAACCTTTGCCAAATCGAGAAAAACTCCAACACATTTCTGCTTCATGTCAAGTTTACGCGTGATATGACTTGTCAGTTCACTAACTGCGTCTTCGGTGCTCTTTCCCGACCTTAAACCATATTGGACGTCTGATAGTATTTTGTTACGTTCTAGGAAATTAACGACTCTACTGTTAAGCACCTTTTCCAATATTTTTGACATAGTTGATGGAACAGAAATGGGCCGATAGTTTCGAATATTGTCTTTCACCCCATAATGTGTCACATGTTATTTTCCTATAAGGTGTTTTGCATTGCATGGAAAGTGTGAACTTAAAATTACTTATAATAACTCAGATACCTCCAACATTACAGTAATGACAAAAAAGAAAACAATATCAAAAACCAATAATGTAAGACCCATTAGTTCGAGATTTAAATGCAATTTCGATTTGAGAGATTATAACATTTATTTTGTTGGACATTCTCAATTTTCGAAATCGACAATCAAGGTTTCTGTAGCAAATAGAACTCTTCGTAATGTCTCAAAATCTGACGATTACTTTGAATGAACAGTTTTATTTGTTTCATTTTAGGAAATCTTTAACGCCATAGTTTCGGGTGGACAAATATTTAGGGTACACTCCGCTTTATATGTCTCCATATGATTATTACCCTTAGGGATGTCACCGAGGATGTAATTTTTACAAATATGTAGTAAGTCCAGTAGTTCTGACTTAAATACTATATTGTCCGAGAAGTATTTTCACACAACTTATCATGTCTTGTCACAGTCCTAGTCGCAAACTGACTCTTTTTGCACTATTTTTAGATATACATTGCAATGTATATCTTACGCGTGAGCTTAATTTTGCATAGCTCACAGCTGAGTGCCAAAGTGCGCCCCAGTTTATTATATACCAGCCCAATTTATACTAGTCGGAAATTTTCGATTTTGGTACATCTTGACCAAGAGCCTGTTTTTCATGCGTTAAAATTGTGTGAATATAAGTAAAATTCGTATAATTTACTATATTCGGGCAAAGTTTATTTACGTGTCTTCAAGTCAAAACTAGAACAACACATTAAAAGTTTCCACACAACTTGATTTAATGTCTGTTTTGAAGAGAATTTTATCACTACTACGACCTATTAATGTTTTCACGATAACCCTTTAACAACAAGTCTTTTTTTTATAACGTGAATACTGTATTTTTTCTTCTATTTTGTTGCAAATGTCGTGCACGTCTATAATTGACGTAAACTACTACATGTCTCTGTTCTCTGTTATTTGTACATTTTTGTGTTTATGTTGTTGATGTGCCTTAATAATAAATAAATAATAAAACCTATATCACCGCGAATACCACCTACTACAAACTGTACACAACCACAACTAGTAACCTACAAAACTCAGGCATTCACAAGTTAGCAAGTTCACAACTCCTGTCGACGACACCGGATGGTCCCTTGGAGATAAGCTCTTCAAGTAACAGTCCGGTGTCATCTGAAGTGAGGCTGTATTCAATAACTAACCTTCTTATCTCAACTCTCCACTCGATTAGCCAATGTTCAGTTACTTTAGAGCAGGAGTTGCCAACTCGCCTGACCGACCTCCCGGACATATACGATATGTACGAGAACTTGACCCGAGTCCAACTTAACGTGAGTTATCTCCTACATATTTGATTAGTTGGTTCTTGTTTAAACGAAAGTCTCATATATTACAAGCTCTTGTGAAACAAGGTCGGGATGTAGAAGATGTGGTTTTCAAATTTTGATAACATACAGATGAAATACATACATTCTTCCTTTATGGATTGGTTAATAAACTAACTATTGCCGTTGTAGATGGTGTGACACGATGGAATAAGTTGCTCATATTAACGTGTTTGAATACAATGCATTTGTGTTTTCTACCGCCATCCATAGCTAGATAGGCTAGATGATGCTGTGTGATGTGATGCTGATTGTCCAGCATATTATATTTTATATTTTTATAAACAAAAAATAATTTAATTGGTAAACGTTTTATAAAATGTATTCGGATACATTTTACAACAAAAGGGCTCCCTTTGTGAAAGCTGAATTATCTTTGGTAGAGGTTATTGCGTTAATGAAGCTGTTTTATTCGTGAGCACAAATAAATGTGATGAGCAAGATTAAAACACATCGTTAATAATTTATTGATACCAACCATTGAATACTATTTGTGTATGTAGATGTTGTACACGATACCAATACAATATTTATCAATATTGATTGATTAAATCGTTCGCCTGTTATTACTCTGCAGCTCTGCCCTTACGCAGAATTTAATGCGATTACTAAAGTTTTATGCAAACATCAAAACTTTTATCGAGTAGTTTCTAATATAAAAAGTTCTGTAACTAATAACTGAAGATTTGTTCGCGAAGATATACATATATCCTGGTCTCGTATGTTTATGAGATCTACCTAAATAAATATCAGAAGATATTTCTCAAGTAAAGTAATAATAGTAGTCATTAATTACCATGCAACACATTACCATCAATATATTTGAAAATAACTACTTAACTTCATGTTATGTAGACAGTGTAACTCATGAAATTACTGACAGTCTGCGATGGTCACACGCATAGGTTTATGAACAACACAGTAAATCACGAACGTCTTCTACCTGTGTACATTTACTGTTAGATATTGCGAACATGTTAGTTTGAGATGCATACTATATCAACTATATCACGCATATGCACTCTTAAGACATTGAATTCTGTATCATGGATGTTGCTGATCCGAAAAATTCCTCATAATATTTTGTCCAGTCGATGTTTAGTTTCCACCATAGTTTTTTAACACAAAAAAACACGATTTTTCAACACGTCAATTTTCCTCACGTTTGGGATAACGTAACCACTGGATATTTTTAATGGCTACCAAATTACAGAGAATACTTGCTGAAAATTAATATTCAGCCTTCCACAAATAAATTCGAACACCAATACAGCTCTGGAAAATATATTTGCTGTAAATAACATGACCTCGTAAAAATATCACTTTTGTATACTGTATTAGTTATTTTATCAGAATTACGGCATGTTGATCAACATGCAACGTAAAACAGCGCTGCAATTGAAAAAAACATTTTGACAACGTCTTATAAATTGGTTTGCCGGGTGACACTTCAAGAAACTGCGTTACGCTCCGCTCACGTTATGCGCTCACAATGAGAGCGAGTGAGAGGCACGCGTCCCTTCCACTCGGGCATGGTTAGCCCGTCTAAGAGCGAGAGAGACAGACATAAAAAGTGAAAGGCACGCGTCCCTTCCACTCGAGCACAGTTAGCCCGCCTAAGAGCGAGAGAGACAGAGCGAGAGAGAGAGTGAGAGAGATAGGCATACACACCGGTTCATGTCTTGCGCTTCTATTTCGCTTAGGCGCCTGATGTTTCATCCTTCTTCCTACTATACGAATGAATATTCACATTAAAATTATTTTACCACTCAAAGTCGTTGTCACGTAAAACTTTCGCCCGTATACCGACTTTACAGGCAACCAATTTTTTTTTAATACAAAACAGTTTATTTTTCTAACAAGCTTTGTACTAAATAACTCCTGATAGAAGTGTCATTTAAAGCAATTTAATGACTGTATTAGGACATTCCACTCTTCTGCAATTTAGATGTACTTAACGCATATTCATATTTAAAACAAAAATATATGCAATATTTATGTGTACAATGTAGAAAGATATTAAGAAGTCCACAAACATAATTGTTTTGACCCGACCAACAAAGCAACATTGTTATTAGTCTGAAATCTTCCCGAAACGTTTATTTAGGAAAGGTCTAATTCATTCAAGATTCATCACTGGGCATGTTCCTCTACATCCGTACCCCCCTGTGCGGTCAAACGGGTGTTTAATTTCCGGCTAATCAATTGAGTACAAGTTGCGGGTAGTAAAATGTAGGATCTGCAGATTCTTGGATGAATAGATTCTGTCTTTGGGACGTAGGTTAAGTTTCAGGCATTATTGGAGTCGGGATATAATATTTTCATTTCACAATGGATGCCTATGGGTAAAATAATGGGAATTTACTTCAACCGCGTTATACAGTGACGGATTTGTTTGTTAAAAATGCGTTCGATTTCTGAATATGAACACCGACCCACCCCGGTGGCGCTGGCTTCAGTTCATATGCAAAGCCAAATTGATCAAAGCACTTTGAATATCTCGCACCTACTATTGATGGGTTTTTTAAGTCGGTTCACGTGACGCTGTTGTGGATAGCGATCACACGATACACAAGAATAGATAATTACTTAGCTTTTGTTATTGACAAGACAAGGACAAAACCATATTCAAATGTCTAGTTAATTGTTGACCTGTCACGGGAATAATCTGGTTAGGTAAGGGTGTTGGTGAATGTTCCTATTTGACACTCAATATTCACATATGATTTGCTGTAGTGCATCTCTTGATCTCGACACGATACAACCCAATCATTATAATTTCTTTCAAATAATACGTACTTTGCAAACGGTATTTTCTACACTTATACCCTGGAATAAATGCATACACATGCACGGAATAAATACCCGCACTCACACTTGTTTCAATCAGATATATGTTGATAGATAAGTTTGCAGTCGAAGAGCATGGTTGTGCCGCTATCCTTTGGAACGCTTTGTGTGTACCGCAGCGTTGGATCCAACACATAGTTTACAAACTGATTTCAATTAGTTTAATTTAAAATGAGAAGTTAGATTTAAGTTGCCAACTCAGTTCAGATTTGCTCTTCAGAATCAAGAAAGGTGAGATTGAGTGTAAGACAAGCGGAGTACGGTTGTTGCTGTCTCTTTAAACATTTGATGAAGAGAGATAAGTCTTCATAAGACTATAAATATTAGCGACGTTACACAACGAATATGAATGTTATGATAGCAACATTACCAACATGAGAGACGTACTTAAACAAATAATATCTCTTCGTAAAATACTTCGAACGTAATTCCCTCCATTTTAATGTTACTGACGTCGTTTTTTTATATACTCGCGGCACATCTCTATAATATCAAACTAATTGGATCTCATATCACGATTGATAGTCAATATTAACATCACAAGTTTAGGTTACCATTTCAATTAAACGTCTAATTCCACAAGACGTGTCACGGTGTGAGCTGATAATACAATTCCGTGCAATATGCGAGAGAACCCGACGACGTGTGACGTCACATAGCAATATACTGAATCGCTTTATTTGCAAGTGGTATATAGTTATTTGGTGAAGGTTCCCTAATAAACATGACATGTGCAACTCTTTCATCATGTTGCTTTCCGGAAGAATTTGGTTAAAGAAAAGGGTATGTTTCAGAAGTAGCAATTTCGAACGTAGGGTGAATAAAACAAAAAATGAAAATGAGGTGTTTTTTAGGCCAAGTTAAGAAAATAACACTTTTTTATCAATAAATAAAGGTCCTGGAAATAAAATACATGCCGCATATCACAAAGTACTCGTAAGTGATCGCTCCGAGCTAAGACTTAACAATTGCATTTTGTTACATTCCTCAGCGATGAATGTGAGATGAGAGGCGGTATAGCGTGTTTGTTTTGTTCTTTAAATTGATGGATTGTAAAAAGAGTTTTTAAGAATTAGATTATGAAAGTTACTTAACACAAAAAATGTGTCGCTATGACGTAGCTCGCAATGAGTAAAGGCGTAGTGATGAGTTAAGCTACGCCTGTGTATATATATTGTGTGTATATATATTCAGTATGTGCTACTGATCATACTGAATAATTTAAGCGGCGCCTACTATATTATCTATCGCGTTCAAGTAGGCGAGGTCGCAGGCAAGAAAAGACCCATTCATTAGTAAAAAACATTGTACAAAGTTAAAGTATGTCAAGTTCAATATTGTTACACGTATACCTACAAAGTTAAATAGTACAACATCCGAAACGGTAATTCTATAACAACTAATACAAAATTTAATAAGATTACCAAGTTGCGACAAAATTAAATCAATCGCGAACCCTAAACATTAAACTACAGATTGTACCTTAATTCCAAACTTGGTTAAAGTTTTAGGTGTATTCTCGTGGGTAACTAGCATATCAGCTATCATTATATAATCTTCGAAAGTTAAGATCAAGTTTTAACCAGAAATTTATCCCCCAATCACTAAAATGCATTTACAATCAATATTTTATTCGTCTAGCTAACTAGAATTCACAACGCCGCGCGCCGCTCATTAATGCTTTTGTAGCACCTGCAAGTGCGGCGAGAACGAAAATGTACACTTATTGTATTAATTACTCAACACCAGAACTGTATGATAAATACTTGCATCTGTAAAATATTTCCCGGGTGTTCACAATATATTCATAGCTGAGACTCGCCACACATACCACGAACTTAGCGGAAATAGCACCCATATGATAAGTGAGCAAGAAATAGCAAGATAGCACGGTTATATCACTTATCGCTCTCCTTATATTGCATTCTTATGACTGATATCGACGTAGGTGTGAGATATTTACAATGCTACTGGCACTTCGACAACTATCACACCGCACTGTCTTTGAATGTGTCATTGGATAAAAAGAATCGAAAATAAACATTCGTGAATAAATTTCAATGATCTGGTAAGTTTTTATTAAAATTATACAATTATTAATAATTATATGAAGAAATAAAATAAAATAAATAATCATAGGGCATCAAAAATTCATCCGCATCGTTGTCAACGGGAAAAGTGCCCAGAAGGCTGGCAGCATTGCCACGTTGAATGGCAATGCTGATTCTTTGGCCAAAAAAAAGGCCAGCCCTCTGGTCACGTGAAGAGTTGACCAAACGTTTCGCGATTTCTCGAAAAACTAAATGGGCACACGGACCCCATGGCCCTAGTGTTTCAACCCCAAACGGCTCAAACATATAACTTCCAGTAAGGTTGTTGTATTTTCGCCGTTTGAGGTTTTCTGCACCTGCAGCAGCCGCACCTGCACAATCCACCGTACTAGGAAGATGGGATGGCGCAAGGGTGTCGACACATGTTGCATCCCACACCAAAGGCCTACCCATCTTCCAAGGTATTATGGTCATTCCGTCTGGTCTCTTACCATCGTCGCGTGCCAAGCCACTGGGTTCTGGTAAGTTATGTTACAAGGTTATTGATAAAAATCTGTTAAGTCAAACCACAGCAACAATAGAAAACACTCGCCACGTGCTGCAAAAATACTAAGATGCTACTGTGTTATCTTCTTTTATATTTTTTTTTTCAACATAAAGATACTTTTATTTCGATGAAAACTGGCCTGTATATTTATTTAATATTTGATCGAAACATTTTTTACATTATAATTTATGCTTACTTCTGATCGTACTCAAAAACTGTTGGTGCCGTCCGAGGAATTTGCTGTCTATCATGTTTTTTTAAATCGGGCAACAAACTTATGTAACTTGAAGTTGAAAAACTTGTTCTCCGACTGCAAATGTAAGTTGTCACAATATTGAAAGATTCGCCATGTAATTTTAAAACCAAAAAAACTGTCTAAATTATACACGAATAATAGGCACAAATTAAAACGACGTTTCCCTAACTGACTACTCTAAGAAGAAACAACAAAACAGCCTAAGAGGTCACAGTCTCTTGTAAAGTCCAGTCCTATGGGTATAGTAGTATATATTGAAAAGTCGTCGTACGTTCGTAACCTACTACAGACCTGCTGTCAGTACTCCCAACGGTTTTAATTTTATAAAGTTGTCTAAAATACTTTTTCTGCTATAAACTATTCACAATTCTAAAGTGCAAATTATAAGTGACAATCCGTGCAAAAATCGTAGTGATACACCCAGTGGAACTGTACTAAATCAACATTAATAAAATATAACGAACTCATATTTTGTTTAAAAGTGAACGTTAAAAGTGAACTTCGGACTGTGTGATAACGGTACCAACCCCACCCACAACTACATAGGCGCCTTTGAAAGTTCTGATAGAAAGGGATCAACAAATTTGACAATTATTGTTATGTACGTTCGGCCTTTCGGATATCTTCGACTCTGCTCAAGCTCGGGAGTCTGAGTTCAAACCTCACTAAACGAATGTCTTTTTTGTACTTATAAAAGTTTTTTGTTTTATTTGTTTGTTTATTATTCTCGCAAACTTTTAAAACTTAATACAATAATATCATATAAAACACTATAGATTCTTTGAAATGGAATTAGATTACGTTACAACAAGAAAGCCACAACGGGCAAATTCACTCGATAATTTGTTTATGAATAACTCGACGTTGCTCGATACCACAATGACGAGTCTGCCAAGTACGTCTATGAATGACAACGACACCATCACCAACTTGAACGAAACCATTAGAAGATTGACTATGGAACTTCAATCAGCACACCATGAGATTGAGGACTTAAACAGTGAAAATTTCAGGCTAAAAATGGATATAGGTGAAGGTCAGAAAATTATTGAAACTTACAAAAAAATACTCTCATCCGACATAAAAAATAAGACACCAGTGACCTCCCGCAAACGAAATCTCATTAGAATGAACAGTAGGTCTACTCATTCTACACCCCAGAATCACGTTGGAAAGTCTAGTACCTACATACACAAATTCAACGCCCATAAACACTCAAGGTTTGACGATATCTACTTCCCATGATAAGAGTCCAAGCGCGTCTACACAGTATCCATCCAACCTGAGTCAAGATACTCAACATGAAGACAACTATTGCAACGCAGAAAATAAAGTTATCATGCTTAGTAAAGAAACTCAAACTTCCGATCAGACTTATGACAATACATTGACGCAGAATAAAAAACGGACTTTAATATCTCACTTGAGTGATGTTGCTAATGAAAAATCATCAGGAGTACTTCCAAAACAAAAAAATAAACTGGCTATAATAAGCAGTGGTTGCACAAAAGGAACTCTGCCGTTAATTGAAGAGGTCTTCTCAGATAGTTTTGAGTATTGTCATTATTTGCTGCCAAACGCCATCACAGAAGGTGTATTGAGCACTATTGAACACAAATTAAAAGCCTTCTCTATTAACGACTATTGCTTAATTTTTGTTGGAGAAAACGATTTGAAGAATGACGACTATATAGGAATTCTTGATAACTTAAGAAAGTATCTGAAAAAGAACACCCACACCAATATAGTTGTGTGTGCCGCGACGTTCATATGTGGTGCATTAATACATAATTACAAAGTCGAACTCTTTAACAATCTCCTCTATTGGGACATTAAAAATAACCAATATGCATATTCTTTCGATAGTAATTGCACCTTATCACTTGAAATGTTTTCCATCAATACTGGGAAGATAAACAAACACGGATGGAAAAACATCTTTGAACAAATAAGGTCCAATATAATTTATGACTACGAAGTATTCAGCTCTCAAGATAATTTGACAAACCCATATGGCGGAAGTGAAGACCAATTACCTACCACAAACAACACGGTGACTTTAACTGATCTGAAGGAATTGAACGCAACGCAACAAAATTGTGACTTTTTTCGTAAGTAACAGTATGAAGGACTGTACTTTAAACGACTTTAATAGTAGTCGTCGAAGTGATTTTATCTTACCTCATTCAACGAATATCAACACAAACAAAGACTCTGTATTGTATACTATCTATCATCAAAATGTATGTGGACTGAACAACAAGAAAGACGACCTAGAAATTTATTTGAATGACTTAAAAACAAAAGTAAATTGTATTTGTATAAGTGAACACTTTTTAAATGAAATCCAAATATCACAATTACAGATGACTAGTTATAAACTTGCTTCCTATAACACAAGAGTAAACAAAAAAAGAGGTGGTACATTAGTGCTAATAAGCGATGACAGACAAATAGAGGACATAGAAATTTGTAAAAAGCTCTATAAACAAGATTATTTTGAGGTATGTGGACTAAAAGATTTAGAAATTAATACTAATATTGTCTGTTGTTATATAACTCCTGTGAATAATAATTTTGATAGTTTTCTTGAAAGGCTGGAACAACTATTGAAGCACTTCTTCAAAAAACAATGTTTGATTTGTGGCGACTTCAATATTAATCTGATGAAAAATGACAAATACCGAAAATCATTTTTATCATTGCTCACATGCTACAATTTTAGATGCTTGTTTGACACTACAACATTCATACGTAATGGCACAGAGTCATGTATTGACAATATATTGACAAATCTAATAGATACTAATATTAACGATATCTATATTGACCACAACGGATTATCAGATGGACATTTTTGCACAATAAATGTTAAAAAAGTAACAGAAGAAATAAAGAGAAGTAATTTTAAGTATATTAAAAAGAGAATATATAATAAAAAAAATAAGGCGGAATTTAGGAAAAATTTGGCAGAGATAGATTGGAATCTCGGCATAAATACATTTATAAAAAAAAATAATGAAACACATGATAGTTCTTTTAAAAAAAAGCTAATTACAATTGATATTAATAAGTCTGGCAAAACTTATTGGTGTAGCAAAGGAGTTAAAGTATCTAGCAAAGTCAAGCGCATCTTGTGCCTTATTGATAAAAGAAGATGTGATAAATCAATTTTAAAATATCGCGAAAACTACTTAAGGATATTTAGAAAGGTAGTAAGATGTGCAAAAAAGCTCGACACTAGGAAAAAGATCGATCAGGCACCTCAATCTAGTAAAGCCATGTGGAAAATAGTGAATAGTAGACGTAATTCTAATAAAAAACAAAGCACTGATATTATAATACTGAAACAAGATAATAAGATATATGACAGCCCCATAGACGTAGCCAACATTTTATCTGACCAATTTGACAACAAAATTACATTAAAGTCTTCTGATCATAGCTTATCTAAAAAATACTTAACCGACAATATGGCTAGAGTAGACGATGACATGTTGTTTGAACAAGTAACCCCTGTAGAAATCTTCAAAATAGTTAGTAATATGTGCAATAAAAATTCTCACGGTCATGACGAAATACCCATAAGTATCATCAAGGATAACATTGACATATTAGCTGAGCCAATAGCTGACTTTTTAAACAAATGTATTGAGCAATGTGTTTTCCCTGAACAATATAAAATTGCTCGTGTTTTGCCCGTATTCAAAAAAGGCTCTAAATTGGATGCGAAAAACTATAGGCCCATTTCACTATTACCAGTATTCTCTAAAATATTTGAAAAGGTAATGAAAGATAGGCTTGTCAAACATTTGGTTAAACACAATATTATTAGCTATCAACAGTTCGGGTATCAAAGAAGCATAGGGACCATTGATGCAATAGACTCACTAGTGGATGATGTGGTTAGCAAACTGAATAATAAAGGAAAAGTGGCAGGACTATTCCTAGATCTTAGCTCTGCCTTCGATACTGTTGAACATAAAATCCTTTTAGACAAACTAGAACACTATGGGATAAGAGATAATGTCTTAAAGCTTTTCTGTTCTTATTTACAGAACAGATCACAGTACGTCGAAATTAAGTCAGTTGAAAGCGGACATGAAAAAAATAACAAATCTAAGCTTGTGAGAGTACAAAAGGGAGTTCCACAAGGCTCAGTCTTGGGTCCAATATTTTTTATTATATTTCTTAATGACTTAGCAAACTATATGTATAAGATAGTACCAGGCATCAAAATGGTTATTTTTGCTGATGACACAAGTGCCGTTATGAGCGATATCTCTGTAAGGAAGTTAGAAAGTAAAGTGAATCATGCACTGTCTGCTTTTGAACATTGGTTTTCCACTAACAATTTAAAACTCAATGTGGAGAAAACTAAATGTATGCTATTCAAATCAACCGTGAGGAATAATGATAGTATTAAAATAGCTTCATTGGGAAATAAAGTGGAAATCGTGCAAAACTTAAGATTTTTAGGGATACAAATAGATGCGCTCTTAAGTTGGAAAAAAGAACTGGAAGCAATCACAAATACTCTCAGCAGTGCATGCTATGCCTTGAGAAGTTTAAGGGACGAATTAACCATTGCTCAGTTACGAAATGTTTATTTTGCCTTAGTTGAGTCCAAGCTGAGGTACAGTATTAAACTATGGGGGAACAGTTATAAATACAACATGGATGCAGCTTTTGTTATGCAAAAAAGAGCCCTCAGAACTATTCTTCGCATAGACCAGACTGAATCTTGTAGACAGCATTTTGTGAAATTAAAAATTCTACCTGTACCTTGTCTCTACATTTTGGTTCTACTAAGTAGTTTTCAAAAAAACCTAGATAAGTACGAGACAAAGGAAGAAAGAGAAACTAGGGTAGAAACGCGCAGGACAGATTTGCCTAATTATCTGCAGCCAAAATTAAATGTCGTCAGACATAGCTCTAAAGTTCAGTCCGTACCAATCTTTAATAAATTGCCATTAGAACTAAAAATGATTAATAGTCCAAGAATATTTAAATTCAAATTAAACTCATTCTTAATGACGAAGTGCTACTATAGTATAGAAGAGTTTTTCAGGGACAAAAATAATGCCGTGTAACTTGTTTATTCAAGTTTAAGTCTAATTCTTGTTATGTTATTTTGTTGATAAAGTTGAATGTTTGTTTTTTTTTTTCTTTTTGTTTTTTTTTTAACTAGGCTAATTGTGTTTTTATATTACTACGATTGACTTATTTTATTTTTGACATTTTATCTATATTATTTATTCTAACTTTTATTGATTATTATTATTGTACCTGTTCAACACAAATGTATTTTTGTTCAGAATAAATGACTAATGACTAATGACTATACAATGAATTAACGGATTCAATCCAACCGCAATCACCACGTTACCACACTGATTTCACTGTTTAATCGTATATTGTTGGAATAAAAGCTTAAAGTCGAATAAATTAATGTGAAAATAAATATGTTCGTAGTGTAGGGCTATCGCACAGGCCGGATTACATATACCGGATTGCATATACATATATATGTTAAATGTCTCACTAGAGTATTACGCAGCAGCTAAAACAACGTGTCGTACCTCTATATAGGTGAAGACAAGTATGGACGAAACCAGCACGACTTTCGTGAAAACTCAAAGAGAATTTATTTTTACAAAATAATTAAAACTGCAAAAAGTTATGAGTCTATTTTAATGAGAGCCTTCATTCTCTTGAATATAAATTATAATGTATGGTCATAATACCAGCAAGCATCATCATTTTTTAAGCTTTCACCTTTACAAAATTAAACTAACTTGAATAGCTTTATAAGTAAAGGTTGGCCGTTGGTCCGCCTCTGTACATTCGTGTGCTATAGTATAAAATAAATAAATATTCCATTGCTTCCGTATCTTTGACAGGTTTTATGAGAGCTGAATTATGAATATTCTAAATTATTCCGGTTTTTTAGAGGGGTTAATCTATAAATTCGGTACACATAGAGACCCTTTCGTGTCTCGGTGGTTCCGGCTGTTATTCGAAGATCTTTGACAGTCGTAATTGGTAGTGAGAAGCAGGAAATTGCGACAACCAGTATTTTAAAAGGGTATCGTGTCACCCAGTTACTGTGTTGTCAGATATGGGTTGGAAGCAGACCCTAACAAATGTCGGATAATGTTTGGGCTGATGATTAATAGGGTTTATATGGAATGACAAATAACGTCTACGCTTGCTCGTCTGTCAGTAGCAAGCTTGATTTTTGTCCCGTGGCGTCCCCTTTTGTGTACACTATTATAAACAACAACATTGGTACCTCAGGCAAGTTAGCTGACAGCCTTAACAGTTCCTGACACACTGCGCCACAAAATCTGAATGCCTCCGTTACAGTAGTAACCACATAATTGAATATTAAATACGATCGGAGTGCGCACTAAATGATAACTAATGTAGTAAAATTTCCATTGTTATTATTCAATTACCTATTTATTCTATCTTTTCATACGATATTATTGGTATTACAAAATATGTCCGACTAAAATTAGGTCACGAGTTTAATGTATAAAAATGACGATGTTACTGAAAGTAAACGTTAGTAAAGGGATATCGCCGTCCAGATTAACATCTCACGCCGCAACGCCGGTCAAGGGACAAAGCGAAAGCGTGCGGGAAGAATGGTGACGCAACACTGTGCCGTCATAGACCTGACTCAAGTACTGCTTTGAAGGCGGGAAGAGAAGTGGCTTACTACATCTGCAGACAATGCCACGAGATTTAAATCTCTTAAGATAATTCAAGAGATTCACAGTTTTGCAGACATCCATTGTCTTTCTTGTTATTTAATTATGTGGTGTTCACGTTGTTAGCTGCTTCAGTTTATTTTTTAGGAATATAATTATAGGATATTGTGTCACACGAATCATTGTACCGCTGTGTTTTCTATAGAATAAAAACTATTATCATTAACCAATACAACTAGTATAAAAAGCTATTAGGTTTACTACAGGAGAAGAAGAGGGACAAGAAGGAAGAAGCTAGCAGTATAATCCATCGACCTACTTTTACAGTCAGTTGCCTCATATAAATTTTATATAGCCAAATGCTAATTGACAAAGAAGTGCTATAAAATAATGGAATGCGACTGAAAGCTTATTATGACACCAACATAATACTGTGTCTATTTAGGTATATACAACTTTACGTGTCCACATGAATGTATACGTTAATACACATATGCCATCACTGTAAAAGTGCTTAGGTACTCGAAAAATTGCTTTAAACGCCCCAAAAATATCACAACATTTGTTTTTGTTTCAGGTATGTACTCGAATCGGAGTTTAGCAATTGAGTGGTAAAGTTAACCAGGATGGAGTTCAACGTAATGCTTCAAATTCACTTTATTATTCCGAAAAGAATTATGTTAATTAAAACCCAATTAAATGGCAGCGGTAAGTAAACCGTGCCTTTGAAAGTTGAGCAACGAGAACTTTATCAATAGCGGCCCGGAGGAGCGCGTCTGTTCAATTGATTTTGTGTTTGAGTTTCTGTACTGAGAGTATATAATGATGAGCACAACAACACACAAGTTTGAAGGTTCGATATTATAGTGAACTACGAAAGAGAAAGTTCTCATTAAAATAACTTTGAGGATGATGTTGCTTAAAATGGTGTGAGTACTTTCCACTCTAAACCCAAAAATTAAAAAAAAACTTCTCTTAAAATTACCTTTACATTTGAAGGTTTAATCACTTTTTAAAAACAGTTAAATTTAACTGGATTGTCAAGGCATTGTTGATTAGCATTATTATTAAATACCCAAAGCACAATTATGCACAAAGCCGGAGTATTAACACCGCCTGTGGCGGTATTAACCATAGGCAGTTTCAACCGGCTTACGTTTGGCTAATTTTTTTAACCTTGAAATCAATTCTTCCATCACAATGTGTTTTGGTCTAATGAAATTATTTTATTAAACAAAAACAGCATGAAACTACAATGTTATGTGTTTATAGAAAAAAGGGATTCCAGTTAAAAGTATGTGTTTCTGTATTTTTGTCTTAAAAGTTAAAAAAAATACACAAATGATCAGATAATCCTTGTAACGTTATTTTAGGACTGTATTTGCGAGTTGTCAACACGATTGGGTTTATTTTCCTTCCGCTTTTATAGCTGTAACAAAAGAACAAACGTTTTCCCAAATGTGCAGTAGAAACTGTTTCAAATTCATGAAGTTTGTTGAAAGGTACAATTTATAAACCTATTCTTTGTAAACAAACAGCTCAGTTTTAACGCATTGTTACGGTGATACTGTCAAATTTTCAGTACATCTTTCTTAGCGAACATTGTGGGTTTTTTCTGAAATTGCCCATTAACACCGAGCAGGAGCAACCTACTTTTACAGTAAAGTACCCCTGCAAATATACAACTTTACATTTTTCGCTCAAAACACAATCCTGAATCTGCCGACAAGTCGAGACATAGTCGCCACAAGAATTTAATTGCGACTTATTGACAATCATCCATTGTCACCTAGTGCTAGTGAAAACTGGAATCAGTCACGAGAGTGGAACGCAAAATCGATAACAAAATTTTATCGACGTGGCTGGCGTGGCAATTATTACTAGATGTCAGTATAAAAATGCTTCTGTAAATGTGGTATATTATCGCTACATCTTTACATCAAACTGACTCGTTATTCTAGTGATCGTAAGCGCCACTGATGAGCATGACGTCATGGGGTCGATTCTTACGTCGGATAAAGTGTTATTGTAAATTTCTATCAGGAGGTTTTCAGTAATTGTGACTGTACTATAAGCTCACTTCTGTCTAACCCTTTAGTGTATACAGATCTTTACATCAAAATGACCCAAGAATTGGATGGGATTTATGGTTGATTTACTTTAGTCTTGTACTACCTAATAATAACAAATGGATCGAGAGCAACTAGTTTTTCTTCGATCTGCAGTCGAAATAGTGATATTAACTATTAATATGGTTTACGAAAAATGTAGTCCATTAGAGAAAACAGCATGCAAAAGAGAATGGAAAAACCTACTGCAGGAAAAAAAACATTGCGTTGCAGAATACTCCTGAGAGGAATTTTATTTGACTGTTTTTAATGGACATATGTACGCGTTTCCGGTTTATTTTAAGAATATTATACACGATCTCTATTAACCATTTCTACATTTTTTTGATATTTCACACTCTGTATTTCATAAACTCAGAGACCTTGAGTATTAGACCATGTTTCACTTTTATTTATTATATTTTGTCAATTATCTAAAACTCCGTATTCCGTGTCGCGTTGACATAGGGGCTAAATAGGTAACTCGGAGTGCAACAAAAACATTACGCGGTATAAAAATACCCTGCTATTAAGCTTTGCCGCATTCGGGTGAAAGACCCCTCAACACATACTGCTGTACAGGGCGCTTTTGATTTTAGTTAAGAGAACTACAACTCTTTAGTACATATCTACATGCCAGGTTATTCATTGACCAGTTCACGAGCTTTCAAAGGCAAAGTACGGTACTTAATTTGACACAAAAAAATAAGTTCCCTGTTAAACTGCAGAGTTCTACAAACTCAATTAATTCAATTGTAAGGTAGTACAAATAAGTTTCATAATTAAAGTGGAACTCAGTGAATTTGAATTTTAGTTCTTTTATTTAAATAGAACGAAATAACTGGTTTCATTTTGCAGTTTATAAACTAATTTAAACTAAAAGGTATTTGAATAGAAACAGACATCAAGCCAGAACTTTACAGCTCTAATTACATCTCTATTCATAAAAGATTTAGACGTTCATGTATTTTCACGATCTAGAATAATAAACTCAAGATTTAAATGAATTAATTAATTTACTGACAGACAACGTACGAATTTTGAAACAGTCTAGAACACAGTCTTGAAACGTAATATAATTTGACTAAGCGTTTTTGATGTATGGAAAGTGAGCACTAACAATATAATTTAAAAAATACGTATATCCTCATAAGGAAATCTAATCAGCGCAGCTTGTAATCCTATCCTTGACATAAGTACCTACTTACTCAAAAGTTACCAATATAGCTCAAAGAATTAGCAAGTTGAAGTGGCAGTGGGCTGGCCATATCTCGCGAAGAACCGACAACCGCTGGGGTAAACGTGTTCTTGAATGGAGACCGCGACTCAGCAAACGTAGTGTAGGACGCCCTCTGACTAGGTGGGATGACGATCTGCGAAAGACTGCAGGCAGATGCTGGATGCGGCAAGCTGAAGACAGGGTGCTATGGCGATCAGTAGGAGAGGGCTATGTCCAGCAGTGGACTAATACAGCCTGATGATGATGATAATGACTCAATTTGCTCATCTGGTAGCTTTTTTCAATAAAAACTTTAAGTAACGTTTGAGATGATTTTACATGATTTGTAAGAGATTTATTATACGTTTGCAACAGTATGAGTAGCAACCGCCGCATGTTGCTTCACGAACAATATGTATCGTGTGGATATCGACACGTTACCTCCGCGACACAAGCGCTCCACTAAGCATTACTAAGTTTGATTTTGTTGCTCAGTACGCTGAGGTCACAGTAACGACTCAGCAGCGCAGGAGCATTGGTCCTCACATTGGCTTCGGTGCACTGCCGCGCTTATATTAAAATGTCATCCGCCAATTTAGTCTGCACACAAAACAGTAACTCTACGATGCGGATATAGCCGACAGGATACAGACAAATACAATAGGGAAAGAACCATCCGATTATATCGAGTAGTTGCGGTCCTCCTATGTTTCTATACGGTGATAATACACTCCTCAGTTCTAGTTATGTTTGAGGACCTCATCTAGTACCTGATGAGGTCTTCAAACATATTATGTTTCCAAGGAACCATGAAGTGTAAAAAGAGTCAATCTTTGACCTGAAAAGCCCTATTATTTCTGAAGAGTGCTCGTAAGTGCCGAGTAGTGTGAATCGAAACACAACACGAAAATATGCTTTGATATGTCTCTGTATCTCACGTTTTCTTAGTCTTCTTCGTAGGGTTTTTATCCAGGTGTTTATTGCAAGCTTCACAATAACGAGGTGTTAGGTTGGCTTTTTTATCTATCATTAGATGGTAAAGTACTCGCGTGTAATTATTCCGTCAAGGGTACTTCTATTGTACCGATGTGGCGCGGCGGGCGATGGTCCGCCTGCGACGCAGGAGGTTGCAGGTTCGATTCCCGCCTTGGGACAAGTGTTTGTACGATCTACAAAGATTTGTTCCGGGTGTTCTGGGTAGGTATTTGCTTTGTATAATAAAAATATATCTATCTATGTAATGTATTGTATTAAGTATATCAGTCATCTAGTACCCATAACACAAGCTCTGCTTAGCTTGGGGCACAGCATCAGCTGTGTGGATTGTGCAGCAATATTTATTTATTAGACTATTACACCCGATCACGAGGGTTCCACAGGATTGCCCTTGTGTTACCAATGTTGCAGTACGTACCTGTACAAACACTCTCATTTAATTTAACTTTAATTGGCTGGGTGATAATGATAGAGTGAAATCGCAATGGACATAATTAGTTAAATGTGAAAAACAGCATTTTTTTTCGCGATTTCAGTGTCGCCCCTATAGTAAAATGGGCTCGTTGTGATGACTATAACTAGCTTTCCTTAAAGTATGTCCCTCGTTCTGCCTAACACCCTGTATAATTATCTATTATCCATCTCTAGAAATTTATATCACCATGCTTCTGCCTTTACATCTATAAGTTTCAGCTGGTCTACTATTCATATGTAGTAACTATATAATTAGAAATGTCCCAAATAACGAAGTCCCCCTTACCCTGCTCAGCTCGGTATCACGTAGCTACTATACAGCAGGTGTGCCGGTCAGCTGGTCACGGAGAGAAACTCGTGACCACATTACCACATAATTCAGTTAGGTTCCCGACCTGCACCTTATGATGTTTAGAGAGGAATCAAATCTTGACATGAAATAATTCGGTGGATTTCAGTTAAGTTCTGATTCCACGATGTTGTATTGAATGACGCCACCTACTCGTAGACTCAAGCGATATGGAAATAGTATGACTAGTTACACCTAGGTAAATTAACACCTACTTTGAAAAAAGAGTTATCTAATAACGGAAAATGGCTGTTGAACATTTGTATACACATTCAACCAAACAGCAGTTATCCCGAGTTTGACAGTATGTCACATTCATTTTTTGATCACTTTCGCTCTAGAAATCAGGCCGAAGTAATCTGATTTCCACATCATCGTTGAAAATTTGTGATTTAACTAACATGTGCGTTCAAACATGTATTTTAACAACTAGCAGTGCGTTCGACAAAGTAGACCACAACATACTCGTATTACTACAAAAGCTGTCAATGCTCGGCATATTTGGTCAACTCTGGCTGTGGTTTAAATCTTATCTGACCGACAGAAAACAAAGAGTTGTAGCAAATGGTCATCAGTCTCTGCTTTACCTTTCAACTTCCGGAGTCCCACAAGGTTCCCATTTGGGCCCTATACTGTTTATTATATTCGTCAACGATATAGCAAGCAGTATTAAACACAGCACCTGTTCCATCTTCGCAGATGACTTGAAACTATATCGAGTCATTGACACAAGTACTGACATTGCCCTACTCCAAGAAGATCTTAACTCCGTACATAGCTGGTGTACTAAAAATCACATGTTTCTTAATGCTGATAAGTGTTACCATATAACATTCACAAAAAAACATCTTACGCTTACCTCCTCATATTCACTCAACGGAAGAGTTCTTCAAAAAGTCGACAACATCCGAGACTTAGGTGTTCTCCTTGACAGTAAGCTTTCCTTCATACCTCATATTGACTCAATTACCTCAAAGGATGCTAAAACTTTAGGATTCATTAAAAGAACTTGTTATCATTTCAAAACTGACCATACCTTAACAGTACTCTATAATTCATTTGTACGAACTGTTTTGGAATACGCGTCACCTGTTTGGAATCCAATTTATGGTACACATATGAATCGCATAGAACGAGTCCAAAAAAGCTTTACACGATACCTGCGGTACAAATCCGATAGCTGTCCTCTGGACGCTGACTACTCGCAAAGGCTGAGTTATTTCAAAATGATAACTTTAAAAAAGTGAAGGCAAACTAACGACCTGATTTTGCTCCATAAAATCATTAATGGATCTGTACAAGTTCCGAAGCTTCTAATCTAAATAAATATATCTGTCCCTCGCCATAGTTTACCCCGAACTGAACGCATCTTAGATGTGTTCACTCCATGTCCAACAAGAACTAACCTTGGACATTTGGCACCAATGAACAGGTTGATGAGGACGTACAATGAGTTCCATACACGTTCCAATAGCATCGACATCTTTTCCAGCAAGCTATCTCATTTTCGCAAACAATTGTTACTGACCCACAGTGGCCACAGTTAAATCTATATTAACGTTATATATTATTTATTTTTATTTTATTTTGTATTTCACATCAATACTTACCTACTCATTTATGGTTGTGATTACTGTGTTATTCTCTTGAGTAAAAAATAGATTTAGTTATATCGTTTCTTTCTTTTTTGTTTAATTGTCAATTTTGTTTTCAAGAAGTCTTGGTTATTTTCTAGCCTAGGTTATTTTCTAGCCTAAATTGTACTATATGTAATATTATAAAACTTGGATTATGTAAGTGCTGTAAGTGACAAATTCACTAGATTTTAAGCTCAATTGTAACAGGACCCCAAAAATGTATTAGTGAATAAGTCGTTGGAGTGCCGTAATTAAATAAATAAATGTCTGGTGCAACTCGCAAAGTATTCGCTAAAACAGTTTAGTGTAGCTATAAACCGTGATGTATTACTCGCTACTGGCGACTGATTGTGAAAATGCAATCTAATAAAACTAAGAGTTAACTTCTTAAAATAGAAGAATATTAGTCAACAATGAAGTCATCAGTTTTAGTGTTGCTTTTATTGTTTCGACACAACTCTGTCGCATTAAATAAAACTTAACAGTATTAAGTAATACTGTATAATTTGATTTCCTAAAGTTTAATTTTCTCTACTCCGTTTATATTAAAACTACTAAGGTACTTACCAGAAAATCTTCAACATCCCAAAGCGTTCAATTAACCTGATTAAAGAAATTGATGAAAGGTCTGAAAAACAACCTAGGTACCATTTATGCAATATCATCCAATAATGCTCAAGATTCGTCAGCGCGCGGCACGGTAGGTATGTGACACGTCTGTCGCGCCAAACATTTAATCTTCACGTGATTTATGGAATCATTATTAACATTCCATTGCAGTTTGAACCATATTGGTGCGAAATAAGGTCGCCTTTGATAATGTTGAAGGCCTTATTAATTATGTCCAAAGGACGCTTGACAGACTTAATTAAGAACACAGTGGGTGGAGCAAATCAAACCAATTAATTTCATTGTGGATATTGCTCTTCATCCACCTAATACATGCTCTCATTCTTATCATGGTGCTAGAACTCGATGCAATGTGTTTGTCGATTTGTCTACTGGTTTACTAACTAGGTACCTACGTTAAAATATACACAAATTATCATTGTTACACCGTGTTTATAACACAAAAGCGTCCGTGAAATTCCGTTTTTATTTTTAAAATATTTTCATTTATAATTCGTTAGTTCTCCGACTAACTGAGAAATTACTTTGACGGTGGTATTTATCAGAATGCCTTTTAGTTTTATTGCAGTGCGCATTCAACAATGAACACAATTGATTGCATTTCCTACTCATAAGTATGACCGTTTTAGGTACAAAAGGCCACACCCATTCGTACCTAAAAAGGTATTTCATAGGTTTAGCAGTTGATAATTTCACAGAATGTTCTGTTTTAGGAACTATTTCCTTGCTCTACTTACGCAAGTCGTCCGCAGCTTGACAATGTATTAAACTTTAGAAACTCCATTTGAATCTTAACGTTCCTCAGCAGGTTGCGCAAATACACGCAAAACGTCCGCCTCAACTTCAACTTATAAATGTATTTATATTACTTGACAGTAACAACGAAACTGAAGTGAAAAAAATAATGAGTTGAATGGAATTAACTTTACAATGTACTTTTATACATTGCTTTAATTGCATTCAATAAATTAAACTTTAAAACACATGTCATCGTTTCAAGATCATCTGCTGTGGGTTTTAACACAATTTAATTGACTTAGTTACACGAATAGGTATGTACTGGATGCCTGCCTATACTGACGTAGATTGAGTGTAGTAATACACTGACGTTAGGGTTTATCAGCACACACTTGTCATAACTTGGCAATACACTTGCCTGAGCTACTTAATCATGCAGAACACCTACATATTCAATTTATTTCCAAACTAAACTGCTCAGCGTCTGCGTGTACAATATATTCTGTGTTCCTGCGAGATAACCGAGGTACCGCTAAGAGGCTGAGCACGCAAAGCCAACCTTACGGACCACAATGTTAATAATTCTACAGTGTTTGTTATCCACAAGGATTACGAAGATCATAAGAAACTACTGTTTATGTGGCTGAATGTTTTGAGTAGGTACAACGCATGCCGCACGTCGGTAGTAACAGTTAGACTTTCAGATGGCGTAGAAAACTGCAAAGAACTGGTGTCGAATTGTCCATCTACGCCTTTAGTACAATAAAAAAAGCTTTTTCATTAAAAAAAGCTTTTTTATTGTACTAACATTAGTTTTATAAGTATATTTGTGTTATTACTGAAATAAATGATTAATAATAACAATGAAATGGACGGACGTTCGGCTTGCCGTCCTTATAAAATTAGGAAGTTGCGTAAAACTATGACAATTTAGTTTAATTTGATGTTATGAGTATAAACAGTGTTTGTGTAATTAATCAAATTACTGTTACTAACATTATTTTGTGTATTATTAGTGAAAGGTCCGTTCATAATTAAAATGAATATGGTTCCTCGTTGGAGGCGGTCACAGCGGTTCATTAATTAATGTTTTGGTCTCGTTGTTCTTCGTAATTGGTAAATACAACCTGAATATTGGATCCACTCGGGCTTTGGGTGCAGTCGTGTTAATTGGGTAAAGCCTTTTTTGTTAGCCCACGTATGGTGTTAGATGACATTGGTTTTATGTGTTGAGCCACTGTAAATCCTCCTAAGTGATTGCACGCTAACGGTGAAACATCTTGAAACCAGTAAAGACAAAATCACTTACTATGCTTGTGAAGGTCTGAATCAATTTGATGTGCCTGACAGCAGCGCCTCGCTTATTACTCCGGCGACGCATGCGGCGGGTGTTGCAAGTTTCTACCGACATTAATAGGCAACGCCAATTGCTGTTTATGATTACATTACCTAAGATTTTGTCGCAAATGCGGATTGTGAACAATTCAATATTCAAGTTTTTTTTTGTAAAAAACTTACAAAAACTAAATCACTACAAACTGTGAGATGAAAGCAATATGAAGCGAATTTATGTATTGATGGACTAAGTGAAGCATGGGTTGTCTGCTCCTTATTTTTGGCTGACAGCATACCCTTCAGGGGTTTGTCACTGTACCCATTATTATACTAGACTTTTAATAGAGACCAACACTGAAATTGCAGAAAAAAAATCAACTAAAAAAACAAAACGACAGTTCCAACTGGTAATAAAGTTTTATGCGATTTACGTGTTCATGAGTTTGGTTAACATCGCATTATATAATATTGATTTCATCCTTACTTTATAAAACGCCATATAAAATACATATTTTAAAGCGGGTTCAATACTTACTTCTTTTACGCAAGGCAGTTTTTATTTATTTTGTGTAGCCCAGTAACCTCTCAGTCAGATCCTCATTGTGGTACATTCCGTTGAGCGACGTCATCACCGCACGGACTTATCCTGCGTATATATTCACGAGGAAGCCGACATTTTGAATAAACCGTCAAAGAGCACAATGCACTCGCACGCTGAGGGTTCCGCACCTAAACACGAAAACCTTTTTCTATATTTACTGTTAAGTTTGATGCTAGATTTATTTCAATTTTTGCGATTTGAAAGCTTTGTAGTTAAAGGGACTTTCGGATTTCATGGTTATTTTTCAGGATAAGTACAAAACAGGTGCCATGTTGAATCCCGACCGTAATGAAGGAACCAGAGCGAGTTAAGAGTTTAGTCATGAATGTGATGATGGGAGATTCAAGCCAGCAAAAGGCAAACAAGATCATTATCCCCGAGGTACTATACTTTTAACACCTGTACTAGACAAAAAAAAGCAACACCTACTACCGGAATATATATTTTTATATAATTATTACCCTGATAGTACTTCAGACACTTGCTGATTCCAATTGATACCAAAAAACTGCTTATGTTACATAAAGGTATAAAAAATAAGATATAATCGCCTGTGTACTGTTGTTAACTTTGCTAAGTAATACCATAAACATACCTACTATTGAACTACTTTAGCAACGGCCAATTCCTTTATTATAACAATATTGTTCAATTTCCTCATCATCTCAATTTATCTCCAACAGGGAAACCGAGGGAAGTCGTATATTTTATTTAGGTTAAGGAAAAATTAGTTCCGCAATCAATTTTGTTTGTCTGTGAAGTAGACGATATTGAGAAATTTGTTGAGTTAGTGCCAGTGTAATAACGGAATCGAATTGTCTAAAGGCAAAATATTTCATATATTTTTTTGTGTTACGAAAAATGTTGGCTGTCATTGAGCATTAAATAGTTACTGATGACATAATGATGATGATGATGATATGATAATACCCATGATTATACCCTACTCACTAATTATTAAAATTATAAAATCTAGATAAGAAATATATAGTTATAATCGATAGATTAACAATACTGACTGTACGGTTTGCGCAGTGGCTGAGCGATTGGCTGCTGCGTGTCGCGGGTTCGATTCTTCACGGAACAAATATTTTTATGTCCTACAGGTAGTTGTTCTGGCCCGGCTGTTTGTGTATGTGAGTTTAAATGTTTGTAATCGCACCCACGACACAGGAGAAATTCCTAGTGTGTGGGGCAACGTCTTTAAAAGAGAAAAGAGACAATAGTCATCGAGCTATAGCATTCAGCTAAGTGAACTGTACTTGTACATCCTACCTACTTTCCTCCACTAATGTAATCCTACTATCTCTTCCTGTTAACCTCTCTACTGAATTGTTACCCTCACCACGAAGCGACATCAATACGGTTTCTGTTTGTGAACAAACGTTTACCTTCGTGAACTCGACCATTGAGTTAACTAACGTCTGTCACTAGGGAGTGACAGACGTTAGTTAACTCAATGGTCAGTCTCGAGGGCGAGACTGACCTTATAGCAGTCGTCTGTAGTGAGAGACGATGAGGAAACAAAGTTTTCGTCGAATCTAACTGCAGATCAAAATAGATTTTTACAACAACTTTTTCTTTTTCAATGATCAAATATTTCAGCAAAAGTTTCTACGATATTTTAATAAAATAGAATTCATGGAAATCTTATTTGATTCATTTGACGGATCCTATCAGTTCCATTTGAATAGTAAAATTCAAAATTCACATCCGGATTGTGTTTGCAGGGAACATAGCGTTTCAACAAACAAAACGTAGTTTAGATTAAGTTGAAAGTAGTAGTTTAAAAAAGTAGTGAAATTGTTGTTGATATACAAGCCTGTTACCTAATTATTTATTTTTTACTGGTTAATGAACTGTACATATTTATGGTTATAACACTGCTTATAATGACGTATTTAACTTTTCTTTAGTTCCGAGAAGTAGGTACCTGTCTCCACTGTTTTTCTTGCTATCTGAGCTAGCTTTCTTAATCTTCTGTATCTGACTACATCCAAATATAATACTCTCCTTTGCTGTATAACAAGAATAATTTATTTAAATAAACCCCTGTCGAGTTACTTCTTTTTTTGTTCTTGTGTAAAGTAATCGGCACGTCAGTAGTAACTTTATTGTTCGCTGAACACTTATTCTGATGAACTATTCTGATGCAGTACGCTACGCTAGACCATCTCATAGTGTGACGATTGCCAGGCGGCCTTCTGTATAATACCACCCTGTCGCGATTGTTTCGAATGGAAAGACGAAATAAACACTTAATTACTTATTTCAAAAATAAAAACAAGAGCGTTGTGGTTTTCGGATCTTTTACAGCTTTTTGTGTGCCTTAGCTGGTAAAAAGAATGATGTAGAGATAAACCAGTGCATAATTAAAAGCTCTCTGTGTTGCCATATATCTCATAAATCCAGTACAAAGCTACTAGTTCCCGCGTTAGTCTTGCGGTTTTATGTTTTAATAAGCTATTAACAATGTCGTGTTTCTCTCTAGAGGGTTGAGAGCTAGTGTAATAATAACTTTTACAGTAATTTATGGATTGTAATTATTATAATGGTAAGTAAATAGATAAAAGCAATAAGTAGTAGTTAATTTTAACATTACGGCTGTATAATCTGAAGGTTTATGGAGAGGCGCATCTACCAAACAATAAGTATGAGTGCTGAATTTGATTCATCAGCGTCGGTTTGTTATATTGATCTATCTATTGAAAATAGCTAATTTGTATGACAAAATTAATGTGTGTTTTAACAACTCACATATAAAAATTGAATTGGCTACACGATACAACAAATTAGTACGATAAATACGAGGTAACACATTAGCCATGGGGTGACGTCTCCGTCAAGTGCCTCCCCCCTGGCATTTACATGTTCACTCCCATTCTTACTGCAGATGATATGAATAAGGACGCGTGAAAGTGTTAGATGTGGCAAGATGCGACATTCATTCTCACTGCTGGGCCTCCCCCATAGCCTTCCAGTCTTCTCTCTGTGTGGTTTCCTCCAGTCAATCTCTTGCAAAGGCGTGTAAGACGTCACGCCAAACATGGCCCGCCCAATTCCACTTCAATCCCGCAGTCCTGTGGCCCACGTCAGCGATTCCAGTTTTTGAGCTTATTATGGTATCATGAATTCTGTAGTTGAGCTTAATACCCAATACGCTACGTTCCATTGTCCACCATTGTCGACCATTATTTCTTGTTTAATATATCCTCTGATCACCTCATATTAAACAGATAAGTGACGTGCGTCGCGATGGTGACTAATAAATACCGCTGTGTGACGTCACTCGCTGAACGGATCACTTTCCACCACCCTGCGTCGGGTATGATTTACATAATTGGATGAGAAGATCATTATAATATCGTCGATGATGTATATTAGTACGAGTATACATATAAATGTAGATATGTCATGGTCAAAGGCTTTTAACGTGGTTCTGCAATATTGTATACATCTTAACTTATTTCCGTGATGAATAACCATATACACCATAAAATGTACTCGTATATCAATTCTTTAGGAGAAAATCGTTTTTGTATCTTGAGTAAGAAGGTATTCAATGCGTGGCTGTTTTTAAGCCATTATAATACATTTCTGTTATGGAATCAATCTTTTAGTAGGTAATTATTACTTAAGCAAACATCAACAAAGAACCGAAGCCCCAACCTTTGACTTCAAACTTCTCTAGTAATATCAAAATATTTGAAATGTTATTACAGCATAAGGTCACGTTTTCAAACATGAACTCTGACCTCATCAATATTATCGACTTAAAAACAAGCAGGCGGCGTAATTTCTTTTGAATTTTTTCAGGCCATTTCTGTGTACTTTGCCTCGTGCCTGCAAAACAGGAAGAGGGAAAAATAATTTAGGCGTGTACCTACTTATTGAAGCCGTATAATTTTCCGGGGCCTCACCTACCTCTTCAAGTAATATTATTTTAACCTTATTTAGTGTTTTGATGACATCACCTATAGAAGTTCATTCAGTCTGTAATCAGATTTTATATTGCATACTAAACCATCCAAAGAACAGAAGAATCAAAACACACAGATATTATATCTTGTATAAATTTATCAACTTCTCTCTATTCTTATGTCAAACACGATTCCAAGTGTGAGCTCCAAGTATATTTCCCTTCGGATAGTTCACCGCGTACGCTGTCTTCAGTCATTGGTTGTAGCTGTGAGTGTGTCGCTCATATCTGTTGTAGTGTATTCCGGATAATGTGGTATATCTACAGACGTCACGCTCATGTTTATGTTTATTTACGCGCGTGTTCGTGACGTGATCGAGATGAGGCTTCACGAAGTGAAACGGAGCTGGCTTACAGTGCAAATCAGATAAGCCCAAGAGCGATATTCGCCACGACAGATGCAAACCATTCTAAAGATAAGGTGCCATGACACGAGTGCTCTTTATTCGCAATTGTTATAAATATTCTCTAAAATATTTCCGTCCCATAACCGTTCCAGCTTTTTCCCACATTTGTCTGCAAGCTTCATGGAGACACGTTATTTATTGCGACTCGTCGCGACTCTCCGGTGTAAACGTTTATCTTCAGTAGGTACTCGGGTATAATTTAGCTCGAACTTGGTGAATCATGCTTACTCATTTAATAAAATAGATATAAGATAAGGTGCATAAGTTCTTTCTACATCCGCAATAACCTGTTGAAATTAACTGGCTTACCTAAAACGGTTATCCATGGAATCTGGTAACATTGCGATATACCAGTACCTACCATATTTGTGTATAGATATTATAATAGGTCTTTACCTATGAAATTGCCGTTTTGTATGAAAAAATTTAAATGAATTTTTTTCATGTATTTTTTATTTGTATTAATCGAAGTAATCACCCATGCAATCAATGCATCTTTGCCAACGCAGTGGCAGTTTATTGATGCCCTTCTTAAAGAAATCAGCTGGACGGGAGGCAACAAATTCTTCAAAGGCATTTTGTACTGCCTCTCGGGTATTGAATTTTTTTCCCGCCAAGAAGTTATCCAAATTCTGGAAAAAGTAGTAGTCTGTAGGCGCAAGGTCTGGTGAGTAGGGCGGATGACGGAGAGCTTCCAACCCCAGTTCTTGCAACTTGGAGACCGTCTGCTGTGCAGTATGAGGTCGCGCGTTGTCGTGCAGGAGCAGCGGAGACGAGCGATTGACCAATGCTGGTTGGAGATGTGCCAGCTTCTCCATCATTGTGTTCAATTCTTCACAGTACACATCTGCAGTAATGCTCACCCCGTTTGGTAAGAAGCTGTGTTGAATCACACCGGCGCTAGACCACCAAACAGTGACCATCACTTTTCTTGGGGTAAGTTTTCGTTTAGGGCATTGTTTAGGTGCTGAACCAGGATCCAACCAACTTGCTGAGCGCTTGCGGTTATCAAACAGAATCCATTTTTCATCGCAGGTAACAATGCGGTTCAAAATTCCTTCATTTGTGTGTCTGTTGAGCAGTGCAAGGCACGTCTCGACGCGTACTTCGCGCTGGCGATCATTGAGTTCGTGGGGCACCCATTTGTCAAGCTTTTTTACCTTGCCAATTTGACGCAAATGGACCAATATTGTTTTGACGCTAACGTCGAAAGCTGCTGCTAATTCAGCCGTAGATTGTGTATCATCAGCTTCCACAATCGCCTTTAATTCGTCATTGTCGACCAAAGTCTTCGGACGACCGCGAGGTTCATTTTTCAGGTCGAAATTTCCAGAACGGAAGCGAGCAAACCAATAACAGGTAGTGCGTTGGTTTGTAGTGTTAGCTCCGTAAACGTCGTTGATGTTGCGTGCCGCTTGTGCCGCGTTGCTGCCACGACGGTACTCATATTCCATAATTACTCGAATTTTTAACGTATCCATGATGACGAAAAAGATTTAAATGCGATGAAAATGTAACACTAATCAATAAACAAATGACTACTTTTGGAAAAAAAAATCCATGTTTTTAAAATAAAATTAATTTGAAATTAGAATTCTTAGCCAAACAAAAAATATTTTGATTTGAAATGGCCAGTACTGCAGAACGGCAATTTCATAGGTAAAGACCTAATATTTGCAAATCATTTACAAAATGATCAAAGTACGCAGTAGAATTAACAAACTCCAAAATTTTAAAATAACTAATTCCGGATAAAAAAAAATCTTAAACTACGGATAGCTTCACTAAAAACTATCCACCAAACAGATGTTCTGTTTCATTTAGTTGAACAGTCCGAGTTTATTCGAGTAACGTCGCTGAGACAAATGGGCTCAAGTTTAAGCATCCAAATGCCTCCTGAATGCTGTCTATACATCTTAGCGACAGTTTCTAAATGTTGATAAAATTCAGGAAACCCTAATAACGAATGTTCTTTTATTTCGTTTTCCGTAAATTCATAATACTTCTTTTGGACTTATCGTTCTCTTCTTACTATCTTTGGTTTTATCTTTGTAAGATATTTTATGTAGAACATTGTTGGATTTCGGTGTTGGTTTGTCATTTACCTATGGGAAAATATAATATGGCGACACTCTCCCATCTTTTGCGCTGATGTCACAAAACAAGCAGAATATCTTGATCACGCGATGGATACGATCACAATTCCTGAAACGTAACATCGAAACACGGCTTCGTAAATTCTTGGAACTGAAATCGAATTCTTCGTCTGTCATACTAGTTGAAAATATTTCACATTCACCGCAGCGGCTGAGCTGCAATATATCACGGACGTGTTTCACAGACTGCGCACTTTTAAACTGAATACATACTTATGTACTGAGTGTAAATTGTATGTTTGGTCAGAAGTAGGACACTGGAATATAGCTCCAGTTAAGTACACTTTTTATCTGTAGCTATTTAACAATGCAAACTTGTTTAAATAAAATATCTATGAGTTTATCACGAAGGTATTTTATTTAAACTAATACGAAACTTCTAAATACCATTTCTTTTCTTTACAATTTGGTAACTTACGAAGCCCTTATATAAAGAACATAAGGGAACCTCTCAAAAAAGAACCACTTTCACCGCAAATCTCTAACACAATATTGTCCAAGAAATAATAAAGTTATGAAGGTAAGGAGAAACTCTCATAAAACTTGTGCTGTTACGTTTTCAGCCAATGTAATATCGCTCCGCGGACCTGAACATCTGAACTTCGTCACGTTGCCAAATTAATTTATAAAAATATCTCTTTGTTATTTTGTATGGTGGAGCTCACTCAAAAATGTAAACCTAACAATGACGAACCGAAATAATCTTAACTTCATTCTTGAAAAAGCACTGACCAGGGTCAATTATATGGATTGAAAGAATATAATAAGACAAAAGAAATAAGTATTTGCCACGAAGTGGACAGTTAAAGTGACGGACATCAAGTAGATGACTTCATTTTAGTATCTGTCCTCTTTCTTTTCATTTTTGGGTTCCGTACCTCCAAAGAAAAAAACAGAATCCTTTTAAGATCTCTACGTTGTCAGTCTGTCTGTGTAGAAAGACCCTATTTCTAAAAAATATATTATTTATAAAAAAAAAAAAAAAAAAAAACATAAGTCTACTATCCCTTGGAGCTCTAAAGAAACCAAGCTGTTAAGATAACGCAATATAAAATACGCACATTTAAGTGATGGCCCAGTGGTTTAGGCACATGATGGCCCAGTGGTTTAGGCCTCGCCTCTCGTGCACGAGGTTGTGGTTCAAACCTGGGCAAGTACGAATGTGAGTTTTTCAATTCATATGTACTTTCTAAGTTTATCTTGGACATCACTGACATCGGTGTAGGAAAACATCGTGAGGAAACCTGGACTTATATAACTAATATAAGTCTGAAATCGCCAACCCGTCTTGAGCAAGCGTGGTGATTAATGCTCGTGCCTTCTCTGTATGAGAAGAGGCCTTTGCCCTGCAGTGGGACAGTAATAGGCTGGTACTGGTACTGGTACGTGGTGTATTTTGACACTCGCTTGTAAATTAAAATCTATAGGGTACTTCCCGTTGACCTAGGATCATGAAATTCGGCAAAAAGAAAGGTTTCACAGCACAAGTTACGAAGATCATTCATTTGTAGTAGTGTGTCACAAAAACTATTATTTGCGCCTACAAACAAACATTCTTTCAACTATAAAGTTAGTCCTTCAAAGTTAGTCTTCTTATATTTTCGTCAGAAAAATGTTCGGTGCTATCTTAGTTTATGAACAACAAGTTGTGTGGGTGTTCAACAGGTAATGTTAATTATTCTGGTGAAAGTACCAAACGTGGACGAGTAAATCCCACACACACGTGACGTGTAAGATACGGTTTACGAATGACTAAAAAGAGTTACTTCCTAGAAACCAACCGGACACCTCACAATAAAATAAAGTTTTATTTACCCGTGATTTAAAAATAAGGTGGGTGCGTAATTGCAGAGACAAACGAATCCATAGATAATCGAAGTTTCTTTGGAGCGCGTTTTCGACAAAACCAAAACGAAATAAAGTGGAGAATACCACGGCACAGACTATATTAAGGATTCCTTTTCAGAAAATCCGGAAACAGCAACAAAATTTCTAACCATATCGTTTTCTCAATTGTATCGTTTTCATAGAGAAAAACGGATTGAAAAATCGCAATTTAGGGTACCGAGCGCCTGGGGCTTGCTATTTCAAATGTAAGCGTTTTTAATAGAATATGAGTAGTGAGTGGTGGCTGTACAGTATCAGTAATGTTTATTTTTTATATCTAGAATAATATTGCGTGAGATAATGACAAAAAAAAACAATAGTTTCTGAAAAAGGTCATAATGTTACATGTATGTTTTTTGTTGTTCTAGGCTCGTGATGCAACGCCTGCTCAGTATCAGTCTCCTCAGCATCGCAGCAGAGCACGCGCACGCGCAGCTGCGCATAAGGGAGCACCAGGGACCACAAACCTGCGGCGGACACTTGAAGGCTCCCGTGGGCACGATAACGACACCAAACTTCCCCAACCCTTTCCCCGTCCCGATCAAGTGTAAATGGATAATAGAACACGACATAGTGAATCGGACGATATCGATATACTTTACTCAGCAGTACACTACCAGTGGGTTGACGTTCACTGAGTACATGTATTATGACGAGTCTTACAAGTTGGGCGAGAGGAGAGCGCTCACCGTCACCGACGAGAACATCACCAGGGTCAAGTGGCTTCAGGTAGGTTCACTTTTTATAAAACCGCAAACTTTAAGCTATACATTGCTTTATTAAAAAATTGTAATGAAAATCTAACAATACGTTTCTATCTAGGCATCTATTTGGGCAGTGTGAGTGGTGTGGACCAGAGTTGGTACACTGGTCCACGCCCAAATGGATACACGTTTTCATCAGAAAACGTGTATGAGGGTCAGATTTTACAATAGAACTCTTCAAGATTCAAGAAAACTGAGCTATAAGAAAGTGACATATAATGCACGGAAAAATTAATTCCAAATTAGGAGTAATTTTCTGTTGAAGAAAAGCGGTCTAGGGATTTTCCCAAAGGAATTCTTGGGCAAAGGAACGAATTTGGGATATGAGCCCGCGGCGACGGAGGACGATTGTAATTAGATTTTTATACGTATAGGTCTACTTTTGTCAGATGAAACGGTGTGCGTAGTATTATATTTTAATGCTGCACTGAAATTAAACTTCGAAAATGTAAAACTTTTTATGAATTACTAGCTAACACCGAGACGTTTCGTCGAGAACTCTTATCAAACAAATTTTAATTTATGCCCACAGTTTTGTCACAGTTGCTTTATTCCGCACACGAAGTAGAAATTCGCTCTGTATCAACTGCAGCTGAAATAGGCTGGGATCTCACCGAGTGGTTACGTAACGCTATTAAAAACATCAACACGTGACACGCTCGGGTTGAAGCCAATCAAATATTGACCGTGGGAATAACCCGATGTGTCGCGTGCTGAGTGAAATACCCAACCTAAAACCTTGTAGTTTAGGTATCGACATTCAATTTTACAAATCGATTTTGAATGTCTCTCATATAACTATGGACCCATTGAACTTTGTAGTGTCCTTGTGTGTCAATCTGTGTGAATTAATAGCGAAGTGTCACATGTTGTTTGAGACTGTTATTGATAGATTGATTGCGTTTGATGATGCCAATAGAACAGCATTTTATTTATTTATTTATTTATTTATATAATCACTTACAATTATTTTTACAGGTATAACCCAATGCAATAGTGCATACTTAATAATAACAACTTATTTTCTAAAACTTATTACATACAATGTTATCCTTGTGAATTCACTCCGTGTACAAGCAAAAATATCAATTTCCTCTGCTACAAGGTTAAGAGTGCGAAGCGCACGCGTCAGGGGAGCCTCATTTAACAGATTAGTGCGGCCACGAGGTACAGTCAGCAGCTGAGGCCGCCGCCGCCGCCACACATATCTGTCGGGCACGCTCAAACCCACCAACTGTAATATGTCGGCGTTATATATCTTGCCTCTAATTAATTTAAATAAATATGAGACAAGTGCGAACTCACGCCTAACTCTCAGCTCATTGTATCCAACCATGCCTAATATAAACAAGGTTGGATACATAAGCGGGTAAAAAGGATACACTCCATAGAGCCTCAAATATAAAAATCTTACAAATTTATTTTGTATTCGCTCCAACATGAGACTATATTTAGTCTCATGTGGGGCCCAGATGACTGCGTTGCATTCTAATTGGCTTCTCACCAAAGTGTTGTATAAAGCGATAATCGCCGTGATATTTGCGAAACCACGAACAGTACGCAGCATAAACCCTAAATTTCTGTAGGCCTTCTTACAGCACTTTACTATATGATCACGAAACGCTAGCCCTGCGTTAAGACTAACTCCCAAGTCCCTAACCTCTGTAACCCTGATCATCGGCGTCCCATCAATGTTGTAATCATATACGATAGGACTACGTGCACGCGAGAAAGTGATGGTGACACATTTTTGGGTGTTGAATTCCAGAAGATTTTCCTTGCTCCAAGTAACTACGCTATCTATGGCCTTCTGCAACCGTTCACAATCCTCATCACCCTTCACTGCCATGGATAATTTAAGATCGTCTGCAAATAATAAACAATTTGCATCTTTAACGACTTTGGGCAAATCGTTTACCATGATTATAAATTGCAGAGGTCCGAGGTTACTCCCTTGGCTTACACCAGACCACGTAAAGTACGGCTCTGACTTGTGTCCCTCATACTCTACGTATTGTTATGTACTAAATAAATTGTAGGAAAACCATTTAAAATTGTAAGAAAAACTTCCAATATGTATGCTGTATGCAAGTTGTTAGCATAATATTCAGCTTCATTCTTTTTACCTACAACGAGCTCGGGTCTCTGAGACGTGATGGGAATAGTGATCAGCTCCACGGATGGCCATAATTTACTGATCTAAATATTAAACCTTTAGCTTTGTGTTTGAGCACTATTGGCCACAAACATTGTGGTGACATTTTTGACCAAGGCACGTGAGCTTACATGTGTAATAAGCTCACTTCATGAGATTGTTTAGTCCTCGGTTTATTTTTGACATTATTTTAACATACTCTGTAAACTACGTGGGTGTAACTATAGGTGCTCATCTGCCCAACCCTTTGGGTAATAGGGAGCCAAAATTATGGCTCAGTTTGCCAAGATTTTGCAGAAAAGGAACTAAGTCTGTTACACTTCATAAATTATTAGCGGTTTCCCAAGAAAAAATATTAACGGCCGTAAAACACTTACTTTCAGACCAAACGTAAACGTAATAAATAGTAGTAGTTTCTCCGTAATATTTATTATAACAACGTGATAAGAACAATGAGAGTGTTACGAATCGTTTCCTTCTTTTTATAAGCCTATTCGAGTCAAATTTTCTTTCGCTTTAGCGAAGCAAATCCCGCTTTTGTGCGTAACAAAAGTTTTATCTCGGTATTCTTTAACTTGGAAGTTATGAAAGAAGAAACATGTACTTACTTGTGGATTCCATAATAATAATAATAATAATAATCATTTATTTCGGACATAATTAAAATCCATAATGAGTTAGTAACAGAAAAGCTTACAACTATGTTAGTAACCTTAGACAAAATAAATTAATCAAAAAACAGTTTATCTACTTCATAAATTTAGTTCATAAATTTTCCCTCTGCACCGGGCAAGCAGGCATGCCTACGGGACCAGTGCGCCAGAAAAGGGCAGTCCGGTCTTTCAGCAATAACGCTTAGGATGCTGTTGGGACTCCCACGTATCCTACGCATCAAGGAGGCCGCCCTTTTGCGCATGATAGCTTCAAAACTATCTATGCCTGCTTGAGCAAACATGCCCGACGCGCTACAAAACCGTGGAAGCCCCAGCAGCACCCGGAAGGCGTTATTATATTGAATACGAAGAGCGTTGTAGGCCTTCTGCGTATACTTGATCCACAGGCTGCAGGTGTAAAAAGTCTGGCAGTAGGCCTTAAACAGTGTAAGTTTCACTTCTTTAGTACACCTAGCAAACCTGCGGGCCAACATATTACATCGGACCGACAACGCTCTTCTCTCTCTCTCCAAATCATCATCATCACTCAAAACCTCATTCAAAACGTGCCCAAGGTATTTAAATTGAGACACTCTCTTAAGTGGTTCCCCATAAAGGAAGACTGGAGGAACCGCCTTAGGTTTTCGGGAACCAACACGAAAAACCATGACCTCACTCTTCCTGACATTGTACTGGAGTCCATGGGCCGTAGCGTATTGTTCACACTGTCCAAGCAACCGTCTGAGTGCATCAATCGAAGGACTCAGCAGCACCATGTCGTCAGCATAACTTATACTATTCATGACCTTGCCATCAATAGAGCATCCGACTCTAGTGCTGCCGAGCTCCTCCACCAGCTGATTGACGTATAGGCTGAAAAGGCCTGGAGAGGTCAAGCCACCTTGCCTCACGCCACACTCCAGCCCATACTCAGCAGACAATGCACCCGACCATCTGACCTGGTTAATCTGGTGGTTATACCAAAACTCGAGGAGGTTAACCAACTCATTGGGTATGGTATTATGTAAATAATAATGCTGGTTAACTCGAAAATGTAATCTCATAAATACGCAACGATTAGTTAATTTGATTAAAAACCGGTTTTATTATTAAAACAACACAGGTATGTTTAAGTTACATGTAATAGGGGGCGAGCCTATTGCCATCAACCGGGTACCAATCCAGACTCCGAACTGCTATACTGAATTAAAATACTCACATTTCATACATTCCGTGCCTCGGAAAGCACGTTAAGCCGTTAGTCCCGGTCGTCATTTGTAGATCTTTGACAGTCGTTACGGGTAGTCAGAAGCCCGAAAGTCTGACAACCAGTCTTACCAAGGGGTATCGTGTTTCCCAGTAACTGGGTTATGGAGGTCAGATAGGCAGTCGCATCATGTAAAACACTGGTATTCAGCCGCATCCGGTTAGACTGGAAGCCGACCCCAACATAGTTGGGAAAAGGCCAGGCAGATGATGATATTTCATACAGGGTGGAAGGGCAGTAGATGCACAAACTGATAGCATGAGTTCAGTACACACATGACAGACCGCACGGGACTCTTCTGTTTTAACCTTCACGTAAAAGTGGCTAGTTAGTATCGCGCGAGCTTGTACAACGAAATGTGTAACAATTTAGTTGCTAACTTTGTGTACTATGCTGTTGTGTACTAACTTTGTGGTTTGCTGTTAGAGGCGGAGAAATTGAGTTTTTAACCTTACTTAGAACGTAACTATCGCAAACACATTTATTTAAAGTAATGTGAAAAACTAAAACGAAAACCACACAATCTGACCCGTGTTCGTGTGAAATGTAACACTAAAACTTGATTTAGGTAATCGAAAAAAAAGGGTTGAGGCAAAATCGGGACTTTCAGCATAACCTAGAATCAGACAATGTCGTTAACTTAATGGAACGTGAAAAGTGGTCATTTCCCCAGCTTTGAGGCAATTTTTTTGTGTATAAATGCCACGTTTGTAAACTAGGCATGTAACGAAGGCCATCTTAGTGGAGGCACAGGCGGTGGTGGAAAGATTAGGAAACATAAACTGAAAGCTGACCTCGACATAGGCTCACTAGCTGGGCAGCATTAGCTGCTGAGTCCATTGCGTGAGTCGCATAGCGTCTCACGCAATGGACGTGAAGAGAATTGCGTTTTATTTTATTTATTTATAATTCGCGAGACGCGGGCGATCAAAAGGGATGACGGCGGGAGTAGCACTGGCCATCCAATTTGCCGGTATTGTAGCACAAATGCTGTCTGATCGGCTTTAGCGTGTGTTAGTACAAATAATTTGTTACTGTCGCGAACATATGTACTCGTATATAGAGTATATTGCTAAATAAAAAGGGAAAATTGGTTTAATCGTACCAGGTTTTAATTAAACTTGTGACTTAAAAATGTGAGTGAATATACATGTGAAAGAAAAACATCTTGGCCAGGGTCAAACTTGACAAAGGAATCAGTCTTGGATTAATTTACACATATTTTAGGATTTCATTTACCTCGCCAAACAACAGTTTTTCCAAAGGGTGGCTGCCGGCTCATTTCGATTAAGTCGACGAATAGCTTAAATTATACAGTTAGTAAAATCACACCAATGCGTGATTGCACGATAGTACAATTCCTAAGGTAATTGCACAGCATCAAAATACCCGATTTACATAAAATATCAAAAATATACTCACGTGACCTCAAGATAATGGTTGCTCTTGATGTAGTCGGAATGGACTTCAATACCTATCTGTACAAAATATAAATGTTGTTTTTTGTGGCACTTGACCCAATCACCTAGGGAAAAAATCTGAATATACCGCAAACGCGGGTTATGAAGCTTTTTCCGAGCGAGTTCTGAGCCTGGTGACAATAGGATCAAATACAAAACGCAGAACACAATTGAACTACATAGTTTGGTCGCTTTTTGTTTTGTGGGTTCACGCTTTGAGACAATATGGGCTTCTGTTTACTACCTCTTGATCCTCTATTATTTATTCAGGAAACAGTTAACCATTTTATGTGTTGCCAACTTTTTGTGGTGCTACAAAAATAATAAGGCCGGGGACTTATGATTCGGTCGTAAAAATACACGAACATGATGAGTTCCTCAATATATAAGTAATATGCGCTCATGTTAAATGTTTCCTATTTAGAAAGATCATATTCCACGAAAATAATAATGAAAGAATACCGACATATCTTGAAACCCAATTATACTTTCCCTAAAGCGATTGTTTTTGTCTCAAACGTGAACAGACTGCTATAATCTCTTACAAATTAAATTGAAAAACCTAAAACACGAACGATTTTTTCTTCAAAAGGTTGTTTCCAAACGAGATGATTCTTTACTACTTAGCTATCCATTTCAGTTTATAGGGTTCCGTTCCTCAAAGGCAAAAATAGAACGGATCTACAGTATCACTTTGCTGTCCGTCCGTACGTATATGGTTAGTTATGTCATAATTATAGTTATAATATACATTAAAGACTCTAAGACTTTTAAGAACATTCAGGTTTTCGTGCTAATTCATAACACTATCTCGACATCAAGCTTCATCTTAGTCTTCCAACACGATACGTTACGTCTTTTAATAAAAAATAAAAGAAAACTATCGAATGAAATGAAAAAACTAAGCGCACGCGTGATCTTGGCAAACTGCTAGACTGTCAATTACATTTCGACTTCCATATAGCCAACACCATTAACAAAGCCTTTTAGATGTAAACTTTCGTCGTTTTGTCTTGCGGTTTTATAAAAAAAACCTTCTACTGTTATCCGTTCTGAGTCCAAGAGTTTACGATAAAACTGAATACATTATAGAAATGATACAGGAAAAGTTCATAGAGACAGGCATAACAAGTGCTCCCATACAAATTTTTATTCAACAAACTTGATTTAGGACGTTCATCACATTTTTTTTTATAATGTTGTCAAAGGTATATGCAATAATAAGATAAATTGTACTAAACTGAACTCTCTAAAAATCGATGTTACGAGTAAGTAGCATCTAGATCTTTGATTCGGCGGAGAGTCCCGAATGAACGAAAGCAACGAATGCTGACTGCCCAGCATATGTTTTTTTCCACATCTTCGCCACACATTATTAGCAACCAAGATTTGAGTTGCGTAACGGGTGGTATCATTTAAAGGGTTGTTACTAGATTTATTTTTATTAAACGCGTTCGTAATCTTATTTCCGATATCATTTAGTGGAGAATAGTGTGGCTTACGCGTTTTTACTTTAAGCGTGTATTATGTCCTATTTATTGATTAATTATTCGTACAAGTCTAATAAATGATTGCTAAAATCGATAGTTTATTGGGATTCAAAACTAACATTTACAATTACAGTATCGACCGTGATCTAGAACGATGTATGGGAAAACAGATTTTTGAAAGGTGAGGTTCGTCCTTCAATTCGGAATTGAAGAGACATAAGTCGCATCATATTGCGTCAAAATTATATTTAAATTGGTCGGGTATACACTTAATCGAAGGTGGTTTATTTTGAACTGGAAAATTAAGTTTATCTTTCAATTCGAATTGGAGGTTCATAGACCTGCTCACTTGAGTGAATCCACGGGCAGCCAGGCACAATTTTGAGACGGAACCTCAGGGTGCGAATCTTACGCGCACTTGTCCGGTTTTTTCTATTGTTGTGTGCGACAGGGGTCGAGCGGTAACGACTTTCGTCAGTCGACCGCACAAGGAGCCGAGCGTAAGGGAAGCAGTTGGCGGACAAAAGTGGGGTCTAACTTCAATAGGTTGAAGTTCCTATGTTTGAAAAGGCAAAAATGCGATGTGGAAATGTGAGAAATATACATTCTAGATGGCCAACTTTTAGTTGTGGTCTAATTAAACAAATGACCTGACTGTCTTCTCTCTGATCTGTACGACCTATTCTAATATCCAATTTACGAGAATAACAGAATTTTGTAACGCCTAAAATATGTTTTTACTGGGTTGTATAGACAGATGAAGCCAGGGCACGAACCAACAATGTGGGTTAAAGGTTATCAATATGATATTTTTTTAGTTTCGAAAAACTTTTCTAACTAAGGTTCAGTGTCGTGTATATAAAGTCTAATAAAGATTTAACCATTAATCAGAAAAATAGAACAATATAAAACATCTACATCGCAAACAGCGAATGAAAGGTTCTGGGTAAGATAGCACAGACATTAAAATCAATATTTACTTTATAAGTAAATTCTTGGTAAAACGGTTTGCGTACTCAGAATAGCGAAAGCTCGTTTTATTTATATAAATAGTGAATGGTTATAATATTACTGACTGGTCCCGAGACTATCGCTACATTTGTCATCTCAGTGCTAAGGGACGCTGATGATGAGGGTACTTTGATACAAATAATTTCTGTTTCTTATTGTTTGACGCTTCGAAGTAAAACATATTGTTGTTTCAAACACATGTCGGTTTATGCAATCGAACTTGTGTTCCTGGTAATGTATACCGATAACAACTTTGCTTGTAGCCTCTGATTCAGAAATTTAATTTGGGTTTAAAGGAATGATAACTGTACTGTTTGTAGTATTCACTTACTAGTTGATATCATGTCCCAGTAAACAAAAATATTCGATCACATTTCTGTACAAAGCTCTAAAACGAAGTACTACAACTCGAAGTGATATTAGCATCATTGATCTAAAGTCAGTAAATCTTGCGTGGGTAACTCAGCAGAGACGTACATTAAACACATTACATGCTGAACGCATGCCGACTGAAACTCATTCAAGATTAGTTCACGAAATGTCGGTCGTTCTTACATTCAGACTTCATTACTTTCAAACTCAGAAGGACTATAACGTCAAAAGTTGCCAAAACCCCTTCCAAGATGAATTGTTTGAATGTACCAAACTTTCGGAGGCATATAATGTACTCGTAGCTAGCAATTAACAGTAGTACACTGTAGTGTTTGTGATTACTGTGCACACGATGACTATGAAATGAACGCAACAATAGGTTCAGCAACTGTTTTACATAAAAAAAAAATGATTTATGTGAATTCTGAAAATTGGTTTTAAACTTTCGCCCCTGTTAAAAAAAAATGAGATGAGGTGGTTTCCTATCCAATCAAACTTAACAAAACACTGACACAACACATTTAAAATGAGTAAAATAATAAAAAGAAAAATACTTGAGAAGCAAATATTTATTATATTAAATTCACTAAATATACAAATGTATATAATACAAAATAATTTATTGAATCATAATTTTATCAACATTTTGAGCCGTCGTGGGCCTGTAATTTTTACATTTTGCACCTTGTGTTCCAAGCTATGTTATTTGATTGAGATATAACTTCAAGAATAACGTATGGCATTAATAATACATGTGCCATACTGTGACTTCTGGCTGAACTGTTATGAATGTCAGGGTGCTTTTGCTTCATTATCATCAGTTTTCGTGCATGTAACTCGATGAAAATTTAAGCTTTTCACCTTTTTGTTTATGTATGAAGCTTCACAATTTCTTTTTCCTTGAAATATATTTCGAATACTCCCTTTAAACTTCTGTGTGTAGCTGTAAGCTCGTATGAACAATGTTTGTACCTTCAATATAACTTCCACGCAATCCAATCACCTCTTGGTCACACATCCCACACTACGTCCGGTACGTCACTTCGTCACAGTTGTATACTCGTATGTCGGCAGACGGCCGTGGCTGACATGGGTCAACGTTTTGTTTCGTAACATACAGTGGAGTATGATTGCGTATATCAAGGGTTTTGGATGCTGTCTTTCTCTTAATTTGTATAAAAAGAGGTATTATAAGCATTTCTTCTTCATAAGATAAACATACGTAAGTATCCTTTTATGTAACTTTGCCCTCTTCATAACCACGCGTAAGCGTATATCATAACTAATAGATTTTTTAAATAACCATGACTACGTCTGACGGAAGGGATCAGACGAAGCTTAAATAGTTGTTAGGACTGTTGTGGTTACAGGTTTCTCAAGTTTGTCTACCGGGTAATATGATTATAAAAGCAAAAGTTATGTTTGTTAAGGATTCTCTCTAAATCGGCTTATCTGTGCTTACGATCCCCGCAAGTTTGATATTAGGAAGCGATTTAATAAGTTTTTTGGGTGAAGAAATATTTGCCCTTATTATCTGAGCTGCCAGCTTAGTTAATTAGCAATTAGATCTATAGATACCGCTTCTTATCTTTTACCTTGTCTCAAATGTACAGATATGTTTATCACTTTCAAACCCATTTCGACGCTAAGAGCAGTTTGTGTTCGTTCTATGACTAAATGGATCACACCTAATGCCTCTGCAGCTTTGATATAGACAGACAACCCTATTAATCTCCATTCACAATATATTGATAGCTTGTCTAATGAAACCTTCAGATAGATCTTCTTACATTTACTTGCTATGCAAAACAGTTTAAGCTCATATTGACCTTAACTTTAACTATTAAAGATTCTTCGGAGATAAAGGATGATCTACTTCTTTGTACAGATGTTAGCAAACTCGTTTTAGGGTAACCAATTCTTCTAAAAAGAGGGCATTCTATACGGTTATAGCGGCTTCCCTGAGAGTATGACTGGAAAGCGAATTGGTCGTGCCTATTTCATGTAAAATCTTTACGGTTGGCAATTTGAGTTAATATCCGTTACCAACGGGCTAAGTTTATGTCATCAATTGAGACCCTCGAAAATAGCAATTTTGGCATATAGCTAGTTTAAAACCAATACACATTCTGAGCTACGAGTTCAGTTTTGCAAACCAAAATACTGTCGACAGTCAGCATCCGCTGATGGAATGCCTCCAGTTGATCAGTGACCTAGACAACTGCTGGCAGATGATTCGGAACTATAACGTTCCGAGTATACGGGTATTTCGTCTTGACAAATATTTGTCAGACTTGTTATTTGAGTCTTAGTCTTAGTAATATATGAAAGTATTGAATTCAGTTGAAACTGTGTAATATATGCATCGATTTTACAGCAAAGTTATATCCGACAAGTGATTCAGCTCACGTTCCGCTCTGTAACTAAGAGATCAGTCACATTTGTGGGGCGCCACTTATCATACAAGTAAAATAATACAGACATCGGGGATGTCTTGTAAACACATTACAAAAGTATAATAAGTAGACAGGGTTAGCAATGGAAACCAGGGCTTTTAGTGGAGGTAAAACAACAACTTTTACCATTAAGTTCACCTCAAACTAGGTGATCACAAAACAGTGGATGAGTCAAACATTGGATTGATACGATATAATTTGTACCCTGTGAAGAAATACAGTATTATCATCACCAGAAATTCTGAAGGTTGACTAACTAGATGATCAGTTATAATAATGATATTAAGTAATCTGGGGGCTCGGCAGTGTCCCCGCCAAGTCGAGCTCAGCTGTATCAACCTTATCTCGAACCGATTCACGACACATTTTTTTCTTGGTGTAGACTTGTACTTAACCTTACGCCCACCCAATAAGCTATTACACATCTCTGACTTTTAGAGACAGTTAGAGATACTATATAACTGCGTTCATGTTTGTGTTAAGCTTCGGAATATTGATTGAGGAGTTCTGGAACACATTAACCCTCCCTAATCACATTATAGCACTTCATAGAAATCGGAATCACGTTCCAGTTGTGTGATAAAGTGAATTGATTTTCCATGCACAGAAAGTTCATTGTAATCGATTTGTATGCAAGCGGATACCGCTACGCCGCGCTACGAGCCGCTACGTCGCGCTTTGCTACAAACGGCTACGTCGATCGTTGCTAGTGCGATACTTAGCGCAGGGGTGATAGCGGGTGCGGTGCGGTCATTCTTAGATCCAGTTAAAGTCGTACTAACCATGGTCATTTTTGACACATTGTAAAGAACTTTACTATCCATGATGCTGTGTAATTGTGCTATAAAATTATGTTATTTTACTATTTTATTTTCCTAGTAGAACTAAACCATTGAACCAACCAATAAACCATGATTAATAATCATAAGCACTAACTTCAATCAGAAGCGAGAAGAAGAGTGTTAATAATCGACCTCCATTTCACGTCACACTGGGCGAAAATCAAAGTAAGTGCACTATACAGAAGGTCACAATCACACAATAAACAGCTATCGTCAAGCAGAGACGATAGACGGATATATTACGGCTCTCTACCTTGCATCTGAATGTTTTAACATTACTCGATAACTGTTTTCATCAGATCTGTTTTAACAGATCTGATGAAAACAGTTATCGAGTCGCAAGTGCTTAAAATTGTACTGAATACACGGGAGGATTTTTCAATCGAGAGCCAAAGGAAAGAGCGCAGTTATTGGGCCATTACGCCCAAGTTACTCGAGGCTAGTTTTTCAAGCTAGTATAGCAAAATTCTGCGAGTGAGTTAGCAAGCTAGTCACACTGGCCTTGTGTATACACAACTATCTTCATTCCATTTATCTATGTCTCAAGCCAGTATAATAAGTCAAGATATTACTTGCTTGCTAACCTTACTTCCAAAACTAGCCTGTGTGTAGTGAAATTCGGGCATTAATTCAGTGTGGGTCGGTATGATGCGGTTGTGTTGGGAGTAGGCCGAGATAACAATCTATGGGGAGGCTTTGTTGTGCGCGAGAACCTTTCGATTAACACTTGATAAACTATGACCGCGTATCGGCCATTTTATTCCATCGTTCCATCCGCGTGAGGTTTATTTTTATGTTGGGTTTCTCATTTGAAATTCATAAAGTTACTGGGGAAATTAACCTTTCATTTTGTAAAACAAAAATGACGAAGGATCTTTGCAATTTATTTCATGAACTAATTATGTTAGCATTAGCAGACCAAGGTTTCCGTTGCCATTAATTTGAATTTTACTTGAATTTAAGACCGGACTGTAGGCTTAAACATTTTCAGAAATTGCGAGATAAGGCTGTACGACAATATAATTAGAATACCTTAAAAGTTAGGTATTTATTCGTTATATATTCATTATATATTTCTCCGTATATCGCACATAGTTTCCAAGCTACTGAAGAATATGTGAGGAGATCAAAGTCCAGTACATTCTGAGAATTTTGTTGTCAAAGAACTGACATAACATTGAAGTGTAATCCAGTCGCTTTGAATACTGTTATCGTTTTTCAAATTGAAAAGAAACAAGAAACAGTAATCAATATGATAAATAATTCCAACTATTAACGTAATGAAACTGATTTCTGTCACAAGTGCATCGCAAAATGAAACCCACTCAAACGAGTAATACCTCACTTGTGTTGCTGAGCCATGTTTAATGTCAATATCACGTGATGCTGTTTATGAAACAAGCATTATGAGCAGAATGGAAACATGTTCGCGGCTTAGTAGATGAGATGAAATTGATAAATGATTTGATTTGTATTGCGTAAAGTCATGTTGTATAATTTAAGTTTCGTTTCTTAAATCTTCACACATTCCTATTGTATGAGAAATATTGACGTTTTCCTTATGGAAAATAATATGTCAACCACATTCTTCGGAGCTTGTCGCACAAAATTACCCTCACAACTGTATTATTTGACTCACTGAAACCGTAGGCTGATGGTGCTGCAATACGAAAATCCAATCCCTTCCCAGGCTGGGTTCGTTACATCGATGAATTAAGATTTTTATTTCTAAGAATGCGATAAGTTGGCACGAGCAGCAACATGCGGTATGCAAGCACATGATAGTAGATTATCTATTAGGGGGACAATGTAGTGGTTTATGAGATGGTCGCGATGTTCAATCCTGAGTGGAACGCAGGTTTTGATGGTTGAGGAGTGCAGCCAGGACCAAGCTCACCCAAGAAGAAGTCATCATTATCCACTAGGAGAATACTCTTCTTTTCACACCTGCTGATAACAAGCAATTTTATTTAGAAATGAAATGTTTTTAATGAATGTTTCCATAGGACCTTTTAGTTAAGGTAAACAATTAATATCACATAATAGATGAGCAGGTTGTTGTGAAATTTGGGGGTGTTATTTTGGGGCACTCAGTCATTAATGTCGTTAAGTTATTCCACTCCGAAAAACGATGGTGATGTTGGTCCGTCTATCGTTTACACTGGATTCATGATGACATTAAAATCACATAAAACGCACTTGTCCAATATTATGTACCTGTAAGATCCTAGGGCTGGAATGACTTATTTAAGATAAGGTGAGCATGACATTTAATTTTAAATTATCGACCTGGTGGTGTGAAAAATTTAATTTTACTTGAGGACATTTCTGTAAAAAGTAAGTCTTCAAACAAGGCTACTTGAGTATAGGTAAGATGACCAGACAACTTTAATTCATATTAAGGGTTCCATACCTCAAAAGAGGAAAAATTAGTGCCCTTATAGGATGAATTCGGTGTCTGTTACTAAGCCTAATCGTAGTGGTAGTTTGGAACTTCTTTAGAGTTTAGCCTCCATTTCCTGCGCAAGACAATTCGTTTAACTAGTCAGGTTGTAAAAATATCCATTTGATAAATTGTTTGTACTTTTGGTCAGACTTGGCAATGCAGATGCATCCGAAACATTTGTGTGGTTTGTAGACATGGCTCGTCCGTAGCGTTTCATACTATGAACTCTGTTTTCTAGTGCAATAGAGTTTTACATTGCTTGGTTTATCAAAGGCTCGTATGTTGAATACGGTGATATTTACTGAACACTGCCAAATAGTGTCAAGTTATTCAAACATTGACTGCACCGAGAGTTTGTGTTTTATCCCTTGAATATTTATCCGGAATTCGGAAGGTTTCGCGCGATTTGAAAGTTTAAAAAAAATCAGTAAATTTTCAAGTGGCACTTTTAGTAAGAGTGACAGAAAAAACAGTGGAGTTCGGTGCGTAGCGCTGGTTCTGTGGGGAAAACCTTTTTGCACGCAAAATAAAATATTTTATTAACTTACAATATAAATTCTGATATCCTTTTAGTTGGTAAATATATTTATTATGAGACCAACAATAAACAATAAACTTACTCTATTCGTACCTATCATACATTTAGGCACTGACTCCATTGAATATCAGACATTCTTATCTTCTTACATTAAAGATTAGCGTCAATACTTTGACCTAAAAAATATACATGACTGGTTCACATTTTGAGGATTAGGGCCGTAGAACCGCAAATGTGTAACTTTGTTAATAGTTTTCTTCTTAGATGCCTCTGGTTCTCTGTCATTATTTACTCTGTTTTTAAGAATAATCTCCAGATTTACAATACCCACGTATATTTTGCGATTTAAGTTTGGCACAACGCTATATTACGTTTATTAAGGCGCTACCCTCACCAAATAACCTTGAGCATTCGTTCCCTCTTCGCCGCACCCCGCCTCTATAATATTTCGTCAAGCAGTACTGGCGCCATCTAGCGAGCATCTTACAAATACAAGTAAAAATCGCAGACCTAAGAATTCATAGACATGGCATCCAATATTTTTTTTTTTTATGAAACGGTTAATGGTTCGCCATAATAATTTTGGTCATGATGAATTCTGTGACTAATTGACTATGCAACTTACCTACGTTTATGAATACAGTGTAAACTCCATGTAACGTCACTCCATTTAACGACAAACACCCTTAAGCGTCGAAATCAATTCGCTTTGGTTGGTTTAGCTTGTCTTTCATACAATGTTTCACTCTACATAGCATTACACCCACTCTCAATAACGACAACAATTGAGTAATAAAAAGTATCTTTTAAGTTGCTAAAATTAGTAAAAACTGCGCAGTGTGTACGATCTATTGTCGCTTTATTATCCTAGCCCGCAATAAACTCGACTGTCGGCATCATGCATACCGAACTTTCTAAGAAATTCGTTCTTTTGTTTACAAATTGGGATTGCTTGTACGTGTAGACTGTTGTTGACCATGACTCATGAGTAGGAGTCATGGATTATCTATACCTTATCATATTCTTAGTTACTCACAAACTTTCAAACTGTAAACATGGCTAATAAAAGAAAATCACTGTGTATTGACTAACGAAAAATATGGCACAAAGCGCCCCACGCTTTTTTAACAATGATATTAATATTTTTCGTTCATTATTATTATTTTCTACCTATGTTGAAAATTATTTTACACTTTTTATTTTGATATGCTATGAAAGCGTGTTTTTTAGTTTTTTTAAACTATATTTTTTAGATTTAAGATTAGTTCAGACGGTGGGTGATTGATAAAAGTAGAAAAATTAAATAACAAAGTCAATTTTATCATCATTTATTAGATTTCAGTAGGTATCTACCTATGCAGGGTCAAATAAAATTACCTAGCGAAACTCTGTAGACGTGATATCGGCCGCTGGTACTGTTAATGAACTGAAAAACCCTGTTTTTTATGTTTCATCGTTCTTAGATATTAGTACCTATCAGTTTATACAAAAAACAATTTTATGTTTTAATTTGATATTTCACTAACTGTCGATGACTTCACAAAAAACATCTTACTATGTTGTTTTTTATACGACGTGTAACAGAAAAGGTGTAGTGTAGTTGTAGAACAATTCGGGTTTCAGCTATGAGGTCATGTTCTGTGAAACTGCATCCAAGTGGTCCATGGTTTGAAATACGTTTTAATTCGGAAAGGAAGTGTCTGACATCAATAATTCTTCTGTTTAAAACTTTTTCCCAACTTTCTGCTTCTTCCTCGTATGAAATTTGAAACTAAAAAAAAATCTTTTATTATGTATCCAAAAAAGTCAAATTAGAGTAATTCACGGTTTAATTTTTTTTTTCAACTTTCTTCCAAGTGCAAAAGTTGGAGCGGAAAGTTTAAGAAACTTACCTCTTCAATGTTTTTATCGTTTTTTTCTGTATTTTCTGATTCCGTCAAGTCTGGTACAAAATCGTCTTCCGTACTACAAAAGAAATATATTGCATAAAGATGATTGATATATATATTTTTTTAAGTTTCGATGACTGTAGATGATCGAGAAAAGGATTATAATCATCTAATACTTACTCATTATTGCTTTTTTCTTTCGATTGTATATTAGAAATCTCAATTAGAGGTAGCTGTGCATCAGTTTGGTGGTCCTTTGAACTGTAAAAAAATAATTATTTTAAAATATATTATATCTCAAATTTACACTCCAAAATTAATACATGACAAACACTGAACCATGTAAGTACTGAATCAATGTGAATGTTCCTGTCTGTAGTTTCATAGCTCTATGGCACGCGTATGATAAGGAACATTTAGTACAAAGATTCATTTTTATTTGTTTTTAAATTATAAAGATGAGATGTTATTCACTTCGCTAACTACCTACTCCCATGTTAGACCAGTACTTAGTGGGTATATTCTATTTTTGATAGATACATACATACATAGATTTGAGGGATACATACGCGCTATCAACGTAATTTTGTTGAGAATCTTCAAAAGTCCTGTTCTTTTAGCCTGGCTACAAAAAAAAAAAAGATTAATAAACGAATTGCATTGATTTTTTGTAATAATTAAAAACATGTTCTCATTCATTAGCCCACAATCGTATGTGCAATATTGGTGCACTGGATTTTCAACGCACAACAAAGTACGTAGAGTCGAGATTCCAAGAATATGTTTTTACTAAGCGTTAGGCTGCATTTGTTGGATTCTGAACGCTCGACTAACCACCGAGAGTTGAAAACCCCTTGCGCAATAAAATCCCGTCCTAATATTTTTAAATTCGTTCGAACTTGGGTTAGAACATAAATAAATTCGAGACTGCTTACCGAGCTTCGATCATCATTGCTACTTTTGCACGTCCTTGTCGCACAACTTTCTTGTACTTAGGCATTTTGGCTGTTTACACAACATTTCATACTATTGAGTTTTGCGAAAAGAACGCTATCCTTTTCGCAAAACTCAACAGTATGAAAATACAAACACAAAGCGTTCTTTCGCGATAAATAAAACAATAAATAACTAATACAAAAAAATCTATAACTAAAACAAACGTCAATAACAAAAACACACTATAAAATAAATGAAATAAATATTGCTGGACAATCCACACAGCATCATCTAGCCCCAAGGTAAGCAGAGCTTGTGTTATGGGTACTAGATGACTGATATACTTAATACAATACATTACATATATAGATATTTTTATTATACATAGGAAATACCCAGAACACCCGGAACAAATATTTGTAGATCGTACAAACATTTGTCCCAAGGCGGGAATCGAACCCGCAACCTCTTGCGTCGCAGGCGGACCTTCGCCCGCCGCGCCACATCGGTCGTCAAAATAAAACTAATATTATAATATTCTGCGTGAGCGAGTAAGTGCGCGAGCGCGTCGACGCGGCAACAAACGACACGGGTATCACCTTCGAGAGCTTGCGGCACACTAAGCCAGCGCATGAAAAACGTAGAGAATACGCTCAGATTTTAGAATAAAATCGATATAAAATCAAATTTTCGTGTTTTGAAAAAAATAAAACTAGCATTATGTTCTTTATTAAATTACCTATCCATTAGTTTAAGTATCAAATCAAAAGAATGGTTACTTTACGAGGAGATGCGTGTTAAAAATCATTACTTCTCATTTCTGTAGTTTCGTTGTGACCCTTTAATTAAATATTATGTTACATATATTAAAAAAAAAAAACTACCATTTTGGAGTCAAGATTACGTAGAATTTTAATGTATTTTTTATTAGTTGGTATTTCTATTGGATAAAGAGAAGATGGCTCCTAAAAACTGCATAAAAAAGGGCTACCGCTGCGTTTTGCACGGGGACGCGCCTTAATAAGGCAAAATTGAACAGGTAGCACACAGCGTTCAGCAAGATAAATTTCTCGAGGAGTATTACCGAGAGGGAAACACTGAAGCTGGCATGAAGTGAAGTGATACATATGATGCGGCTGTATAACGATCTGGTAAACGTAAATCGACTGTATGTTATATAATGTTAAAAGAGCTCGGATCATATTAAAGCAAGAAGATATATGTTACAAAATGGTCAGATATAATCAAAATTCAAACCACCATAGTACAGTCTTGTACTGTGGTTACTTATATTTTGACCCACAAAACTTAGGTTACAAACTAGAATACAAATACAAACACAAGTTTTGAAGCATAAAACGTTGATACACGAAGCATTCGCGTGAACGAGTTGAATAAGAATGTTCGCTTTACCAGCTGTCGGCGAGGAATGAAAACAAATGGATATTGTTGTGACAGATAGACTAAAGGGGACGCTGACGGAATGCACGCTAAACTTATTTTTCGGCGGTAGTCATTTTCACGTATTGTTGCAGACAACGGCCAACTTATTTTAGTTTTAAAGATAAACATGTAGCACTACATGGTGGGCATGTTGGATTACGAATACGTCTGCCCTTTAACCGAAAAAAAAACGGTAGGACCAAAAGAACATGAAAAAATACCGCCCTCACATTATCAAATTTAATCCACAAATCTACTTTATAAATAAATAAATAAATAAATGTCCCGCAATATTTGTTTTATTTATTATTTATACAAAACTACTTTCATTACTTAATTACAATCCCACATTATTAAAACAACTAATTGAGAATTTAAACTCTTTAAAGTTCAAGGTATAATAGACAGAGTGTTGGATTTGAGTAAATATGGATATACCTAGTTTTTTTCTATCTAAACTTACATAATAATGTACATACGTTGAGCAATACATGGCCATTCGAGTACCCATTCCGTTACAAACTAAACAATTCTGATACAAACATAAATTGTTGTGAAATAAATTAAATTGCGTACCCTCGTCTGAATGCTGTCAGTAAAATACTGATGTTTACATCTTCAAATAGATACGGGGAACATAATTCCGGCGCTCACTCCATATATCCTACATGCTGTATATGAAACCTATAAACAAAACAATAGCAGCAAATATATTTTAGTGAACATCACCACGAGCATACTCGCATTTTTACTAATAATAATATGCATTTTCCTTGTTTACAAGTGTTAGAATCTTATTACTTAATAGTACTTAATAGTACTTAATTACTTAGTTACTTAGTACTTAATAGTAATAAGATTCATTTATTGAAAATTTAGACTTTCGGAATATAATATGTAGGTTTGGAATACAGACAGGTTTCCTTACATAATCAATTTTTAGAACAGAAATGGTTTCGGCAGATTGCATGATTCGACATTATACAGGCCGCTTTGAAAGCAGGAGATTTTATATAATTGCAAATATACTTAAACAAAAAGTACTTAAGAAATGGATTTTCCTAATCTCCTTTACTAAACCTAACCCGTTTACCATGTTTCCTCTATTACCTTATTTAGTTTGACAGTGCGTATCACATGACCCGTACCCTCGTCATGGAGGCCACAACCGCGCTTTATTTATTGTATAATAGACTGGACAGCTTGCCATTGTGTGATTCATAAATTAAATAGCAGGAATTAAAATGAGGGTACTGGAGAGGTAGTATTCTTTGAATGTCTGAAAAAGTAGGTTATTACGTAAATCTATGTCAGTTTCTAAGTAAGTATAAGCCTGGCTATTCTAGTTTCGTTTTTTTTTCTCATAATAGAATAGTAAATTAAGAAAAAGGTCCTCTTTGTTGGCCCTAATTAGATTTTGCTACTCTGCGGGCGGATTAATATACTGCGGCAACAGAATCAAGATCTCGGAGAAAACACTGAATACTACTCCTAAGTCGGCAAATGAAACGATCTCTTGTATTTATCAAATTAGCTCTTAAATGGGCAAAGGAATTTGTTTCTCTTTGTTTCATTTATTTTATTTCCTAGCTCAGAAATTAGTTTATCAGTGCCATAATTATATTTTGTTTTTAAAAATTATTTACTGTTTTCACGATAACGTGTGTACTGTAAGTAGTCACGAATGAAATTCGTTTTAATTCAACTGACTTCATATACTCTGACTACATACTAACTCAGCTTAGATGGAGATAATGTTTAGAAGAGAGATTACACATAAGACCTATAACTTTCATCAAAAAATGAGATCTTATGTGATCCTGTCAGGCTCAGGCACTGCAGAAAAGCAAAAATAAAAATCGAATAAAACCGTATCACACCCCAACCAATTTAACTTTACACATTGTTAATAAAAACACTAATATGCCTTTCAAAGTACTTCATGTATACCACAGTTCATAACTGCCAACTGGGCGACGGTATTTACTGAGTAATTACACACGAAGTTTTGCAGCTTTAAAACTGTTAGCAATATTAAACGTAACTCACACAAATCCCATGCAAAACAGTGAAGAAAAACTGCTTAATACTCGTAGTATCGTGTCACAGTGCCCACTGTTTGGAGATTTTTTTACAGATAATTGTCATTTTTACCTTAATATTCTATAGTAAAAGAATTGACCATATTCTTATATTTTTTCTACCAAATCATCATCATCTGCCTAGCCTTTTCCCAACTATGTTGGGGTCGGCTTCCAGTCTAACCGGATGCAGCTGAATACCAGTGTTTAACATGGAGCGACTGCCTATCTGACCTCCACAACCCAGTTACTGGGCAACACGATACTCCTTGGTAAGACTTTGTCAGACTTTCGGGTTTCTGACTACCCGTAACGACTGTCAAAGATCTACAAATGACAACCGGGACCAACGGCTTAACGTGCTTTCCGAGGCACGGATGAGTCTCGATATGTTACGAATGGTCACCCATCCACAGACTGACCACTTCGTCAACCCGAGCGGCTGTTTTTATTTAGCCACTAGCTCCTATTTCTTTTATTTATCTAATTTTTCTACCAAAATAGACGATATTTGTAAGAAACGAAACATATGGAGTTGGTATTGGAGTACACTGCCAATTTAAGGGATGGGATTATTCCAACAATATTCAGTCAGAAAAATCCTCAATTGAACTTTCTCGCCTTCATAACCACGTGAAACTTTGACGCGCTGATGATATTCGTAAGTTCAACTGCGAATTGGAAATTGAAGATTTTTATCAACGTTATCTGAGGCTAGAAAAACAAGCGAGTTTCATCTTATGACGTTACGACTCCATAACCATTCAAAATAGTCTGTAGAGTAAATGTAAAAAAAAGCTTTTTCAAGTGTATTTCGATGTCAGGTACATCGAAATACACTTGAAAAAGCTTTTTTTTTACACGATTAGTTATATCTGCGAGATAAATCAAGCAAGAGAGATATAGCGATACTCAGGTAGGTACCCTAACTGGCTTAGAGATTCTGTGTATTATGTTATGTACTAAATAATGTTATCTCGTACTGAGGTCTGTTCAGTTTATTGCTCGCATTTATTCAGCCGGGATGGATAATATTCTCGGCCTATTTATGGTCACAGAACAAAATGTTTGGAGGGTTTTATTATATACTTAACCAACGTTTAATACCCTGGGACGCTTTATTACCATACAAAAGCGATAAAATTAAAGTTACTGTTGAGGTTTCCCTAACTTTTAGGTACAAAATGGTTGTGTTTTAGATCAAGCTACCCTGGGAAATTAAACCCTTTATAAAAAATCACTTAACTTATAAAAATATGTTTGTAGTTACTGCAAAATGCGATTGAAGGCAACGACTGCTGAAAGCCTTTTAGTAATAAATTTAGAAAGGAAGGAATTTCTTCAAATTCCCAATAAAAGCCAAAAATAATATTGTATTAATACACGAATAACAATAAATAATTAAAATATTATTACACACACTTTGTGTATCACTTCTTTCTTCTTCAACAGCGCCATCTTGTCATAGTATAAAGAGCGGGAAGTAAGTTATCTTCATACAAACGCACCGCGCGCGGCTTGTATGTGTGCGCCGTAGTATCTATGCGTCGCCGCACGCACACTTCACAAAATCTCGACTCATTTCGAGTTGTGCCAGTCAGGGTTAACACTGCACGAGTTTCGCGCGTCTCGGCTTATTTTACGCCGCTCGGTTTATTTTAGCTTTTTTTATTATAAATAATGCTGCTCTGTATCTTGAATACATTTCTATATTTGATAGGGAAACCATTGTTGAACTTTATTGACTAATAAGAGATGTGTTATCTTTGGCAAGGGCCGGGTTTTAAACTAATGAATTTGTGACAGTACAATAGTACTGTGGTGGTAACTAAAATGATGAATGAATTTGTGTTAATAAAAGTCACAGCGACAGATTATCGCGTCATAGTCTACTGACGTAATATTACAATTGGATAAAGCCAGAATATTACATAAACATTTGATTACCGATCAAACGGTCCCTGTTTATTGTTTTAGGTTTTATTGGTTTTCCGTTTCATTATTGTCATTGGACGTCCATTTAGTAAACAGGACGATGATGCCCTCTGGCTTTGGCTGTAAACACGCTGTACGCCCTGACACGGAAAGTGAATTCTGACAAAATTATTTTGTAATAAAGCTTTTAGGCTACTTCCGTTCAATGATTTACCTTCTACCCAAAGTCATAAAGATTATTTTAAAACAAGCTCAAATAAAACTATAGATACTCGTACAACATAAGTGGGTGAACTAATTTAAATTTTATCTATACAGAGCTTGACGAATAGTTTAAAAGCTTTATTGTTTATTGCCAATCGACTTCTATGCTTATCTATTGTAAATATGTGTTTACTTTTAAATGTAAAAGGAAAATGAATCACGCTTCGTTATGGCAGACGAGATGAGACCTACTTCTGGAACGTGGTTTTTAAATACAAAACTATAACTCGTCAATCTTTTACAAAACACCCATTTGCAACCTGCTCTCAAGCAATTTTTAAACTTATTTTTTCACATGGGTACATTATAAATTACCTTCCTTTACTGAGAAGATATTCAACTTGAATTAGAATTCTAATATTGTTACTTCCACGTTAACACGGCTCATTATCGTACATTCCCTCGTGTTTACGCGAAATTCACTGATGTTTATGCAAAATTACTTTCATTAATTAAATTTACACTTTACACTCCTTTCTTAACAAACAAGGAATTTTCTAATTCAAATTAACGGTAATTTTCTTTAATTATCAACATCGTATGTCATGAACTCAGCGGAGGATCAATATGTATAATAGGTTGTTAACCTTTTTAAATTAGATAAGTGTATGTTTTTTTCGATTTTTTTTCCAGTTTTTTTTTTATTTACTATTAAAGAAACTTAATCAATTGTACAAAATCAAATGAATACTTTCGTATTATAAAAAATACATGACTACGATTTTATAAAAAAGAAGGTTTATAAATATATTAGTAAAAAAATATGCCTTAGGCCGTTTTACACGGATACAGTCAACTTTTTGTCCTGAATACAGCTAACTTACTGAAACAAAACTGTATCCAAAACTCGTTACTCACACAATAGACTTTCATCATACAATATAACGCCCAAAAAATGTATGTTATAAACAAATTGCAAAACACCATCACAGACCTAGAGTCAGCGAGTAAGTTATGACATCGTAAATTAGTTGGATGTCAGCGTTGTCCGAGCATACCGTCAGCATAATCCTACCGTGGTAGGCTATTGTGGTATCTACAGTTAGATGGAGGTTGGAGATTAAAAGCGAGAGCTAAATGAATTGCTAGCTCTTGATTGTGAACCAATTGATGAGGTGGCGATGAGTCAGGAAATGCTTTGTTGTACGGATCGAAGAACAAAATATGTGTAGGTTTATAGTGAAGACTTTTCAGTAGTAGGTACAATTTACAGAAGGCCGCGTGGCAGTGGTAAGACTTTGACCTGGAACCTGTCTTGCGGAATATGGTCTTCACATAGAAAATAAATACACATAACCGTTAAAAGTCACCAAGATATAGCATATTTATATGGGTACACAAACATAGTAAATTAATGCCAACTGTGTGAGCTTACACCAGATGCAGCGTGTATTACAAAAAAACGTAAGAACTTTTTATAGACAAATATTGAAACAAAAAAAAGACTGAACACACTGATGATGTATTTTCAAAAAATTATGTCCCCGTCAAAAACCATAATAAGAAATAATTTTGATATTTTGGAAAACGTACTATTGTTTTTACGTTTATCATTTGTAAGCACCTTGAGTACCTCTATGAAGAAAACCAAGAGTTTAAGTAAGTTGCATGAGTTTGAGACAAATTCTTCACCAGTGATACTCCAAAGCAATTACTCAGCATTATAACTCGCGATTAAACGTATCATACATAAAAATAAAACATTATAATTATAATTTTACAACGATTTATCTATAATCGTAGCGTATTTCACACTTACAGTAGTTATGTACATCAATAAATTATTACAATATGGCCGGACATATCAGTTTCATTTGGCGAAAATTGTGAAGGAACGTTGATCAACAAGCTTTGCTTATATTTTAGTGTGGAGAGCACAATAGCGGCGGGCAGTGAATATTGGTAGTGAGGCCATGGCACCAGTGCAGCGTGTGTGAGCGTGAATACAGATAAATATGAACTGTTTTCATCTGTATTTACTACTACTACCCATATCACATATATGTATGTAGGCCGAATTTTTTTCACCTGTGATTTTTCATGGCTATCATTTTCGAGTTTTTTTTTAAACCAAACTAACACATGAAGTCACGAAACAACGTAACAAAGACTTCGTTTAATTTAGAATCAAATTCCGACCATTTGAAAACGTTGAGCTAATAGCAGACGCCAACAAATCAACAATATATTCGACACACGAAGCACTAATCGAACTTGCATTGAGTTAAAATCAAACTACTCACGAACAAATGATGAGAGATGTGTTCTTAGAATTGGTTTGTTCGTGTGTGAACAAACCAATTCTAAGAACACATTACATGTACCCGCCCATGTATTTCAGCCGTTGAGGTATATCCCATCTCCACGTAACATAGTGGATGTAAAGCCTAGACTTTGCGGTTTTAGTGAATCTGTATTCTATTTAATTCGTACCCGGATAAAACAACGTCGGTTTTGTGCCATTAACTGTTGATTTTTTTACTGTAGTTGTAAAAAGCCGATATCAATGTTGCTTTGTGTAAGTTTGAGATATAATCCAAACAAGGGGCTTGGTTTCTGGTAGTCTTCTTTCTCTCTCCCACCTCTTTAATCATGCCAAGTGTATTGATTACGCGTTCGTTCTTCTGTGACTGTTTGTAAATCGAAAAGAAAAATGTGAATAGGTACCTCGATTTAGCATCGTGTAATTAAATCTCTCGGGCGCCTAAGACAAAAATGTTGATTGTAAATTACGATACAATTAGTGTTCAAAAAAAAGAATATGTGGATTTTTCAAGTCAATGAAGGATGAAATCAAACTGAAGGTGTTTGGAAATGCTGAAGAAATTTTTGATTTTAATTTATTTTTCGTTAGCCGGATATTTAGAAATATTTAAAACAATCGTAGTATAAAATTTTTATTTCTTCGGCAATTTCAACAAAAGAATAATCGCATCTTATTCGTTTCTTTGTTAATGTATTTTATTGCAAACAGTTTTTTTGTAACGATGCATATCAGGAACTCCCCCATCTCAACTTTTGGCAGGCTTAAATTACCTACCATCAATCATTTATTATCAAACGCAATAATGAAATATAGCTTATCCACCGGACAACCCTAATGCAGCCAACCCACAGAGAGAGCCACATGCATCATGCTGGGTGACAATCGTACCCGCAGTATTGGGTCATCCATTACTTATCATCTATTATCGTCTTCCGAGAATGCATCATTTTTTTTCATAACAAAGACTTAGTATTTGTGAGCGATCCACTGTTGATAAAATCTAATTCATAAATCCACAAATTCAGAACATAAAACATAAAGAAATAACCTCAAAAATAAGACGTATGAACGGAATGTAATTAAAAGTACGTCTGTCATGTACAATATATAAATGAGGAAATACAAAAACTGTAGATAGAAATGTAATGGAGCATAAATTACAATTACGTCACGCTTCACCAACCTTTCCACTCAGTCGACTCCCTCGGGGCGCTGCAGCAAGTGTGAGCACATTTGCAATTAATACTCTCTCTGATCTAACGATGAAAGAGGTAGTGGTAACAAATGATCGTGTGAACTCCAATTTATCTAAGGTTTCCAAGCAATGCAGCAGAAAATAAACAAATTACGTAAAAAGAAACATTTAAAGTTAAGTTTACGAAACTCAAAAACACTTAACATCTTTTCATAAAAAAAGCTTTATTTACAAAAAAAACCTGACACAATATGTTCCATAACTTGCCAATTTCTGCGAGCACGTTGCCAACCCCAAAATGTGTAAAACATTCCATACAATAACATGACCGGGGCAACATTCCATGACACGCGTGCGATTTTAATAATTCTCGTTGAATTGAATGTCCAGCGGCCGTTCCGGTCTGAATAAAAAGACAGAAATGTCATGAAATAACAGATATGACAATTCATTGAGATTGATGTTGTAACGAACAAAACGGTAAGGTCTATTTAAAACGACCGGAAGTTAAAGAAAATCCTAGTTACAATAACTTGTGACGTTGGAGTTAACATCTCTCGGCTTCCTCCATTAAAAGTTGTCAACGTGAGCCGCTAATGGCCAAGATCCTAGAAGCAACATTCTTATTTTAACAGTGGTTTTTATTGTAAGTGATTCTATGATGCACTGCATAAGACTTTTCATACCGTACCTACTCTACTAATGCGACATTATTATGCAAAATCATCGTATTTAAAGAAACTTTGCCCCCTAGTTTAACAAAGTATTTTTAATCTATCCAACACTATTAAGTATAATAAGACAACGCACTTATCTTTTAGGGTATTTAATGAAAATACCCCAATATTTTCTGGCAATTGTATTGCTTTAAAAAGTTTCAAGTGTTATTCCTACCAGTAAGAAATACTTCATACTATGATGTCGAAACTGTCTTCTTTTTTTTTAACTACGCATAATGTATCGACACAATCTTAGGAAGTTGAAAGTAAACATAAACAATGTGTTTTACAATATTGGACAATATTGTAAAACACATTGTTTATGTTTGTGTTTTTCTTTTTATGCGGTCGTATTTATTATGGCAATAAATCTTACTTAATGACATTTCGTTAAGGGGAGCAAGCAATAAACATATTGGTGGTCAAATAGTGGAAATAAAACAGTTGCTTCCCCGGGGAGCGATGAGAGTTTACGTTTAACATTGATTTACACAAATTCGAATTCATTGGGCGTAGTGAATATAGCTATTGTTTACGAATCCTTGCTCTCTTTTCTTAAAGTTCGTCTTCACTTTAAGAAAACTATTCTGAAGATATTAAAACAAGTTAGAACGTATCATAGCCCTGCCAAGCTCTGGCACGTTCTAACTAACCTTAATGTTGCTTAAGCAAACTTAGTAAGTAAACAAACTCTGCACGTGAAACTAATAAACAGTGGCTTCCTTGTAAACTGTTAATTAAAGCCAATATTAGGAGTACAGTCAGTTTATCGGCCGCAAGTGTGTTGGTACGACTAACTTATATCTATGCAATTATGACTTCACGCAGTAGTGGCTAGCTGAGTAACTCAGATGAAAGTTAGATGGCTTGTTTCTGATATTGAACGGCGGCGTGGGTTGCGGTTAAACAGACCTCGTTTGTTATACTCATAATCGTTGTTGAATCTGTTAGAAATCAAACAAGCACTATCTTTACCTCAATGCATTGAAAAATTATGCACATTTTTAAAATAATATTTAGTTCCATACAGACCACTTCACGCACGTCAGCATCCTGCAGTACCAGCCTGCAGCGATTACAGCGTGTCGTTCATTACAGTAGCAAAAGAACAAAGCTGTGTTATGTGACACTCGCTATATTGCGTCGTAGCGAATACGAGTAGCGAGTATTCACAACTGTATTTACCAAAGGAATAGGTATAAGTTGTGTTGTTGCAAACACATACAGGTAAGGCGAGACAGTTAATCACCACGCTTACTCAAGACGGTTTGATGATTTCAAATTTTAATTAATAGATAAATCAGGTTTTTCATGATATTCCATGGATCTATTTAAAAGATGCGTTGGTTGCCAACGTCATACGAAGACTTACTGATCTAGTTATGAGTTTTTTACACAATGGAAGAGATGAATGCGTTTTTCTGAAACGTCATCATCTGCATAACCTTTTCCCAACTTCGTTAGGGTCAGTTTCCAACCTAACCGGATAAATCTGATGAGCTATTTTACATGGAGCAACTGCCTATTTGACCTCCACAACCCAGTTACTGCGCATCACGGTACGCCATGATAAGACTGGTGGCCAGACTTTAGTTCCTCTTTTCTTTTCTTTCTGATTCGTACAGTAGCAATAAAATGTAGATATCTTTATTTATGTGACGAATCTTTTGAAGTTACCCAGAGGATAACAAAGACAATAATTTCGATAGATCGCAACACTGTCGCATTGGTCTTCGTTCATAACGCAAGAAATACATTTTTATACCCTTTTTTATACTTTTTAAAAACTTGACAATTGACTTATGTTTAAAAAGTTTTGTTGCTTTTGTTCCTTATTAAAATAACAATTCCAACAATTAAAATAACCAAGAAAAAAGAAAATTACTTTTATTACTTATTCATTCTCCACGCGTTACGGAAAATTTCCTCGCACAACTGAATACAAATTCGTTTTTGTTCATTTGAAAATCTTTTCCGGATCAATCTCGTGGCTGCCTCGTTGATCTTGTCGCAAGTCGCAAGCGCTACTGTTGAGCATGAGGTTCGATTACAGATCTGCCAAAAATTTGTGGAGCTTACGTATTCGAGTCAGATCCACTTTGAAAGCTGTCATGGTTTAGACCATGGTTGGGGGCGTAGAAATTTAAGGAGCCGCATTCAAGTAATAATGTGGACCAGTACCTGGTCGTCTGAGTGTAAAAAACTTTGTAAGTTTACCAACGAATTGGAGTTAACGCCCTGGCGCCCAAAACAATTGAAGAAACCAAAGGTATTAGTCAGTAAACATCAGATAGAGCCTTCCATCGCCATTTGACATCCATGATTACCCTGCGCAAAATAGCTAAATTTAAGAAGCAATTCAAGCAAAGTTTCAATTATTTATAAATATCACACTCAAACTTCACGTTCTCGATATCAAAGCTGGTACGGTGCCGATCAGTTAGAGTAGTAACTATACAGTCAACGTAGGTCAGAATCAGATTGAACAGTTAACATTACCCCGGCAAACTGATCGCAAATTATACGACATGGTCGCGTGGGATGGTCAAAGGAGGACGATTTATGGAGAACTGCACGATTTAAATTATAGGGAATCTTTAGTACCACGACCTATTTATTTCTACTCTACTTTTTCCGTTCTGAAGTAGATTTTATTTGAGATCCCAAAATATATAACCCTCAAAGGCCTTTAAGCTCACCCACAAAACTATTTCCATACAATTTCGTTTCAATTATTTGTAGGATTGCAATAAAATTCCTCGGTTTTGAAAAAGTCTGTCTCCTTCCAGTAGGTAGCGATCTTATTCGGACACACTGAGAAGTCTTTTATAGCATATCTCAGTCAACCAATCTCCCAGGATATTTGCTTCCAACAGTGTAAGCGTCATATTGTGTTCTTAATAAAGTTAAGCAATATTTCTTTTACAAAAACAGATCTGTATAAAGAACTGCTAACCAGAGGCTGCGTTTTGAATTACAAATACACTGAACAACATTTCCGTTTCTAATATAATAGCGAGTGGAATAGAAACATGTGTGAACAAAAGGCAAATCAGTAAACAAATGCTTGGAGTTAAAATATTTACAACACTAACAATTTTTCTACATCGAATTTGAAAATATTTAGCAGTTAGATCAATTGAATAAAATATGTAAAAACACTGTGGACGCACTTATAATATATTTTGTAGCGTAAAAGGTTCAACATTTTCACATGCATTGCTTATCTCAGTAGGAAAAGTTTTTATTGCCACACATCGGATAAAGAAGCCATTGACAAAGGCTGCGTAACGATATCCTCCCGTCGTTATGGTCATGTTCCCGGAAGGCCTCTCTGCCCGGAATAGGCAATTAACATAAACCATCCTAAACGTTACGGCTAAGGGAGCAGTCGACCGTTCATGAGACACAAGTGAAATAGTTTAATAATAATTTCTAAGTTTGATGGATGTTTGCGTTGTAGACATTTATACAAATTAATGTGAATAATCAGTGTTATGTAAAAACAATGATTTTATTATAAAAAACAATAAGTTGATATAAAATGCGATACCAATATTAACACAACTTACCGTAAAGGAAAAAACACTCAGCTTGGGATTTTGACAAAATTAAGTAGAGCTCAACGACTCTTAAGTTCCGTTCAGAAGCTCCAAGTAATAAATACTAAATTGTTAAAGTTATACAATAATCGTTATACTAATGAAACAATCAACATCAATAAGAGATCTATTAAAACGATTCAAACAGTAGAACATAACTAGCGGTCCCAGAATATCAAAGATATTTCATCTCAGCGCAAAGTTTCCGTCGTCGTGACAGATATTTAAATAGGCGACGACGCTGATAAAGAGATTTAGCTTCGTGGTTTCTGAGCCAAGTGACAATATACGACGACCAAGTTATAGATAGGATTTATCGGAGAGTTCACTTGGAAATAACCGATGCTATTGAATACTTCAATTTATAGCGTTCACTTTGGTTTGGTTTCAGTTTAGCCAAGAACTCTGTTATTCTCCATTTTAAGGGTATTGTTAGAATTGTAAAGTTGTTGACATCTGAGTCAGATTCGTTATTTTCGGCAGTGACAAAATAATTTTCAAAACGAGTTGAGTGTGTTTATTGCAAATAGTTTGTAAACAATTAAGTTCAGTACTGTTACAGTAATCAACATGAACGATTTTCATTTTTATTCGAAATCTGATACAAGTATATATTACCCTAAATAACATAACATCACGCCTGTCCCCGAAGGGTGAAGCAAAGGATTCAGTATAGTAGGTTTTCATTACGCCATATATGTTTAAGTCCCATGTAATAGGGGTGATCCTATTACCATCAATCGGACACAAAGCCAGACAATGAGACTCTATCCCTGCTACTAAGAAATTCCAGATGGAAAAACCCAATATCGCGACCCGTGGTTGGAACCCAGGACATCGTGCCCATCAGTAACGCTTAATTACATGACACTCACATTGGGAAAATACTTTCTACAATAAACCGAACCACACACTGCTATGTTTTATAAAATATATCGACACATTGATGTTCCACACTTGTGCAAAGTCACTATAAAATGTATCATGCAAACCTTCCCCACGCAGATTACATACTCGTATAATATGCTCAATACTGTACAAATAAATACTATCCAATACTATTTCATATGGTTGTTTGATAACATTCATCAATAGATCGCCAGAGTAAATCCTACCCGTTCAATAGATGCCATCAGAGAAGTCTTGTTCCGCTATTTCTGTCAACTTCACACCTATTGGAAAATGAGCTTTTATCCTTTACAGTTAGAGCATACATTTAAATAAAGCAAAGCAGTCATGTTGGCTAATGGCACTTCATTCAAAGTTCATGTCCACTTCAGCATCACTAGTTCAGTTCATTCAAAAGTAATTTTTGGCTGTTTATTTAGCTTCAAACACAACACAAAACTTTTGTTCTTTAATGGCTTTGAGTAACTTGGAGCAGCTTTCTTAGTAGTTTGCAATACAAGCCGTAAAGAGAAAAGTTTGCCTTCTGAGCTAATACCGCCTCCGGCGGACAACACCCTCGCATGTTCACACATGTTCTGCTGTCGATCGATAATAAACAATTTGGTGGAATCCACATTCACATAACAATTAATAAAATTTCCGGATTTAGCTATGGATGTTCACTAAAATGAGTTAAACCCATACTTACCTGACTATGCGTGACTTGACCCCTCTGTGTTTCGCTCCACATAAATCACCTGAAAATATGACTGACGTGACGGTGTAATTGTGTGATGACCCGCGTAACGTATTCCGGAAACTCACGCTTCCTTACATTTGAAGTGGTATGATGTATAGTGCTGCCACACGGCTCGGGGAGGCGGAGGGAACTCCGAACAGAACGTGTTCTAGATATTGTGGCATGTCTCATATTTTCTGATATTGGCAAACATTTAAGCAAAAGTACTTTATTACTTCAACAACCTTTTTCGGATCCCATAAATTTCTTAGGAGAAATAGCGTATTTGTGGAACCGGAGACATATCCTATATGTTTTTGCTTAGCGAAATGATTAATTGGTAAAAACACTGTCGATATCGGAGTTATAATTGAATACATATATATATATATATAGTATATATATATATAGTTGAATTAACATCGATAATGCTAACCTCTCACAATTGTGGATACTTCGAGACCTTTCCGAGAATAGGATATCATTATGTATTGGGTAGAAACCTTTTTACAGGTTTTTGTTGTTGGTGTTTGCTGTATGATTTTGTGTATATCCTTTGATGGAAATCCTAAATAAAATAAAACATGAACACTACTCACGAGCTATCGCTAACGATAGCTAAGGAACATAAATCTAAATTTATGTTCCTCCTCAGCTCACTGACAGCAGATTAATTGATGATCAGTTTCGGAATCGTTCTTATACTTCAAATATACTTTGTTAACATTACAAATGCCTACTTGACATTTTCGCCGCTCTGAAGTGTAAATGATCGTTTTTCAATTTCTAATTCGGATTTTTTAGGTCAAGGTTTAAAAATGCTTCGTGAAGTTTATGTTATTTTAAAGGATACAAGATTGTATCACTTTCAACGAAAATAGAACTGAATTATTGCTGTGTGCATGTTTAATAAGATGTACTGGCTCTGTAAGGACAACTGAACAACAAGTAAGCGTCAGCACAATACTGTGTTGTCTGAATGTAAAATGAATGGACTTAAATTCTGTTCAGTTTATTTTCAGCTGTATGAACTGTGTAGCTATAATTCTATGCAGATGTTGTTTAACTACGATATAGGATCTAACACTAAATAAATACACAGTCAAGTTTGCATACAATATAAATAGGTACCTTTTAAACGCGTTGCTGTACAATTACCTAAAGCCAAGACGCTGGAATACTTGCGCAGATGCACTTGCTTGTCATGCACTCCCGACTAGGCACTGTACACAATACTTTCATGTGGGCCCCATCACCCTCTTCGGCTGCCGACTTCTAGCAACAGTTCTTCTAAGAAGGCGCGCGTGTCGCGGTTTACACTCCCCAAGTATGTGACAGCACATGTCGGCCTGAGATCATTGTGCCCCTCCCCGCCCGGTGCGCCTTCTGCGTATATTTGGATAAATACCTAATTCGGTGATACGATTTAAGACAAAACTTTTAACCCCCTCAGCTCTCTTTGTAAGCAGTTTCAAAACATATCTTACTTATCCCGAAAATTACACATCTAAATATAAATGTCGACTTTCAAGAAAACTTTGCAATTAAAACTAGCTAGAAACTGCAAACGTATTTACTTGAGTTGCGGAAAATTTCGAAAACATTTAATGTTTCGTTGAAATGAAAGTTTAGTGTGGCGACGTTACTATCAATGTATGCACCGTGTTTAAAAACAAATTTGCTAACCATGTCAACGGCTCGTGACAGTGTTACTAAATTATTTATGAATGTTATTGAGTTGGAGCCATTAAATGCCTTGGACAGGTCAAAGAAGGCATCATAAACCATACAACCAACACAACCACCAAAAATATCTATCGCTATCAGAATCTCTCTCGGTATAGTACCAGACAGTTTGCTGCTGTCTAGCATAACGTAGTTTTATCATAAGTAAAATTTGAAAACGGTTATCGAGATATCAATATATAATGTTTATTAGTACGTGAAACCCAAAAGCGGAATTAAAAAATGTTGGCATCGGTATTACCAACGAATAGTATTAAATGAGTCATTTTCATGAATCCTCCTCACCTTTGGTACACCGGTGAATTGTTTAAAATTATCCTTTATTACGATCGTATAAAAGTGGACGTGTAGACAGTAAGTACTATTAAACATATTTTTGCGGCTGTCAAACAACCATTACTTTTCAGTTGCGGCTTGGTAATGTTAATTTATTACTATTGCTGTAATACAATACTACTACAAATAACTAATAAAAAAATCGCTAGTGTGGATATACAATCCAATAATTCCGACACACATCTGTTATTTAACCACGGGTTTATATTCTTTTAGAAACACTAACTCATAATTGAACCAAAACTTCAATAAAAGATTAATTTAGTAAAGCTATCTTAATATATGTGTTAAAAATCGCTTAAAAATGGAATTAGTACCACTCGATAAGACGTTTTGTAGAAACCGGCTGTGACAGTCAAAGGATTTCATCTTTGTATAAGAACTATACTGGCGATTGAGAATAACGGATCTTGATTCTTTAGTCGAAAACGTTTTAAAGTCTATAAAAGGACCTTTCTAATATGAAACGAAACACTGATCTTAAAAAAACATTATTGATTATAAGGTTTTTGATTGTTCTTAATATAGATTTTGATAAGGATACTCAACAAGTTGAATGAGACGGAACCCTATGATGCCTGCCTCCCTTTTTAAGGTTCCATTCCAAATGATAAATTGGAATCGTTATAGGATCATTTCGTTATCCATCTGCCTGTATCTTTTTATCAGGAATGTTTAAAATTCATTGAAATTAATATCTAGGTCTACAGTGCCTTAAAGCTCTAAAAAAATCAAGAATATATATAAAAAATATATACGGCCAATTTTGCAACAATTTGTGATATTGGAAAACAAATTAAAACTCATATGGAAAGTTGGGTAAACAAGTACGGAATCTTCGGTGCTCGAGTCAGGTTCGCACTTGTTCACTTATTATAAAATATTGCTATTTATTAGAAGTGCCAACGTATATCGTATATATCGTATCGTAATAATTGTCGAAATATTTAGTTGCCTTTGGTTACGACATGTTTGTGCTACGACAGCGTAGCACGTGTAGCAGCCATGTTGCCAGGCTGACTACGCCGTAGCAACAGTTCAGAACACTACACGAACAAGATTACCGTCCAAATCCCAAAATAAATAAAGACAGAGTAAAGTTATGCTATTATTAACCCAAGAATAACATAAAGTAAATTCGAAGGTTAAACTAGTTGTAACTTTATTAATAATATAAGGATAAGGTAGCACGTGAACCTATTAAGTCGTCAGTTCAACCCGACGGCTCGTTACTTACTGTTACAAATGTCTCCCTCTAATCATGTACAAACTACTAAGTGTACTTACCTGAGAACACGCATGTTGTTAAACATGTGCCATTGTTTTAATAGTATGTTGTAATGTGATACATTATTTAAGATGCTAAGAGCGTCCGCTGCTCTGAGGCTACTATACCTACCTTGTCTGAATCTAAATACAAATTGGTACACCACAGATGATTTTTTACATCCCTTTTCTTTTTTACTTCAATTGATTATAAACTAGCATTTATGCTTACCATACTTAAAAAATTTAAAGGTAACATGTAGTTATAAAAGTTATTCCTAGGCGTGTGTCGTCTCTTGGATATTCGGCCGCCTCGAGCGACTCCTAGCCGTTCACAGTCACATAACTAAGAGGCGGTACAAACGAAACCAGTTGGGAAACTTCAACTAAATGCTTGTTTTTAACAAGCATTTATCTTAAAACAATCTTTAAAAACTTCGAAATCAGACTAAAAGCCTTGGGAAATATAGTACCAACACTGAAAACTTCACAAAATTGTAACATTTAGCTGCTTCATCGTTATGCTGCTTGCTGTTCTAGAACACGAGGTCACGGCCTCACGCCGTACCAAAATATCAAGGTCAGTTCCTTGACTAAATGAAAGTTTGAACATAATAACTGTTCCTTTGAGTCTTTGTAGAACTCTTGAAAAACTTTATAACACATATTTTTGTTTTATTATTGCATTAGTCATACTTTTCAAATAGGTTACATTCAAACCTGCCTATAACATAAGCTTCAAGATAATTCACACACATTTGTCACATTGCACAAGTGACAAATTATTTGCAAGCGAAGTCACAAATACTTAAAAATAAAACCTAACCTTGGTTATAAATTTGTTTCTGAAATGAGAGAGAACAAACAGAACTGAAGTAAAATTTAGTTCTGTTTTAATAGTAATAATAATTAAATTGTCATTGATTTTTTGTTATGCAGTTATTGTTACGAGAAATTCGGAACTGTAGCGGAAAACACCTTATCGACAAGTACAAAAGAATAATTTAAAGGAGGAGCGGGACATCCATCGTAAAACCCCCAAGAGTCACATTTATCCTTTTGAGAACGATTTTCAATTTTAGTCCATTTTTGACTACCTTTTGTTATTTTTTCAGTTTTCGTTTCATTCTGTAAATGATTTATGTTTCAAAACAGCGTATTATTTCTATGAAATGAATAAAAGCACCAATGTTTCCTATTTGCTCAATTTAATGATAACGTGATCATCATTTTCTGTACAAAAGGGTGTCTTGAGTTTTGGCCATGAGCCATAGTTGCTTCATTATGATTCTGTCAGAATGAAAAAAAGGAGATGGTTCTCCATAGTATTAACATAATGCGCGGGAACAGTAATGTATGGTTGTATTGTTGTAATTATGTTTGGTCTTAATTAACGTGTTAAAAGCAGTTAATTAACTCTTCATCTCATCTATGCTCGTGACACAGTCTGATTATAAACTCTCGTATACGCGACAATACGCAAAACTGGAGGAATTGTATCATTGTTAATTGTGGTTTTGTGAACATTTCGGTAACTGTCCATTCTCCTTACGCACTTCTTATAACGGTTTACCTATATGGTTCTGGACAAAGCACTAATCAATGAATCGATGCAGCCAATCACTTAAATATTATACTTATCTAAGAAACGTGATTGGCAACAAAAATTATATTGACAATTTTATTTTCATCAAGCAAAATACTTCAACATCTGAATCAATCGAACATAACTGAGAGTTAACCGTAAGACTGTATCTGCTTAGACTTTTACGACCGGAAGTATAACACGGAAGTGGACCATATAAATGTAATAGCAATGGACAGCTTCCTTATGAGCTCCACCAGATCCTGTTCCGGTACGGAAAATTTTCTGTTCCCGATGTTGTTAGTTTGATGCTATTTTTGTACTTTGACATAAGCAGGGATTGAAGGGGAAAGAATAGGCTATTTCAACAAATTTCGTTATGTTAAAATTGTATTCCACTTAAGACGTATTAATTTTGTTACTCGCCTAAGCAAACTTAGCAGTCATTCTAACCAAAAAGTGCATGTTAGTTAGGTACCTATTTTCAAAATTCAAAGCGTAAGTTAGTATTCAAAACGTAGACATCTCAAAACTTCTGTCTAGATCTATCGCATTCTTCATACTAGTTAATCCAGCGTCGCCGCTTCACTGAGAGCAACATGTATTATTCACCGTGTCCTGCACCAGCACCCATCTGTACCCTCTTACAGCTCATCTGAACCCGCTTAAGCCTCGTCTACAAAGCAGGAAAGCGTTACATTTCTTATTCCACCTCCTCGTGAATACGCTGTTTACTTGCGCTATTACGTTTGAGTTCACAATCCAATTCGGTTTGAGCGTATCGGCTCATTTACTTTTAGAAATGTTGGAGATTCAATAATTTGTACGGCACAGGAAGATCCATCTAAAATACTTTTTCTGAATGTTCATTCACTTCAATTTAATTCAATTCAATTTATTACAACCAAGTACATCATACATGGCTATTTGACACGGTGATCCCCAAACTAGACATTAGTCTGTATCTTGGGGATCACATTTGTACATTTGCATTATGCTAAAAAACCTAAACTGTGAGTATTAACAAAATCAAACTAAAAGTGAAGTTATTTTTCTGGATGTTGTTGTTAAAAGTCAATAACGAGGTCGGCTATATGTCGATGTAGCTACACCGTAGGATGCGACCGTCAAGTCAACCATTCTTATAAGTTTTGCCACCAATTTCCTGCCCTTGCTAACCTCGAACTTAAACTGCATCGAAATCGGTGCTAAAAAACTATAAGCTGAAAAGCAGTTTACTTGAACTTTCTGATTCCATCCTCAATATAACTATTAGCGCGCGTCCAACTCACGACACAGATAACTTGCATGTGACCACTGGCTTCTCTTCGCGATTACATATAAAAGGATGGCAGTTTTATCAGTAATATTTATAAAACACAGCCCGCAGCGTATGTCCAGCAGTGGACTAGTATAGCCTGATGATGATGATGATGATGACAGCCCGCAGCGTATGTTCAAATAAAATTATGAAGCGCTTTCTATGCTGAAATGGTCGGAAGGGAACGTAAAGAGTGGTTATGTTAATACATAATTAACGTTGTACAAGTTAACGACTTGGAATATGGAGGGGTTCACTGTTAATGTGTAATGTTGCACCAGTGGCAATTTCAAAAGTATCGCGGCCTTTGACTAAGTATCGACATTAAACCGGGAAAAAATCTTTTGTAACACATGCTTTTTTACTTCCTTGAATCTTAGATTAGGTCAGCAAAAATCCTGACACATAACTTCATTCATAGAGTACTTAAGAACAATAAACCTATTAATATTTTTGGAAAATACGAAAAACGCGTGACGAAGTCATTTAAGCAATGCAATATAGGTCATGTTCACATTCTTCGTTATTTAGGTATTTCCGATAGAACAGTGACAAACGTAATTCAATCTTAAGCAGCTATCTGTAATTAGTGTTCTGAAAATGTATCTCATCATCAGAATAACCACCTTGTTACCCGGTATTAGTAAATTAGGACCCATTGATCCTCCATGATCGAAGCTTCGGGAATCAACAGATGGTGCGCTAATGAAAATTCCATTCCCAAACATCCTCTGAATTAATTCAATAAGACTCGGGTCACCTTTAACGTAATTAAGTACCCCTAAAACACTTCCCTGTAATTACCTTTCTGTAATGCGAATTTAAGAGACACTGACAGTGTTGTGCTTTGTTACTTGTTACGGAAATAGAGAAAGTTGTACAGCAAAATGGAATATCTAATGGAAAGCTGGCTAAATGTGAAGTAAACTCTAAAAAGTTAGAAGGAGAAGGAATTTAGTCAGATCGGGAATCGAGAAGTTGTCCGGACCACATATTACGGTAGAAATTAATCACGCAGCGCCTGCTCTACCACGAACTGCCCTCACGGTGCCATGTGCACTGTGTAGTACTAAGCTTAATTGTAATTACTAGTTAGACATTTAGCTAAATGTCTAAAGAGTAATAACCTTCCTTGTGTCTTACAACAAGGATTTTTTTTTTTGATCAAAAAGAGGACGTAAACTGTGATACTAAAATCCTATCGGTTTTGGGATTCTAGTTGTTCATCTCATGAATACTAATTCTAGATACGTATTGGTGTAAGCGGTTTGGTACAGATAAAATTCACATTTAGTTTCACAGGGAATGCTTTAGCTGTTAGCTCTAGTCTTGATATTTTGTTAACATGCTTTGCTAATCGACATAATGAACTTTTTTGGTCAAAAATGGTTTACGACTGTGATCTCTTTTAAAAGTTATTCACTCTGCAATACAACAACAATATACACATATAATCCAACAATATGTCTCTATTTTATCTATGGTGACTTTTATAGGACTACAAATTGCAGACAAGTAAAAGGTTGAAGACAACGATCACAATGAAAAACGTACTAAACTTATTATTAAAATATACAAATACCAATCCGCAACTTTACTTATAAATTGGAACACAATTATAAACTTATAATTTAACAGAGTTTAAACATTTATTATTTAGGTGTCTAAAAATTACTTACCGGGAAGATAAATAACGTAAAACCAACTGAAGCTTGTGTCAGCAGTTCCCGAGCAAATTCTCGTTACGTTTGAAGATTTCTTTGGTTACCTCATAAAGTAACCCTCAAGGGTTTTTCAGAATACCTCACGTTTTTTTACTACTAAGGCCTTTTTAAGGGTCTGAGCATAGCTTCGTTATTGTACTCTAGTCAAAAGACGGTGCATTACGTCATTATAATAGATTATGATTGTGACCCTACTCGGTCCTGACCATTCCTGACCCACTTAGACTCTTTCAGTGTTAGTTGTCATGTCTCGGGGTTTTATTAAATCCTAAAAAGGTTACAATCAAATAATTTTCATGCCGGCCATTGTTTCTAATAAAATGTACATTGCTATTAAATAAGAAAAAAAAAAACTAATGACATTCCAATTTTTGAGAGCATGTGACGAGTATTTATTTTAATAACCTACATCAACAAGTATATAACTTTGTTGAAGGTTGGTCGGATGTTAATAAAACGAATCTGGATGGTGATATAAGAGTTGAGTAATACCTAAAATACTATGGATGGATTGTGTGAAAGGGCTGATTAAAAAAAAATACAATTATGAAATTATGAATGAAAAACACCAAACATTACTAACACCTTTTATCTCTGGTATTGTTTAATATAAACTAGAAATACAAACAACACCAAATCGAAATTCCCAGTCTACCTGCTAATATGTATAGTGCCCCGATCTGAAAGCACTCTCGTGTTCGCCTTAAGGATCGCATCTGCATACGTATGTGTAGAGTTTGCTGCTTATCGTCTAGAATGCCTGGGAATACCGCAATATAACCCGCTTCCTTACTTAATTTATCGGACACTTTGAAGTAGCTAATTGTTCCAAGATCGTGCAAAGTATTGATACATGAGGTAGAAAGCTACTGACAGCTCGTTGTCTATCATACGAGACGATATTTTAGACATTCGTATAATATTCAGTTACTTATTGTACCACTCACGGAGCGAGCACTATCAGGAAAGAAATATAATTTGGAACCACCAAACTGCGAATAAAATAAGGTAAGACTATAAGACTGCCTGCGGTCGAATAGTGATAGAATACTTTAAGCTAACTAAGATTGTGCTTGACCGAAAGCTGGCCTGGCGTAGAACGGAGTTTCAATAGAATGAGAGGTCTGCTTATACTAGTATGTTACCAGTGACGTGTGACCGGCCGTACATACACCAGGGCAGGTAGTACCTACAAGCAAAATTATTTAGGTCTGCAAGTATGTCCAAAGGACTATTCCTTTGGACATACTTGCAGACCTAAATAATTTTGACACACAAAAAAAAAGAAAGGTCATTACTATTACTGACCTTTCTTTCATAGCGACTGTTTGTCCTGAATTCTTGTGTAACAAAGCAGACAATTCGTATGCTTGGCAGTAAAATAAACGAAATATGCTAAGGAAATCCCTTGTAAAGGTGAATGCGTAGAAAATCTTTTATATAGTAGCAGTGGATATTCCATATCAAAAAGTCCGGCATGTGAATCCGCTTACCTATGTGCGGTGACCGTGACGTACTTGTTGCGACGAGCCCCCCCTGCCCCGTGCCGCCTGCCCCCAGCGTGGCCGCGGGCCGCAAAATACCCGCAGACTTATACCAGGGCTTAGAGGCATTCCGCTTCAACTGCATCAAAGTCTGGATGAAATAGGTTTATCGTTTTGAGTAGGGTGGTTTTGCAAAATAAATATTACAAGACTAGAAATTAAGGCCAAAAATATAACCTAACCCTTTGTATCTGATTAGCAGATATTTAGGTATTTACATAATCCCTCAAGATTAAAACATGCCCGGGAAGTCAGACACGTCAGATTCAAATTAATTAAAGGGTTCACCTCGGAACAATTACGCCGGCCGTCCGTCTCTTCGCAAGCTTAAAGCCTCATAATTATGGACAGTGTTTACTCACATCACACAACTCTACTGAATATTGAATGTGCTGAGTGCTCAGCGAATTATTCCCCATTTACTACCCTCAGGGGAGGGTCAATGTGTACCTACATGCTAGGTAGGTTCCTGTAAACCAGAGTACTTTGTAAAGAAGAAAGTATTAAGACCCACAAGGTTACTTTGCATTAAATATGTACAAGGCAACCCAACTCGAGTTCATAGCGTACTTCCGTAATGAGATTCCAATCTAAATGTAAAAATAGAAAAAGAGTTCGTTGGTTAACGAATGAGGAATACAGAATATTCGATTGAAAACTTAATCAATTAAGTGGACGAATAAAAGTAAGTTAAACTTACTAATTGAATAAATCTTACGAATTAATTAAATTTCTTAGTTCATCTGCTTTTCGGACGCTGGATCGTGACCGTTTTGTTACAACTATTTCCGCTGTTTGTAACTTCATCAAATGTGTGTGCAGGGCTTAACATGAAGGACAAATTATGCTTATGAGAAAAGATACCTGGCTATATAATAGGTCTTTACCTATGAAATTGCCGTTTTGTATGAAAAAATTTAAATGAATTTTTTTCATGTATTTTTTATTTGTATTAATCGAAGTAATCACCCATGCATTTTGTACTGCCTCTCGGGTATTGAATTTTTTTTTTTAAATGTGTTACTTGCCTCATGTCATTTTCACTAGTTCGCTTCTTCCTCAATACATTGTGTCCTTATTAGCTAGTGTCTTCACATTATTTCGCTTACGTATGTTTAAACAACATTCCAGCTTGAAAAAGCGAAAACCTAATGCACAGGGTGGCGGACGAATATCTTCTTAAATAATTCGGCAGGGCGCTTCTTTGCTGTAATTCTTCTTTATTGTTGAATTGAGAATGAGGCTGCCAAATAAACTAGAATAGTTACGCTGACCTTAGAAAAATTAATTTTGGAATGGGCATCTCGCAGTTTATCCTTTAGGGATATTTACTGCTCAACCGAACTTTCCTGTGGGGGGCTTAATTAAAATTAAGGCCTCCAGCCAGGCATAAAAACTTATAAGCTAACCTTAGAAACTGTAGGCTCGTTTTTTTATTCATCTGCTGTAGGTATGTAGGTTACAATATGTAAAATTAAAATGAGAAATCTTCTTATAAACACTGAAATGTTTATTTTAATTTGCATACTGTTTAGTAAGTTGGTATTACGGTGTTGCAAAACTACTTATTTAAACGGATATTACAAACATTACTAATGTTGGAATCCTGAGTTTCGTGTTTCGGCAAATATACCTGTAGCTACAAACAAGAAAGTATGATTACACAGGTAGCTGTAGGTACCTAGGTAAGAATTGATAACACTATTTCAGCACTCTGTAAAGTTGGGGTTTCATTTCCAGGTTCAGAGCCCAGTGCTGGTCGTGGAACTAAACCTGGACAGACTAGAGGGCACACAGCTCAGAGCGCTGGGGCTGCTGTCCATGTACGGCTTTAACATGACGTATGAGGTGCGAGGAGCAGCGCAGTCACCGGGGCCCACTTCATGCAGTGCCATCGAGTGCAGGCTACTGGGGCACTGCTACGCCAGGCGGGATTATCAGTGAGTAACAACACGGAAACTGTAATAATGATGTCGATTATGATCAATTATGTAACGCAGGCACGTAATCGCACTACGATACGGGAAAAAAATAAAACTAGTGTGGGGCAATGTTTAAAAAACTACGCTTTGATAGCCAGCCAGTAGCCATCGAAAACTCAGGTATTACTTGAAGAGAATTAGCTATCCGAATGCATAATCTCTCACGTTTTAAAGTAGGTTACAATACCTATAGTATGTACGCGTCATTTATTTACTGGCAACAAATGCTTTACACGATAAAACCTTGCTCTCATAATATAAAATCATGGCGGATGTTTCCGCCAATATTTACAAGATTTATGATTAACTCCACAATATTTTCCGCATCGCAGGGAGTTTTACTGTTCATGTTTCGAGGGATACTCCGGAGCGGACTGCGGTGAGGGTCCGCTGTGCCTGAGGACCTCCAACATGTGTAAGAACGGTGGCACCTGCAGGTAAGCGAACTCATTACCAATCGACTCATAAACATGTTATTGTATTTTGCGAGTAATGTTTAGTTACACCCTCTTCCGTAGCACATATTACTCGAATTCCTGCATTTAAATTTGTGAAAAATACGGTTGTACAAAGTAGCTTTACAGGAAATTGTGAAATAAAAGTAATGATAATACAATAACATACATTCACATATTTATATACATGTACTTGTTTTAATATTTATTTGTAAGTATGGCTACGGCAGTGCTATTCACCTAACCATGAGATTTTCAAAGAATAGACCGGCAGGATTTTTTTCGTGTGGCGTGACTTCTTGGGAAGGAGAGCCTGGACTGTCGCCTAACATTCTAATTAAAAAAATATAAAAAAGGTATATAATTTTTTTAATTAAAATGTTAATTTTGGATTTAGTGCACAAATTTATATTATTTTTTTATTTAGTAAATCATTTCGGGTAGTGTATTGATAATGTATGTAATTCTATTCATTCATTCACTTTTTAAATTCACATCAACTTTTAGGCTTGAAAAACATTGGGCTTTATCCTGAGACTAAAAATAAATGTAAATCTCGGGCTCGTATTGTATTGCTGTAAGCTGCACTGTGAACCCGTATTCGAGCCAGTATTCGAGTAAGTGTCGGATTGAAAGATAATCATGTTTCTTTAACTAACACTATGATAACTTGATTCTTTCCAAATTCCATGCTGCTAGGTGAGATATCAATTTGAAGCATTTGATATTATTTTCATTTTGTTACCTTTACGCATTCCTGATAGAAAAGAGTCTTGACAGGCAAACGAACGGACAACGAAATGATCATATAGGGGTTCCATTATGTCCTTTGGGGGAACGGAACCCTAACAACGAGCAAATCGGAATCGTACTACTAGAGTTCCGTAATTTGGTAGGAAAATATTTTACCATTTTCATAGGTGATTTTTGTTTCTTCTTGGTAAAGAGTTCTAGCTCGCTTTAAATAAAACTTTGTATTAGTTATAGACATCGTTTTTATTTGCAATATTTGCATAAGAAATCGTCAACCAGGTTTGTTTAAAATTTTGAACTACTGTACAACAGAGATAGCGAGAATGGTATATTTTTACTGGCATTTTTATCATGCCAAGCCAATCACCCCAAAATGAAAATGAGAATTTGATTTGCAATGTGCAAATCAAGGCCTTTTATTATGGTCCGGGTCCCCCTTGAACTAGTAGCCCAACTTTAAAACGTAAACCCTCCATTTATCTCGGCCCCATTTGCAACGAACACGTTACAACATTGCTTCATTATTTTTACTTGGAATGTAAATGGGAAAGCATTATAATTATACAATTATTACCTACAAATATGTCCATAGTATTAGTATTTCCTGAAATACCTAAGCAGCTATACGAGACACACGAAATCAAACCGTAAGAGTGCTCTTTTTCCATTTTGGTAAGGAGTGCTAAAACGACCTTCAGACAGTTTATTCATTTACAATCTGTGTTTATCTACAGACAGATGGGTCCGGCCGCCGTCAGCTGTATATGTGCGCCGGGCTACACGGGCGATCTGTGCGAATTTAATTTTAATGTCGTTGTACCCAATAGTTAGAGCCTCTCTCCTTTAAAACAAGAGTGGTGATCAATGATCATGCCTTGTTTGAATGAGAAGAGGTCCTTGCCCGTGCAGTGGTAGCAGACTTTTATTTTCTAGGTTTTCTTTAGGTACCCAGAAACGACATTGCCTCCTGTAAATCAGGTTCCAGTATTTCCATTTCAGTTCGAAATCCGTGTTGCGGAGAATTGACCATATTAATCGGAACACTTCGAGATAAATCAGATAACCGAGTTACTAAACTACCCACTCCATGGAAGCATAGATACCTACCATCTAATTGATGTTCAATGAAAAAAAAAAAAAAAAAAATGTATTTACTAGGTACTATATTATCAGCGAATTAATAATCCTCTAGCAACAATACTTCAATGTTTACATCTGACACGCTCAAATATGTATCTCTCGATCCATCGTCATTACGAAGCCGCTCTCAAAATAACGAGGCTGTTTTAGGAAAAGAGGAAGAATTGCAAAGGAACTAAAAGTTTTTGGCCTCTTCTACACTAATGCTCTTTTTTTAGAGAATTTTAGGTATTAATAAGAAGAAATAATTACCTAATTCCTAAAACGTTTGTCTTTATAAAATACTATCAACCTCTCCAACCCCTTTGAAGCGTAGTTTTAAATGTAAAATATAGCTTACGTTTCTCGCTAATAAAGCAGCTTTATTCAGCAGAAAGAATTTTTTAAATCGGTAAAGGAGTTTTTGAGTTCTTCCATTACAAACAAAATGAGGAAATATTTGTTTGTTTGTAAGAAACAAATATTTCCTCTTTATTATAATAATACTATATGTATATATTGCTTTAGATCACTTACATTTATTAAAGTCGAAACTAGACTTAATGTTAGGCTCTGTTAATATTATTTGAGTAATTTTTTCCAGAATGCGGAATAGAAGAATGTGCAGAAGTTTGTAAGGAAGAAACAGACTGTGATTGCAACCCGAAGGACACAGACTTCTGTTAGTATTTTATTAATAATATAATTGATCATACCAGGAAGTAGTGGTAAATTCTGTAAATAGCTGCTATGTAATAGTATCCTAACTTTGTATGTTTATAGCATCGGCACGATTCGAAACAAGATTGGAGGTAGTAGATAAAGCGAGTGTAAATATGTCTCAAGAAGTCAAAAAACAGGTATTTATTCAGAAACGAAACAGCAGAATAATCATATTCCAGACGTTACAAATAATTTTAATCAACTGTCTTACCTTTTCCAGTTAACAAGCTATTTGAAGGCGTCAAACATAACGTTAGAAGATGAAATAGAAATTCTTAACATAAGGTAAGCATCTCTTCACCACATACTGCTGGTGTATCTCCTGGTGCTACATACAGCATGTGTATATCCCAGTGCGGCGACAGAGGATGGTGCGCGCGGGGTGTGGGTGCGAGTGTGGGGAGCGCGGCGCGACGCCGGCGCATTACGCGCGACACTGGCGCGCATGCGCACACACGAGGTGCGTCTGCGCACAGACATGCGGCACTTCTACATGCAACCCGCACTTAGCTTGCACGTGAGTTTTGTACATTACTTGGTCTCCATCATCATCGTTTGGATCGCCTTTTGTAGAATCTCGAGCTCACACTTAACGTTTTTTAAGTTTCATCCATGAAACGGTCATCAGAGATAGCAGCTGAACTTTTTGGTACCGACCTTATACCGGACCGGACAAAAATTTACATCTTTTTCTGTTATGTAGTAAGTTAGAGATGCCAAATTAGTTTATTCCTTCAACATGACCAGGTTTATGGATGATACCTTGTAATGACAACTATGTGTGCTTGGAAGTTCAACTAAAATTGACAGCTCTTATAAAATAATGTCCATTACTTTATTTTTTATTTAAAAGAGAAACAGATGAGAGTTGTCCAAATGACATGACTAAATAAAGTATGGGCGACTGCCCTAAGCATGTACAGAAATTTCTCACTAGCTCGTAACATTCAAATAAGTATTCATTCAATATATAATATTTATATATTGAATATATAATACAATAATTATTACGTGTTTATAACTAACTCCTAGAACTTTCGTGAATTAATCAAATAATTAAAAGATTTCTAATTACTTAACTTTGTTCATAAGTGAAGATACAAGGAACACTTAGGTCGAATTCTGCGTTTACTCACTGGAAATTAGCTCGAAATCCGTGTTGGGGAGTACAAAATAAAAGGAAATCAATAATGCTCGCTTAATTTCCATGTGTTGATGTATTCCTGATGCAGTTTATCATTCCATTTACTATATTTATGACACAATTTTTTTATGGTGCCACAATTTCACATTGGGTCATGAATAATGTAATAAATTCAAAAATAAATTATGATCACTGACACAATTTCAATTGAGTAAGGTATCCTTATGCAGACTCTGGTTGTGAACCATCGCCCAGAAATATGGGAGGGGTCGGAGTTCATACTGACATGTATGGCGTATGGATCTCCGAGCATCGCCTTCACGTGGTACAAAGATGGTGTCAAGATAAACTTCAATGGAACAACGAGGCAAGTGCATAGAAAAAATATTGTACTTTTTTTTAATTTGTAACTTCAGCCAATTGGTATAAAAGCCCAAAGTTTATTCAGTAAAAGTGAAGGTGTTATAGTTTTATTTTGAATATACCGTAATTTTTCGCTTTAGGTACTTGTAAAAACGATGGGACAACGTAATAAGCTAGCAGAAAGTGAGCATTGCCATTAGAAATGCGTCCATTTTTCAGAGATATTTGGACGCGTACGGTGTCAGAGGACGCGCTCGGTCGTCGCATGTCAGTGTTAGGCATATCCGAAGCGAAGAGGCCCGACAGCGGCAAGTGGTCCTGTGCAGCAGACGATGCGGGCAGGAGACGATGTAGAGCGCTGAGGCTGACGGTGTTGAGACCGCCCGATATACGACTTGTGCCTTCCACAATTACAGTCAATAAGGTAAGTGGATTGAGACTGGCAGTAGACTGTGGTGGTGTTAAATATAATTCTCAAGTTATAGTGCATAATCGTTGATGTAAATGCGTGTCAGGGTGACAACATGAGTATAACATGTCTGGCGGGAGCAGGGCGAGTCCACGGCGCACTCGGATTCAGCTGGGTGAGGGAGAGGTCGCTGCTACCGATGGCGCCGGACAGAGTGGTTTGGGAGGACCTGTTCCCCGCGGGGAGTGTGCTTAAGCTTTATAATGTACAGGTACGTCACACATTAATTGGAATAGCATTAGTATAGCATTAACAGCCTGTAACGGTTCCACTGCTGGGGCACCTGCTTTGTCCTTGTGAGAAGGAGTGGTGATGATCCACTTGACTCAGTATATACTCTGGATATCATAGAATTTTAAATAGGTACTAGGACATGACGGTTTCCTCGCTGTGTATAGTTTCTCTTGCATGAATTCCACCAAAATCATTAAAAAGTATTCAGTTTAATTTTATTTTTAAACCTTCTCATTGGACTGGCTTTTAATATAGAAATCCAGCGAGTTCCGGTGGCAAGTATCATCGGTGGCTGGCACCAACGCTAAAGGCGTAACCATGTGGGCTCTAGGAGCTGACGACGTAGCGTGTGACAGCGACGCCTCTCATGGCTTATGTTGGCCTAAGACCGCTCCCGGAGCGCACGCCACAGCTGCCTGTCCACCTGGACACAGCGGGGAGATAACCAGGCAAGTAGAAAAAACTTAATACAATCACTTAATATCATCACAATACATTAAGGAGTAAAAGTTTTACGTAGGTAACTTATTTGCAGGTTTTGCGAGCCAAAAACCGGACAGCTAGTTAGTTTGCTATTGAACATTTATATATTATATATATATATCAATTATATAAAGTTTAGAATGTTACATTGACTGGTCGTCTTCTATTAGAAAATCTTCGATCTTCAAAATGCGGTGGTGGACACAGCGGGCATGAGGAGTAACTTCGACAAGCGGTACCACGAGTTTACAGTTACAACGAAACCAATACGCTTTGATAACGCGGCGCACTTCGAGCTTCAGCCAGTTCCAGTTGGGAGCGAGGAGTGGCTTGTGACTTCAGCAGGAGTGGAACTGGCGGATAGAACTGATAATGCTTCCGTTGTCACTGTGCTACAGCACAGTGACAACGGAAGCATCCAATCTCGCTCCCAAGTCATGATACATCATGACTTGGGAGCGAGGTTGCCGTCGTTGAGAAAATACGTCGAGTATAAGTAAGGACCCTCTTTGCAACGTGTGATTATGTTGGAAATTGTTTTAAGTATGTTAAAAGTATTCCTGAGTTTCTTTTTGGTTTGAGATCTTTGTAATCATCTTTTACGTTATTTTGTTCTCTTTAATTTTTTCTTTATTTATTTAAGCAATTTTTGTTTTCCTCTTTCACGGTAGTTGTAGCGGAGACTCTTCCAGGTCTGGCCGCGCGACAGAGTACATTGTAGCATCACAACAGGTTCAGGTGTCTGTCACCGGCGCGGGATTTGATCCCACCCTGCCCCACACTGTCACACTGCTGTTCGCGCACTCCAAGAATTACAGCGCTATCGGTGAGTAGATACCAACACTACACATCTCCGTCGTCAACGATGGCAACTAGAATATACTGAGCTCATGTAGTTGTTGTCGTCAGCATCTCAGGTCGCATGCGGAGCTCGGTCGCGCTCGGCACCGCGCGTGTGGAGCACGCAGGCGTGTGAGCTGCGCATACCGGAGCACACACACGTCGCGTGCCGATGTCGGGGTGTCGGCACTATCGCATTGTTCACCGTGGACAGAGAGACACTCGTGAGTACTTAAAGAATTGACATAAATGAGGGAACTTAATGAAGAACTTCCATTTTTATGGTTAAATGGTAAAACTAAATAAAATATAAAAAAAATATCTCTTGAAATGAAAAAGTTATGGGACTATCGCTGAAGTTGCGCTTGCAAGAATAATTTCGATACACGCGGCGTTCAAGCGCGTGACGACGACGTTTGACCTAGACGACGCGGCTCGTATTAGCTGAGTACGTACACTCACCCCGTTCGAGTCGTATTTTGTTCACACGATGAGGCTGAGGTCCAAAATATGCCTACAAATATTGTATTGTTCCTCTGTGTCAAAGCGACAGGCTATTATAAAAAATCCATTATAAAAAAACAAACGACTGTACTAAATAACTATAAACGGCGCGAGAACGAACTAGTAAAAGACTGAAACAAATGTCTTTCAATACATTACTAACAAATAGATTATTGAAGTTTACGTATTTTAGCACAGAATGTATAAACGAAACTAATACTTGAATGATTTGTGGATCAGAGAATGGTCTCTGATCCACAAATCATTCAAGTAATTCAATAATCTATTTGTAAGTAATGTATTGAAAGACATTTGTTACAGTCTTTTACTAGTTCGTTTCCTTCAGACAGGTACAGAGAATGACTTACGAAGCATCGTAAAGATCACAGTGAGCCTTGGAGGTGCAATGTGTCTTGTGGCGGCATTATTGCAACTTCTTGGACTGATAGCTGGCAGTAAGATCATGCTGCCAGTGCTGCTCAAAGCAGCCACTGCGGGTTTTCATTCTGCAGCGTTGTTGGGTCTTTTGGAATGTTTCACGAGGCAGGTGAGTTATAATTACTTTACTCCCGTGTTATGAAGGTAAATGATTTAGGTAATGAGTGGAAGATGTGTGTTGTTATGTCACACAGAACGTAGCATGTCCGGGTGGTGTGGGCTGGGCGGTGGCGCTGTGCTGGATGGCGGGCTGCGCCACGCTGTGTGCTGCGCCGCTGCTGCTGCACACCGAGCTGGCTGCCACAGCCACGCGCGCTCCCTCTGTCGGACTACTGTGCGGTACGTGTAGGTGCTGACGGACTGGTGCTGTAGTGTGAGGGAGGGCTGAGCGTGTCGCTAGATTTACGTGAACTGGTTGCAGGCGTGTGCACACTATGCTGGCTGACAGCTCGACTGTGGGGCGGCGCGCCGCTGCAGCTGTGCGCGGCCGCCAACACCGTGTGTGCTGCAGGCCAAGCGCTACTAGCCGCGCTCGCGCTCGCCCTCGCGCTCGCGCTTAGAGGCCGAGCACGAGAGCACAAGCCGGGGAGACACGAGCACGTGCGCGAGCGAGCGCGAGTAGTGCGGCATACGCTGGTGCTGCTGGTCACCACCTCAGCGACGCAAGCGGCCGGAGTGGCATACGTGCAGCCTGAAGACACGAGCCTGACGCACGTTGTGGCACTAGCCGTGGCTGCGTTAGCTAATGTGAGTCTCATCGACATGAATATTTGTATTATATTGAAACTCAGGCCATTAGAATCGGGCAAATTCTCCCATTGCTTGTCCAGGGTATAGCGATGCTGGTGTGCTACGTGATCATGGACCAGGAGTGTCTGCAGGCAGCGCGACGCCTGCTCACGCTCTCTTCACACAGCGAGTGGCAGGACGCGCCCGAGGGAGACGCTTCACATAGCTGTAAGTGAGATTCTTCTTTTAATGTACGAGTATTTCGCCACAATTCCGTGTACCAAAAAAATTCAACAAGTCACAGACATTACAACTTCACTTACTACCTATAATATCTTGTATTTCTTATTTTGGAGATGATGACAGAGATCTTGCGTGGATCTCTCATAGACTAGGTAATTCTTTTGACTTATTTTTCGTAAACATATTTACTTCTAAGCTGTTGTCATCACATTGTTATAGTATACATAAAGCAAGGTCGCGAGGTGGAGTGCTCCTCGTCTCACGTGTCTCCCGCTAACACCTACTGGCAAGCGCCGACGTTAGAGAGCCCGAACACCATGTACAGGTGAGGACTGAGGTACAATCTCACTATGGTCCAGTCGCGATCTCGAGCATATTTTCTGATCTGGAAATACCGTCTGCATCAGATCTGACATGTTTCCTTGTTTCTGTAGGCGTCAGTCGAGTGGCGCATGTGTGGCGGACATAGTGCGGTGCGTGGAGTACAAGCACAAGCTGCAGTCACCGCGCACGAACACGCGCGCACTGTGCGACCTCATACCCACAGGTATGCGGATGTCATTCACATTTTACAACCTCTCATACTTCTCTCAAGGCAAGATTGTTTGTAGTAAGACATAATTGTATGCCACCAGAGCTATTCGGTAAGTTGTGTCGTAATTAGAAAACTTGATGTTTTTGTAACGTAGTAGAAGCATTAACCACTTGACATCATAGAGAAACAATGAGTAACGCACGTGACGCCCAGCAGATGGTGACAGTGTGCACGCGCGCACACTGCCGCACGTGTCGCGCGTGTGTGTGGAGCTGCGCGTGCTGCAGCCACAGCACACAGACACGCGCGCGCGACCTTACAGGGATAGCACCGATACGCCCAAGGTACTGCAAGCTCCATTTCAAAGAAATACATTTAAAATATTAACTTGTAGTCTCATCTAGGCATAATTTCCCAGAACAGCTGCACGATCTGCAGTCAGTCAACGCCCGACGTGTCAGCTCGTCCGATCAAGAGCTGTCTTAAAAAGCGCGCGTCGCAGTTATCGAACAGCAGCTCGCTGCCGTCCATCCACCGCGAGTGCAGCGACGAGCACCAGCACTCACACATACAACCAGTCAGCACACACGCACACGACACACCTACTACTCACAGCACACAGACACAGACGGACAAAGTGCTCCACAAGATATCACATGACCTGGACTTCCTACTCAACAGGACGCCGAGCCGAGCCGCCGACCACTGCTCACAGCGCATAGAAGAAGCGCCCACTTAGTAATGCGAGATGAGTGATAGTTGGTGAAAGCAAACCAGTGACATGGAAACAGGGATGTGATATGACAAGCTAGGAGATAACAATGTACATACTGTAATATAGATTATATATGTAGACGTACTTAGGATAGGACCTTTATAATTTTGTAATGTGCCTATTTAATAACAAACAACGAAAAAGTATAAATGCCAAAGATAAAAAGATTTGCGTAACAAAAACTTGTTCATCACCCAAAAGATCTGACCATTGTATTTTAGTTCCAAATATGTTTTTTTAAAGAATAATTTATTAAAAACACAATAATTAATCGTACTTACGTGCGTAATTATATTTTTGTATTTTTCGAAAATGTTTTTTATTTAGATAATTACTCATATGCAAAAAAGAAAAAAATATTGTTCCTTTATTTAGGGTTTTCTGTGAGAGCATCACTGTGTCACTAATGATTGGCTCACTGGTGAGCGATATAGAATAGAATAGAATAGAATAGAATAGAATAATTTATTTCAGATAATTTAAATCCATATCTTGTTAGTATATTAGCAACAATATTAGCTTACAATTATGTTAGTATTGTTAGTACTTATCTTTATGTAGACTACTTACTACCTATACAAAACCATTCACTACCCTTACCCAGTGTTTTTGAATGGGGCAGTCAAAGCGAGCAGCAATGACTTTCAGAATACCATTCTTAGCACCTCGCAGACGCTGCAGTAAAGAAGCCGATTTTTTGCGAATTATGGCCTTGAAGCCGTCCGTGTGGGCTTCTGCAAACATCCCGGAGGCACTGCAGCGCCACGGTAGCCTTGACAACACTCTGAAAGCATTGTTATATTAAACCCGCAGGGTGTCATAGGATCGTCGCGTATAGCTCACCCACAGGCCACTCGAGTAAAAAGATTGACAATACGCTTTAAAGAGCGTTATTTTTACTTGAGTTGTACATCGAGCTAACCTGCGAGCAAGCATATTACTTCTCACCGCCAACGCCCTGCGTTCCCGCTCTATATCCTCGTCATCCTTGAGGTCATCCTTTACAATATGCCCCAGATATTTAAATTTGTCAACCAGCTTCAGTGCAACGCCATTGAGGTATACTGCAGGCACATGTGCAGGTCGATGTTTGCCTGCTTTGAAGATCAGCATCTCGCTCTTTTTGGAATTGTATTTTAGTCCATGTGCTTCTGCATATTGCTCGCGGATATAAAGCAGTTTCCTCACTGCACTTATTGAGGGACCCAGCAGAACCATGTCATCTGCATAACTAATATTGTTGACACAGGTACCATCGATATAGCATCCGACATGAGTGCCGCTGAGTCTCTCAAGTAGCTGGTTGACGTACAAATTAATATACGCGCTCCGATAAAGTTGAAGAGAAATAATGATGTGCAAATATATACCTGCAATACAATTGTGTGTTGTCTTCGTTGTTTACTTGCATGTTTTTTAAATAGGATTGATTTTTTAATAATCAATACAACAAATACATATAGGTATTATGCGATTCGAAAGCTTTATTCTCTTTTGTGTGAATTAAAAGGTAATAAGGACTTATCTGACGTAGATAACATATTTAATATCCGTGAAACCTAAAATAGTTCTTTAATTTTTAGCTGTAATACTTCTGCATCGTTGTGAATTTTGATATGAACGTGGTGAGCTGAGAAATAACTGCACTTTGAAAACTATACAAAGAGCTCTTTTACGTGAAGTTATTGTTAGAAATTGTAATGATCATGAATGTAATTTTCCGCTCAACGCTAGATGGCGCGGCTAGGCTCGCTACGGTAAGCTCTAAAATGAGACAAGTGAGGGTGGCAGAAAAAGATTTCTACCGGCAGAGATCACTTGAGTGTGAGACACTGAAAAAGTGGACCAACTGACAAGTACTTCGGGTTTAATTATATTGCTGGCAGACACGTTGCCCTAAAATAGTGACAAGTCATAATTATTGTTGTTGGCGCGACATTGTGTGTTTGTGTGCGGTTAGCGGATGAAACGGGGTAAGTGTTTACGTCTAATTCACGAAGTTTAGATTCTTGATGTTTGTGGAATATGGGGATATTTTGCAATGCTGACTGCTACATTATTTATTCTCAGCTTGCGGAAACGCCCCTTTCATCCAAACAGGCTAGACCTTAGTCACTTTGCGAAGTACGAACGTCATATTCGCCACGACATCGAGGAAGCCCGCCGGTCTCGGGGCATAGCGGCATAGAAAATCCGGAGGCACACAAGTTATTGTAGGTCGTAGGTTACGGACGTCTTTTGTGACTTCTGCAGGGATAGGTCCTCCCCTGTAGGCCAGAGATGGAAGTTGGCCGAAGCTCAGTACTGTGCGGTACGGTGACGTCACTGGTAGAAAAACTGCGCGGCCGTCCGACTTGCTCGGCACACCAGTGACAAAGCGTCGCAGCGGTCTTCGGTCCGCAGGAAGCCGGGCGTGAAACTGCTGCTGCTGGGAATTTAAATTATAAAAATAATATTATAGTTGAAGGTAGAAGAAAATTGAGTCGCATGATACAGCATTATCAGCAATTTCTGAGGCTATTTCTAAATGGAGCTTATGTATTAAAATAAAATAAGTCTCAGAAAATAAATTATAAAGTTGATACATATGTGCACCGTTGTATACCGGTTGCCGATTTAATCACCTGCAGGATTTAAGGAGGTGAATCTGACCACGGTACTCTACGCGAATCAATTAAAATATATAGTACCTTAATTTTTTATTAATATATCGATTACATTTTCTAATGCAGAGTCAAACCTGGAGTGAATCCCGGGTGTTGACCTCATGTGCCGATCATATGATGCGCGTACGTATAAGTCAAAAACATCTCAGGGATGCGACGGGCGGGTCAATGTACGCAGGGCAGCGTATATGAACTAACGTTGTTAGGGAGAAATACTAATTACAAAACAGCGTTAAATTTGAAATAAAAAGTAAAAGTTTTAAAACCTTTCCATATTTTTTTTATCTTTTGATATATTTGTTTTCAGATGTTACCACCAAACAAGTGTAAAATCTGGAATATAAAACACTAAATTTATAACGAAACGTTAAATAATATTTGCACTTTGTCGGTTGAAGGTGGCAAATAAATCCTTAATTTAACGGTTGCACTTCCCGAAGATATGCAAATTCAATTTTGCTCACAGTCGGAGAACGAAAAATAAATCAAAGCGAAGTGCGAAGATCTTCGTTTTCGATTAAAGGAATAACTTTTGGCAACCCGTGTATCCCCGGGTAAGCCTCTGAGGGAGAGGCATTTATTGGGTTGCCATTAAAGTACTCGCGTTATTTGAAACCTGTCAGGGTCTGTTTACACAGTGATAAAGTAAATAAATTCGGCTCGTTTAAAACCCTAACGAATTCACTTAAGTTCTTTAAAGAGTGAATTCTAAATATAGTACTTAATCCTAATATAGGACTATATTTCCATGCTAATATTTGCTGCGCACAGAACATCCACCTAATTCGAATTAATTCAATTGTTTATATAAACGAAACTTCCCAAGTAAGTAGTTGGAAAATCTCCACTTTAATAAATCTTAAATTAAGTAGGTACCTATAATGAATTTCATAAAAACAGACTCAATTCGTTCTCTTTTCAGATTGTCAGCAGTTGAGTAATCTGATGTGAAAAGATTATTCGTATTTATTCTCGTTAACGGTAAGACTCACGTCTTATACATGTATATTCAGTGATCAACAAAATTGGTATTTGCGTTCTACATTGATCGTAATTAAACAATAATATTTTCGCATTCGTATAAATAGAATAGTCTACAAAACTAGGGATTTGGCAGATTTTATTTGCCAGGACTTTAAACGCTCTGTTGCGTTTGTAGCTGGGCAAAATTAGACCTTAGGATAAATATATAAAATCTCACGTTTTTGTCTTGAGCCCGATAATATCTAAAACTGTAACCAAGACCGTTCAATGATTATAAGTTAAATTTAAAACTTTATTCGCATGATGATTATGTATTTTTTTAAACTTGTCTCATGAAAATACAGATTTATCTATAGGTAATGGGAATCTATAAAATAAATAGGAGCTTGATAGGTAATGCGTTTCTTTGTGTTAAAAATTTGAAATGTCTCATCCATGAGGGATGAAGGGATGACGCTTCGGATCCCAATGAGGACGCCAGTGGTTCTTTGATGTAAATAGTTATTGGATAACAAACAAGTAAATCAAACAATATAAGTAAAGTATACTAAGTTTTACCGGGGCATTCTTTTGTAAGACGGGGATAATAAAATTAGCACGAATTCTATGCTCCCAGCCAAGACTACCTACGCTTCTTACACTTAAACCCTGGCATAAGACCAAGCAGTGCAGTAGGCGTAATAAGTGCCAAGTAAATATTCTAATTAGGGCGCTGGAGCGTGTCAGGGTTTTAGGCAAAAAGCTCGAGTAAGTCCTAGATAATGTTTATGTTACTTATACCGTCTGAGAGACTTTGTAAATGGATGAAGCACACACGATGCCTATTACTGAAGCTTCTTTGAAAATAATTATGATAGCACGTATTTTTTAATATAAATATGTAAATAATATAAATAAATAATTTCATAAATATATCTTGATACTTTGCCGTGCAACTAATACGAAGCAATTGTTATTGTTATTATGTAACAGGAATTTTCTTTTCTATATTATATTTTTATTTAGCAAGCAAAGCCGATTCTAACATTGTGCAAAAGTGAATTGGAAAAGCTAGTTCGTACGAAAGTAATTAAATAAACTATTATACCATAAATTGTAGACTCAACACAAAAAATATGCAGTTACAACACAATGCAGATCTTGTTGGCGGGAATTATTGAATTATGTTATTCATAATGGACAGACGCCAGCACATCAAGCCACCCCAAACTGTCACATTGTCCCAATTGAATAAGAACCTTATTCTTCTGTGATAAAGTTGAAATGCCAAAAAAGAAATTTGATATATTAGGGTAGCTTGATGTGCTGACCTATGTACTTTTAACCCTAACAGGTAGGTAGTACACTTCTTCAGATTTTAACGTAATGTGTTTACATCACGTTAAAACCTGAAGAAGTGTCACTTAAGTTTCCTCTTGGATGTCCGATCACTATCTGGAGCGATTGTCGTGTGTATGTGAGCCACGTGTGATGCGTGAGTACGTTATAACTTATAGCTCTCGACAGAGTAGCTTTACTACTTAGTTGGTTCACGTGCGCCTCAACCTGGACTATCGTGATCGGTTTGCCTGACAACACTCGCTTTCGGTGTGTACATCTTTACGGGAAGGAAAAACTTGTAAACATGCGTAAATGATGAAACTTTTTGCTCGGATAAGATGAAATGTCGTAACTACAAAATGAGAATTCATACGAAATTACTTTCGGATGAATTTATTTATAATAAATCGATTCGATCGATCGAAGAAAAGCGGATTGCCGGTACTTATAACTGTTTTCTTTTGTTTACACTTAGACAAGCTAAAGAAGTTGATATCTACTGCGTTATCTCTAAGTTATCTTAAAGTTTCAGGGTCGAGGTATTTTCTACAGCTCTATTAAAATTACTTTCGTTTAAAAGCTTTTTCCGTCCTAGGAGCTGTAACAAATTTCCGTTTGCTAAGTTAGCAGATTGTTTACTTAAATTTCGATAAATAATTTTACAAGTATTGAGGCGACGAGACGCGGCGATGAAATTCAATTTTAATAATATTGTTTGTAAGATAGGTCCTTAATTATTTTTGTATCCATTTTGAATTAATAATTAAGGCAAGGTTAAGCGAGCAGATAGTACAACATTATGTATGGGAAAATATTTACCACGTCTATTAGTCAGTATAGACGACGACACGGTTGGCGCAGTGGCTGAGCCATCGGCTGCTGCGCCGCGTGTTGTGGGTTCGATCCCCGCACGGAACAAATATTTGTATGACCTACAAGTAGTTGTTCCGGGTCTGGCTGTTTGTGTATGTGAGTTTAAATGTTTGTAAACGCACCCACGATACAGGAGAAATTCCTAGTGTGGGGCAACGTTTTTTTTTAAAAAAAAAAAAAAAAAAAAGTATACGTACGGGTACATATATACGTAGGTACGCATAGGGGTGGAGAAAGTTACCCTGTTTTTCATCTGTCTTTTCTGGGATCGGGTGTTCACGAACTGACCTACAACATTGCGAATTGACTTTTTTCCATAGGACTTGTAGTTTTGCCGGAAATCGAGATAAACCGTTTTTTACCTTTAAAAACTCACCCCCTTCCACTTCCCGACCTCAGATCACCCATAAAATATTTTTTATTTAATTTTTGTGATATTTTCATCCTTTTCCAATGAGTCTTACCCTTATATTATTTTGTTTGGTTTAAAAATTATCGACCCTTGTCTAGTATGTCAATAAGAGATGTCGATTTTATAATTTTCCTTTGGTTTTTGAATGAAGGAATTGAGACCATTGCCGCTTTTACTGACGTAGGACTAAGTAAAATTACAGACTAAAATGTTACTGCCGACACCAATAACTTCAAGTGTCATCATAATATCTTCACCTACCCCCGACCGTGATAATATCGTAACCATACAACGTAACTGCCTCTTTACGGGCATTCAAGTGAATGTTGTCAACTAAGTATGTGCTCTGGAACTCGGACTTGGATGTAATAAGTGTTACTAGTGAGATATTAGTATTGTAGGACCGAGTGAAAGGCAGAGGGAGAACACGGAGGATATTTAAATCCCAATTATTGTTTGAGTTTACGTACAACGTGTCAATGTTTGGATGCGTCACGGTGTAATTAACAAATGAAGTGCCAAATTGGGGCTGAACTATGTAGAAGTACCTCTGCGTATGCTGTCACGGCAGTTAGTCGTCCTTCCCAATCACAACGTATCATGACTCATCTGCAATCTCTTCCTGACATAGACAAGTCTTTGACGCATAACCAACCGTTTCGTAGTCGCATCGCTCTACTCGTGTGTAGCTCTATGGTGCACAAACACACAACAACCATGTTTTATTCAGTTGTGATTCGTTCGTAGGATTAAGGATTGCATAAATAATAGGTCTTTACCTATGAAATTGCCGTTTTGTATGAAAAAATTTAAATGAATTTTTTTCATGTATTTTTTATTTGTATTAATCGAAGTAATCACCCATGCAATCAATGCATCTTTGCCAACGCAGTGGCAGTTTATTGATGCCCTTCTTAAAGAAATCAGCTGGACGGGAGGCAACAAATTCTTCAAAGGCATTTTGTACTGCCTCTCGGGTATTGAATTTTTTTCCCGCCAAGAAGTTATCCAAATTCTGGAAAAAGTAGTAGTCTGTAGGCGCAAGGTCTGGTGAGTAGGGCGGATGACGGAGAGCTTCCAACCCCAGTTCTTGCAACTTGGAGACCGTCTGCTGTGCAGTATGAGGTCGCGCGTTGTCGTGCAGGAGCAGCGGAGACGAGCGATTGACCAATGCTGGTTGGAGATGTGCCAGCTTCTCCATTATTGTGTTCAATTCTTCACAGTACACATCTGCAGTAATGCTCACCCCGTTTGGTAAGAAGCTGTGTTGAATCACACCGGCGCTAGACCACCAAACAGTGACCATCACTTTTCTTGGGGTAAGTTTTCGTTTAGGGCATTGTTTAGGTGCTGAACCAGGATCCAACCAACTTGCTGAGCGCTTGCGGTTATCAAACAGAATCCATTTTTCATCGCAGGTAACAATGCGGTTCAAAATTCCTTCATTTGTGTGTCTGTTGAGCAGTGCAAGGCACGTCTCGACGCGTACTTCGCGCTGGCGATCATTGAGTTCGTGGGGCACTCATTTGTCAAGCTTTTTTACCTTGCCAATTTGACGCAAATGGACCAATATTGTTTTGACGCTAACGTCGAAAGCTGCTGCTAATTCAGCCGTAGATTGTGTATCATCAGCTTCCACAATCGCCTTTAATTCGTCATTGTCGACCAAAGTCTTCGGACGACCGCGAGGTTCATTTTTCAGGTCGAAATTTCCAGAACGGAAGCGAGCAAACCAATAACAGGTAGTGCGTTGGTTTGTAGTGTTAGCTCCGTAAACGTCGTTGATGTTGCGTGCCGCTTGTGCCGCGTTGCTGCCACGACGGTACTCATATTCCATAATTACTCGAATTTTTAACGTATCCATGATGACGAAAAAGATTTAAATGCGATGAAAATGTAACACTAATCAATAAACAAATGACTACTTTTGGAAAAAAAAATCCATGTTTTTAAAATAAAATTAATTTGAAATTAGAATTCTTAGCCAAACAAAAAATTTTTTGATTTGAAATGGCCAGTACTGCAGAACGGTAATTTCATAGGTAAAGACCTAATATTATCGATATATGTATATATCTTGATTCTTAATTCTAAGTCGAGTGCAAAAGCTAGTGTAGATAATGTAAAGAACAAAAGTAAGACGATGATATTCGTAGCTACTAAAGTATCGTAGGTAGCACTCTTTTCCACACAGAAGCCATCTTGTTTATGAGCGCGGAGTAAAGTTATGCTATGCTTCAGCCTCATTACTGAAACCATCTATAGGTTAACAATAAGATGTTATTGTATAGATATTACGTCTTATAAAAAATGCCTTTTGTCTACACGAGCATTTTTTTTATAACTCAAGATTTTTACGCATTAAACCGATGAGCAACAATAACTCAATAATAATAAGTCATAATGCCACGAACCGCAATGTATAAATATTAAAAGGCAAAGTCCAACTCCAAAACCTTCCACTATTTAAGGTGTTCAGAAGCCTTGTCATCGAAACTTGCACAAACTATTTTCGAAAATCAATAATTAAAAGTTTTGCCATACAATAACTTCGTCGGGATAACTTTATTGTACATTTTGTAATGGTCGCAACTCGGCACCTCGCCGTAGATTTGCATAAAGTTCTCGAAAGGAAGAAATGAAAGAGGCAAATTTCTGGAATTATTTCCTGCAGTTCTGCGTTACCTAATAGAGCGATTGTACAAACACGCTCCCGAGTCGCGTAACGACGTTTAGCTGTGTTGTTCTTACGGCACCTCATAGACAAACGAGTCCTTTGTAAGAGTTGAAGTGCATGAAAACACTGAAGAGACGTTAAGGTAACGCTTAACAGAACTTGTTTGGTGACACTATTACAATTTGCCTGACAAATTTTATTTGATAAGTTCCGTTAATTTCGTTGACCCAAGCTAGCTTCAGAAACGTCATTCACGTTATTTAATTCGTTTTAGCCGGAATATTCATCCTACCTTAATGAGGATTACGAAGGACCACCGGTTAATCTTTTCGGGTTAACGTGTATACATAAAGTATTACCCGGTACAGGGCAGCACCCGCTCGAGCCGTCAACCGTCGTCATAAACCAGAGGGTCGCGTGAAGTATGAAGATCTGTGTAAATGTCATTAATTGGCTAAAAGGTTACATGTTGACTTGATATAATTAAATGAAAACCTTTCAAATTTAATTCAATTAAGAAAAATATTTAAAAGTAACTTCAGAAACTCTTTTAAGAGTATCTAATTAAAAAAGCTCGCTGTTAAAATCTTGTATAAAATATATAAAACATTACAAGTACACTTAAGAATTTATATAATATCATGTCTGCTTAAGCCTTAAATTAAGTACCCATAAGTTGTTTGCTTCAATTTGAAAAAAACAAAATATTGTCTAGTGAATATAGAAAAGAATACCCATTAACTAATATTATAAATGCGAAAGTAACTCCCTGTGTTTATTTGTTGGTTTATTAATTGTTTGTTACCCTTTCACGTTTAATCCGCGGAACCGATTTACATAAATTTTGATATGGAGGTAAGTTATATCCTGAGAAAGGACATAAAATAGTTTGTAATCCGCGACTTTGTCTGCATCCGCAAAGTCGCGGGCAAAAGCTAGTAAACTATAAGTTGCATAATATCGTTTAAAATATATGATTTTCGCTTATATTACAGACTGGGACCGAAAATAGTTTTCAGTTCCCTAAAGTAAATTCAGTTTAATAATGCAGTAATGTAAAAAAGTGAAATGAACCATCGAAGTAACATCGTTCCAGTTCGGTACTAAATAGGTGATGTATTCGTTCATTTACCTGCTTAGTAACAAACTCGATTAATGATCGAACTCACGTGGTAAACATAAATTAATTGTAAAAGTCTGTTTTAATCTGGTTTATTTAATCGTTTACAATTTACACGTGTATGTTATGGCATCACTTAAAACATTTCATAGCAAGGTTTTTCAGAACGTTACGGGTTCACGTGTTGTACACGTGTTGCGGTGTTATTTCTAAACACAAGGTACTAGCGGTGCCTTGACCGAGGTATTATCGGAAGTAGTTCACGGCTATATTCAAGGCAAGTTGTACCATCGCGAAGTTACTGTTGGACATATGAGTATTTAAGACCTTTTGGAGGATTTTTCGGCAATGGAAGAATTCGAGCTGACGATCGTTTTGGTATTTCCCAACTATGCATCACTCAAAAACAGATATTTAGGAATGCCAAACTTTCTTTGTCTCTGTCAAATGCTGTAGCCTAACTCCACAACTCGTCAGCGTTTGTATAATACAAAGTAATACCTAACTACAGCAGTTACGTGTTATGTCCTCTTTACGCTGTGTCGTGCGGAACGCAAAGTTTGTTGCCTACGTTAGCGCTGCCTCTCAGAGAATTACCGTCAAGGGTACCTAAGTTTCTAGAATTTTCTCTGGCTGTAATGTGTGCACATAAAGCTAGGTTTTACATGATATGTGGTTGGAAGCTAAGTCGTTAAAAAGGTTTGTCGCTTGCATTGTCGCAATGAAGTTGACAAGTCACATATTTGATAAATCACCAGAAATATTTTGCTTTAAGTAGATAACAACGTAATCACATGGTTTGTGAAATACCCTTCATTAATATTTTTTGTTTTTGTTTTGAATATAACGACTGTCGTTAAACTTTTAAAGCTCTTGTTTGTTGTTGTAAACATTTCCAGTTGTAAAAGACATGGAAGATTGCTTTAACCTGTTCACGATAAATCAATTCATGATTTTGAAACGTTGCCCCACACTAGAGATTTCTCCCGTATCGTGGGTGCGTTTACAAACATTTAAAGTCATATACACAAACAGTCAGACACGGAACAACTACCTGTAGGCCATACAAATATTTGTTCAATGCGGGAATCGAACTCACGACACGCGGCACAGCAGTCGATTGCTGAGCTACTGCGCCGACCGTGCCGTCAATATAATCCTTGCTTATTGCTAAGCAGCTTCAGATTATCAATACGGTGTTAACATTGTATGTTCTGTATCTATTTCGCCAATACGGGTCTATACTATTTCTATCCCGATTGTATTTCGATAACCACAATCTAGAGATGATTGGATTGTGGTTGTAACATAGGACTCTGCACGAGATTACGAGACAGTGGATGCCGATAAGTAGGTGTACATTATTTTGATCGTGTGCCTACATACGTACATACCGACATATATAACAGACACTCTCTGTTAACTCAACCTTTGTTTCGAAAAGCAATATTTAATTAAAAGTTCGTAAATAATTTTATTTATCCAGGCTGTTTATCTAGAAATAATATTCCGTGTTTATAACTACATACGTACACCGCCTGCCGTTGTTATCTTTATAGGAGCTGACGGTGAGATAGGGAAATGTCCCTATTGTTTTATTCAGTGAGACATTATTATAATGAGTCGAGTTGGCGTAAACATGATGACTGTTAACAATGTTTTTATGTGTTTCATGAATTATTCTGATCTCATTTTCATCGCTACCTGCCAGAGTGCAGGTCGTTGTGCAAAAACAGTGTTCCCTGTAGTTAATTACCTATTGCAGCTGCCGGTGTTTTTTTCTGCCTCGGAGGCGGTTGCGCCACTACTAAGCATGAAGTCCTGGGATCGATTCCTGGGTCAGGCAAAGCGTTATTAGGTTATTCAATCTAGATGTTTTAGTTTGCTGCCTGTATCCTCCAAAGGGTTAGGCAGAGTTTTACCTTAAGTACATTTCACCAGTTCTGTTTAAGTCTCATATGATAGAGGGCGAGCCTATAGCCATTAATCAGGCACATATCTGACTTCGGGCTGCTACTGAGAAATTCCAGATGGAAAAACCCATTATTACTTTGCAACATACACTCGACCAACATATGGCCACATTACAGGTACCTGCAAATTCAGTATCCCATGGTAAAAAGAAAAACTAGTAGGTTATGTTAATTTTAACCACAAGCAAAGCTTCAACACATCTAGCATTTGTTAATTTGGGAAAACTACACACTGTACATATATGAATATGAACACAACCCCTTAGGGATCGTGCTTTGTACTGTGCCGTACAATGTGAACCGGGAGAGTCAGTATTACCCACGACTTAGTTCAGCCACAACAGAACAGCTAGCTTCAAAACATTATTATAATATGAAATCTGTTAATATTACCAGTTGAAATTAATGTTACCCATCGTTAGCTGGTTATTGTGTACTTATGTAATAAGTTGCGTCGTTAATTTGACGCATTTCCCGACCTGTTTGTAGTGAGCTGTAGTTGCGAATTTTTAGGCTACAAATATGGCGAATTCGTATTTATCTATCATTAAAACACAATAATAGATTTTCAACGATGTAAATGTAAATATTTCAATGATCGTTTCACAACACGGTTGTAGGTATGAAATGAACCTGCAAGTACTTGCCCGGAGATGAGTCCGGGCAAGTACTTGTATGACTTTGTCAATTAGTTTGTGCGTTTTAAGTTTATCTTACACGTCAGTGACATCGGCAAGGGAAAACATCATGGGGAAACTGGAGACTGGTGGATAACATTTATTTAAGTCTGTCTTCGCTAACCTTTGCTTGGCCCGTTTCTGTGCCAGGCCTTGCCGTATTAATATTGGGGCAATAATTATCTGGTTTTATTATTATTTATTGTAATTATTCAGTTTTCAATAATCTGAATCTATCTGTTTGCCTTACCGCAAGGATAAAGTCTACGTTTCAATCGCTCACCACAATGTTTCTATATTCACTAGACAATATTTTGTTTTTTTCAAGTTGAAGCAAACAACTTATGGGTACTTAATTTAAGGCTTAAGCAGACATGATATTATATAAATTCTTAAGTGTACTTAGCAGGATAATGTTTTATATATTTTATACAAGATTTTAACAGCGCGCTTTTTTAATTAGATACTCTTAAAAGAGTTTCTGAAGTTACTTTTAAATATTTTCCTTAATTGAATTAAATTTGAAAGGTTTTCATTTAATTATATCAAGTCAACATGTAACCTTTTAGCCAATTAATGACATTTACACAGATCCTCATACTTCACGCGACCCTCTGGTTTATGACGACGGTTGACGGCTCGAGCGGGTGCTGCCCTGTACCGGGTAATACTTTATGTATACACGTTAACCCAAAAAGATTAACCTGTGGTCCTTCGTAATCCTCATTAAGGTAGGATGAATATTCCAGCTAAAACTAATTAAATACCGTGTCCGATGTTTGTGAAGCTAGCTTGGGTCACCGAAATTAACGAAACTTATCAAACAAAATTTGTCAAGCATATTGTAATAGTGTCACCAAACATGTTCTGTTAAGCGTTACCTTAACGTCTCTTCAGTGTTTTCATGCACTTCAACTCTTACAAAGGACTCGTTTGTCTATGAGGTGCCGTAAGAACAACTCAGCTAAACGTTGTTACGCGACTCGGGAGCGTGTTTGTACACTCGCTCTATTAGGTAACGCAGAACTGCAGGAAATAATTCCAGAAATTTGCCTCTTTCATTTCTTCCTTTCGAGAACTTTATGCAAATCTACGGCGAGGTGCCGAGTTGCGACCATTACAAAATGTACAATAAAGTTATCCCGACGAAGTTATTGTATGGCAAAACTTTTAATTATTGATTTTCGAAAATAGTTCGTGCTAGTTTCGATAACAAGGCTTCTGAACACCTTAAATAGTGGACGTCTTTGGAGTTGGACTTTGCCTTTTAATATTTATACATTGCGGTTCGTGGCATTACGACTTATTATTATTAAGTTATTATTGTTGTTCATCGGTTTAATGTGTAAAAAACTTAGTGTTATAAAAAAAATGCTCGTGTAGACAAAAGGCATTTTTTATAAGACGTAATATCTATACAATAATATCTTATAGTAAACTTATAGATGGTTTCCGTAATGAGGTTTAAGCATGACATAACTTTACTCCGCGCTCATAAACAAGATGGTTTCTGTGTGGACAAGAGTGTGTAGTGTTACCTATGCTCCTTTAGTAGCTACGAATATCATCGTCTTACTTTTGTTCTTTATATTATCTACACTAGCTTTTGCACTCGACTTAGAATTAAAAATCAAGATCTATACATATATCGATAATATATGTATAGATCTTGCGGTAAAATGCCTTTATTTTAAGTTAAACTCTAGCAATACATCCGTGAAAACTGCATTCAATTCCATGCAGTAGTTTTTGCATGATATGTGTATATACAGACAGCCAAACAGTCAGACAGACTTTTGTTTGGCTTATGTGGCTTCTGTTGCTGTAATAAAGACCCTCATATTAGGTTTTCTTTGATATCTGTAACATACAGACAGTTAACATTTTATTTTATATTTTTGCTGTGAAATAAACTTCATTACTAAATATCTAATTAAATAAAAAAATAAAAATTCATTTATTTTTCCACATTGATGTAACACAGTACAGAAAGTATAATAAATGGAGTGGACTGGAGCCTAAACTAGGGTAGCCCTGTATTTCAGGACTCCAGGTCTTCCTCCCGCGGCGAGTGAGTCCGTTACAATTCTTTGGAGGATGCAATGTAATCAATGTATATATGCGTGAGTGTGTGTGTGTGTGTTGTGCATGTGTTATGGTGTGTTTGTGTATGTGTTATGGTGTGTCTGTACGTGTGTGTGTTGTGTATGTGATGTGTGAGAGTTTGGTTGCTCGCGTCTGTTTATTAGAGTATGCATTATGTATGCTTGGTTATGCATGAGTATACTTTGACTGCTCTTGAGTTACAGCTGATAGAAACAAGTCTTATTTAGAAATTATAAGTAGGGATTCCGTGTCATTATAATTTAAACTTAGGAGATATTTTTGGATAATATTTTTACAATCAAGCGAGGTTTTTGGGAATATACATAAAATAGAGTTAAGTTTATTGTACAAATATGGAGCAAGGAAACATGAGTGTCTCCTGAAGAAAGCAGTGTTGTGATTTATTGTCTTGCATATTCTGTTATTTCTTCGTGCAGGATAAGTTAATTTAGCATCATAGGTCAGTTCTGTGTGCTTGCGAAGTGTAGTGTTTAGAATGAATAGTTGCCTCACTGTCAAGACATTGCAGTCCCTATATAGGGTCGTTGTGGGATAACGAAAGGGTTTTTTGAGCATTACTTTGAGTAATGACCTTTGAGCACGTTCTACTTTTATGATTTTTGTCTTGCAAGTCCCACCCCATACCGTAATACCATAACTCAGGATCGATTGAACCAAGGCAAAGTAAATCGTTCTTAACATTTTTAATTTGAGTACGTTTCTGAGTTTTTTGAAAAGCCATATCATTTTACGCGTACGTGCAGACGGAATATCTAGTTGCGCATGCCATGAAAGGCCATCGTCTATTTGAGTACCGAGATATCTAATATTGGTAGTTCTCACTAGTGGTGCGCAGGAGCATGTTAATGTGTTGTTGCAGTTGTGTGCTTTTAAAGAGAAGTTATTAGGTTGTGTGGTTTTATTTATTGAAAAAGTTATGTATTTTGTTTTATTAATATTTAATGTAAGGAAGTCCTTTTTCGGCAAGGTGTCGTGCTTCAGCCCAGGAGTCTCCCTGAAATATGAGCGCAGTGTCATCTGCGTATGAGAATATTTTTCCTTTTGATGGTTGATATTGGCAGAGCTCATTGATATATATCAGGAAGAGACCCGGGCCAAGCACACTTCCCTGTGGAACTCCGCAGGTAATGGGGAGGGAGCAGCTGACGTAATTACCTATCTTCACAGATTGGTTCCTATTTGTAAGAAAATCTTTCATAAGTTGCAGAGGGAGACCGCGTATGCCGATCGCTTCGAGTTTTGCCAAGAGTATGTCAATTGAAATAGTATCGTATATATAGTAGTAGTAATTCCTTCTCAATCACACTGGTTGTGATTTAAATCAGTGTATACCTACGTGCATATAACACAGGGAGCTCATAACGACTGAAATAAATAGGAAACGTAATTAAACCCCGGTAAAATTACAGGAATGCTGAAATTATCGTGAAATGCTTTGGTTTGGTTAATGGTGACGACTGGTATTTGGTAGTGTGGTTGTGACGAGTCAGCGGTATTAAATGAAGGTTCATATAAAAATATGACAAGAATAGCTTTGAATAATTATATGTATTTAATAATAAAATACTGTTTCAGATAGTTCCTTAACCACGCTGAAATACTTACATCATCAAGCCAAAGACACAAAGAATTGTATGTGCAAAAGAAAAAAAATTGTAAGATCAGTTTGTTAGTCTAAGTAACTTATGGGATTACCTATCAGTTACTAAGAGTTACGTATTTTTCTTGGATACATTAGTAAATAAATAGTGTGTACACGAGCGACAATCAATATTGAAGAACAACTGATGTATGTATGTACCTCACTTATATCACATAAATGACGTGCGATGGTGAAATATATTATGCAATAGGCACTCGATTACTCGAACCATATATTATAGTGTGGTATTGTATCCAATAGTAAATATATATATAATACTTATTTAGTAATTTTACAATTTTATTGCAATCTAGAACCCGACTTTTTAAAGCAATTTCAGTTTAAAAAAACGGTGGTGTTTGGTAGTGGTGGTGTGAGGTCCAAGTATAACAATATCCTGCCCTACTCACTAGACAAACGACCCCCGTGTTTGTGTAGAACCTACGGTAGGTTAGCAAGTTCAATAAAAGTTTAATTTGCCTACCTAGAACCTGGAGCCCGAGAATCTCACTTATCTTCTAATCGAATTGGTCCTATAAATACTTAGCTAAAATTGCTCCCCTTCGCTTCACTATTTAAGCTAACCCCAATTCGGAAGCGTGAACAGTTCCCACTAGATTACTCAAGGTGTTCGGGTTTATTTGTTCTGTTCAACTCGACTCCAGCATTCAGTTTGGTGCACCTCTAGATAAGTTCCGCTCGCTTTGTTCAGTTTGTTACTGGATGTAATTTGTTTTGTTTGCTTGTTAACATTCTAAGTCAGCAAACACCTGAACGAAACCAGTAAACGAAGCGCTATAACTAAGCTTGGACGACAAATTCTCGTTGTGATAATAAACTTTTCAATAAGTAGATAACGAAGTGATCAGATTTCCAAAAACTCTGGAACCGATAGTTGGATCAATTATATCGATTATGAGCTAGTCTTTCATTTGATGTAACTGAGTTTCTGCACAAGCATCCCTTTAGGTGTTGAATCGTTTGTAATATCTCAGTATTGGAAACTAAAGGCTAAAAAAAGAGCGTTTAAAAACATTCATTAACTGCGAATGATTACCAGCTAACGATAAAATTAGGCATGAAAAGCTAAGCAAACGAAAAGTAAGCAAATGAAAAGCTAAGCAAAAAGGCTTGTCACGAAAATAAGAACAAAATATAATAAACAAATTAAAGGAGAAAGTCTAATACCTGTAATTATTATATTTTGTACCAAGGACCATAATCAAGACCTTGCGCAGTCTTCACTTCGAGGTATCTAATTTTCTCGAAACAAAATTAAACTAAATCTGTAATACCACCACTCCCTACACGCACTTTGCCGCGTCTGTCGCAAACCAGACCGTCTGGAGAATCGTCTCCCTACTAATGAATAAACGAAATTAGCCTTGTCGTGTTCATGTCGTACTATTTAACGTGGATTTACTAATTAATGAATCTTCGTGACAAATTGTTTAAGTAATTGCCTCGGTACTTAAGAGGTGGAACTAAATTAATTATACAGGATTTTCTGTTAAATCTTGCTGCTTTGATGATTCCTCAATCGTAGTCTTAGGCTAAATTATCAGTGTGACCGGCACGTAATTTTCTTTTGGGACAATTAGGACAAAAAAGTGGCTATCAGTTGATAATAAGTACTACTTTAAAAACAACTGAGAATAAATAAATTAAAAGTACAATTCGGTATCTCTGACGTGAATATTCAGTAAAGTTGTGAAGACTCACTGCGTCCATTTGTTCATTAAATTACATACTTCCTTGCAGAACTTTCACAGACTTTCTAAAACTGTGCCTACGTTTGTTAATCAAAATGATATTGCTTAAGAAATATAAGGAATTTGGCAACCTCTGTGTTCTTATAAACATTTCTATCTTATTCACTTTTCTTTACCATATTTCCACGGAAAATGAAGCCCTTTCACAAGGGCCAAAATATTTTCATGTAGGTATTTTTTCTCTTCATTATCATTGCGGTAAACAAATGACTTTAAGACCACTGATGCCAGAGAAGATATTCCTCAAGTTATACAATTAACAACTGTATGAATTGGTTATGTATTCTCTGTATCTTTCCAATTATCTCATGTAGGTACTCTCAATAAAATACCAGGATTAACGAGGATGTGACGTTGGATTACAATTTTATTAAGTATCCGACTAATCAGAGAAGATTGAATGTTTTCGAATGCGGTAGGCATTCGAAAACATTCAATCTTCTCTGAGCATAATGGATGAAATTCCTCTTTAATATTCTTAAATGTAAATGGATTTCGTGTAAATAACTTAGCTCATTTACGAAATAATTAATTGTTCACTACTATGTGCGAATGTACCTACAGTAGTTTCGTTATTATAATGAAGAAATAAGTTGTCTCTACAGAAATGTTTGTCTTGCATAGTCTCCAGCCTCTAAAATTCTCAATTTTCGATTGGGTGCCAAATGGTAGGTTGCGTCACTACGAACTTGGCTATAAAGGGCAGGGGAAGGTGATTTCAGACTAGCTCGGCAGCATTTGCTTACTCATTTTGACCCAGATTTTTTGTGTGGTTTTCGTTGTACCACCAGCAAATAGCTCGGTCTTTATTTTCTTTTTATATCTGCCCTATGTCTGTAGCCCATTTCTTTTTAATCGTCACAGACAATTATTGACACTAAAACTGTAGGTAATGCTTTAGTTATGGTTCAACAGATAATATAATATTGATTATTTCTCACGAGAAAATGCTGAAGTAATGATAATATGTACCTGCACGTTCATCGATTTGTTTCGTTCTTTTTTCAACTGTCGATTTATGAGAGGTTACGTGATAAACCCACAGTACGAGAGCACTTTGCCACTTTTAGCAATACTAAGTAACTATAAATCAGTGGTTTTTCTCTTTTTTAAACGGTAACGTTTAGAAAGGCTGACATGTGGGTGAAACACAATTTGTCTTCATATTATTTTCGCAGCGGTTGCCACTTCTAAAGTTTCAAAAAATATTGTATACACAATTTAAATATGATTAAAAATAATTATTTAAATTTAATAGTATACACAAGATAAATTATGGTAAAAGTACTTAATATCCACGCTGTTTACAAAATTCGACGTCTTATGATGTGTTAATAGTATAACGTAATCTTTTAAATTAAAGTTTAGATGCTAAATAATTTCATGGCAAAACTAAAATACAAGTGACACCTGTCAATATCAATCAGTAACTCAATCAATTCAAAAATTGTGAATTGAAAAAGAATTGAAATTGATTGAAAAAGAGAAGCATTGATGTTAGCTAGCACACACCAATATGCCAAAATAAGTATATTAAAACTAATATATACTAAAATCGACAATTGTGAAACGAGCATGGAAACTACTCGGTGACATTGACAGTTCCTGTTTACATATGAATATCAGTTTCGTGAAGATCTGCAGAGGTGGGATACACCCGGGCGGCATGGTGTTAGTTTATAAGCCAAGACTGCTGAATTGTGTGACCGTCTCTTTACGTCTTCTGTCGCACCTTATGTAAAAAGCAACGGTGCGGACGCGACGCCTTCTCGTCACCCGGCAACGGTTGCCAGGACTGCGCCCCACGTTAATAACGCGACTGCGCTGCAGTTCCAAAATTTCACTCCGACAGCTGTCACTTGTATATTGTGTTTTGTGTGTGTTTTTTTAAATAGTTTTTTTTTTTGTATAGTTACTTTAGTTAAGTGTTTTTTTTTTATTTTTATGATAAGTGCCGACAGTAGCGACCACGGAAATAGTGCCAGTCAACCTACCACATCGCATGTTCTGGTGAGATGTCCCCACTGCTCCCAAGCACGCTTTTTTAAAGGCGAACGGGGGCTAAGGATACACTATGGCAAGGTTCACAAACCTCATAGTGTACCTTAGTGCCCCCCAGCCACAATCTCAACACCAGAACCTAATTCGGAACTTTGGAAAACGCTTTCAAATTTAAAAAATTCAACACCACTTTTAAAGAGGATTCCCCGGGGCGCGAGACGGTCTGTTGCACTAAGTTTGGCACGATGTCTCCGTCTTGCGGCCCAGGAAAACTCTTACAGTGCCTGGGAGCAGTTACTCACCTTCCCTTACAGGATTTTACATGTCCATAAAAATTTGGCTATCAAAAAAACATTAACAAATCACACAAAAGATAATTGTGACGATTCGAGTCTTATTTTAGATCCGAAATTGCCCACTTTTAGTTACCTTTCACACAAAAGTTTGTGTTCACATGTAGAATCCAAACTAAGCGAAGGTGATATAAAGGGAGCAGCCAGAATTTTGTTCAGCAGCGATGTGGTGGCACCTTACTCTCCAGAAACACTATCAGCCCTGGTGAGTAAACATCCTGTGCCTGCGGATGGTCTTACCTTTCCTGACCCCCCAAACCCCCCCGATTTAGATTCACATTTTTTAAATATTACAGCACCCCAGTTGATAGCAGCCGTGAGCTGATTCCGAAGCGGGTCTGCCGGCGGCCTCGATGGCCTGACTCCTCAACATTTAAAAGATCTCTTGAGTCCGGTCACAGGGGAAGCTGGTGAGTCGCTTCTGAAAGAGCTTACGGCTCTTTGCAACCTCATGCTCGCCGGCGCGCCGGCCGCGGCGGTGTAAACGATGCCGTCATCGATGTTTTATATGGGGCGAATCTTTGCGCCCTGCGCAAGAAAGATGATGGCATTCGTCCCATTGTCGTTGGGAGCACCTACAGACGTACGGCAGCCAAAATTTGTTGTAAGTTATACAGCGACAAACTTATAACCAAATTTCAGCCCCTACAGCTTGGTATTGGTTCGAAAGGGGGCTGCGAGGCTGCCGTACATGCCCTCTCTACCTTTTTAAATTGTAAAAAAGGTGAGGTCATTCTCAAGGTTGACATTAAAAACGCCTTTAACTCTGTAAACAGGGACACTTTGTTGGCTGAAGTCAAAAAGGAATCACCCGAAATTTATGGATTTTTATGGCAATGTTATAGGCACCCTTCAAAATTACTGTATAAGGGCAACGTTTTAGAATCTGCAGTCGGTTGTCAACAAGGTGATCCACTCGGGCCAGTCATTTTCAGTTTGGCTATTCATCCAATCATCCAACAGCTAAGTTCAAAATTTAACGTGTGGTATTTAGATGACGGAACACTAGGAGATGATGTAGACACCGTTTTAAAAGACTTCAAATTTCTCAAACAGGAATTTAAATCTATTGGCCTGGACCTTAACCCCTCAAAATGCGAAATCTATCTTTCTGACATAACCGACAGACAATCGACTCTACAGAAATTTCATACAATAGCTCCACAAATCAAACATTTAGAAAAAAGCTCACTACACCTCCTAGGTTCCCCAATTTTAGAAGACAGTTTTCCATCTTTCATTGACAATAAAGTTAAAAATTTCAACGATATTTCGGACAGACTTTCCAAAATTAACTTACATTCCGCCTTTACCCTTATTAGATATTGTTGTTTTGGTCCAAATTTTATGTATGTTCTACGCTCTTCCCCTTTATGGAAGCAGCCACATCTCTTGGAAAAAAATGATCAAACTATTCATAAATATAAATGTGGCCTTGGTCGTCCAAGGCCACATTTAAAATGGACGTTAATGAAGTGCGAATAGTTTGATCATTTTTTTCCAAGAGATGTGGCTGCTTCCATAAAGGGGAAGAGCGTAGAACATACATAAAATTTGGACCAAAACAACAATATCTAATAAGGGTAAAGGCGGAATGTAAGTTAATTTTGGAAAGTCTGTCCGAAATATCGTTGAAATTTTTAACTTTATTGTCAATGAAAGATGGAAAACTGTCTTCTAAAATTGGGGAACCTAGGAGGTGTAGTGAGCTTTAAGACCACTGATGCCAGAGAAGATATTCCTCAAGTTATACAATTAACAACTGTATGAATTGGTTATGTATTCTCTGTATCTTTCCAATTATCTCATGTAGGTACTCTCAATAAAATACCAGGATTAACGAGGATGTGACGTTGGATTACAATTTTATTAAGTATCCGACTAATCAGAGAAGATTGAATGTTTTCGAATGCGGTAGGCATTCGAAAACATTCAATCTTCTCTGAGCATAATGGATGAAATTCCTCTTTAATATTCTTAAATGTAAATGGATTTCGTGTAAATAACTTAGCTCATTTACGAAATAATTAATTGTTCACTACTATGTGCGAATGTACCTACAGTAGTTTCGTTATTATAATGAAGAAATAAGTTGTCTCTACAGAAATGTTTGTCTTGCATAGTCTCCAGCCTCTAAAATTTAAAAAATTCAACACCACTTTTAAAGAGGATTCCCCGGGGCGCGAGACGGTCTGTTGCACTAAGTTTGGAAAGTTTACAACAAATTTTGGCTGCCGTACGTCTGTAGGTGCTCCCAACGACAATGGGACGAATGCCATCATCTTTCTTGCGCAGGGCGCAAAGATTCGCCCCATATAAAACATCGATGACGGCATCGTTTACACCGCCGCGGCCGGCGCGCCGGCGAGCATGAGGTTGCAAAGAGCCGTAAGCTCTTTCAGAAGCGACTCACCAGCTTCCCCTGTGACCGGACTCAAGAGATCTTTTAAATGTTGAGGAGTCAGGCCATCGAGGCCGCCGGCAGACCCGCTTCGGAATCAGCTCACGGCTGCTATCAACTGGGGTGCTGTAATATTTAAAAAATGTGAATCTAAATCGGGGGGGTTTGGGGGGTCAGGAAAGGTAAGACCATCCGCAGGCACAGGATGTTTACTCACCAGGGCTGATAGTGTTTCTGGAGAGTAAGGTGCCACCACATCGCTGCTGAACAAAATTCTGGCTGCTCCCTTTATATCACCTTCGCTTAGTTTGGATTCTACATGTGAACACAAACTTTTGTGTGAAAGGTAACTAAAAGTGGGCAATTTCGGATCTAAAATAAGACTCGAATCGTCACAATTATCTTTTGTGTGATTTGTTAATGTTTTTTTGATAGCCAAATTTTTATGGACATGTAAAATCCTGTAAGGGAAGGTGAGTAACTGCTCCCAGGCACTGTAAGAGTTTTCCTGGGCCGCAAGACGGAGACATCGTGCCAAACTTAGTGCAACAGACCGTCTCGCGCCCCGGGGAATCCTCTTTAAAAGTGGTGTTGAATTTTTTAAATTTTAGAGGCTGGAGACTATGCAAGACAAACATTTCTGTAGAGACAACTTATTTCTTCATTATAATAACGAAACTACTGTAGGTACATTCGCACATAGTAGTGAACAATTAATTATTTCGTAAATGAGCTAAGTTATTTACACGAAATCCATTTACATTTAAGAATATTAAAGAGGAATTTCATCCATTATGCTCAGAGAAGATTGAATGTTTTCGAATGCCTACCGCATTCGAAAACATTCAATCTTCTCTGATTAGTCGGATACTTAATAAAATTGTAATCCAACGTCACATCCTCGTTAATCCTGGTATTTTATTGAGAGTACCTACATGAGATAATTGGAAAGATACAGAGAATACATAACCAATTCATACAGTTGTTAATTGTATAACTTGAGGAATATCTTCTCTGGCATCAGTGGTCTTAAAGCTCACTACACCTCCTAGGTTCCCCAATTTTAGAAGACAGTTTTCCATCTTTCATTGACAATAAAGTTAAAAATTTCAACGATATTTCGGACAGACTTTCCAAAATTAACTTACATTCCGCCTTTACCCTTATTAGATATTGTTGTTTTGGTCCAAATTTTATGTATGTTCTACGCTCTTCCCCTTTATGGAAGCAGCCACATCTCTTGGAAAAAAATGATCAAACTATTCGCACTTCATTAACGTCCATTTTAAATGTGGCCTTGGTCGTCCAAGGCCACATTTAAAATGGACGTTAATGAAGTGCGAATACAAGAGCGTGGATACAAGCCACACTACCTATCCGTTTTGGTGGCCTCGGCGTCCGTAAAATTACCAGTATTAGCTTACCGGCGTTCCTCTCCTCTGTCCACAGCACCGAGAAGTTAACTAATCAAATTTTAGCCCCCTCCTTAGTTTTCTCTGAAGTGCCGTGCTTGACCGATGCGGTGACCGCCTGGAAAGTGGCTTGCCCGGATACAGATAGGCCCGTGAACCCATCTTCCCAGAGACAGTGGGATGAGCCGCTCTGCAGTTTGGTACGGAATAATCTTATTAATACGTCCACCAATACTGCTGAGCGTGCCCGCTTGCTGGCTGTGGGTACGTGGGAGTCGGGCCTTTGGCTTCAGGCTTTACCGTCACCCAACATTGGCACCATGCTGGGTGACACTACCTTCCGGCTCGCTACATGTCTGCGTCTGGGCGCTCCTTGCGGAGCTCCACATCGTTGTCAATGCGGTGAAGCAGTCGATTGCCTCGGACTACATGGCCTATCCTGCAGTTAAAGTGCAGGTCGCATAGCCTGACACGCCAGTATTAATGACATCATCCGTCGTGCTCTTGCCACCGCCGGGGTACCAGCTATTTTAGAACCCAGTGGCTTGGCACGCGACGATGGTAAGAGACCAGATGGAATGACCATAATACCTTGGAAGATGGGTAGGCCTTTGGTGTGGGATGCAACATGTGTCGACACCCTTGCGCCATCCCATCTTCCTAGTACGGTGGATTGTGCAGGTGCGGCTGCTGCAGGTGCAGAAAACTCAAACGGCGAAAATACAACAACCTAACTGGAAGTTATATGTTTGAGCCGTCTGGTGTTGAAACGCTAGGGCCATGGGGTCCGTGTGCCCATTTAGTTTTTCGAGAAATCGCGAATCTTTGGTCGACTCTCCACGTGACCAGAGGGCTGGCCTTTTTTTTGGCCAAAGAATCAGCATTGCCATTCAACGTGGCAATGCTGCCAGCCTTCTGGGCACTTTTCCCGTTGACAACGATGCGGATGAATTTTTTGATGCCCTATGATTATTTATTTTATTTTATTTCTTCATATATTAATAATTGTATCATTTTAATGAAATAAATATATTCAAAAATTGAATTGGAATATGGAATATCCATATTCCAATTCAATTTTTGAATTGATGTAAGTTTCACTTGAATATCAACTTTATGTCACAAAACTTATTAAAAATGTAGCGCAAACTGAATTTTATGTGTTAAAATTTTTGTTATTCAATGTTAAAAATAAGTACCCAAAAATACATATGTACTTATTTATATTTATAGAATCTGAATTGGAAATGCAGGATAGATACTATGATGTAGTCGCTAATTCATGCAGATATAATTAAATTAGTTGCACTGCGTTTTAGAATGAGCATGCAGTTACCCGCATAACTAATTATAGCCTCACATTAGCACTTAGTAACGTGAACGGCTGCCAAATCCAACGTCTGATTTATGTTGTTCTTGCACCACGAGTGATGCGATCACTAGCAACTTCACTTGCAAACATTTTAATAGTATGTCTATTAAGATACTTATTGTTTGAGTAGGACAGAATCTTATATACCATCGCTCCCTCTTCTCATTCAGCGCATCTCTCATAATCTCTTCCAACGGGGAAAGCAGCATTAAAGAAATGCTTCACTAATTAAAATAGTGCAAATTATAATGTGAACCGAGACGGGTGAGGTCGGGTAATAAAGAAGTGGATGTCGTAATAATACTTATGAAATTGCTGAGCTATGTGTAAGAAAAATGTTAATGCAAGGACTTTTATTGTTGTTTTCAGTGGAGTTCTGTTAAGCGCAATTCGAATAAGGATACTTTATTTTGCAAAAACAGTTTACTTGGGTGCCGTAAGCGTTTATATTTTGAAAGTTAAATCTGTCAGTATAAACTCTCTTCAATAGTTTCCTAACATATTATAGTAAATTTAATAAACAACTACCAGCTACTACTAAAATAAAAGCAAACTGATTTCAGTACGAGTGCTCGGAGAATGTCCACATTGAATGTTAGTCGAAAATTAAAGCCACCACAAGGTTCCAATTTCCCTCCATTTCCTTCAACATGATGGTGCTGGAGCTGAAGCCGGAGCGGAGTGACCCTGCTTTCAACTAACGAGAATTATTTCAATTGCATTCTTTATATCTAAGTTAGGTTAGGTTGACGTTCCATTACGTTTTTGGACTTTGTTTGACTAGTTTTCGATTAAAATGATCGTAACCGACCGTAATTGGGTTGAATAATTATACTTACTTAAGTGCTTTTATATTTTGTATTCTAGGCTTCATTATGACACTTTATTTCATAACCCTGTAGACCACGTACCTACGGATCTGTTAGCCACGCCACTGATCGGAAAACAAGTGTGGTAGGGAATAACACGTTATTTTCCACTTATACTATTGCTGGGCTAATGTCTGCTAGGCTAAGGTCTCCTCCAAAGCTTTATCAACTTTCTTGTGTGGTGTATTGTCTGAACAATATCTCATAAACGCCTCAAAGTTTAAAGTCCTCGCACGTCTTCTGGCTCCCACTGCATGTCAGCTCTGACCCATATGTCCTGATGCATCCTGAATCATTACATGGCCTGCCCAATCCCACTCCAGCCAAACTTATTCCTCATTTCGGCGATACCTATTTTCAAACGTATTTTGGTATTACGTACTCAGTCGAATTCGTGACGCTCGTAATTTATAAAACCGGGTAACACTAACTCAAAATCCGGCAATATTTCTACCTCATTTGTTTTCGGTAACACCAAAGGAATTTAGTGAAGTCCGTAAAAACCTTAAGCAAAAAGCATCGCTTTTAACCCTTTCATTTATGGCTGGGACTTTGAAAAACGAGCCCTGTATCATCGGATAGAGTGAGCTACACTGCAGTGCTGGGAACAAATCCATGGGAAATCCGAATAGATGGCCACCCTGAGTAAGAATATAGGTCATTTCCCAGATACAAAAAGTTGTCCTCTTTTTGTGCCGCTCGAGCTCCTACTGGAAAACTATTTTGATATGGTAACGGAATGTTATTGTTCGGTTAACATTTTACGAGATTTTTTCTTTTTGTGACCTACACCGGCTGGTAATATGGCTTTGAAACGAAGGATTACAAACGAACATTATTTGTTTTTTAATATACTTATGTATGTTTAGGTTAAGGTGTCTATTTATAGGCTGGTGTCTATATATGCTGACAAGTAACCCGATAAGGTATAGGTGTCGGGTTGTGAGACAGATTTACAGTCTGACCGCATTACAATGTTATATTATGAAAGATACCAGTACACTATTCGTCTGGCAATGTTCCAGTCTGAAAGATGGTTGTAATTGATAATGTTAACGTTAATATCTGGCTTAGTTTAGCAAAAGTTATTCAGGTTAATATTTAATGCCTAATTACCGAGTTTCAGAAGAGAAATTCAAAAAATAAAATCATATACTCACTTGCCAATTAAAGCAGAAAAGTTTAGTGTTGTCTCGGGGGTATCTAGTGGGCATAGGTAGATGCTTTTACGCAATGTTAATATAGTGCTTTTGTTACGTAGCTTTGCTTTAAGTAATCTCAAAACAATGTCAGTCTTTCTTCTCTAATTATTTCCTAACGGTACGAGTTAGCCGGTTTCAAAGGCCTTTTAAAGTTTTTCAAAGCCACCGCAAGTAGCACGCAGTACAAACTTCACTTCAGATTTGGTCAAAGACCCGGAGAGTCAGTTCGATCAGTTTCTAACTACCTCAAGTGCAAGCATTGACTAAATCGGTCAGGAAGTTCACGAAGTCCTTAACCGCTGCATTAATTTTCGTTCAGTGAAATGTGTATGAAAGCGGGTTGATCACTATACCTAGTTACTTACATAGTATACTATACCTAATTACTCTTTAACTGATCTCATTTCGGAACCGATACATAAATTGACAGTCGGGAGCAGTGGTGATGAATTAATTGACGCAAAGTACCTACTTTGCGTGAATTATTTCATCACCACAGCTCTCAAAGCGATGAAGGAAATATCGCGAGGAAACCGGCATGTTCTAGAACCAAATGTTTGAAGACATGTGGAATCCACCAACTCGCGCTGGGCCCGAGTAGTGGACTCGCAACTCCTCCCAGAGAGGTCTGTGTGCCAGCAGTAGGAACGTTATAACCTGCTTCTGCACTCTATTCACATGGAATTTATGACACGGCAACTAATTTTGATGTAGCAACAGAATTTCTGATCGTTATTTTCGATATAGAAGCGATTTGATTTTTTTCCTTTTTTTATGCTAATCATACATACACATTTATTTTCACGACATGATTAAATATAGTTAGAAAAAATTATAAATATTACATTTGGCATATGTGCATATTTTGTAGCATTTTGAAGCTAACACATATAAATATTTTTTAATTTAAGCCGATACTATTCAATAATTATAATTATTGTAATCTGAGTCCAATAAAGCAAGGGAATCCATGCGCATGTGACATAGCTTCGAACATTTAACATTTTAAATACCTAGGTTGAGCAAACCAAGCTTAAGATTCATGAAACATTTTTGGATGAAGTCTTGCGCCTCATATTTTATGTTCGAGTGTCTAGATGTGTGAGTGCAGTCAATTTATGAAGTTTAAATAAGCTACTTGTAGATCTAATCATATTCATAACTCAACAGGCAATAACCTGTGTGAATGGATATAAATATGAAACCTAGTCAAGGCTACAAAGTAGGTCATCACGAGATAATGTCGCGCGTACGTAACGCATACATCGACGTTCATTTTACTCAACCACATTCAAGCGAATGTGATGTTATATTTATTCTGTTCTCGTGAAATGTTAAAAAAAACGTCTTTGTTTGAATGTTATCATCAGGCCTAAAAATTAGATTGAAAGGGATAGAATACGCTCTGAAATTATAATCGGAAACATATAAACCGAAATATTTAGACTGTTATTCACTAGAGTATCGTGTATAAAGAACTACGCGGTTGCTACAACGTAGCAGACGTAGCGATGACGTCACGTCTGCTACGTTGTTGCTGATGAAACTTGAATGTAAGAACGTCTATTTTATCTAAATAGTAAAGTAACTACCTGTCAAATCTAAATACGAAAGTTTCACGATTTGAACATGGAATATTAGGTATTATGATAACGATAAAGAGTCATTTTTTAAAGATATTTAGATACTCGTGATTCGAGGGAACCAATTTGTATGTACATATGTTTCTAGATTCGGTTGTTCGTGAGTGTAAGTCGTGTTTATTCATGATTTGTTTGATATTGAGTATTCCTTTGTCGTTGAGGTTTTTATGGATTCTGTACCTATATCGACATCAAAATTGAAAGAAATCTTTGTAAAATTATTTGCTCAATATGTAAGGAAAACAAAACACAATTTTATTTGTTTAGAAGTACTTATAATAAAAGTTAAGTGCTCTTTGTACGTGATGTTATTGGAGCCGCACCTACCTATACTGTTTTTCTATCGTTTTTTCCTCTGAAGACGGATCTAATGGGCCCAATCCCACTTACACGACATATTTATTTTTGGACGGTGACATTTTCTTATAGAGATAGTTTTATATTGTTAATAGATACAGTAATGTTAGTAGCATTCACACGAAACAACGGAGCCATCGGTATGCATGATTATAACCGTATAGATCACGTATTTAAACGATAGTAACCAAATGTATTGTATCTTGAAAGAAGAAAAACAAATGCCTAACACTAATAATACATGAAAAGAAAAACAAAATCACAGGTCATCGAAAAATTTATCCGCATCACTGTAAACCGGAAAGTGCCCAGAAGGCTGGCAACACTGCCTGCGCTGACATTCAATGGCAATACTCATTCTTTTGCCAAAAAAAAAGCCGCTCCCTAGCCACATGTAAAGTTGACCAAAAGCTACACGATATCCCTAAAAACTAAATGGGCACTCGGGCCCCATGGCCCTAGTGTTTCAACACCAAATATGTAACTCGTGAAAGTATTTAATTTCATTTTTTTTATATAACAGGTAAGAACCATGACCGCATGATAGATAGAGTTGTAGGTACATATATTTCACTAGTGACGTACGACGCATGAGATGTTTTACCACCATTATGTATAATCACCAGTCATTTGATAATAAATAAAGGAAAACTTCTGACACACCATCAGCTGCCATAGAAGTATTATTGTCTTTATTTTCAACCACAAACAATAACTTTGCGAACCATAAACATTTAAAGATTCACTTTACTTGTTACTCTACACACCCCGCTTGTGAAACAGCGTTAACATAACAGTTACGCGGTTCTGTATATTACTGTCTCACCCAAACGTTTTTTTCATCGCTCCGACAGTTTTATGAAGACTGAAACATGTAGGCCTTGGCAACGGGCGGGAGGCACCTGGACCCTCTCCAAGAATCGCAAACTTTATGTGTTCTGTAAGGGGTCCAGCATGGTTCCCCAGGTCCGCATAAACATCATATTTGACTAAACCGTAAGTAATCTTTTGTAGAAATCCTGATTTTAATTCGTATTATTGCCAAATCTTTCCTGGATTAGTTATATATCTTATGATCTGATAGGTGCAAAGATTTCTGGTCTTGAGTGCTGGGTTCATTTTCACATTCTTGTAATCCTCTCGATCAGTCACCGCTTTCAAAGCATTCTTAAAAAAAGCTTTAAGTAAGCCTGTGTGTCTGAAAACCTTACAGGCGATTAGTTTTATAGGAGACGTAATAAAAATTATAATGACGCTCTTAGTGACCGTCTTCCGTCTTTGGCAAGTCTCCAAAGTCCCGGAGACATTAATACGGCCACTGGCCGCGACGTTATCAAAAGTAATTGTGTTGAGTGGTTTCATAGAAAATGTATTTTATATCACTGACTGGAATAAGGAGTTTACATTTCATGTGTAGGATGTGTCTTAATGTATCCAGTAAAGTCCTTGTCCCATTTTCGTCTACGTGTTGTCACGGGTTAACCACTTAAATATTATTCAAATAAAACCACCACAAACTACAATAATATACGATTCCTAACGCTTAGTTCGTTTAACTAAAAAAAATAAAGAAATTTTAATTTTTCAACAGTCATTTTTATGATTGTTGGATCGGTACAATGGAGTTCGTCGATTCTGGTATTTATTTTAGACAATACACGATAATTTTATGAATAAAAAGGCTTTTGTAAAATCACGTCGTCCATTCGAACGCTTCAGGCGATGAAAATAATAAAAAATTAGAGACGGAACCTTTTTTTATTCTGGCGTTGAATGATTGAATGGACACGCTGGTGTTAAATGAAAAAGAAATTGAACAGAATTACTTTAGGAATTTAATTTTCCGTCTGAAAATTGTCATCAGACAATGCCGTGTTTGATGGTCACTAAAGAAGTGTCAGGTTTTATTTCGACTAATATAAATTACATCAAAAATTCAGGTACAAAGTAGCTTATGTTTACGACAGTCAGCATATATTATTTCTACTAAGAAAGTAGTGTCGTAAGTTATTTGTACTAAAAGGTAAGTTTATCGAAAATATTAAGGTTCTAATGCGCAACCCAAGTACCACATTCCCCAAAGGCACAGATCATTGAAACTTGTTTAATACATAATATCTTCCGGAGAAATGAACCCTTAAAAGTGACTGAATTCTTCAAAACTAAAAAAAAATATTGCTGTAACCATGTTGACACAATATAAGGTTGCAGGGCTGGCGCAACGTAGGACGTTTCAGTCTTATTTAATATTGAATACATAAATTAATAACAGCTTATAGGAGCTGCCTAATGCTGAGCATACTAGGTCTTGGATTCAAATCCTGTGTAGGGCAAAGTGTTGTTGAGTTATCCATTTGAAATTGATCTGTAGCAGCTCGAAGCCTGGTCTATGGCAACAGGCTCGCCCCCTATTACATGGGACTTAAACGTAACTGGCGATGATGATTGCGGGTGTACTGTAAATACACATCTGGCTAACCCCCCGGAGAGTACAGTACAGGTGTATAATAATGCTAAGCTTAGTTGAATAGTGCCTACTATTAAACTAAGTTTTGGTAAAGATCCTAAACACAAACACGTCTGTCGTCAGCAAGTAGCATGGAGTCTTTTATCAGAAAGCAAACAGATCTCCATTACACAGCCCTAGTGTGTGCACACGGTCGACTGATCTACTATCTTTAGTGATATGGATTGCGCTCGCTTTTCGACGCTAGTGATCCGTGAAAACCGTCTAAATTTAATTTGTAGCGATACACGCCATGTCTCGGTTCGATTTTTTAAACGAACAACTTGCTGATTGGCTACTGGTTGGACTCTCGCTAACGCCTGCTAATTGAATACGGTAATCACCGCTCCGCATTGTTTCGATATTTTTATTTTCCATTCGCCTGTTATTATAAATGTTACCCACAGTAAGGTAGCAGCTGCCAAAGCTCTGTCACTCGCATGCAAAACAAATAGAAACTGATTCGTATTTTTTTTTTTTTTTTTTTTGGAATGGGCATCTCGCAGTTTATCCTTTAGGGATATTTACTGCTCAACCGAACTTTCCTGTGGGGGGCTTAATTAAAATTAAGGCCTCCAGCCAGGCATAAAAACTTATAAGCTAAGCGACTATCGCTAAGGGCACCCCCTGCGGGGTACGAACCTCGGCTTAGGACGTCGCTGAAGAGGACAGCAAGGGACAGGCTGGATCTGATTGTTCCATTATTTAGGGACATTTTAAACATTAATCGGCTCAGCTTCGCGGGCTGGCTCTAGCAAAGGGTCGGGAGGGGGGCATTGACGGGGTCGTCGCGACGGGCCTCGGCGGCGAGGACGGAATGTCCGTTTTTGTTTGCGAACAGTGCTGGTGGCCTTATCGCTCTCCTGGAGGAGAGTGATAGGATCATCTGGCTCTGTGAGTGTGTGTTTCGGTCTTCGAACTGTACTAATTCGCGAGGGAGTGTATCGGACGGCCGATGACACTAAGGGGTTAGGATGAGCGGTAGAACAGTCCATGAAGCGCTGGGTGAGTCGCTTCATGAACGGTTTCACCGTAGGTATTTTGAGATCTACATGGAGAGTCTCATTTCGGACGTAGAAGGGGGCTCCCGTGACTCTGCGCAGGAATCGGTTCTGGACGGTCTGAAGCCTATGAATATGATACGGCTTGGCGTGAGCGAACACTGCGCAAGCGTATGTCATGATTGGTCGGATGACCGAGACGAAGAGCCGCAATTTGCACCTGAGTGACAACTTGCTTTTCTCGTTGGTCATACAATAAAGCCTGCCGGACGCGAAGACGGCGCGCGAACGCGCCGCCTTTATGTGTTCGGCGAACGAAAGTCTGTGATCGAGTATCACACCTAAGTATTTGGCTCGCTTATCCCAAGGGATAGGCTTGCCGTACATGGCTAACGGACTAGGCGTGGGGACATTGCGGCGTCCGGGTTTCCTAAAGAGAACCGCTTGACTTTTGTCGGGATTGACCTCGACTCTCCATTTCCGGAACCAAGCGCCTAAGACGTTTGCGGAAGTTTGGAGAGTGCGAGCTATGGTGGTAGGGTTGTGACCGGTATAGTAGATGGCCGTGTCGTCGGCGAAAAGCGCCAACTGGGCCTTTCTACCCCTAGGGACGTCGCTAGTGAACAGCGAGAACAAGAGAGGAGACAGCACGGATCCTTGAGGGACGCCCGCGCGGATAGGGTGAGGTGACGATAGCGTACCGTCTACGCGATATCTAAACGTACGATTCGACAGAAAATCTCGCAAGATGAGCACGAGACGATCTGGCACATCGAGTTGGTATAGCTTGTATAACAACCCGTTGTGCCAGACCTTGTCGAAGGCTTTCGCAATGTCGAAGAAGAGGGCGCCGGTGAGCGCGCCTCTCTGAAAGCCCGCGCTGACGTGTTCGACTACGCGGTGCACCTGTTGAACACACGAGTGTCCCGGCCGGAACCCGAACTGTTCGTTCGGTATCAGGCTCTTTGCCTCGACATAGTCCTTGAGTCGCTTATAAATAAGCTTCTCGTAGATTTTGCCGAAAACATTGAGCAGACTGATAGGTCGGTAGCTCGTGGGCTCAGACTTGGGCTTGCCAGGCTTGGGGATGCCAATAACCACGGCTTCTTTCCACGATTGAGGAAAGATATTGTTGTTCAGAGCGCCATTGAAGATGGCGGTCATGAGCATAACGAGTTGCGCGGGGAGGATTTGAAACACCCTATTGGTGATACCGTCCTTACCGGGGGCTTTGCGCGGTTTGAGCCCTTTAATGATGTCTTGCACTTCGTCCGGAGTGACGGGAGGCAGAGGATCATCAGGGTTGTCGACGGGAGGGAGCGAGGACCTACGTTCGACTTCGGCGTCTACCTTTAAGAGGTGAGCTTGGTCGAACGGCTGGGAGCTAAGCGAGCATTGAGTCTCTAAGCTTTCGGCTAGGCATTCGGATTTTTCCGAGTCGTCGAACGCGACGCTCTTATCTGGACGAGTGAGGGGAGGCATGGTAGCCTCTACGGTGGACCGGAGTTTCCTCTGGAGGTTCCAGAAGGCATGGTGGTTGGGCTCTAGCTCACTGATCATCTTGTCCCAGCTCTCCGACCTATGCTCCGCCACACGTTTGCTGACAGTACGCTGTAGCATTCGCATGTGGGCTTTGTTCGCAGAGCAGGGAAAAGCGCTATAGGCACGGACGGACGCGTTCTTCTCGGTTATCAGAGCTCGTACATCGTCCGGTAGGCTCCAGCGCTGGGCATTCAGCGCCGGAACCCGCCTTGAACAGTCGTTCAGGACTGTCTGTACGTGCTCCGTAAACGAGTCGACTGCGCCCGTGGTGTCAGCGACTGAGGTGATTAGATCGGGGATGGAGTCGAGTAGAGGCGACGAGGAGGATTTCAGCTTTTCGCTTACCTTCCTCCAGTCGGTAACTAATTGAGTCGGGGGTGGCTGATCAGGGTCAAGCGGACCCGTACGGGGAACTAGCGTCATCATCACCGGACGATGGTCGGAGTTAAGCTCGTGGAGCGCCTCTATCGATTGTAAACGAAGGTTTACATTCTTTAGGAGCGCTATGTCCAGTATGTCAGGTCTATGGTCAGGATCGTGGGGAAAATGGGTATGAGTCATCGGGGCGATGACGTCATAGTTAAGGGAGGCGCCCAGATTGAGGACAGCCCTCCCTCTGGCGTTGGTTACATTACTATTCCACGCGGGGTGCTTGGCGTTGAGATCGCCCGCTATGATAACGGAGTCACTCAAGCCGAGAAGAACCGAGATATCGTGGGATAAAGCTGGGATGTCGTCCCTCCCACGAGCGGGAGCGGCGTACTGCCCACGCGGATACAATAGTAATTGGCTGATGGCCAGTCATGCCGAGCCGACAGATAGAGTACTCAAGGAGCGAGGTCGGGGGAGGAGAAGTTAAAGGGACGCAGTGCAATGAGTTTTTATAATAAATCATTGTACCGCCCTTGTGACAGCGGGATCTATCATTGCGCACCATACGGTAGTTTGCAATTTTGGGGTCGCGGTTGTGCGGTTTGAGGAACGTCTCCTGTATGAGGAGGACGTCCGGTTGGTGATCGCGGAGGAAGTTGGCAAACTCAGCCCGTTGCTGGAGTAAGCCATTTATATTGACGTATCCTAACTTTAGGGATCGCGGTTTCAAGGTTCTGGCGTTAACGTACCTATCCATTGCGGTTATTAAAGTGGGCTTCTAGGTCACGGAGCACCGAGGGGGCCTCCATGAGCGCTTCGATGCGCTTCCTAGGGTCTGTGGTAGCCTCTAAGCGATCGGCTAGACGATCGGCTTCGCGGTTGCAGAAGATTAAGTACACTGGCAATATGACGTTCATATTGCGCTGTGTACGGATTTTATCGTCGTAAAGAGCCTCCGTAGGCTGAGCACGGAAGGCGGAAACCTCAGCCTCTGCGGTCTGGGTAGCCTGAACTGCAGGGGCTGGGGTCGGCGCCGGGATGGGTGAATCCATCAGCGCCGGTGGGTGGCTGCGTTTAGCCGCCAGGGCCGGGAAGGCCTTCTGGTGGTTCAGCTTGTTCCACGGAGACTGATTCGTATGCATGCACGAGTATGTATAAGTAAATATATTCGACGACCGCTGTGGGGCGGCGGGCGATGGTACGCCTGCGACGCAGGAGGTTGCGGGTTCGATTCCCGCCCTAGGAAAAATGTTTGTACGATCTGCAAGTATTTGTTTCGGGTGTTCTGGGTATTTGCTATGTATAGTAAAAAATATATCTATCTATGTTATGTATTGTATTAAGTATATCAGTCATCTAGTACCCATAACACAAGCTCTGCTTAGCTTGGGGCTAGATGATGCTGTGTGGATTGTCCAGCAATATTTATTTTATTTATTTAATATTGTGAAGGAGCTCACGTTGGAGTCGGCAATATCTTTTGACTTTAATTAGACGGTAATTCAAAATTGTCAAGGTGCTCATTATAATTGCTCGAGCATTTTTTTACGAACCTTAAGGTAAGCGCTTAGTAACGTTATCCTCCTTTTAAAGTCTAATCAATTCTATAATAATATGGTTAATCTTTCAATAAATTAATTTGAAGAAACGGCTTCGAGAAGCACACTTACTAACGTTTCAATATATATATATATCTCAATAGTTGGAAGAAAACCTGAGCTTCTGATCTATCAGGATTTTCTGATAAACGTAAAGCTTAATTGATCAAATAATACATTTTATGTGCCAAGGGTACATTAACTGTATTAGTTTATTTTATTTTGTTTAATTTATTTTATTTTATGTATTTTTGTGAAAAATAGGGATATCTCGTTTTTTCTTGTATTCTTAGGATAAGTCATAAGTCCATACGATTAAAACAGCGTTTCAGTCATCTATTGTACGTAATGAAAGACACGATACTATACAGTAAACGAACAAGATCATTATAAATGAAGTAACACGTAAATTATTCAGAATTTTCAAACTCCAACACGAGGCGGATTATTTTCACGGTGAAAACATTATATCAACTTAATAGCTTGTAAAGAACTTTGAGTGTTTTTATAGCAATTCATTTTATGGTTTTATGTAAATGGGTCATCTAACATCTTTTTTTGCTAGACTGCCTCCTCGGGGCTTGTCAAGACTACGCGTATTATTGCTCTGATTATGGTAATTTTGAGTTAAACGGTTCGTATTAGTCGTTCGTATTACTACGTACTCTTGTTGTTGATACCAAGTGCTTTTGTAAAAGCTATCATTAATGAAAATGCTCCCGCAAAAAGGCGCGACGCGAATACTCGACACGAAGCATGTTTTCATAGAAGTAATTCTACGGATACAAACCACCAGTCATATTTTCTATTCATTTATTTTTTGTAAGGCAACGTTAAGGCCTTTGCTTGGGTCATTCGAGTTTGCGTGCGGTTGGAGTTAAGGTACAAAATTACAATATAATAATAGATACAGCGAGATTTTTTTATCATCGCGTAATTGATCAGGTTTTTTCATTGTTATGAAACTTGTACGTTTTATCCATGCCTGTATAAAATGTAGTATTGTTTACAGCAAAATAATTTCTGTCTCACTGAGAAAGGAAAAGCATCTCACGAGACATAACACAAAACTCACAAGAATGTTATCGTATCTCATCTTTGTTCATCGTATCATAAACTGTATTCGGATAAGCGAGCTTTTTAGGGTTTCTCCCTAAAATGTCTCTCAGAGGTGTCATAGAATAACGCGTAAGTGCTACAAAGCGCCTTTGTTTTTTTTTCAAGTAGGTAGGCATATACCACATGTTGGTAATCCATCTTTGGTAAGCGACGGGTAGTCAAGATAATCTTTAATATTGATATTGATTTGTATATTTTGAAATCTACAAATCATCTCATCTCAATCATCTTCTGATATTGATTTGTATATTTTGAAACAAAAATTGTCATTTTGGGTTCTTCAATTCTTCAAATATTGTATATGTATATGAATATATATGTTCCCATACTAGGACCACTCCCTCAGATTATATGTTTGTGAATCATGTAACTTCATTGTTTTGCAACAAATTGTTTTTGATTTGTTTTTTAAATGTGCTGATCCGATTCTAAAGCACTTTTTTAAAGCAATTTTATTTTCATATATACACAATCTTAATATTTTAAAATGCTTCGCAAGGCGGAGATGTGGTCTAATTGAGTAGTAGTAGGGTATTTGCCATGCTTGAGTTTAAGCTACAAGCGAAGTGGATTGGATAGGTTCAGGACAGCTGTTGTACACTAATGTTTACAAAAATAATTAAAAACACAAGCCCAATTGACAAAGTTCATATTGTTTTGTTTCAATTAGGATATAGGAGTAGGTATTGGCTACAATATACCGCTTCAGTGCGCTGTGTACTTTCAGCGCAGTCTGTGTATTAATTTAAGCTCCATTTCAGGCTCACTAAGCACAGCTCTACTTCGCTGTAAAACAGTTTCTCTTATTGATTTACGAGTGTCAATAAATCCGAGCGCCTGTTAGTGCCTAACTTCAGAAGATGTTCACGTCACTACAAAAAATACGGGAGTCGTAAATATTGAATCGGGACAAGTGTAGCATATGTAGTAATATATCGTTAGGGCGTATTTCAGGGACACAAACATGGCAAAACATTTGGAGTGGCAGGTTGACTTAGGAAAAAGAGAATAATTGGTTCATAAGTGGGTAGTTATGCATATTATTATGACATTTAGGTAACGCCGCCGGAAATCAAAAATTCAGCTTCCAGCTTTTTTTCCAGGAACTTAGGTACGAAAAGGCATTCGCTTACCATATTTACATGTTCTGTTATTCATTCGTGTAAACCTTTCACTTTTCATTTTATTAAAGTTGCTGTCGTTATATCAACTCCTTACGAACTTCAATGGCTGTCATAATTCTACCAAGCAGTTACTTGTGTCCTATAATAATCTCTTGATGTTGTTTACCAGCAGCTAACGAGACCTCGCTAGTGGAACGCGGACGCCCTCGCAATACTCGTAAATAACTGAATAACACTTACAGTTTGGAATTTCTGAATACTTGAGGGCTCGAGGACAGCCCGACCCGGATGGTCAGCACGAGCGATTATGCCTGTCTCAAACACAAGGGTCAGCTAGGAATTCGCTTTATCGTGGTCACCAATTTAAACTTTGATAAATTGTGAATTCTACTCTTCCACAAAATGGTGTAGGGCCTTTTTGTGAAAGAGTCGCGTGTTTTATGATCGTGTTTCTATTTTTTTTACAAGAAACCTTCTGGCAGATCAGAAAATAAACCTCTAGGGCTGCTTTAAAATCTTAAGAAACAAATGAAATGGACATTAATATAGATCTTTATCTGTGCACTATGCTTCCGAAATATTTTTCCTAAAATAGTTCACAAGACAAAGGCATATTTGATATCTGATGCTTATCGTCGGAGAAACGCTGCTTATAAACTGAGCCTTTTCTTTGTAATGTGCTTAAATAGATTCAATGGTTATTTACAAAGTACTCGGTTTGTTATTTTCAAAGTACATTGTACAATTACAATTTTAACAGATTTGTGATATTGAGATTCATTTTTAGTCCTTTGTATATTCCTAGGCTAAGTTTTGGGTAGGGAAGGTATCATCCAGATAACTATATAATGAGTATTAAAAAATTAGCTGCAAGAAGCATAATTTTTTTGAGATTATGTCTCCCTACTCCAACTTTCAAAAGCATTTTCTTACGAGCTTCTAATGTATCTAGACTATTTATTATTATGAATCCAGCGCGTAGTATTAATATTCCAATTATTTGCAGTCGTTTAAATGTTTGCTACTATGAGGTACATTTTTAATTAACTTTATAGTTTAGTACCCTAAACAAACCACAATTTGGGTTATACGCATACCCGTCGTTAGGTATTGGATAAACTAAGAACTTCTCCCTCGAATTTGGAATGTGTAAAGTTACAGTAAAATTGTTTGTTGGTCATGAGTGAATTCCAAATTTAAAATGGATACCTACAATTTGCCAAACATGCTTTGATTTAGATTTGCCTAGCCGCATCTCAAAAGTAATGTTTAGCTTAAAAATAAATACGGCATGGTGTTCATCAGCTGCTAACCCATATCTCTCTATAATATATTTTTCTCTATATATTTTTGAAACCTGCAAATTGGTAAGAAATAACTACTCGTTTTTTGAAAAGATGAAATGGCTATATCAGAAGCGACTATAGTACAAAAACCACTAATAGCCCCGCATAATAGGCTAAAAGTATTTAACAAAAAAATATTAGTCATTACTAAATGTGTACATTACTAAGCATGAAATCTCAATCTTTGTCAAGTCTTTACAACCGTGCGAAGCAGGGGTGAGTCGCTGGTTAAAATGTTTATTTGTCAGATAAACCCATCCAGGGAGTCAAAAATCAGTTCGAACGAGTACTGCAATATATGAACGAAGCGTAATACAATTGACCAAATGTCATATGCATAAATCGCTTCCCATTTTATTTAAGCCTTTTAAAAGGTTTTCACTTGACTACTCAACAAAAAAATATAAAATGAACTTGATATAACGACGTCGTTTGTATGATATACGAAAACTTTATGCGTTTTCAGCACTTTTCTGCGATTCTGCTAGACTGGTTATAAAACACATTAGGTAAGTTTTAGGTGATCCTTTCGATATCTACCGCTATGTTTTGGTTCAGAATGTATGAATGAGCAGTAATGGGGTACTTTGCTCAGTAATGGCTTTATCATCCCCAGTATTGAACAGTTTTACGGTAACGTACAGCTTGCTACGTTGCTCAAGTACATACGAGTACACACTCACTACATAGAAAAATCTTTGTGGTTTTATAAAGTACTTAAATAATACCTATAATGCTTTACTCAGGATGTTAACAAAACAAGTGATTATTATGTGAAAATCAAGAGACAACCCTTTCCCAATATAATCACACATAGACGATCGATCCCCCTCTCTCATGGGGTTACAACTCATTTTTCACGCGTCACTGAACTCTTTCTCATAAGCGCGTTTCACTCGCGTGTGATGTCATCGTTGTTGAGTGTGGCCAACACTTCAATACCTCTCGACGTCAAGTCCATATAATCTGTCTTATTGTTTATTCTTTATTAAAAAACTCTGATGTCCGCACTAACGCGCTAGTAGCTTCATATTAGATATTTTTGTTTTGTGTAGATATAGTGGGGTCCTTTTGCTTCTGTTACAAAAGTTAAGCTATGTGTAGGTGCTTTATACGTCGACGTCATTTGTAAGAACTGTTTTTACTGAGACACTATTAATATTCAACACAGCCGTCACGTTGTCCAGGTAATTAAGCTTGGTTACGTTTTATATTCGTTATAACGTTTAATATTCTGACCAAAACGTATTTATAAAGTATTATTTAGGTAGTATGACATATCTCGCGGAACTGCGGTGAAGATTGAAACAGACTGCGTCCGTTTCTCGTACGTGTTGAGTTGTGTCGTTAATATTGATTGATTGAACACAGTCATCCTGTCATCCAGCCATTTTCTCTCGACTCAACGGCAACTGTCTCGTTGCCGTTGCCTCGAGAAAAGAAATATTTAAAATATTTTACCACGTTCCTAGTTGTCAACTAACTATTGCTACGTTTCCTACTGTATTATTTATTCAAGTTATACGTAAGAACGATAAATTTGAGTAATGGTCGCTTTTGCCTGAACATTTTGTTAAAAATTGCGTTTCATTAGGCAAGTAGTATATTAAAAATATTTTGTCAAACGTGTAATTTACACGCTTTTAGAAGTCGCTGATAACGATAATATGATCGAAATTAAAACACAAAATAGCGCTTACGAAAAATATATGCATAATATGTTTAGTCAATGGTGTAATTCATGGTTTTCGTAAGTACTGATTAAATCTTGAAGGGGATTTTCGCAAGAATATCGGTAGTGCTTGATGCAATGTTAACAATTCCGATACCCAATAAGTTACAAAAATATTGAATGTATGCAAAAATCCCCTCAAAGTTTGGTTTCAATTTACACCTGCATTTCTATTCGCCGCGTTTTACCCAGTAATCCAGAAAGCTTTGTATGTTTACGGTACCTATAACTTTTGCTTTAACAATTTAGGATGTTGTAGCAACTATATTCCTCTGCAATATTTGTCAGCAAAGCTTAGCGCCTGCCAGCTAGAACGTGACCGCTAACTAGCTGTACAAGCTATAAATTTCTGAACACAAACATCGCTTGCAGCTTGAATTTCCGGAATGTTCCGTAAACAGTGAGCGGTCGTCACACGACACTCCTCGAGTGACAAGAGCCTTGATGAACATAAATATACTTAAACTTCCGACCGCTCTGACGCATGTATTTTTAAAGATTGCGTCCACAATTTGTACAAGTGACGTAATACCTGACTATTTCTCGTTATTTCCTCGGCTTCGGGAAGTAAATAAAGATGTTTAGTAACTCCAGAGCTGCTTAAGATGAATTAAAAAACTCACATTGGTACTTCCCCAGGTTTGAACCCACAACCTTGTGCACAAGAGGCGAGGCCTAAACCACGGACATCATGACGCAACAGGCTTTCGAGAATATATCGACACTCGTTGTTTACTGTGTGAAACTTGAGTTTTTGCGAGACTAACGAGCAGTAATTGACTTTTATTGTATAAATTATTTTGGTTAGGTTGGATATTATAAAAAATAAGCTTTAATACAGATGATATGTAAGTATAAACTATTTTTTTTAAAGAGATTTTTCTTCTAACGACCTTTGTATTACCTTCGAACTTGCTCAACGATAAAATTTGTATAGTTTATAGTTGTTTAATGTTGACCAACAGAAATTGTACTTTAAAAATTACTTTAACTACCCTTGATATGGCTAATTGCGAGGAAAAACCTTGAAATTCAAGTTTTTTGTACCTATCTGACTGCTGATATACGACTTCTGTACCTATGTACATATTATTTCAAACAAATTTTAATCACAACGGATTATGATATTACTACTAAGCCGGATAGCTTTATTCTCAGTAAAAAGTTAAATGTAGATTTCCCATCCGAATAATATCACACTTTTACTCATTTGTTTTTAAATTGGGACAAGCTCGCCACTCTTTTTCCAACCAACTCTGAACCAAACAACTGAAAACTACAATCAGACGGTGACGCCCACCAAAAAAGCGCCGAGGCAATGAAGGTCGACGAGCCTAACAGAAATAAACTGCGTTGGATCTCGAAACAAAATTTCTTGGGAAAGAACAGCGAAAGAGTCAGAAATACCATAATTTAATTATAATTTATATTTCCCACCAACTCTAAATAACGAACTAATTAACTGGGCTGTGGAGATCAGGTCGGCAGTCACTCCATGTAAATTACTAGGATTCAGCTGCGTACGGTTAGACTGGAACTTGATTCCATCATAGTTAGGAAAAAGCAGATGATGGTGACTGTACAATAACTCACTTCCCATTTACAGATGACGAGTCTCATCAACTTTCATTTGTTTAAGTCTTTTAAGCTGTTCAATCTTTTCCTGGAACACTGCGTCTGAAAAAAGACGACTTTTATCTTTGTTCATAAGTTTGTCTTTCACATAAATCAGCTTTGTTGAAAAAAGTATTATATTTTCGTCGCGGCCCCAATTAGTACCTTGTACCTAAGTATTATTAGGGATCGTGAGAAAAGTTGTTGAAATTGAGAGATAAAGTATATTTTTACGACACTTTTAGTTATAATTTTGTTACGTGACGAAAATTTTCTCACTTTTTTTGAGGAATCTTAAGGATATAACATCTGTGAATAAAATGAAAACCCATGCCGACACCTCCATTTGTTACAATCGTTTCTTTTTTTCTACTGCTAAAACACGTTACGTGGACAACTACTCACTGATGTTTGTTGTGACACTTGATACAAGAGTTCTAGAATTGTATCGCATTCCATTGTTTGGCAACCTTCAGTAGCCCCATGTTCACCAGCAGAATAACGACCAGCAAAAGTTTCACTATTTATAATTAAAATATTCAGTTTCGGCTAGTTTGGCACGTTCCGTGACTAAACTTTGTCAAAATTATTTGTTCACAATAATTGAAACAGAACTAACTTCACTGTCGCTACAGTGATAAGCCTGATATTGTTATCTAAACTTTAACCATTGTGTTTAATCATTGTTGTGTTGTATGGCACCTAGCAATATAAAACTCTAGCATCGCTTAAACCTATTTAATGTTTCCACGTTCGTTAATAGCGTTTTTTATGAGAATCAGTTAATACCTATTCTGTAGAAGGCTCGTTTTACGTTTCGATGTGCGCTAATCTTTCTCTGCAGAGCTCGCTCATATAGTAAGTTCATATAAGTAACAAGATTCTGTGTGTTTTCAGAATCTTTAATCTTTTTTTTTTGACTTTGTAATAAATAATGATAGATTGTGATTGTGCTCTTGGTGACTTTGATGAAATAGCGAATTCTTGTTTTAATTTCTTAGGTTAATAGATTTCAAGAAATTTCATTTTATTATGTAAACTAGATTGTTAATATCTATACAGCAGCTGCTTATCTGCTATTTTCTATAACATTCCATTCAATTCAAACGTTTTGAACTTTATATAGGACTAAACTACTCTAATTGAATAACATTGAAATGGGCATTAAATTGATTAAAGATATTTAAAGTGATCCAATGCTCCCATTTGATTTGTAGAGAGGTATGTAAATGAACCCGAGAGATTCCTTGGTATCCGATCAGAGAATGCAGAATGAAATGTTACTATTAAGTTTCTAAAAGTTGTGCTACCTGATTTACTTTGGGAACTTGGAGCGGCGGTACTTTTTTGCTACAATTGAATGAAAAGAGCACCGAAAAGTAAGAATTATATGACATGTAGCTGGAGGAAGGCTTACGACATCAGATAATTGCTCACAGCGACATCGATGTAAATAATTTCTTATTTCATTTGAAAGTTTACAAAAGTTTTATTTGACGTTACTAAAGGAGACACTTCCTCATACTATAACATAAAAATGAATTCTAAATATCACAATACTCAAGCTCTCTAAAACAAATATTAATTACCTCAATCACCCTGACACCATGCTTAACTGTGCTGAACATACCATCAAACTAACCAAACAGTGATAACATTAAGAGTATTGTCTTGTGTAGAGGCTAGCACATCATGCTACCCCAATATGTCAATTTTCTTCGATAGTTTTTCAACTTAATCATAAAAGAATAAAGTTCATTTTCAATTGGTAAAATCTGACAGTTTGGGATATCTGGATGTGCTGTCGTCTGTACGTTTCAAAACGGTTATTGCTAACATTCTCCCTAGCCGCTGTTCTACTACACATTGTGTTCACATGAAAAACAATGGAGCGTGCGAGTTGACAGCGATCATTTGGTTTGTGCTACCGCGCGTGATTTACTACACACGTTCTGTTTATTATCAAAGCTAGAGTTTTATTCACAATCAGTAGATTAGCCGGGTAAAAAATGACTTTTCCTGGTTTTCCTACATTCATATTCTTGAACGTTAATAAAAAGGAAGCACAAATTCATCTACTCAAAGAAAAAGTAGGTACAAAGGCGAGCTTACCCCAATATTGGGTTTTCTTTCAGAAATCCAGAAGGCGATAAATACTTACTAAACCATATATATAACCATATTTTATATAGATACATATATTAGGTCTTTACCTATGAAATTGCCGTTCTGCAGTACTGGCCATTTCAAATCAAAATATTTTTTGTTTGGCTAAGAATTCTAATTTCAAATTAATTTTATTTTAAAAACATGGATTTTTTTTTCCAAAAGTAGTCATTTGTTTATTGATTAGTGTTACATTTTCATCGCATTTAAATCTTTTTCGTCATCATGGATACGTTAAAAATTCGAGTAATTATGGAATATGAGTACCGTCGTGGCAGCAACGCGGCACAAGCGGCACGCAACATCAACGACGTTTACGGAGCTAACACTACAAACCAACGCACTACCTGTTATTGGTTTGCTCGCTTCCGTTCTGGAAATTTCGACCTGAAAAATGAACCTCGCGGTCGTCCGAAGACTTTGGTCGACAATGACGAATTAAAGGCGATTGTGGAAGCTGATGATACACAATCTACGGCTGAATTAGCAGCAGCTTTCGACGTTAGCGTCAAAACAATATTGGTCCATTTGCGTCAAATTGGCAAGGTAAAAAAGCTTGACAAATGGGTGCCCCACGAACTCAATGATCGCCAGCGCGAAGTACGCGTCGAGACGTGCCTTGCACTGCTCAACAGACACACAAATGAAGGAATTTTGAACCGCATTGTTACCTGCGATGAAAAATGGATTCTGTTTGATAACCGCAAGCGCTCAGCAAGTTGGTTGGATCCTGGTTCAGCACCTAAACAATGCCCTAAACGAAAACTTACCCCAAGAAAAGTGATTGTCACTGTTTGGTGGTCTAGCGCCGGTGTGATTCAACACAGCTTCTTACCAAACGGGGTGAGCATTACTGCAGATGTGTACTGTGAAGAATTGAACACAATGATGGAGAAGCTGGCACATCTCCAACCAGCATTGGTCAATCGCTCGTCTCCGCTGCTCCTGCACGACAACGCGCGACCTCATACTGCACAGCAGACGGTCTCCAAGTTGCAAGAACTGGGGTTGGAAGCTCTCCGTCATCCGCCCTACTCACCAGACCTTGCGCCTACAGACTACTACTTTTTCCAGAATTTGGATAACTTCTTGGCGGGAAAAAAATTCAATACCCGAGAGGCAGTACAAAATGCCTTTGAAGAATTTGTTGCCTCCCGTCCAGCTGATTTCTTTAAGAAGGGCATCAATAAACTGCCACTGCGTTGGCAAAGATGCATTGATTGCATGGGTGATTACTTCGATTAATACAAATAAAAAATACATGAAAAAAATTCATTTAATTTTTTTCATACAAAACGGCAACTTCATAGGTAAAGACCTATTATATACTGTAATGTTTTCAAAGGAAATACTTGCAACATCAATGGTGAGCTATTCAGTAGTCCGCTAGTAAATGGCAAATATACCATTTAATGAATTATTCAAATGAAACGCAAAGGCTTAAAACCAAGAAACCTGTGAACTTCTTTTTCATGTACGAAATGCAATTCTTTCGCATAATCTATTTCAAATGAAAACATTTTAGAAAAACTGAAAACGTCATTATGTAAAGGATTAGACAACTAGTCGGGAACACGCGCCTGTTGTTGCGACGATTGTTGGATATATCCCGAGGGATGCGGACGAGGACTTAATCAATACAAATATGCTTATAGTCCAGTAGTTCTGACCCAATCACGGCAATTGAGTTACAAAAAGAGAAAGGACTCACAAACGGTTTTTCTTTGAAACTAGTTTACTACTCTGTTTTGGATCTTGAGATCTCTAAACTTTTCTTTTAAACTGAGATATTAGTGACGGGTGTTAACGTACAAAAAGCTTCAAGTAAAATGATTATTAACTCAGCGTTTTAAAACTTAAATCAAAATTTTACCCATTTTCCCGTAAACATCAGCTGTTCCAAATATTTACTGACAGATAACAAGTTCACAACTTGGAGACGCTTATCTCCAAGCGTCCGGTCGTCCGGTGTCGTCCAAAGTGAGGCTGAAAGCTATTAATACAGCCTTCCTATCTGAACTCTCTACTCGATTAGCTAATGTTCAGTTACTTTAGAGCGAGTGTCGCTAACTCGCCTGACCGACTTCCCGAACATATGAACTACGAAGAGCTTGATCCTGAGTCCAAACCAACGCAAGATATTCATAAATTTTAATACATTGTCTCTTCAGGGAAGGTCTCATATATCAAGCGCTTAAGAAGTAGACCAATATTATGTGGTTTGTAAATTTGTAAGGTTGTACCTAGATATAACGTTATTTAAGTAGAACTTTGGTTAACCAATAAACTGCTGAGCATTAGGTCCTTCAGTTCCCGTATTGGGAACCCAGGTGTTATATGTTTTAACTGCTTTGCTGGAGTCTTGATTTGTGCCTGCCTGATACATGGGACTTAAACATAACAGACTAAAATTAAATGTGGGTGTACTAAAATTACGTCTCTGCCAAACCCTTCAGAGAATGCAGGCGTGATGATGTGATTATAATTCAGTGTACCTTTTCGGCCGACTTGACTCAGTTAAAACTAAAAATAAAATACTTAAAAGGGATACTTGTTACCATAGTGATGAAGCGTCATTAATATTTAACGATAAACTCATCACGTGAATAAAGTGGTTTTGTTTGAGTATTTTATTAAACATTAATTAAAAACAAACTTTCAATAAATTAAACATGTTTCGTTTAATTGAAATAAACCATTGATGATATTAATATGTGAATTTAAATGTGGTTTGAATAATGTTTTAAATGCTCGTTTATGTAAATGAAACTGCAATTTCGAATCATTACACAAGCATTTATGTATAAGGGGTTAAACTTGCACATTTGTCATGCTTTGAAACCATTAAGCTTTACAAAAAGTTTAGGTTTTTTTTAAATTAGTCTCGTCATTAAAGTCACATCACTTCTAATAAATAACAAGCATAATATTGTACAAGGTAAAGAGCAAAGTCAAGGTGAGTGTTGTTAACCATTCTCCCTCTCCCCAGGTGACTTAATTAAAACCCGAAGTTCTCCGACAACATCTGACCCTGATTTATGAGCTTCTTACGTAAAATATTAAGCGAATTAATTTAATTTACAACAATTCTCTTTCATAAGTTACAGTTAATGCTGTAGTATTTGAAGAACATAACATCCATTAATTCTAAAATACCGATTTAAGATTCAATTAGTCCAATCGATTCGTAAACCTATTACGTAATCCAATTTGTTGCCAATCAGTCACCAATTTTAGTAGTGATTATCTAATCAAACACCAGACACGAAACTATTAGTCAGTTTCACGTGAGCATTTCCGATTACGAAAGCAAATCTATATTTTGTGTAAAATTTGTTTAAGTATCAGGGAGAGGCATACTGTCTCAAACCGAATTTAATTTCAGTTTGCGATAGCAACTACCTACATGGTTTGAAGGGCATAACAAATTACACTTGTTCTTGTTAACATTAAATGAATAATAATCTTTGAATTTTCCACTCATATGAATCTATTCCACATTAAATACAACGTTCTTAACTCGCCTTATTGGAGAACGTATTTTCGCTTTCAGAGGTGGTACAGAATATTTGTAAGTGCTGAAACAACATTTTTCTAATAATAGTGAGAGTGTTATTACTTTAGCGTTCACTAAAATCTGTTACTAGTTCAAACCACTTCGGCACTTTTCTATTTCGGATATCTACAACTAATGAGTATTAAACCATTCAAATTTATTCAATAGTTCTTCTTTCACCCGGTTGCAGGCTTTTGTAGTCCACGACAACCACTAAGACTATAAAATGTCCAAAACCTTTTACGAAGGTAACTGGAATCCTAGATTGTGTGTTACTTCCTGGAAATCACATAAACTCGCTACGAATGAAACAATCTGGTATAGAACAAGTTGTTACATTAGTAACGAGTTCATGTGACCAACAGATGGCTGTTGCCGACCACATGAGGTAATTTTCCTATATTTGGGCATCCTTATAGAGCAGGCTCGACGCTTATTTGAATAATTTCCATCAACAAACGGTATAATATGTATTATTAGGCATGCGTATAACAACGACAACAACATACACCAACACAAACACAACATCAAATGCAAATTATAGGTAGCACATTGATATTATAAGGTTTGTATCGCGTGAGTCGATCTCCTATAATTGCATTCCTATGACCGACTTCGATGTAGATGAGGAAAATTTGCAATGTTATCGGCACTTCGACAATCGTCGCATCGCACTGTGTGTGAGTGTGGAATTAGATAAGGGAAATAGCGTGCACCACGGAGCGTTTTGTTGCTTTTGAAATGGTGACATCGCAACAGTCACTTAATAAGGAAATTCAATGTTCTGTTAATAACTTTATTTTACAAGATATTATCATATATACTTGCTGTGCCCGCGACTTTGTGAGCGTAGAATTTAACAAAACATTTGTTCTGATTTTTTGCGTTTTACCCTAATTATTTTTATAAAATAATTGTAACCAAAGCCACTCCTTATCTCATCAGCTATATGCTAGTGAAAGACCTGTCAAAATCGGTACGACGCAGACCGACAGGCCGACAAAACATTTGAAAAAAATTTTTTTAGTGTAACTACCTTATAAACTCACTAATTTGTTTACATATAAAACAAAACAATGTAGTAGGTACGTACTGAAACAAACATCAGGGTTCAGTCCAGAAAGCGATGAACAAAATGTCTCGAGAACCACTTAACGAAGTATTTACTAAAAAGCTGTTATTTTGACATTACAAATAGACACTTCATTTTCTTATTTATTTGCAATAGAAGATATATTTATTAAAAAGTTTCTATTAAAAAAATACTTACTGTTTTATGTCAATACTTTTTAGATTTACTTTAAAAATACTGACCGCTTGTCCAAAAATAATACTGAGATGCCATAAAAAAAACATTTCATTTATTTTCTTTTCTTCTTTAAACGGCTATGCACATTTATTTTTGTGAAATGATGATATTTAGGATTGAAACTTTTTTTTAAGATTTTAACATTTCAATGCTTAAAACTTCCGATGTTTCAATTGATGGAATAAATAAACGACCAGTGCAAACGGAACATAAAAAAATAACAATAAAACCTCCTTTCTTCTCTGCCATGAACAACAGCTCAATTTTTTTTTTTTATTTACCTATGTGTACATTTATCATCTTATAAAGTATTTTAATAAATTTCATACACCTACTACTTTATTTTAAAACTCCGCAAGCGATTTTACGTTACAAAATAATGTTAGTAAAAAGACAAGAACCTCATTAAAATATCGTTACACAACCAAATTTCTACTGGTCAATGAGATCCCTCGTTGTCTTCAATACGCATTATTTATTATCATAATTACTGGAAACTTACAGCCACAGTAATATTATAATACAGTAGTGTAACTCGGCCGCATGATAGAAATAAATGCCTACAGTCGCGCAGTACGTAAACATGCGACACAAGACACACATTATGTACCTACCTACTAGTAAGTAAAATTATTTTATAGTCTTACCTTTCAGAGTTTCCAGGTAATTTAAAAAAACATATGTCTGGATGCTTTATTGGCGAATGTATACAACCAAAAACAGCACAATATTTCCTACTCGTACTCTTCCTACTTCTACTGGACTGTACCTAAATAGAAGCGGACTGTGAACGTAAATTGAATGGTTCTGTGAAACAAGCCGTTTGGGATTTTTTTTCCTGTATCGGTTATATTTGTCACTTGATAACTAACTACCTACAATTTAAAAGTTAAAATTCCCCTAGAATACTAGTGACCTTATTTTCATTAAAAAACCCCAATAAATATAACTAATTACATGCAACCCTTTCATAAAATCTACGCCACGTAACTTCATGCTTTTAATTCCACTGCTCTGTTTTAATTAAATCTAAAATGAACACAATGCCACCATGATGTTAGGCTTATGGATAGACTTTTAATAGTACAGATACCTTTATTGCTTTCAGTAATTGTATGTATTTTTTTTTAATAAGCAATGTAGGTATGTAGGTACATAATTATAACTATATAAAGGTATAACTATAACTATAAATTTAAAAGTTTTCTTTGTGAGGGTGGGGTCCTTAGTTTACTAATAAAATGAATCCAAAAGCCCAAGTTTCTGTGGCCGTATCGTAAAGTAACAAGTTCTAATTCCCAAATTAGCAGCTCCTTTTTTAGCGTTTTATCCTGAGTTGTTTTCTTTACTAATCTTTTTCCTTATCTGTCTGACTGTCGTTTAACTTTTAAAGCTCTTTTTTGTTGTTGTATACATTTCCGGTTGTAAAAGACATATACATATATCTTGGAAGATTGCTTTAACCTCTTCACTATAAATCGTTTGTTTTATAAACGTTACCCCACTCTAGGAATGTTTCCTGTGTCGTGGGTGCGTTTACAAACACTTAAAGTTACAAACACAAACAGCCAGACCCGGAACAACTACCTGTAGGCCATACAAATATTTATTCCGTGCGGGAATCGAACCCACAACACACAGCGCAGCAGCCGATCGCTTAGCCCCTGAGCCAACCGTGCCGTCTAATAAATAATGATATAATGCTGATGAAGATGGATCGTGTTCAACATAATGCTTCAAATGACATTATTACTCCGGACTTTAATAATTATGTTGATTAAGAAGCATTTAACACCTTAAACGCCAGGTGACCGACAAACAATTCATTTTCTGTTGTGTCTCGTATTCCGGAAGCTTAGGTGTTCCTTGTGAACTTATTTTGAGAAGTTTTTTGGGTACCTGTTCTACGTACTAGAAGTTTGTTGGGTACGTTTTTTTCAAATGAACAGTAAAAACCGTTTACAATCTGAAGTTTGTTGACACTGGCAATTTCAAAACGTTTGTAAAACAAACAACTCTGTACGTATTATTACGGTGATTTTCTACACTTCAGTTCATCTTTCAAAGTGTTACTGCAGGTACTAGTTTTTTTATTCGTTTTGTAAATGGCAAAACGAAGAAATAAATAGAGGACCTATTTCATTTTACGATTCAGTAATACCACAGAGCGGTGCAAATGGAAAAATCATATCTGGCTTTATTTTTTTTTCTTTTAATTTTTTTAATTTAATTTTTTTACAAATCAGCCTTACAAGAGGAGGAAAAACTCAGCATAATAATTTGTCATTGCACAATTTTGTAACGCTATCTCGGCTTTGATAATTCTAGTCTTGCATAATACTTTTATGATGGATTGTATTCTACAAAGTCGCTTTTCGTATCTGTCCCAGTGACTGTGTTGTTCACCATCTTGTACAGAATTTACTTTGGAAGGTTTAAATCAGAAAAGTGGATGTGTTATCAAGTCGTAAAAACCGTGCGAAGCCGGGATGCGTCGCACGCTTTAAACTGGTTTCACCTATTCCTTTACGGCAAAAACTTGTATGTGTGTACAGCATAACAGAAGGTGCCTACTTAACTATTTATGAATTTTCTTATGGGTATTTTTTCTTGCACGGCATCTAATAAATTATCACGATGGTGTACAACCCTCGGAGTCCTCACAATTAATTGGATCTTGTTTCGCCGTCGTTCGTTCATTTTCCTCAATTATCCAGAACTCCGCTGACCGAACTGCACATCCGTGTCTCTGTGATGTCACTGAGCTAATCAAATTCTCGCTGCCGAAACGCGTAATCAGGAAGGCGACGCAAACATTACGCGGTATTATGAACGTTCATTATATCAACGTGAGGGAGAACCGAGAGCCGCAAAGCCTCACCTAATTAAGAACGTCGCTGAGTAAGTATACGTGGGAGCGTTACTTGACAAAACTAGACTTCCAATTGTCTGTTGAAGTATACATCAAAGACAATTGGAAGTCTAGTTTTTTGGAGCCTGCAATTTCACGTGAATATTATGGACTTTAGTTAGAATGTGTAGGGCATACAATATTCCTGCCCTTAGTTACTGCGCTACTTAGTTCAAATTGAATTGAAAGCCAAAACAAATCAGATATTTCATCAGAATAAAATGTAACAAAAATAATTAAAATCAAAAAGTACAATCCAAGCTTAACGATTGACGATGAGCTAGCTAGATATTTGAATATACTATAGCCGGTATACAGTTCGCAACCAGAAATATTCCTGGTAGATAATAAAACCTAAGAACTTCATTGATATTTATGGTTACCAACTATCGTCCCAGTAATAATAAATAATCTGCTATCTCTTTTACACACATAACACCTAGTACGCGGTACGCGGTAAAAAGACTCATTGTTATAATAATAATAATAATTCATTTATTTCAGGTCTTTAACCCATATAAATTTAAACAAATAATAATTTTACAACTGTCATGCTTACACTATGTCACATCCCATTACAGATTACAAATTAAATCATAATTACAGAAATTCAAATTTTAAGACAAATATAAAATTTTAGAAATGTAAAAAAATAATAATAGAATATAATTAATTACTGAAAATGTCAAAATTTAAAATGATAAAATAAAATGTCACATGTTCATTCCAAATTCAGAGATGATAATAAGTGCAGGCGCTGGCATGCAGCTGCAGCCATCTCCGCAAGAAAGGAGAATCCCACCGCTCGGACAACACGCTCAGGACTCCGTTCGAACTGCCCCTACAGCGACGCAGAAGCGATGCACTCCTTTTCCGGATTATTCCATGGAAGTCATCGGTAGTAGCATCAGCGAACATCGCTGATGCACTACAAAACCGGGTCCGCCCCAACAGAATCCTAAACGCGTTGTTGTACTGGACACGTAGCGCATTGTACGCCCGCTGAGTAAAGTTAGTCCACAGGCTGCACGTGTAGAAGGTCTGGCAGTAAGCCTTGAACAGGGTTACTTTTACTTGTGAAGAACAACGTGCATACCTGCGAGCCAACATGTTGCTACGGACAGACAACGCCCTACGTTCTCTCTCAATGTCCGTATTGTCCGTATTGTTATAAGGATGCGCTTCCCGACACTATGTGTACCCTTAAGATACGATGGAAAACTTATCGTCGTTGAGTAACAAGATTTTATTTACCTTATATGTTTGATGATTGAGTAACTTCACTTCTCTATTCAACTCGCATAGTCCAACAAACACAACTTTACTAGTTAACATAACACAAGTTTATGGGTAGAACAGACTATTCAGATACAAAATAAACGGACTCCGTTAATAAAGCAGTCAACAAAGTTATTTGATAGAAAAGACCGGCTTTAACTAAAATCTTCATTTTTAATTATTTGCTAGTTTCGTATTTTTGTGGCCTAAAGAAATACTTGAACAAGTGGGTAACAGCATTGAGAAAAGATCCTGTAAAAACTTTGCTATTGAGTTGATCAGGGCTGTCATACGTCATTCATCTCACAAAACCTGCTCCTCTTGCAGTTTTTCCTAAACACAGACACGTTCCAGATGAACCATGTAACTCCACATGATTTATGGAAGATTTATTATAATTATTATAACAGTGGGACTGGCAGCCACCGCATGTTTCTGGGCAAACAAGATTTATGGTCTCAACATCAAAACATTTTCTCCACGACTAGCGCGTTCTTCTGCTACATAATTGCTATCATCACTTACCTTATTGGTTTTCTTTTGTTGTTCTATTAATGGTTATTGAAACTAATGCAGAACAAGGGTTAGGAGACACTAGTGTGGGTTCATTTAAGCTAATCAAAATACTGAAAACCTTGGCTGAACTATTCGGAGTTATGTCGATGACAAGGACAAACGGCTCTCAAATAGTCATGAACCTTTTGTACTTGGGAATCCAGATTAGGGTTAGTCTTCGGAGTTTTATGCGTCTGACAACCTTTTCTAGGGTCAGACGTTGATCGAATTTATGACCACGGTCTAAACGATTGACTCTCATTTATTGCGAATGAAAATAAAGAAGTATAACTTAGATTGTTCGTATGAAAATAAATTGTAAAACCTTTCTTTTTTGGTTTATCTAATGAATTATTGGAAAACTTTATTTTCAAAGAAAACATTTTACAAAAAGAATTGATATACCTACTTAATAATAAAATATTATATAGGAGTTAGAACTAAATATGAACGTACTGTTCTAGACGATATAGATTCATTTATTTAGATTTATTAATCTGCCTGGGCCGATATTTCGTGATTTGTCCGTCTCAAATCCGCTATAATGTTCAACGTTGACGATTTGAAACGATTTGATTTGGAAACAATTTGCCCAAAAGTGGCCGGCCACTTTTGGGCAAACTTTTTCTGTAAGGTGTCCTAAGTTCTAGTATAGTAATAAGAAAGCGGTTCAAAACTGTCTTACTAGGAATATCACCTTAGTAAGAGCACGATCTAGTAACTAATCCAGTGAAAAATTACAGGAAATCGGTCGCAGTAACTAGTTGGGACACCCCAGCCAATGAGTATTACAGACCTAATGTTTGGGAACTAATTCCATTAATTTACATAATCATCGGCTTCATGATGCTCGATTGTTGATCGTAATGCAATGGGTGGTGTAGGAACCTGTTTACCAAAACAGTACGTGTACATTGTAGTGTTCGCTCTTCACATAAAACTCTGATTCGAATTGACTTGGTGAAGATCACGTACTGTACCGGACCTGCAGTACAGTACGTGACTGCACACTTATGCAAGTCACGTGGTCACGTAGGCAAGTGACAACATAACTACGTTATTCAGTTAGGAACGTAACCTAAGTATTATTGGGTTACTCGGTATGTAGTTTTATTTCAAATCGTATCGCTCTGCAATGTATAAAATACAGGTTATTTTTTTATTGCACAATGCAAAATAGAATGAGGCTTGAATCGTTATTATCTTGTGTTGCATTTAAAACAAAACAACAGTATATTTTATACATACATACAATGTATAAAAAAGCAGCAATCCAATTTTAATATTGCTAATCTGTCTCCATAATAACACATGAATTGAACCTCGAGAGGTTGTTCCTAGTTAACCTTCCCAAGCGTATTAGTTGTAACTCATAATCTTTGACGGCCGTTCGTAGAGGTTGCGGATTCGATTCCCGTCTTGGTACAAATGTTTGTACGATCTACAAATATTTGTTCCGTGTGTTTTGGGTATTTGCTATGTACCTATAATAGTAAAATATCTATCTGTGTAATGTATTGTTTTAAGTATATCAGTCATCTGGTTCCCATAACACAAGCTCTGCTTAGGGCTAGATGATGCTGTGTTGATTGTTCAGTATTATTATTTTATTTATTATTTATTTATTTATCAATCTATGATAGCCGCGCATCGCATAGTTACAATCTGTATCTGCTGCAAATTGCGGTTCGCCACATGAGCATAATCTACTAACATACATAGATTACTAATAAATAAATAATAATAATATAATAGATCTATTTTCTGACCATTACACCATACACCAAAGAAACTGATGTATGCTTCAACTTGCGATACTTTGCAAGTTGCAGCAGATATGACTTATTGTGCTAAACTAGGTTACTAGGTACAGCTACAAACTAAGATGCATTACTCGCTGGTTTAAGACGCAGGAGATGGATTGCGCCCGATTGTGAAAAAGCAATCAAATGAAATGTAGGAAAAGCCAAATGGCCTAAAATAGAAGAATGCTAGCAGACAAAAAATAAGACAATATACCTATTTCGCCTACATTTATGAGTTTCGCATTTTTGTTTTACTCAATTATGTAATTATTCGGTATTATTAAATGTTCGGTCACACTTTAACAATTGATTCTTAAATCCCGGTTTTCGCTACTTCGTTTAACTGAAACTTTTCCGGAAAATCTTCAATACCCCGCAGCGTTCAACTGACCGGAAAATGGAAGAATTAAGTACTGTTCTATCCTTAGCTATTCGGGCCTCATGACTCAGCCTCTTTATGAGGTCTGAATACCAAATTACCGTTTGCAATAACGTCTGATATTAGCTAAGTTTCGTCAGCGCGCAAGTTACGGTAGCGTGGCACATCTGTCACACCAGACACTTATTTAATCTTGACGTGATTCATAAAATAATTGTTCATTTTCCATTCTATGGTTAACGTTATCAGTGCGGAATAAGGTCATCTTTGCAATAATGAAGGCCTGAATAATTATAACCACGAGACACTTGTCAAATATCAAGGAATATGACGTGAGCAAATCAAAGTAACTATTTTTAAACCAGCTGATACAAATTCAGCTTTTCCGTTTTTCATAAGGTACGATAGAAGACCAGCTCATGGCTAAATATAAATAGCTGCACGAGACGACGTTGGTCTGTGGATGGGTGACCGTTCATTTCATATCGAGACTCCTCCGTGCCTCTGAAAGCACATCAAGCAATTGGTCGCGGTTGCCATTTGAAGATCTTTGGCAGTCGTTACGGTTGGTCAGAAGCCAGAAAATTTGAAAACCAGTCTTACCAAGGGGTTATCGTGTTACCCAATAACTGAGTTGTTAAAGCAGAAGGTCAGCAGGTCAGCCGCTCTACATATGTAAAATACTGATATTCAGTTTCATGCAGTTAAATGGAACCCGACTCCAACATCGTTGGGAGAAGGTGAGGCAGATGATAAGGTAAGAAAACTCACCACCGTCCGTAAAGTTTTTCAAAATAAAAGCTTGGTTGGAGCCAAAGTGTTAAAAAATGGACGTGAACTTCCACAGTTCCCTATACAAATAAAGGTCGTTGACCCGTTTTCATTATATCTGTATTGTTGAAATGTCGAAAATGTAATTCTAAATTGCTTACTTAAACATTCCTTTTAGAAAAACACTATGCAAAACTAGGGGATCATTTCAAGGGGTGGAGATTTAGTATGTAATACGGAAGTCTCTGAAAGTACATGTTCAAAAGTCGCGGCGAGATCTGAGTCTAATTCGGTTACATTAACATCAATTTCAAGTCTGTAGTCTACTACGTCGGGTTCTAGACTTTCTCGTTTCCGTGTGAATAATATTCCAAGCTAGTTTTTTTTTTTGTAAGAATCAGCTTTTCTTGTTTATCTTCCTATACCTATGGAGGACATAGTCACCATCAATCGACTACTTATACCACACCCCTTATGAATCTTAGACCGCGACCTTCATGTGACGTCAACACCTAACACTACGTCCCAAGTAAAATTCCAGGATATTTACATCTGCCGCTTAGATACGTCTTCACCTAAACACATGTCATTATATACATTATTATTACTTACGTTATCTTGTGTATAATAATTAAAAGCTCTTTGCATAATTAGAATTCATGTAGATTGATGTAGGGGGTGATCACAGTGGGCCATTAATTAATCTCGTGGTGTCGCTGTACCTCGTAGGTAATTAGTAATTACTACGTCAACATTACAATTACTCGGGCTCCCTGCGTTCCTCGTTTAATAAGGCAACGTCTTATTAATTCGCGCATAGTGTCTTATTTAATAAGAAAATTATTAGTGTTGAATAACTTACTTATTTTGGGAGATTGCAGGCTTATGCTAAAATGCCTTGAAACTATTGACAACAACACCACCGGTAAACCACACCGCTAAACGTCTGATTCTTTCAATGAGCCTCACAGCAGCACCACGCTTACGTCAGTGAGTCATGCAGCAGACATTAAGACTTTTCCTACAGACGTGACCCAAAGAAGTGCCCAAAATAAGGCAAATCAAAGAGTCTGAAGAAGTCGATATGAAGAAAATTAAGTATTGATGCGTGAATTGAACCCGAGTGCCTATAGACAATTTGTGAGCGTAACTACCAGTAAAAAAGATTTACGAGGCTTCTTGATACGAACTGAATATTCAGCAGGTTGCCCTGCCTTCTTACAAATCGAAACTTAATTTGAAGATGATTCGGTTGTAAAGTTTAATAAGCGATGTATGCGCTCTTGAGTTGGGTAGCACCTTAACATAACATTGCTATGTTATGTTGCAGGTCAATGCTTTCGCTGTAACTATATAAAATGCCATAAAATATCCGTACACCTTTAAAAGCAGGTTCTATGCCTGTCCCACGCAAGGCAGCCTTTTTTCTTTTATATATCGTAAAAAACTCCAGCGTAGTAACCCTACAGACGGATGCTCATTGTGGTACATACCATTGAGCGACGTCATCTGCCACACTCACTTACTCTACGGAGGTGTATTTATGTTTATAAGGGTAACGCAAAAATGTTTTTTGCCAAATTTAGTAGCTGATATAAATGTATCCAAAGGTGACGGGTGTATCTAAACATTTCTATAAGTTCAGGTGTTCGATAACCATGATCCGAACGTTGATTGATTGAATCTCGGAAAATTCAGAATATAGAAGAGAGGTTAAAACTTAAGAGATAACGATAACGAGGGGCAATTCCGTATTTTAAGTAGGTTTGCATTATAATCTCAATGCCAATATTTTTGAGCGTACTTAACGCTATGTAAAATGTTTAAGTGTCTCAAATGTTACATCAGTAATTCAGCAGTTTAATCAGTTATTTCAATACAGACAGAATAACTGACATACAACGACAGAAGACTCAGTTCATTGAGTCTCGCCTCTATAGTATTCATAAAAATATTATCATGTCTTAAAACTCATACCAAAACGAAATTTTCCCACCAATTTTCTAAAATCCAAAAAGAAATACTGGCTCTAACCGATTGTACATAGACTCTATGTATTAACATTGATTTCTAAATATCCGTATGCATATAGTGTGAAAAGCTATTGAAGTATAAGTATTTCGCAAAAAACCTCCAGAGATTCTTTCAGATGGAAGTAGAAAGGGTTTATATCTCAGGGGATGCTGCCTGATGTGAACACAGAGAAAAGGTGATCGAGTTAACTGTAATGTATGTACGTACGAACAATAGAATTCTTGTTTAAATAATAAAGTTAGATGGGAAATATATATTTTTGTATTTCGTTTTTTTTTTCGGAAAAAAAAACTGCGCTTGGAGGCAACGCTGCAACATTGAAGCTCGAAGATATTGTGCTGAAACTTTTGTCAATAATTCAATCAAAAGTAGGTATCTGGTAGTATGAAACTACTATTTGAAATTGAAACAAACTTTAAACAAAACAAATGTATTGTTTTCGCTAAACTTCTGACAGTAAGCCGTTTTGAATAATTGTTTGTACTGAAAGACACCTGAAACATTTAATATAACCAGTTCATTGAACTGGAAGGAATCCTATACTTATAGCTACGGTTCTTGCGACACCTTCATATTGTGTTTATTAACAAAAGGAAACCGTTTGTTACACAATTGGTGAAACAACATTTGTTTCTAAGAGAACAATAAAAGGCAGTTGTAGCCTTGAGAGTATTTAGTCATGAAACATAGTGTTTGCTCAAATAATGATGCACTAAAACTACTATTAGCAATGGACAAAATAATAACAGTATAAGTCATTGATTCAATTCGTTCCTCATCTCAATTTATGTTCAAGAAAGAATCCGAGGGGGATCGTAAATTTTTATTGGTTAAGGAAAAATGGGTTCCGCAATCAATTGTGTTTGTCTGTGAAGTAGACAGTATTGAGCTATTTGTTCAGTTAGTGCCAGTGGAATAACGCAATAGAAATTGTATCAAGGAAAAATATTTGATCATTTTTGTATTACGACAATGTAGATAGTTATTGCTCATAAAGCCATGACGTTAAAAAAACAAGAACAGATGTAAGACAAGTCGTAAAATTAACAAAATATAATTTGAATGGACAAAATACTGACCAGAATGTATGATATAAGTACATAGTTTTCATTAATTTAAGGTGAAATTTAAATATTAATCTTTGTGTTAAAACATAACACAAACAATAATACTTAAATTTTAATTAACAATTCAAATCGCACTGACTTGTAAACGTCCTTACAGGGTGAATATAATAATAATAATAATAATAATAATAAATCATTTTATTGTCAGGCAACTGAGGCCCATAGATAAAATACATAAAATAAAGTTATACATTAATAAACTAATACATATCAAAAACATAATTAAAAACTAATTGACACGTAAAGTCGGCGTCGTGTGTCGCGCGGTGTCGGGTATCCGGCCTCGGAATCGCCGGAACACTACACCTCTCGGCCAAAATTCCTCCTTCATGAAAGTCGATAGATGTTGAGTTGGCACCCTCACCACGAAGGAATTGAAACTCACGCCGTGGTGAGATTCCAACCGCTCGACCCTCAGAGTGAACTTGGTCTTGATGCTGATATACTCTACAATCTCCGCGACCTTTGTAGAGTGATGCAAACGGGACACGTACAATGGCGTCATTGGTACAGCAGGACGCAGCAGGAAGTTCGGCCCGCTCGGTGCAGTACCGCACTGGTTGCGACAAGCTGGCTTCCTCTTTTTCCTCTGCACCTTGATAAAGCCATCTTTATCGCATGTATCTTGCTCGGTTTTACGCTGTGCCAGATCCTTGCAGGTAGTATCACAGCGCCTCTGCTTACCCCCTTTAACTTCATGCCGCTTGACTTGCGACACAGCTGGTTTGTTTGCAGCCACTATTGCAGCGTAGGCACGTTTAGGGGTCAACGCACCTACGCATGTCGTCACCTCAGCTGGTGTTGAGGCGGGGACGGCGGCGACGGGACACGATGCATCGCAGACAATATTGGCAGCCGGTGACGCATCAAATTTCGCCGATTCAAAACTGCCGAAGGAAGCATTTTGCGCCCCGCGACGCGTGTTCACGTTGGAAGCGTCAGGTGTCCTACTTACAGAAGCAGCCTTGCGTAACAACACTACCTCTGCTCGCAATTCACCTATGGTGTTATCCGACGCCTCCAACTTAGACTGCAGCTCGGCCAGGCTTGCTTTCAGGAATGTGATGTCCTTCAACAGCCTGGTGACGTCAACGTGGTCGAATGTGACAGGGGGCAGCTTATGCAGGTCCTTAGCCACGAAAGCGGGCACGTCGTCCGGATCAGTGACCTTCAACAAGGTGATGATGTCCTGGATACTCTTCTCCGTCCCATCCCTCCTGCGAGACGGCATCTCCTCGATCTTTCCAAGCGTTTGGAATAGCAGCAACTTGCTGCTGCTGATCTCATCTTCTTTGAAGCTCGACTTGCATATCTGCAAGATGCTCACTTCGTCCATAATATCGATGGCATGTTGTATGAATGCCAACAACTCGTTGGCTATAAGCTGCTGTGAACTCATAGCTCAATGACGGGCAACGGCTGTTGCCGAGCTACACGTGTACTAATTATTTGCACTGTGGTAACACGTCCGTATCCGAGCGCGCATCGCACTGAACTGTAATATAATAACTAACTTGTGTTCTATCTATACTACGAAGACCTGTGGGAGTTACAGATTGTACATGTATGCAAACAAACAAAATCTATTTAAAAACGTTATGTGTTGGACATTAGAATGAAAGGTGAAAAATAGTCATTAAGGGCTACATACCGCTGCATGAATTAACTCTCAACCTCACTACGCAGCAACATCAATGCTTTTTGCGTTCGTGAACAAACGTTTACCATTGAGTTAACTAACGTACGTCAGTCCCTCGAGACTGACCTTTTAGCAATCGTCTGTAGTGAGAGTCGACGAGGAAACAAAGCTTTCGTTATCGAACTGCAGAACAAAACAGATTTATTCGCACCACAAAACGTTTTGTTACTGTTTCCAACTGTTCTCTGCTAAATTAAGTTGCTTATAATGGAAGGCGAACCTTTTGTGGGGCGCAAATACCGGCTCGGAGGTGGAACTGAGAATATTCATAACGGAAAATAACAATAAACGGCTACGCTATGTACAATATCGAAAATGCAATGAAAATACCTTTTTTATGGATCCTGTAATGTTTCATTTTAACAGTAAAACTCACAATTCACATTGGAATTTCAATGTTTGCAGGAAACGGCGGGCTTGAACAAATACCGTTAGAGAAATCTTCTAGCTTCAAAGCGTCAATTTGTAGTCTTGAGGGGTTAAATTGGCTGTTGAGGCATTCGATTATTTTTTATACAATAAGTAAATAAAAACTATTTTGCAATGAATGAGAGTTTACATAAAAAAAATGCTTAAAAGCAACGTTTTTATCACAAATACTCCACATGAAATAATGTATGTATGTTCCACTACATACCATGTGAAAATAATAAAATCTTAAACATTGACGAACTGGATTAAAAGCCTGTTATTGAAACTATTTCATTCACAACTCGAGCAAAGTAAGGCCAAAATATTTTATACATTTAATTCACTACACAACACATGAAAAGAACCTGTCAATGTACATGTACATTCACCTCCACCATGTACATTCTCACCCACATTTTATTGCAGATGATATGAACAAGGACGCGTGAAAGTGTTAGATATGGCGGGATGTTACTCACCGGAGAGATTTGAAGGCCATTTCAAATTCCCTCAGCAGAGAAAATCACGGGGAATTTCGGGAGTGCGTGAGCGAGTTTTTTAAATGTAAATTTATTTCTAGAATTATTTTCTATATTTAATCGTTTTGGAAAATGAGGGCCTAGACAAAATAACGCTGTCAACGATTGCGAACTGTCAACTAATGGTTTGTCGTCTGAAAAAACCAACGTGACGTTTCGATATCTATCCCATACATTAAGAACGTTTCGACAATCACCATCTCTCATAGAATGTCAATTTGTCCAGACATTTAGGTCTTTATAAAATACCACTTTCATGTTTCTCTGTTGACTGAAAATCTATTCCTGATAAAAAACTTATAACTTTGATGACTTTTGCAAACAACAACAAAGAATGGAAGTCCTAACCTTTGACTTTGATATTCTTCAGTAATAACAAAACCGTTTGGTTTATTTATACAGCATAAGGTCACGTTACCAAGCTAATCATAATACCCATTAGGTAACTCTGATATTGTTTTTAAATTCCAATTATAAAAGGTTTCTTGGAATTTGCCTCGGGCCATAGAGTCAAGAAGAGGGAGGAAATAATTTAGACAAAGCTACGTACTTTCTCATTTAAGCGACGCAATTCCCTTATATCAACTTGATAGAATTTGATATAAGGCATTAAGGGTCACCAATGCCAATTGGCAATTCGTTTTTAATAACTCTTAATTTGATATACTTAGAAAGAAGTAAAGAATTTACTGATTTATCGGATAGGCTTTCACTAAAATAATAAGTAGGTAGGTATCTGATGTTATTGAATTTAGAAATTTCGTCTTATTTCATTAAATGTTTCTACATTCATTTTCAGTTATTTAGTGGTTTAGCAGGTATCTATATCTATATAACTTATTACTTAGTAGTTCTTCCTTACTTAAAGGGAAAGTTTTGTTAGTTTTAATACGAGCCTTCACCCTCAGGGTGCGATCTCGTGTCTAGATCCAGATATTGGGATTGTATAAAATCTTCCAACAAATATTGAAGACCAAGGGTCTAGACAACTTCCACATTAAATCTTCTTTAGCTTTATGAACTTCTTTCTGTGTATTCCCATATCAAACACGATTCCTAGTTTCTTTACAGATTGTCATTCTGCTAACTGCGAATGTTATCTAAAGTTGTTAGTCGTAGGCATGTATGACTTGTAGATATGTGCATGATGGTCCCCAAACACCATACTCATGTTTATATTTATTTACGCGCGTGTTAGTGACGTGCGTGACATGAGACGACGCGAAGTAAAGCGGTGCTTGCATGTTGTGAAAAGTAGCTCTTAAATCATTTATTCAGATTTGCCTGAGAATCAGCACTTTTTGAATGTCAAAAATACATTACAATGTTCGTATAATTATTTTGTTACTCTCTACATCTATTAGTTTTGTGAGTTTCCAAAATGTACAGTTTCCAGCACGTCACGAGTACAAAATTCGTATCTCCTAATTCTGTTGAAATACCATACTACGCCAGGCCAGCTCAATCAAAGTATCACTATCACCATGCGGCGGTCGACTGTACACTATCACCATGCGGCGGTCGACTGTACACTATCACCATGCGGCTGTCGACTGTACACTATCACCATGCGGCTGTCGACTGTACACTATCACCATGCGGCGGTCGACTGTACACTATCACCATGCGGCTGTCGACTGTACACTATCACCATGCGGCGGTCGACTGTACACTATCACCATGCGGCTGTCGACTGTACACTATCACCATGCGGCTGTCGACTGTACACTATCACCATGCGGCGGTCGACTGTACACTATCACCATGCGGCTGTCGACTGTACACTATCACCATGTGGCTGTCGACTGTACACTATCACCATGCGGCGGTCGACTGTACACTATCACCATGCGGCTGTCGACTGTACACTATCACCATGCGGCGGTCGACTGTACACTATCACCATGCGGCTGTCGACTGTACACTATCACCATGCGGCTGTCGACTGTACACTATCACCATGCGGCTGTCGACTGTACACTATCACCATGCGGCTGTCGACTGTACACTATCACCATGCGGCTGTCGACTGTACACTATCACCATGCGGCTGTCGACTGTACACTATCACCATGCGGCTGTCGACTGTACACTATCACCATGCGGCTGTCGACTGTACACTATCACCATGCGGCTGTCGACTGTACACTATCACCATGCGGCTGTCGACTGTACACTATCACCATGCGGCTGTCGACTGTACACTATCACCATGCGCCTGTCGACTGTACACTATCACCATGCGGCTGTCGACTGTACACTATCACCATGCGGCTGTCGACTGTACACTATCACCATGCGGCTGTCGACTGTACACTATCACCATGCGGCTGTCGACTATACACTATCACCATGCGGCTGTCGACTGTACAATTGCAACGAGTGCTTCTGGTACTTTTTAATTTAAGCTCTATGGTTCTCTCACAATAATTCCAGTTTTTTCTCACATTCACCTGCAAGTTTAATGGAGACGCCCTATTATTGCAACCCATCATGACAATCTGCTGTAAAAGTTTATATTCTGAACCATGAGACGTTTTTTATTGTCCCGTACACTTTTTGGTAAAATAAATCTCTCAATAAAACATCAGAACACTAGTTTTTAAAACATGGAATCAAGTATTAACGTTTTATAATTCCCAGCAGAACCAATAAACTCCATAGTTTAACTATTACTACCTCTTAAACAGATTTTCAATAAAACAACGTTTTATCCTCCAGATTTTCTGACGTCACTGAGACAAATGTGCTCAAGTTTCAGAATCCAACTGCTGGATTGAATCGCCTCCAACTCCTAACTGAATGTATCTGTACATCTCAGAGACTGTTTATCAATGTTGATAAAATACAGGAAAAAACACAAAAGGGTCTTCCTTATTACCGTCCCGTGAGTTCCACGTGTTCTTTTGTATCGTGTTCCTAAAACCTACTATGTACATCTTTTGATTTTATCGCTCTCGTCTAGCTTTGGTTTTATTATTGTTTATTTGTTTTGTTTGATGCCTACGGGATGAGATAATGAAGTGAAATTTTGCCGGAATTTCACGACGAAGGCAAGAACAGTGCCTACACCTACAAAACAAGCTGATTATCATGATCATGCGACGGATGCGATAAAACTCCTGTTACGTAACATTTTAAGTTTCTTTTTGCCGTAAAAAATTATGGAACTGTTATCACATTCTCCATCTGTCATTCTATGTAGTTGAAAATATTCCCCATTTACCGCTATCCCGTTACAATACATCACGGACTGGTTTTAAGCACTGCGTAATTTTGTGTAAATGAATAATAATTAAATTTTAAAATAATAAGGCACTCCACAAAAGTTGCAGCCAAATTGATTTTGTATCCTTGTAGTTTTACTAAATGAAAACTTGACTAGGTACTAAAGTTTTCATTTAGTAAGACTAGTACTTGTAGGTGTAACAACTTAATAGCATTATTATATTATGATACAATTTTTAGTCCTGCCTTTATAAAAACAACAAAACGCGCTACTATTCAATAGAACCACTTTCAGCGTGAATCTCTGACACAATATTATCCAGACAAAATTGAAAGTGAGTTTAGATTAAACTTGTGCTGTAACATTTTCGGCCAATCTTATATCGCGTCACGGACCTCTGAACTTCGTCTCATTCGTCGTTTATACTACTACCTATAATAAAAGGCGAACCGAAGCCATCTTACTTTAAACCTAATTCCTAATAAAAGCGTTGACGAGGGTTAATGATTTAGATTAAAGGATTTCAAAAAGACAAATGCGGTGGTAATTAGTCATGGAGTGAGCAGTGAAAGTAATGCAAAGAACATGTAATAAAAGACTTCAGGTTAGTCTCGCTCCTCTTTCCAATACTTTTTACCACAAAGTAATGAAAGCCTTTTATTGAAAACATTCAGGGGCTCGAGATGTCGAATGTTAACATTTATAGACGGTTCAAATAGATTTCAATGGAATATTAGTCAGGAATTGTCCAAAATTGTCATTTAATCTATGACAGGGATAATTTATTGAGCTAGTCTAACTAAACGTTAAGAATTAAATCGCGTGAGAGCGCTCACCGTCACCGACGAGAACATCACCAGGATCAAGTGGCTTCAGGTATTGTCCGTCTGCAAGGTTAAACTTACCATTATAGCACTTTCCCCAATAAATAAACGAACTGGGACCAGTAGACTAAGGAAAATTGTATTGGCTACTGCTGCTACGTTTTTACGACGTTGCAAAAGCTTAATCATGTTTACACCCACAAACCACTCACCATGTAAGTTATCTTTAAATGCTATGTTTAGAGACCATTAAACATCACAAGTAAGCGCTTTGGGACATATTGTCGATACTGTTTTATAGCATACGTAATTCAGCCCAGATCGCCAAATATCTATGCAAAAGCAAACAACTAGACACACATTCACATTGGAGACCAATTTATTGACTCAGACGTGTTATTCGGCCATTTTAATGAAAAATCCTCTAACAATTTTATAAGATTTTGTAACTCAGTGTAAGAAAAAGGAAATGCACATTTATATCCCTTAAAACTTCATACGCAGTGGTAACACTGCCTGTACTTTCTATTAAACATCATTTTAATTGTGTCTCGAGCTTGCGAATATCAAACAAACCAGTTGGTTCGCTTTTACGAAGCCAGAAAAAATACCTATACCTTTTATATTCTACTTAAACTTTATACCTACATCATTCTACCTTAACACACCTTTCTTTATTCATGCAACACTAAACATAATATTCTTGGCAGTTTCTTTCCTAGTTGTGGAATCTAAACTTATTACCATGGCTTCATGAGACAACTACACGATAATTTTTATACTCGTACCTATTTAATATTAGTAGATACATGAGCATATTAAAATACTCTCACATTGAAATAGTACACACAGATAACCATAGGAAGTACATATAAATATTAAGGTTAGTGTCGTTTGGGGTGGGCAGTGATAATCAAACGAGTGTCTTCATGATGATGTCTTCAAGCGCGAATCGTTTCGCCACAACTACCCGCGCGTGTTGCACACGCGTCGTTTTACCCCAGACTTTTTGGAATTCACACTATAGGCCTCAAAACTTACATAATAATCTAGACTAAAAATGCCTCGCCCAATCGAGTCTTGCTCCTTGCTCGCAAAGGACCCACACCGCATTTCTTGACCTTGAAGGAACTTGAGCTTGAAGGGCCACTCTAACGAGATCAGCGCCTGATGTAAAAACGCGCCCTTAAATTGACAGGTTTCACTCACACATTCACAATATAAGAGATGTTCAAGTGTGTGTGAGGGGCCAGCGCATGCACATCGGGTAATCATCTCTCCGTTCTTCAAACACTTTCACGAAACTGCGAAATAAATGTACGCTCTAATATCCATTGCTTTCTCGTACTTAATCCTCCAAAAATGTAATAATGCAGATTATACTGGTATCCTTTGGAAATACAGTCAGTAAATGACTTACAAATTAATCAATCAATCTTTTCAATCAGCAATCATGAAAATTAAAATTTTAGAATTAAACAAAAGTTTTACATTCAAAGTTAAGGGATTAAATTGAAGAAGAGAGACAGATTATTTAAATAATGTTTATTTTTATTTTCTTACTATCACTTTAATGAACAGCTAAAAGCATGCCGCTGGAATTTAATAGGTTGGGCTTAAATTGTTGTACTGAATTTTAATTAATATCTACGCAAATGTTTTCCATTACCAGGTTAAGATCTAAACAAATAGCGTATATTTTAACAATAACAAATGGTCATCCATTTCCACAGCCCTTTGTATTTTTCATACACAAAGCAGAAATCAGCTCCGCAACAACTGCAGCTGGTACAGGCTGGGAGCTCACCGAGCTGTTACGCAACGCTATTGAAAAACATCGACGCATGACACGCTCGGGTTGACCAAATAAGCATTGACCGCAGAAAGTCATGCATGCTGGATATCACACGGGGATTTGTACAGCTTTTTCATTTACTGACATTCCATTTTATCGAATGGAGTTTGTATCTCACTTATAATGCAAAATGGATTGATTTGATCTATTAAATAATGTGGATTTTTGGTTTGTGCTTTTGTGCTGAAAATGTTTTTTCCTATTTTTATATGAAAATGTTACGTCAGTGATTCATCAGAGCAGAGACAGCTCATATTTGTTGATAGTTTGAATACCATAAATTGTGCCCATAGAAATATCATTATTTTTTGTTTCAAACACTTAATGTCGTAAGAAAGACTTCCTCTAGGTGTACAATAAGATCCATGCAGGCTGTTATCATATTAGGTATTCAGCTTAATTATGTTTACCTACAGGTTGGAAGGTAAGTCGACAGACAACAAAACATTTCAACACTAGAAGATCCCGAATCTTGTACTGATCTCATGGTATCTAGTTTATTTATTTATTAATAAAGGTATACCAACAGCTTCTGTATATAAAATATCGAATTAAATAGTAATGAGTAATAGGCTTATACAGTTGCCAATAACAGGTGAACCAACATTCAAACATAATAGTAAACTATACAGAGAAATAACAAAAATTGCAATTATGCTTAATTAAACAAATTATTAAATTAACATTCATGAGAATAAATGAATGAAGAATAAAGAAAAAAAAAAAAACGAATAACACTAATAAGTAAAAGTTACAAAGAAAAAGGTTGCAAGATAATTATATACTAACACAGTTAATTCAATTAATCTTATGTTGTATCCTTTGGGACTTTAGAATTTAATATGTGGGTTCTAAAGATATTCATGGAGTCATGATATATGTCAACATCTGAATTGGATTTTGTATATGAATTCATCTCTTTACTGAACCTATTGAGAGGTGAGTTTGCTCCTATATTAGTTGTGCGCCGTTGTCCCTTCCACCCTGTATTATTAAGCTATCATTATTTTCTTGGTGTAAACTCAGATTTGTAAGGTCTTGGTGTTGACAATATACCTATCAATGGCTCATCAGACGGTATTGTACCATTGCTGACGTGCATCCTATACTTTTGTAGTATTCCAACGAAAGTGATGAAAATAAACGACTTAGCTAAAGAGTCCCCTGGGCAGCGTCTGCGACCTGAAATATGAATTTAAATATTATTAACAATAGTGAAAACTTTGTTTGAGTATTAAATTTGGTTATAAGTGGACGTTTTCTTGGTTTACCAACAATCAGGGCAAGTTTATCATTTTTTTTATTTTACAAAGGAGAGCTGTCAGTGCGATTGTCAGTGCGATCTATATCACCGCGTCGTTGCTATGAAAAAAGTTGACAGTATCTTGCCTATTTATTTATGAAAATAATAAAGGCAAGAAATTTACATCGTTAAAACGATGTAAAGTTATAGTCACTTGAGCAAAATTAAGGGGTCAACGACGGAATGAAAACTTTAATTTACCGTGGCTATGCCGGTAGCAAGTTGCTGACAAGTCACAGTATTGCAAACGATGCAACAATAAATATATCAATTTTGCGAGATAAAACTAACATACAGGACCTTATTTTAATTACTTACTCAAAAACTTATGGCCACCTACCTAATCCGAATTGATACATGTGTTCTAAATTTTTCAACATTCCACTTTCATCGATGAATCTTTCAGGTTTAAATACATGCGGTTCGTCCCACAATTCTGGGTCGAAGTATATATCGCCGACAGACATGAGTACTGTAGCACCTTTAGGTATTCGGTACCCGTCTATCGAAGTATCGCTTTGTAGCTGCCTTGGTCCCACCATGGGAGCTATAGGATAACATCTGTGTACTTCTTGTATGAACGCTGACGTGTATATAAGCCTGAAAAAAATAAGTGTTGATATAATACCAACATATTTCTGACATGGCAGCCAATTCCACCGACCACATACAAATATTTAGTAGAGATATTTTTACATGAAAAGCAATAATACATTTCTTTCAACAAAATCGGATTGGGTTAGATACAAATCATGATTGATTACAGTTTAAAGTAAATAAATAAAACACCAGATAAAAGTGAAATTTTGCAAAACCTGGCCCAGGTGGTACCACGCACAACCTGATATACCTACGAGTACCAGGCTGTGTGTCGTTGTCCCACCACTTTTTATATTACGAGTTAAATAATGTTTTCAATGGGTTAAATCGTTTCATTTTGACTTTTCAGTATGATGGGTAGATTCACCTTGTGCGTGATTGTAGGTAAATCATTCTCGCCTTCCCCGCGTGTTACCAAGTGTGTCATCTGGTCACCAAAAGTCATAGCCAAAAATTTCGAAAGGCGAAAGATAAAATCATTTTCTATATGACCCATTTCGCCCGACAATCGCTGATTTTGGTCAGAGATAGTTAACCAAAACAAGCAGAAAAAAAAACTATCGTTAAAATACATATGGAGCCCTTAACCAAAAGGAAATTCTGATAGATTTGTTTTTAAACCCCGACGCAAAAACGACGGGTCGTTATAAGTTTAACATCCATAACATCCATGTGTGTGTCTGTCTGTGGCAGTGTAGCTCCCGAACGGATGAACCGATTTTAATTTTGTTTATTTTTGTTTGAAAGTAGACTTAGTCGGGAGTGTTCTTAGCTATGTTTGATGAACAGCCGTTCAATAGCTATCCGTATTTTACTCCTTGAATTGACGTGTTTCGATAAATAATCCATTGAAGCGTGCCTATTACTAACTATATTTATATGTAGTTTAAAAAGCGTGAAATAAAAATTAAATTTAAAATAAACAAAAAACTCTAAAAACCAAGAAATAACCCTCGCGTCGGGGGATCGCTAGGTAAATAAAATAAACTGCTGTAAACGTTGGCGATCCCCAACGCGACGCGAGTGTAAGGCTTAGTTTTTGCTTTTTAAAGTTTTGGGCCGGGGTTTTTTTTTGTCTTTTTTTACATAAATGGCGTGTACTTGCCTGTCACTATCATTCCAACAAGGTGTTCTGTCTCCAATAACCGTGTCTATTTCCTCATATATTTTCTGTTGTATTTCTTGACATCTCAATGCCTTGAGTAAAGCGAAGCCAAGCTGGCTGCTACTTGTTTGAGAACCCGAAATTAGCAAATCTAAGCAAACTAGTTTCAACTGCTCCTCTGGAAATAACACAAAATGTCAATTAGTGTTTTATCAAATACACTGTAAACTCATTTGAGGGTATGTCATGTTGCAATTTCACGAGTTCAAGTTCCCTATTTACTTTATTGTCATATGTACGACGATAAGTTCCATAGTTTTTCGATTGAAGTTATTTTCAAGTCACTACTTTTTGTATGATTTAACAACGTAACAAAACTAAATCAACGATCAATTGAATTGAATTAAAAATATATGTTGGACTGGCGCACGGTACCTTGTAGGTTTGACATTCACAACCAAGCTTTTCCTATTTTCGAGCGCGAACATGCGCCTGTTTACAACTAAAACACCTCAACTATAAATGAAGTCAAGAATAGAATCCTGACACGACTCCATGAAATGTTCGAGAGATTCTGGCGTGTCCGTGCAATTATAATAATTAATAACTACAGCTTAAAAAAAAAGAGTGATATCGTAACACAGGTTGCATCGAGTATCGATAGTACGTTTAGAGGAATGTTCTTTGTGTTGGGGAACAAAAATCAACAATTTTAATTCGACAATCACTTATTAAAGTTGACCTTACGGAAATCAAGTCACGTACCTGTAAAAGTTGGATCTTCATTCGCATAAATCTCTTCCAAGAACAAATAAATAAAGTCTTGTCCTTCAACTTCTTTATTCTTATGCTTCTCAATAGCTTCCTGAAACAAATTGTTCTCTGTAGGTAGTCGTTATTATAAAAATGTATATGATATTTCCAAATTTTGCCAAGGTTTAAATGTATTTCGCGATTGAGATAAGTTTGATGAGATGAGATAAGCTGAGCGATGAGATGAGACATCCGCTTCATCTCAATGACATTTTTGGCTAGTTTTGTAACATAAAATTTACAGTTTTGCTTAAGGTGTTAATAGACAACGACTCTAGTAGACAACATGTACAATACGTGTTTTATACCACGGTGTAATCGCGGGCTTATAAACATGTATCTGCAGCACAACTAGTGCTGGAAACACATGTTTTGTAAAATGATATTCTTCAAATACTCAACCGATTTTAATCTGATAACAAAGAATGTAAATAACTTAAATTGTGAAAATAATAATGCAATAAGTACTTACCCCAATAACTTTAGAAATTTCTCGATTCAGCTTAGTTATAAGTGAATAACCACTCAATTCAGGTATAATAAATCTACACCAGGGCATTTGATTTAACATGCCTCCGGCAAGTGTAAAGGCATCGCCTCGTTGCCTAAAAAGATCCAATAAATGTTTCAGTTTGTCTTCATTTATTCGTTCCCCTATAAGTATAAACAATAAAAAAGTTTAGTATAAATCTTAGGCCAAGCTTTTGTGTTGTAAAGGGCCTTTTTTTGGAAATCTATCAAAACTTTGCTTAAATCATTGAAATCAATAATTCTGTGGACATTTTAATAAGTTTTTACAAGAACTAGGTATTGAATAAAGCAGTGCGCCATGACATATGTACCACCTTTCATAACAACAAGTTTTAATTTTAGAAAAAGACAGTAAACGAAGAGAAACTAAAAATAAGGAAATGAATCGTCTAGATCCATAACCATGAATAGTTACTGAACATAAAATAATGATTATATTACACACCTAAGGGTTTTTTTAAGCAATTAAGTCCTCAACACTGTCATTTTGGATGAATCCAATACTCAAACAGTGACAATTAGACGGGTTCTATTTACAGAGTATCTTTCGTAATGACGGCACTTACCAGCCACGTACTTCCATAAGACATTAATAACCGATTCACTTAGCAAATTAACAATATTAATAGGCTTGCTATTATTTTCCTCTATATATTTCAGTAATCGAGACAATTCATTTTGTATTTCCGTTTCCATTACAGTTTTACCATAGCCGACATGTTTTAAGTTTTTCACAGCAAACTGTCTATGTATCTTCCATACTTCACCATTGGCAAAAGTTAAACCTAGAACAATTAATGTTATGTTTAAAATCTTGCAGGAACCTATTTGAAATGCCGATCAATGTTATTGATTCTGTCTCACCCATGTTTTTATTTCCAAAACATCTTAATCGTGAAAAGAAGTTATCTGGTCTCGCATCAAATTCCTTGTCATAACATACTCGACGAAGATTCTTAACACCGAACACGACTACTAACAGTTCTGTACTAGTTTTCATGCCTAAAACATTTGTGGAATATTGTCTGGATAGTTCTAAACATGCTCTCCATTCAGATCCATATTTTTTGGACATCCTTTGCAAAGTAACGCTATTTCCGATGAATGGATACCATGCTGGACCTGAAATTATAATTAACAATTTTCTGTTCATTGTTGTTAGTCGCATTTGAAGAAGAAATCGGTTTTTTTATTTCTGGTTTCAACAATTATCTGTGTATTTATCAATAACAACATTTAGTGATATATATATAATGCACTATATGAATGTAATATTTGTAATGTGTATGCAATATATAAGTCACACACACTCTCAACCGGCGTACTTGTATGGCCAGATGTTTGAACGAAAACGAAGCAAAAAGAGTATGCAATTATCGTAGCAGTAAGCAGAAACTACAGAACGCCACCTGCGTTCTGTAGTTTCTGCCTACCCCCATGGGAAAAGGTGTGAGGTTATTTACATGAGGCACTCAATTGGTTGTACGGGTACAGTTAGGCCAGTGTCAGGGTACAAGGAAAATTAACTTAATAATGATTTTGATAAAGAAATGTAAACTTGCCATTTTTTCAAGTTTAGTGCCATATGTTGTAACATTTAGGTTATTTTACTTTGAAAGGCACTTCCACCCTTTCTGATGTTCTAATTGTAATAAATTATTTGACTGTGATTGAAGTAGGTACTACGAGTCGCTTCAAATTCTAAATAATGCTACTGACATTTCAAATGATTATAACTTGACGGCGCGGTTGGCGCAGTGGCTGAGCGATTTGCTACCACGCTGCGTGCTGCGGGTAAGATTCACGGACAGAACCAATATTTCTATGGCCTGCAGTACTACTGTTGTTCCGGATCAGGCTGTGTATGTGATTTTTAATGTTTTTAATTATACTCATGACACTGAAGAACTGCTTATAGAAGTAAAACATAAAAAAAATGAAAAAAATCATACCTCAATTACAAAAAAAAAAGGGAAAATCAATCATGAGAAAAAACCAAACATGAGAAATTTACTAGTAATAGTACTAATAATAGATGAATCGATTTGATACAGTAACTGGTTTTGGATTTCCTAATAATTATGACTTGTCTCTAAGAAGAACCAAAACCACCATACGGTGAACTATAAGGCGCTTAAATGATAATGAATGGTTAGTACATAATAATATGTTCCGACCCCACTAGTTTAAAAAAAATAGTTTCTTTGTTTTACCTATGGGTAAAAGTTTTTGTAAAAACTAAGTCACAGAAATAAATTAGATATCATTTTTAGGGTTTCGTAGACAATTGGCAAAAAACGGAACCCTTATTGATTCCTCATGTCTCTGTCTGTCCGTCCGTATGTCACAGCCACTTTTTTTCCGAAACTGTAGGAACTAAACTGTTGGAACTTGGTAAGTAGATGTAATCTGTGAATCGCATTAAGATTTTCAAACAAAAATAGAAAAAGAACATTAAATTTTGGGGGTTCCCCATACTTAGAACAGAAAATAATTTTCTTTTCTATCAAACCCATTCGCGTGGGGTACCTATGTATGGATAGTTCTTCAAAAATGATATTGATGTTAATTTCTAGTATCATTTTTTTAAACTGAAGATTTCGCGAAGAATAAAGTTAGATTTCCAGGAATTATGTTACTGTTGTGTGTCGTGGTATAAAAGAATACTTAAAAATTGAACAAACAAATAATCAAATAATCTACAAAGTATCTACATAGTTGGTTTAACTATGAAGTAATTACAAAAGAGTAGATGGCATGACCCTAAGAGACCCGTGTTATGAGCAATAACGACATCAAAATGTGCGTGCCTTCAATCATTGGCTGGTAATTGTATTTCGCACTAAATGTTCATGCTCCCAGCCAATTTTATTATTTTATTTGTTTTTATAAACTTAAGTTAAACAAAACGAAAACAGATATTTGCTGAAATACTAAACATTGCAAGCAAGTACATTTTCAACGGTCAATTAATACAACTTATGAATTTCAATACCGTAGTGCCTCCACAATATGCCAAAATAAAATAAAACCGATGTTTATAAAAATTTGCAGGTAATTAATTAAATATAATTGCAAAACACAATAGCTCCACTACTTGTAACGTAGTGTCTCTTGAGTACTTTTTTTTTTTGATTAAGTGCCCAATTAGCGCGTCTCGCCTTGCCATAGTAGCGTTAACTTGTCTTATAATTGTATTATTGCTTGTCAAAACTTAGTTTACATAAATGTATTCAAGGAATCGTGGGAATTCAGAAAGATCTTTCTCAAATTCGTGTGAAACGTGCCAGAATCGTCTCAGTTCACGAGATCTCTTCTTTTTTATGTTTAGTTGCTTCTTGCGGTGGGGTTTCATCTTTGGAATCGTCTGCTCGAGCCTTTTTTTAGATAATTCACATGTCCCTGTCATAAAACATTTGAATGATTTTTGAACGAGTTAAATTTGAAATTCCAAAAATTAAGCTATTATTTTTTGTATGATCGCCTATTTCAAACCCTTCTTACGATTGGTTTGGAAAAAAATATAATTGAAAAGTATAAATGAAAAGTTTTTTTCACATTTTACTGAGTGAATAACAAGGGAGTTCTAAAGTTTATATTGAAGAATTTTAACGGGCAACCTGATTGACACGAAACTTTATGTGTTACTAAGGACATCTATATCGCCGCGTAATTTTTTGATAATTTGTTTTTCTAAACATAATTTTGTAATAAATCGGAAAATGGCAAATTCCTTACTATAAGTATTTCAACCAAGATGAGTTTACAAATCAAAGGATTATCATTTATCACACACTTTCTCCTCGTAATAGTACCCTATATACTCGTATATCGTTGTAAGGTTTTAAATTGGTAAGATAAACGAGTCAGCGCTAACTGTACCGATATCTTAATAATAATCGAATACAGCCAAGGAATTATACAACCACAACACCACCAAGCATCTTCACCCTGTGCACTTTGTGTTTCGCTTTCTTCTTATTATCTACATGTTAAACATAAAATTGAATCATTATTGTCCAACATAAAACTACTTTCAATTTGATAGATACAATTGTAACGAAAATGCTGACTATAATAAAAATACATTCTTACATGTGAAACAATTTTTAACTGTACCATATTATTTTAATAAGTGAACCAAAAGCGGCATAGTATAATACAAAGATTATTTGTATGCTTCAATGAATTTCAACCAATTTTTTCTTAGTTTATTATCTTAACTAAAGTAACTTACCTGGCGGAAACTTCTTAGGTTTTATAGTGGAGATATATGCATACAAAATCAATGTGACTATGAACAGTACTAGAAAGGTAAGGATCATGTTAAATATCGATATTTTTACAGTGAGCACAGTGAAAACAATAATTTATAATAAGCGTATGGTATAAATATCCACTGGCCTTCTCGGCAACCAAAACACGACTCTGCACGCGAACAAGCAGCTTCCATATTTATACGAAGGATTTACGTTTAGTGATGTCCATGTACTAGCTTGATCACATAACTGTAATATAATATCGTCCCTGAAACAAAACGTGTTTTTTTTAAATTTATTATAACACATAAAAGGGAATGTAACTTATCATAACATAACGCAATGCAAATGTATTATGTCTCTCCTAAACCTTCCAGAAATTATCAAATTATCATGATTAAAGCCGCATCGAAATCCGTTGAGTGGTGAGAAACAACGCGGGCACACAGACGCATACTTTTTTTTTTTTTTTTTGGTAGGGCCACTCGCAGTTCTGCACTATAAGGCTGTTTACTGCTTAACCGGTCGATCCTGTGGTGACCTTACAAGAAGGCCCCCAGTCAGGGCTAACTACAAAGTTACATTTAAACGACCGCTCGCTAAGGGCGCTCCCTGTGGGGCTCGAACCTCGGCTTAGGGCGTCGTTGAATTCTTAACAAAAAATAAGGCTGGGTCTCGTTATTATTATATCTGGGGGTTTTATATGCTACTGACTCAGCTAGGGCTAGCTCAGGCCTTGTAGAGTCTAAAGATTGAATTTACATTTAACTAGTTAGGACGTCGCGCGTCGCGGGCCTCGTCGGCGAAAAAGGAATGTGGGTCGGTTTGTAACAGACGCACACGAAAAGCGACGACGTTTTAAAGAATTTCTTATACGATTCAATTTTAAAGATAAGCCGTAATGGGAGGAATGGCTTAGGCAGCTTTCGTCAAGTTTCCATGTTCAGCTGGGTCAGGTTTTCAGGAAAGGCACTTGCGTTGGCAATAGTAAAAGTTAAATTCTTACATGATACAACAACACACTAACTTTGAGTTACTTTTGATGTAAGAAGAGGCTTTCACCAAATTACGGAACTTGGAAAATCGGGAAACACATAAGTGTGAGCTGACGATAATTAGTCTTGCAACCGTCTAGCTGTCTGCCTTAAAGTAGAGTGTCCCAATGCCAAACCCTTCGTCTGCCAACTTGCCTATGTATATCTTGAAACAAAAAACAATATGACAAGTAGGTAATAAAGATGTTGGGTTTATGGCCACTTGACCAGCTTATAAATTGCCGTGGGAAAAGTACTTACAAGTGTCCTTTTAGCATTTTAACTAATTGGCAAAAATTTAACTATGATAAAGTTATGAGATTTATGAAGTTTACTCTAAAACTTATTTTGGTGAACTTTACAACGTAAAATGCTTGCATGCATCTTGCAAGTCAGAAATAATCATGCTTGAAATGAAATGAAAAATGTACTGCAGGCGGTGATTAGGCTACGATAGCTCGCGACCTGGCCTGGCGCAAGCCAATGTACCTACAACAATACTTAGGCACCTACATATGGCCAAATGAAACTTGGTTTACTCTTCCAGAATAGTTTACCTGCGTATTAATTCACATTTTTTAACCATTCCATTTTTGTCAAAATAAAAAATAAATAAAAAAATAACTGTGTCTTCTTAAACCGGTTTCTACCGATATATCCGTTTGGTTGTCAATTTGTTAATGTAAAGACACCTACCAATCTGTGAGAACTTAACATAGGTAATATATTTTGCGTATAATTGAATCTTATGGTGAAATAGGTATTCTTGCTATTTAGGTGCAAGGTACTCGGGGCAGGGCTAGCAAATGAAACCCATTCGAAGTACACATGACATATACTGAGCACAATTACAGAAATATATGAGCAGAATGGACACAGTAAATGACCGGTGACTAATAACTTAAGTCCAAAAATAATAAACAGTCAATCACGACCGGGACGAATGCTGTATCAATATTATCAACATATTAACTACAGGAATGTTTTTATTCTTTTAAAAGCACAAACTCGCAATAGATATATTTCACAGATAGCATAGAAAGGCGGCGAATAAGAATATACTATTAAGTTCTTGGCGATTACGACCGATAGAGCAGAGTAACTACTAGTGCAGTGGATTGCCGACGATGACTAAATTGTTATCAGAACCCTACATGAACATTAGGTGGCATGATGGGCACACGTTTCGCTAATGCTTCCTTCCCTTTGTCTATTGTTGATAAGGTATCGCAATTAAACATTTCTTTTTTAAGTTATAATTACACGTGTTTGATACTACCTGAGTCCAAGGCCAAACATTCGATTAAATAATAAAATCGTTGGTTACACGCGCTGACGCAAGGTCATCTGCTATATATGTATATGCAAATTCGCTTACAAACACCAAGACTTTTACACTAAACGAGAAGACATACTAACAAGACACACACTCCGACCACATAACACAACTCAACCTACTATAATCCCACTTAAAAATACATTCAATAAGTCCTCTGGTTGTGTCAATAAAAATATATAATTTTTACCCGAATTAATGAGAAAAGAAAAACCTCCAAAAAAATTCACAAACAAGTTCAAAAAGTTATTATTGAAAATCTAAACTTCAACGAATATTTAAATGATAAATCCTTAAAACTTAAAACTTAATGATTGTGAAATGATTTAACAGATTTTATGTTTTTAGAATGCGTTAGATTATAAGATACTTACATTTTAAGTCCTCTCCAAACATCTTACTTTTACTGTGCCAAACAGGGTCCACTATTGTTTCCAAAAACAAGTTTACCACTTAAGCCTACATTGTGGAATGCAATAAAGAATTGAGTAGTGAGTATATTGCATCATCTTCATACATCAAACTTATAAAAGTCTAACGGGGCTTTACATAACGACGTAGATACATAACAGAACCTATAGATACATATTTACTTTCAGTATAAACTGTGTTTTATACATGGATAAAGACAGCGTGTGTGATTTGTTTACAACTTTGATTACACCAATATTAATGACGTACAACTTGTATGTTTATAAGCGCATACTTGCTTGTATTGTTGTGAAATTTACAATGATATGTATATTAACAGTTGTTCGAGTTTATCCTTTTACTCTTTCTTACATTGTTACCTTATATACTTACTTAGTTATTATATAATAAAATAGTTAGTAATCACTTAGTTATCAATAAATTTATTGAATACTGCTGCATTTATTTAATTCCGTACCTTTTTAAAGTGGACGTTAAGTTTTTCACCATAAACCGATAAAGTGCCAACCTATGCCAAGTTACACTTTAGCTTTCTAGTACTAATGGACTCTGTGCTAAGCAGGGGACAGACGGACGGACGGACGGATATGGCAACCTATAAAGGTTTCTTATTTACTACAGAAATCTGACTGAAAAATGATTTTAGTCATGAATAATATAGGTAAGAGTTTGATTCCACAATCGGTTGCTTCAAATGTGTTACATTCCATAACTAACAACCGACTCCAAAATAAACACTAAAAGGTCTAGGCGATAAAAGCTAAAAAAATATTTTCAGCAGTCGGTCGCATAAAATAAATCAAACGAAACAACCAAAGCCACTGACTTCCGAAACTATTTTGATTATTTATTTACGTCTTGTGCACCCAGTGTTCTTTTTGGATTCGGTTGTATTTTTCGTAAAAAGTTTTTTGAAAAGCCGATGTTTGAGCTCTTCTGATCGTATTTTATAGGTACGTATTATGCAACAAACAATGTCACAGACGACTGTAATTGCTCTCATGTCTGTATTTGAAAATATTTGATCCCAGCTCTGTGGGATGAAAAAGGACACGAGTTGAGCGTCTTTGCTTTACCGTGACGATAAATACTTGCAAACAGTACTCTCTCACACCTACGATTCGCAGATGACATAGTCTTAATGGCGGAGTCGCTAGAGGAGCTGAACCAGATGCTGGACGGCCTAGCTTCAGCCTCGCGATGTATCGGTCTTGGCATGAATTTGCTTAAAACCAAAGTCATGATCAATGGCCACATTGATCCAATACCGGTCGTCGTACATGGCCACCTTCTCGAAATCGTTTCCGAATACACTTACCTCGGGCGGTTGGGTAAAAACAATTTCGAGAAGGAGGACAAGAGGAGGATCCAGCTGGGCTGGGCAGCGTTTGGGAAACTGCGCCGAGTCTTCTCGTCATCCATACCGCAATGCTTAAAAACGAAAGTTTTTAATCAGTGCGTCCTACCCGTCATGACCTACGGAGCCGAGACATGGACACTCACGGTAAGGTTGGTCCACCAATTCAAAATCGCTCAGCGAGCTCAAGGATAGGATTCGTAACGAATACATCCGACAGAGAACCAAAGTTACCGACATAGCTCAAAGAATTAGCAAGCTGAAGTGGCAGTGGGCTGGCCATATCTCGCGAAGAACCGACAGCCGCTGGGGTAAACGTGTTCTAAGACCGCAGGCAGATGCTGGATGCGGCAAACTGAAGACAGGGCGCTATGGCGCTCATTAGGAGAGGGCTATGTCCAGCAGTGGACTAGTATAGCCTGATGATGAGTACTCTGAAACAGAATCACGTACAACCCCTATGCGAAATACAACTGTCGAGGTTTATCCGCTTTTGGTTATGTAAGCTGAAAGCGTTGAATGTCGGCTTCCGTTGGCTCCCACGTGATCTTACTGATTTAGTTTATTTGAGCAATATTTAGCTCATTTTGTCATTAGGTATTTGCAGGCTTTTGTGATATTCATGAATTAATAAAATAAGTACTATTTGCAAATATACGAAAAGCAATGGTCAAGGTTAAATGTTACAACTATACCTCGACCGTTACTTTATAGTTTCATGTACATGACATAAATAGCCCAAAAAGGATCCCTCTTTTTTGGGATATTTATGTCATATCGTTTTTGAACATACCCACGAGAAATCCAATTGTATTATAATTAAGTATATTCTTTTCCTGAAGCGATTTCTTTATGTTGTCTCAAAAAAGACCCTTTAGTGCAGACTTCTATGATCTCTTACAAAGATGATAATTTATTACTTGATTACCCGGTTTAGTTTTTGTTTTGTGGCGTGTTGTCCGTTCTGCGAGACGCGACCTTCGTCAATTAAGTAGTGGCGGGTGTGATACCCACTGTGCGCGAACTAGTTGGCGCGTCAAAGGAAGGTCAAAATTAAAACTGTTTCCATGTTTGGGTTTCCATTCATATGTTGCAAAAATGTCAGTAAACCAACTGTCCGTAACTACTAGAGGTGGAAAAACTGTATACAGTGAAAGTAGTCCATAATGGTATCACGACCAAGGGGTCGTGATATAATTATGGACATTCTAAGTCAGATTGCTGACGATCTAAGTCAGAAGCATTGTCAGTCAGTGTTAAACGGCAGGAATTAATATTAAAATTTACTAAAAAACTACACTTACACGGCTTATTAGAGACATAATCGAATATAATACACAGTCATTTTCCACACTCAATATCCATTTTATGCTAAAGTTAATAGTATAAATCAACGTTGTTGTTTATTCAATCGTTCCATTTAGCTGTGCCGAGCGTTAGCGAACGAAATGGACAATTTGTGCGCACATAACATTTTACAGCCACACTCGTCGGGAATTTTACTAGAATATTCTATTGAGGACCAAATGTAACGCGTTTTTTATTTGTAATAAATAAAAAGATATTCATTCAGTTAAAATTGGATGAAAATGTTTTAGGTGCCTTTTTGCCTTATAGAGTGTGTATCGAAAATATCTTTAGTTCCTATTTTGAAGGCATCCAATTTAACTTAAGCTTTATTTAAAAAGGTAAAATCGTTAATACTAGCGTGACCCATAATATAAACATACCGTAAACGGAGACCATGTTTGTCCATTAGAACCATTTAACTTAATTTTTGAGTGAATTGTCCCGTGAATTCATTTGACTGACAGTCTGTAACCCCCCTCACGATATGTAATTCATACCCGACCAACGATCAACTGAATATTGAAATATCTCATGCAAAAAAATAAAACCTTCTTTGTATTAAATCGAATACTTGCTCAAAAATATATCGGTACAACTGGCAGTTTGTTTCCGTGTACATTTTAATCCTGCCGTCGTCGGTCGGTGGAGCTGACAATTGAATACCCAATGAAACGTGAGGCAGGTTCACAGCTACGCTTCAGTTATGTTGTGTGCGCCAGCTCGTCCATTATTTCAGTTTAATAATTTTAATGAATGATTATTTATGTTAGTTGAAATATTCGTCGATTTTTAACATAGTGCCTGCATTATATTACTATCATAAAATTAAATACATTTCGTACCAACTAATAATGTTTTAAACCATATTATCATTCATTAACCGTCCATTCCAACACTCACATTATTATATCGGTCCATAATAACGTATATTTAATTATAATCCATTTAATTATACTTTACGTTTTCCCGGAAAACAATAAGATACTCTATTAACCAATGGGTTGTCTGCAGTGTTTTAAACATGTGAAGCAGAAGGTGCTTCTTCCGCACGACGAGGACGTAAGATGAAATGCGTCAGAGGTGACGCTTATAACAAACATGAATTTTGGATAAACAACACACTATAATATCAGCAGGTATTACTGATTCTATAACAAAACATATTCATTAAACCGGTCTACCTGAACGTTTACATTCCGAACCACTGATTAACTTATCACATGTGCTATCATTTTAAATGACCCCATCGCTTATCAAAGCTTGCCCGGTCCATAATAAAGCAGCTGGACAGAGATAAGGCTGTTTAATCCTTATTACTTCGGTTTGCTGGTCTTCTTTTTTATTGATAGCAGTTGCATAGATTTAGTTGGTCCCCTTAAAACAGATTGTGTGATAATAGTAGTAGTCGCCTTAGAACGATAACATAGAAGTTGGGAGAAGTTGGTGTAAGTATGTGATGCACGGAAGTAAGGAACATGTCGTGAAGAAAGTTTTGAGTATGTAGATGGATAAAAGAGTAAAGTGAGATAAAAAAACGGTGAATGAATTGTATGATAGATGCAATGGCTAGATAGGGGTGCATATTGTGATGACGGCAAATGGAGCATATGGAAGACAAAAAAAAAATTGGCAGGGGATGATGACCATGATGACTACATAAGCAGCCATGAGTCCTGCAGTTCATGTTGGCTTATCCCTCATGTCTTTGGATGAATACCTAGGTTTTGGTACTCAGAGAGCAATCTTTTATTCTAAATAAATAAATTATTTCTTCTAGTGGAGAACCAGCGTCAATTATTTAAATTTATTTATTTTTACACCTGATGATATATCAAGACGGCACTTTCCTACTCAGTTCCCTTTTATTATATAATAGCATGGGTCTCATATTATTAATGTTACTAAAATAAACTCATGTCTTATGAATTAGATGTTTAGCAATGTCTTGAGTCTTATAAGTTAATCATAATTACGGAGATTCTTGCACATTAAACGATATATCTATCTTGTTGATATGCAAATACACGCAGTAATACACAACAAGATAGATTCAATATTTGTCCATTTTGATCCTTTACACAAATATTCGTGTAAAGGGAAACATAAGTACTAAGAGAAGCATAATGAAGAGATCGGTTGGGTTAGGGTCGGCCCTTGAGTTCAATTCGTGAATATATCTCTACGTGTCAAGTAACCTTGACTCTATTTATGGCTTAAAACATGAATGTATCAGTCAAGATGAATGTAAAACTACATTCATCTTGAATAATAAATTAATGTAATGTAATATATTTATAATAAAATTATAAGGTACATTTGTTAGGACAGAAACTGCCGTTCACGAAATTGAACGGGCATTGTTAAAAAAAGTCAACCTAACAGATAACTTGAAAGTTAACTAAACGAACAAAACTAAACCAAAATACTCATTTCTATTTCTAGCTTCGGCCAGCAGCCTTATCTCATCTTGTTTAGCGCGGGAGTTCGTTTTCTTACGTTGTATGCAAGTATCTGTATTTGTATTGAAAACACGCATAGTGCAACACAGAAAACGCATTCACGCGCAGTTTTCGTCCTTCATCGCTACGCACCCCGCCATCTTAGCGCGGGGCAGTGTGTGTTACGCCTAAGTCTCTGTTTTATTTAAGGGCTAAATAAATTTGAAAATTAGAATAACTGAAGTTATACATTTCTACAAAATGCTTTTGTACGGAACATTATTGGGGTGGAGTATTACATTTGGGGACCCCCCGTATTGAGTAGTCAAAACCCAATATAAAAATACAACTTTGATAAATTCTATCCTTGAAAGGGTTCGGCAAGCCTGTCAATATGGTTAATATCTTTGCTAGGGGAAAACGGGTTAAGTGCCGTGTGTATGAAGTCAACTAAAGGTTTTACCATCAATCAGAATAATGTTCTATAAAACTTGTACCTCACAAACGACGAATAAAGGTTCCTGTAAAAAAATACATAATTTGAAATTAATATTGACTTTAATAGTACGTAATTTTTTACTCTTTTCATAAAACGTTTACCAAAAATTGACGAATTTTAAGTGCACATTCATATTGTATGTCGCATGACTCACATCCAGTCACTGGTACGCGTCACCTGGTGACGTTCTAGTACGAACAGTTTTGGCGTGCTGCTACGTATACGGACAGTCGTGATGCTGGACTCGCTTGGATAAGGACATGCGTGACTGATCGCCTTCGAGTACAGACGTCGCGGTACAAGTCAGTTTTTATTATTCGTAAGCGAGTAATATGATTGACATTGATTGTTTAATAAACGCAGTGTGTTACATTTGTCAGCACATCGCCGAGAGACGATTGACGAGGATACTTTGAAAAAAAAAACTGTTACAAGTATATATAAATATCTCATTCTTCTTCAACATTTTGAATTCTTATATCAGCTTTCATTCACACAAAAAAAAAAAGAAATCTACAAGAAAACTGACCAGTCATTTTCATTTCATTAATGTATGTTTCATCCAAGTATAAATCACGTATCAGGTACATGTACATCACCTACAGAAAGAGCATTGTATTTCTTCCACTCCGTCACTACCCTTCTGGCTGATCTGGAGCGTTTTATCACATATCAGACTTTCATATTGCCCTGTGGACAAAATAACGAGTCCTTTTTGTTTTTATAATAGATCACATTTCAGTTTTAAATTTTCAACCAGTATCATTCTTCATTATTTAATTATTTAGGCATTTCTCCGAAATTATGTTTTTTAAAGTTAGTTCATAAGTACTTTATAGACCTTATATTTTTTTTCATTTTTTAGCATAAAACATTATAAAACCCACGATCATAATACAGCCAAAACCAATGTTGTTTTTACACCGGTTCATTGCATAAACTGAGTCCTGGCAAAATATTGAACTTTTTCAATCCGAATTCAAATGGTATTCAGTAATAATTTAACATATACCTTTTAATGTAAAAGAAAAATAGTTATTTACATTCGTCCTAAAAGAGAGAGTGTCCTTCCAACATCACTTATACCATGCGATGACCACGTGCAACCAACGACTCGGCGGCCCCTACATGCGCCACTGTGATTCCGTGCTCTGTACTTGTATTTTGTGATCACACTATTGAACTACGTAATACCGACTGTCAGTTGTATGTGGCGGCAGACAGACGCGGCTGACATGGGTCTATCCTACCTTGGTTTCGCAACCTATTACAGCGGAGTATTTTTACGTAAATCATGTGCTTTGGATGTTATGTAAATCTTTTCTTTCATAACTGTGCCTACTCTTAGTTCAGCCAAAAGCGGGATTATAAGTACATATTTCTCCTAATTTGCGCAAGTAAGTCCTTTGATGTAACTTTACTCTAATCGTGACCTCAAAACGAACTGTTTACCATAGTTTACGTTAGTTATGACCTCCCTTGATAGAAGGGATCAGATAAAGCTGAAATAGTTTATAGGATTGTTGGGGTTGAATTTATCTTAACTTTACTAAATCAGATTAAGACAAAAGTCTTCCTTGTTAAGGTTTAACTCTAAATAAGGTTATCTGTGTTTGCGATGTTCACAACTCTCAATATTGGGGAGTCACGTTTTGTACGTGTAGACTATCTATAATATCTTGGTGTACCTAATAGCAATCATTATGACCACCCTGTTTCATAATATGACCTCGCCTGTACCGTACAGCTGGCCACTCGTCGGTACTAATCATTTGAATTCGAGCTGGCCTAGCATATTACGGTGTTTCAAAAGAATGAGTGTTCAGTTTATACTGGATTAGTTACCACTGCCGTACTTATAATGCAGATAGGGAGCATTTGTATTATATCCTTAATCGTAACAGTTCTGAATGATTATGTTTACTTTTCAGTCCAAACCTATCATTTGAACCTTGTTCATGACTTTCCTAAAGAAACTTGGTACAGCTTTTAACTAAATCAGAGGTTTCAGTTGGACCCAAGCATTTTGATGTTTCAAATGTAATGTAACACCTTATTTCTAAAACTGATTCTTTATACCGTTAGATTATAGGGGTTAATAAATTAAGTGTCAAAAATTCCCTGATCGATCCGAAAATAAATGTATACATACATTTTTCTTCTAGCTATTTATTATTTGTATATAGCACTTAATTATACATCCAAACTAAATATTTATTCTAAAATTCATATAGACATTCTGATCAATATTTTCAGTATTGAAAATCGAAATACGCCTGCCTGCTACCAGGCCCACAAATTGTGAAACTATGGACAGTCGGATGACGTTCGGCATACGTTGATGGATTGTGTCCGGTCTATCAGTCAGTTGGAGAACTGCAGTTGATTGGAAGTTCAAACTTTCCGGACATAATGTTTATGTGTTGAATGTTTACATATGTTTGTAATGTATAGATAATTGTTGTTAGAATACCTATGGACCTATGTGTATTTTTATGAAACATTTGTGTACCCTATAACAGTCACTGTCTGTTTAATAAATACATCGGTTTTGATTACAATCAACACGTGAATATTAAATTTAGTTCCGTCCTAAAACTGATTAATGTGTTTCCAACGATCGATTTGGTTCCAACGCTCAGTATATCCATAAAAGGTATATTCAGCGCACGATCCTTTTGCAAAACTAAAGACTCGGACACACTTGTGCCGTACTATTTATTATGCCAACTGCTTGACAGCAACTGCCTCCTAAATAATTTCCCAGAAAAATGAAATACACGGAAGTAGTCAAAGTAGGATTAGGAATGTGTACCTTGGTTTTAAGTGGGGCATAATAATATTCTTGGCCTTTAGATAAAGCATAGTATGAAGGTAGACACCGCGTCATTTCTGTTCTGTACGGAAATAAGGCCTTATGCTTTACAACATTTTCATATAAGTCTGCACTTAGCCTTAGTCCTATTCGATGCAAAGCCATTAGACATTACAGACTGCACGTCTTTGCAGCCAACCTCTCGAGTATCCGACGATAGCCGACGGGTACTAAACACGACCCCAGGTTTAGACATTCTAGAAGTTTCAGAATATTAGTTTCCGGAATCTCGAACTAGTACCTCCATTATCTATCCCCCCTTAATATATTATAGCACTTCATAGAAAACAGAATCACGTTCCATTTGTGCCTTTCATCCACAAACCTCTAGTAATTACTAGAGGTTTGTGGATGAAAGGCCAAATTGCTGAGTTAGTGAATTCACTAACTCAGCAATTTGGTTAAGCTTTAACGTAGCACATAAAACATAAAAGTGCGTGGCATTATAATGTTTATCATTGCCATCTCAGAGTATGTAATTGAGGTAATCGGTTAATGCATAGGAAGCTCATCGTAACCTATTTGTATGCAATTGTATACGACATGCTATGTACCGCTACGCCATGCATTACAACGCAACGCCGCGTTTACGTCGATACTGGTTAGTCGGTTTAAACTATTCGAAGCTATAATGGTATTTGTTGCTTAATTCATGTTTCTGTTACATTGATAGTAAGGTGAGTCTCAGGTAATGTAGTTACCAAGAGTTGTTAAGATAAAGTATGTAGTTTTAAACTTGATTTAAATACTAAGGCTGAACCAGATTGGAAATAAACGATAATAGCGAGTTTATACTATCATGCAATGCAGTGTCATCTTTCTTCACAAGTCAAATAAGACTGGTAATTAAAAGGTATCTCCAAAACAAGAAAATAATAAAAAAAACACAAAAACATGGACAGTTCTCGATATTTTCAAATTAATTTCCGTCGTCCCTTAGATTTCGTGTCACTTGAGTTTTGACTAATCGTAAACTGTCATTATTTGTACCTATGACTTTTCACTTCCAATTAATACTTTACACTTTTTGGCATTCGTCAGCCGTTCAAAAAATTTAATGTGCATTGAATTATAATTTCGTATTTATTGTATTAAAATTGCCTCCAAAATACAAGGAGAGTCATATTCATCCATGATAAAGAGCCGCACTTACTACTAAGAACAGATTTACAGATAAAAATCGAGTCCACGTGAACATCAAAGTAAGCAACTACACAGTTATTGTCTCTAGTATTGTGGTGGCAGACAAACAGATGGCGGCTCGCGATGTCTGATATGAAAATTAAAACAGTATGATCGAGAAAACATCGAGTCACAGGATCGAGTCAGAAACGTTTATCTAGTGAATTAGCAAGTGGAGTGTACTTTAAATTTAGAGCAAAGCTAAGCTCAGTCATTAGGCTATTAATTCAGTAACGGATGGTAATATGCGGCAGTGTTGGCAGTAGGCAGAGATCACAAGCTGTGGGTGGCTTCTTGGTGCGTGCGAACCTTTTGATTAACGCTTGGTATAAAAAATATTACGGCGTAAACGCCATTCCGACCGGTCTAGATATTTTTATGTAGGGTTTTAATTTAAAATTCATGAAATCGTTGGAGCGATTTATTATTTTGTGAAAGCAAAATGGAGTAGAATGTTTTTGAAATTTAATTTCAAACAAAGAATGCGTTACTAAACCAAGGTTAACGTTTCCCGCTACAAAATAGTATTAAACTTGAATGAATGAAACAGTCTGTCCAACACATTTTTTTAAATTGCCGCTTTATTGCAAGAAGAGAATTCGATCAAAACATTCCTAGTCAAAGGTAATGTAAATATTCTTCAGAATGTCTTGGCCGCTAAAGACTGCGTAGGCCCCGGGCGGATCAAAGTACAAATAAATAATATATAGTTATAGTCCCGACCTATTAAATAATTTCAGAAAATTTGGCAGTCATTTGCTTTGTTTTTTTTCAGTCTCAATCTGTCAAAACAGTCTCTAATTTACCAACATTTTTTACATTATTTATCGGTGAGATGAGATTGATCCTCATTTACTAACGTTTTTTAAGCACAATCAATTATTGAGGTTACATCGTTTTTAACACCGTAACTGCCAAACAACGAGACACGATAAAAAAATGTATTGTTATCGGTCATTTGGCGTTCCACGCGTTAATAACAGAAACAGGAAAATACGATAAACAAACATTTTGACTAGAAGGTAGTTTCGCACCCAATTCTATCGGAAAGTCAAATCCATTCAATTATATAATATAATATCATCCTAGGCAGGGTTTGTTATTTCGATGAAATAAGATTTTTTACCTATAAGAATACGGCGAGAGCCACAAGACACCTTACGCAAGCACACATAAATATTTCAAGTTAATTTGCAAACCGTTCGTTTTTATTTCAAACGTAACAATTTTGTTGAAGCAATTGTGAGGAATTGTTACATACATGTTACCTATTAAGTTCAGCGAAAAGAATACCCTCAACATTTTAGAATTTAAAATATCCCTTAATGTTGCTTTTCCTGTCAACAGTTCTTTAAATAATTCTGAATAATGGTAATGTTGAAGTTTTCCTACATGTTTCATTATTCATTAGGGTTGTAACTCCGCAAGAAACCTCCACATCCGCATCTGCCTTCACAAGTTCTTAGCGAAGTTGTAACGGAGGTCATTATATAGAAAATAGGCTGTAACTGAACGACGACCTTAAATCAAAGTTTAAAGTGAGCAACTGTTAAGTGTAAATGATTTTAATTTATTAACAAATAGCCTAGAAGGTGTCAAAGACGAAAACCTTATTTTTTTATTAAAATATATTGTAGGTACTCTAGGTTGGTAGCTGTGTCTGTGGTCGCGTGTAATAGTGTGTTTCTCGCTGCGATAAAGGTAGTACTAGATGACCGATCTAAGCTAGTGATCTCCATGTGCATGCCAACTGACTCGGTCGATAATTTGACTGAATTTACAGTGTGCCTGAGTGAGTTGAACGCTATTATTGAAAGTTGTGATGTGGAATCTGTGTTCATTCTGGGAGACCAAACGCACACCCAGGTGAGTTGTCCTCAAATGAATTATTAACTTTTTGTACGGAACAATCGTGGTCGTGTCCAGACGTTGAGTGGCTGCCTCGCGATACCTACAAATTTGTGAGCGATGCGCACGGGTGTCAGCGATGGCTCAATCACTGTGTAGTGACGGGTGCGGCGCGGCGCGCGGTCGTGGACGTGTGCGTACTGTATGACACATACTGGTCTGATCACTATCCGTTACTGATTGAGTGTGATGTATATTATATTGTTAAACCTAAAGTTACAACCAGTTCAAATACGTACAATTATTTCAAATACTGTTCCAAAGTTTGATAACCAATACTTTGGTTTTGTTTTATAGTGTTATTTTTTTTCCCAACTCTGCCTCCGCCATCACTTCCGCTGTGACAGTCTCTGTTACATCCCTAATTTCAATTACTCGTTATGGTCGACCGTCTCATGATTAAAGTTGTTACTGCTGATGGTTTAGCTTAAAACTTCTGAAGATTGTTTACCAAACTTTACTGTAAGCGGCCATTACAAGAGAAAACAAAAAATCAAATTAATTTTAGGTGTCGTTTGAAAGTTAAAGCGGTTGTTACACGGAGTTTAGACCCATTTTATTTTAGGAGCTGGTTAATTCACTAAACATTGAACTTTGAACCCAAAGGCATTATTATTTTTAGGAATTATTTCAGTACCTTTCAACGCTTATTATTGACGAGATTGTATTATTTATCTGTTTTTAATCGTATCGTGTAATGTCATAATTATGTAAGTCATTTTTCTCATCAAACTGATGAATCGATCGAGTAGCTCGAATCGTCTGCATTTTGTGCAAATAGCGTTTAGTTTGCCCAGCCAAGTTTGAAAAGTATTTGCTAAAATGTAATGTGGTGTTGGTTAGAACTGGCAATGAGATGCATCCGAAACATGTGTGGTTTGCAGACTGATGGATTGTGTATCGCATAATACTATGAGCTCTATGTGTATAGCAATAAAGCTTTATATTGCTTGATTGTAGCTTGTTTCTTGTTTACGGTGATTTTTACTGGAAGCTGCCAAATAGCGTTTTATTCAAACATTGACTACGGCAAGAGCTTGTGCTTTATCCTGTTAATATTTATCCGGCACTCGGAATCGTAAATTACTGAAAATATTTCAAACATTTTTAAAGCTATAAAAAAAATAAGATTATTTTCGAGTGGACCTTTGGTCTAGAGGTGATAAAAACAATCAGTGTTGTTCGGTATATAAGTTCCAAAATATGTACAACCTATTCCCAATTGAAAATGGATGCAAGGAGAAGTGCTCACGCATTTTAAACGTTTTACGACTCACAAACGAAAAAACGCGAAATAAAATTCATAGGTAATCAGAATATTTTGTAACAAATACTTGTGGAACATGGCTTGGCATGGTTTGTTCTTTAAATAAATAAAGAATATAAAAATAAAAAGAAAACAAAATCTTACTCATTTGCATTTACGGATATCAAACAAGTACATTTTCGGATATCAAACAACTAATGATGATACTAAATCAACTAAATGTACCTAATTGTGTAAGTAGGTAAAGATCGAATCTTAACAAAGAAAACCATAGAAATCTAAACGCAGTTAGAATGCAACTAAAACGGTCTACAATAACTAATATAAACTCGAAAGTGCAAACCTCCACAGTTATGTGTTTTGTTCCTCACTAAATATCGGATATAAACTGTAATACAAATACAAAACACAAGTTTCGAAGCAAAGTACTGTAACACACACAAAGTATAAGCTGAGGGTTGAATAAGAATGCTTACTTTACCAGCTGGCGGCGAGCAATGGAAACAAATGGAAATAGTTGTAACAGATAAACGTCAGGCGGAGACTGATCATGATTAGCATTATTGGCAAGATTAATTAAAATATAAGTTTTCTTCGTAATAAATTATGACGTTGGTCATAATATATTTTGTGATTGACTCCAGCCAAGCTTTTTCATTTAGGTCTTAAAAAATACTTCTTAAATTAATACCTAATTGGGTCATTAAAAATACCACTACACTGCTGGCTTGGTTTGCGAAATAACAATTGGTGGCCCTTTAAAATAAAAAAAAAAGTACTTTTTTCTCAAACTTTAATGGAATCCAAATTTTTTTTGGGAGTTGCTGGCCAGTCTGAATATTTTTAGGTCCTAAAAAATATACCACATTTCGTTCTTATTTCAATTTGGGTCTTCGAAAATACCCCTATACGGCTGGCTTGTTTGGTTGGAACAAACAAATAGTTTAGCCCTATAAAATAGAGAAATAAGATTTTGATTTCTTAAAGTTTAATGGAATCTGACATTTTTTCGGGGAGGTCGGCCTGATTTTTTATGTCCTATGAATAAACGAGACATTGGTATTATATTAGGTCTTTACCTATGAAATTGCCGTTCTGCAGTACTGGCCATTTCAAATCAAAATATTTTTTGTTTGGCTAAGAATTCTAATTTCAAATTAATTTTATTTTAAAAACATGGATTTTTTTTTCCAAAAGTAGTCATTTGTTTATTGATTAGTGTTACATTTTCATCGCATTTAAATCTTTTTCGTCATCATGGATACGTTAAAAATTCGAGTAATTATGGAATATGAGTACCGTCGTGGCAGCAACGCGGCACAAGCGGCACGCAACATCAACGACGTTTACGGAGCTAACACTACAAACCAACGCACTACCTGTTATTGGTTTGCTCGCTTCCGTTCTGGAAATTTCGACCTGAAAAATGAACCTCGCGGTCGTCCGAAGACTTTGGTCGACAATGACGAATTAAAGGCGATTGTGGAAGCTGATGATACACAATCTACGGCTGAATTAGCAGCAGCTTTCGACGTTAGCGTCAAAACAATATTGGTCCATTTGCGTCAAATTGGCAAGGTAAAAAAGCTTGACAAATGGGTGCCCCACGAACTCAATGATCGCCAGCGCGAAGTACGCGTCGAGACGTGCCTTGCACTGCTCAACAGACACACAAATGAAGGAATTTTGAACCGCATTGTTACCTGCGATGAAAAATGGATTCTGTTTGATAACCGCAAGCGCTCAGCAAGTTGGTTGGATCCTGGTTCAGCACCTAAACAATGCCCTAAACGAAAACTTACCCCAAGAAAAGTGATGGTCACTGTTTGGTGGTCTAGCGCCGGTGTGATTCAAGACAGCTTCTTACCAAACGGGGTGAGCATTACTGCAGATGTGTACTGTGAAGAATTGAACACAATGATGCAGAAGCTGGCACATCTCCAACCAGCATTGGTCAATCGCTCGTCTCCGCTGCTCCTGCACGACAACGCGCGACCTCATACTGCACAGCAGACGGTCTCCAAGTTGCAAGAACTGGGGTTGGAAGCTCTCCGTCATCCGCCCTACTCACCAGACCTTGCGCCTACAGACTACTACTTTTTCCAGAGTTTGGATAACTTCTTGGCGGGAAAAAAATTCAATACCCGAGAGGCAGTACAAAATGCCTTTGAAGAATTTGTTGCCTCCCGTCCAGCTGATTTCTTTAAGAAGGGCATCAATAAACTGCCACTGCGTTGGCAAAGATGCATTGATTGCATGGGTGATTACTTCGATTAATACAAATAAAAAATACATGAAAAAAATTCATTTAAATTTTTTCATACAAAACGGCAATTTCATAGGTTAAGACCTATTATTAATTTGGGTCTTTCGAAATACCACTCAATAGTTGACTTGGATTGCCAAAAGACCTATGGCCTACTTTTTTTACAGCATGGGACATTTTTATCAGTCATCCTAAATATTTGTATTTCCTAAAAATATTAAGTATATTATTATTATTATTAACTTAAAATAAAGATAAATAACTATCTGCAATAAAAAAAAAACAGGGAAGACCCTTTTTTAAGAATGGGGGGTCCGGGCACTGAACGGGAGGTCGTGTCAGTCTTTTACTGACTAAAAGCCATTCGTGTCCCGTTTGAAGATTCGTTAGAAATGCATGATTAATTGTATAAAGGACGATTTAGAAATTCGTTCTGGAAAGTTCCTCCAGAGTAGACCTAAACCATTTACCGTACGTACCACAGTGTGTATACCGACGTGAACCCTCGTCATGGAAGCTACTCCACGCTTTATTATTATAATTGACCGGAAAGCTCATCATTGTGTGATTAACAGATTGAATAGTGGAAATTAATGAGGTTTTTCCCACGGTATTAATGTAAATAAATGTAAAAAAATGTCTGAAAAAGTAGGTTACTTCAGTTAACTTATATGTAGGTTTCTTTTGAGTTGGTAAAATCTCGTCTTTTATAATTTGATTGAAGTATTTAAGTCAATGAATTCATCATCCATACTATTTAATTACAATAATTTATAAAATGAGTGTTAGTAAAATTATTAATTTATTTATTGCAGTTTGGAGTACTACTACGGCCAGCAGAATGTATGATATCTTACACCCAACATGGAATACCTCACCCAATTCAGCAAAAGTGGTCCCTTGTTTTCGTCTAATTAAATAATATTATTTCAGCAACACTTAGGCAAATATATCCGTAATTTATAAAACTTGTATAATTATATTATTTTCTTAATTGGGAAAAGCCGGTAAAGGGAAATACTTTAGACTTTAGATAATATAATTGGAACACTAAACTCAAAATCATGAATATCAGTTATTTTACTAATGTTTCTCTCTGAGTGTTGAGAATTTTATTTGAGAGAAGGTTTTAGTTCAGTCACGCGGCTTTTTAAATTCAAGAGCGAGTCATCGCACAGAGTCTATTAATAAGCGCAAAATTACCTAATGTTGCGCTTATTAATTGACTCAGAGTATCGGCGATAGATATAGCCATTGCGCTATAATCTTGATGTAGGAGGTTTAGTTTATTGTTCGTACTTATTCGGGCGGTCTGGATAATATTCTGCCGCATAATATTCAGCCGTTTATGGGCACGGAGCGAATTGTTAGGAGGGTATGATGGCACTAAACCAACGTTAACTACCCAGATACACTTTATTATCAAACAAAGAAACTAACTTACGATATAGTTGAATGTCGCTCAAGGTATTATTTATCAAAGGAACCATATTGATCAAAAGCCTACCTACCTATCCATAAAAAACACCTCACCAAACTGTAAACTAAAAATCAGTCACCACCAATTTTCTCAGGAACGGGTCGACCTAGCAAGTTGAAATTTATACCAGATACTGAAATCTGTAGTCCCTATTAGGTGTGTAAAAATCAAGGTCCTGAATCACCACTGTAAAAAGATATGGGCAAATTTAGATTTTCGCGGAAACTTGTAACCACCAAAATGTACCTTCATTTTAAACTTAATTTTTTTGGATTTTTCCCCTTACTTGTGCTAAAGGACCTTGCTTTAAACCAAACAATATAAGACAATATAAGGTCAACCAGAAGTACCCTATAGGTTTTGGGTTTGAAAACCTATAAGATTGTTTCCGTTGAACTAGAATCACCAAATATGGCAAAAAGCAAGGTCTTACAATAAAAATAAAGGAAAAATTTAAAAAAATAGAAAGTTTAAAACTATGGGTAGGTACGGAACCCTTGGCGCACGAGTTCGAGTCGCACATGACCGGTTTATTATACATATGTTTCTCTTCATCTCTAAACTGTCATTTCTTACTTAGTTATTAACATAAATCATCACTTGTCCACTGTATGCGTCACCACAATGAATCAAACGCGAGTTTCACTTTCATTGCCCTGAAGTGTCGGCATCGGGGACGCGTCCGGAATAAATGTGAAATTTATTCAAGAGGGAGCCACTGCCGCAACTAAGTTTAGCAATATATTGCTCGAGTACGTGCGTGATGGCCGAATTCGTTTCCTCTCTGTAAAATTAGCTTTTGCCCGCAAATTCATCCGCGTGAATGTAGGTTGTTGTAGATGCAGACAAAGTTTCAGAACTAAAACTATTCTATCTCCTGGTTAAACTTCACTATGATCCAATCAACCGTGTAGTCGTGAAAAGGGAACAAAGATACAGAGTTCTCTAAAAATAGAACACCTCGTAAATAAAAGTATCTACATAAAACCTTTTACTACCAATAAATGGTCACTGTTTATTGTTTTTGCGTGTATTTGTTTCTTATTTCTTGTATTGTCATCGGGCATCAGTTCGCTGTCGACCGCTGTAAACACGATTTGTTTCCTGATATGCATCCAAACAAAGACAATTAGAAATGAAATAGCGAATTTCAGTGTTCTGCCTTATGCTCATTAACTTGAAAGTAAGGAAAGGAAAAGTCATAAACAAATAAGGCGAGAGTTAAAATATGACTTGGTTCAAAAATCATTTACTTATCAAGTTTTATTCATATTGTGACCGACTCTATGCTTCCATACTAGGTACCTGCTGACCCCACTGTAAGCAATAAGATAATAACGGATTCACGTTTTTTTATGGAAAATCAGGCACTCGATCTTGAGGCATTATCTACCTACATAAATAGTGGTCTCACACGGTACACTTAGGTACTTAAACTTTTTCTTGAAATGACTTCTTTATATAATACAACTTCTCCTGCTCAAAACAATTTATCCCTTTGTTACGCTGCGGTACTTTGTGATTAACACAAAGTACCGCAGCGTAACTAGAGAATGTTCAACTTGAATTAGAATCAATTTCGAAATCAAAGTAGGTAATATTATTCCAATTAGGCTGAGAATCAGCACTTTTTGAACGTCAAAACGTATTCGAAAGACAGTCCTGCCCACCCTTCACCACTTCCTAGTGTTTTTGCTGGGCAGAAGAAATGGCGGAACATGCTGCCCAGCCACCCAGCAATGCCAATATTGTTACTTCCACGTTAATACCGCTTATTATCATACATTCAAATTTTCACGTGTTTATCCATAATTACTTCTAAAACTAAATAAACATAAACCAAATATTCTAATTAAAATTCACGTGATTTGCTCTAATTATCAGAATCCACTATTAAGCTACAGCAAAAGCTGTAACAAGTAAAAACATAATAATTTATTTAATTAAAATGAGTTAATATCTTTAATTCAATAGCTAGGTACATATTTTTTTCAAATTTACAGACAGCCAAGAAGTTAAATAAATTATTATTCGAAAACCCACTTCATGAGAAAACGTTTGTCATAAAATATACTTTAAGCCATGGACAGCGATACAATCCAACCACCCTGTGTACAGCTAACTAGACTTCCAACCAAATAGTATACTTCCAGCACAGACAATAACGCTCCAAAATATGTTCGTAAATAAACCGACCAATTACAAATCAACATCACAGCTGTAATGTCGGCAAATAAGTTACGACATCGTAAATTAGTCGGATGTCAGCGTTGTCCGAGCATACCGTCGGCATTATCCTATGATGGTAGGCTATTGCGCTATTTACAGACAGATGGAGGTATGAGATAAGAACCGAGAGCTTGATAGATTGCTAGCACAAGACGAAGTACACTTAATGAGGTAGCAATGAGTCAGGGTATACTTTATTGCGTCGAAGGGAAAAATAATGATGTTTAAGCAATGGAAACTGTTTTTTATAGTTCTTTTGCAATAACTGAAACTGCACAATATACATGAACATGTTAAAGCATCTAAAGAACAAACATTATAATGTTATTCAGTATCAGATTTAACCTTGAAGCTCGGTAACCTCATACATGTCATGCCTGAGGCAACACAAACAAACATACTTCTACGGAAATGTTATAATGAAACTTCTCCCTGAATACAAATTTTGCTACTGTTATAAATAGTCATGCATACTAGTGCCGTGTTTGAATATTTTGTAGTTAACGGCAATTTACGGTTTATCATTGGAAAACGCGAACTTGTGAATGAGAAAAATAAGCAGGACACCTACTGACAATGCGATCGACTCAATAGACAACCTGTTTTCAACCAAGAAATGTTGCGTAGACTTATGATTGTAGATTTATTTTCTAATAATTATTAAATTAATAAATTTCTAATACTCTGCATTTCATTGCCCTCAACGGTGGTAAGTGATATGCAATAATACCCGACGAATCACTGCCTTATCCGCAGGCTCTTTGCCTCCAGAACTATGATTACCAAATTGTTAAGGAGGACCGCAGTACAGAACAATAGAATGTTACAATGAAACATGATAAACTCTTTTTTAATAAATCGAGTAGTTTCAACTTCTCATTTGTTGTATATTTTTAAAGATTGAGTTAGGGATAACTTTTGATCCACGTTAGTTAATAAGGGGATACAGTGCTATAATGTGACGAATGACTACGAATATGACAAAATGGTATTATTCAATTCGACGTAATGTAAAAGTTAGAACCTTATCGACTGTTATTTTTTAATAACGTAAACATATCGTTCAAGATGGCTGCGTTAAACCGAAGCCTTCATGAAAGATGTCTATTCCACATCGTGAGCAGCTAGCTTCGGCATTCCTTAGACAGTCAGACAGGTGCACGGTAATACACTTCGTATCGAATCGACTAGGACTGCATGGTGCGCTGGATTTTGTTTGCTTGTTTCATGTTTGCTTGAAAAGGAAAATGCATGTTATTTTCAACGTTATATGATTTCTACAATAATAATATCTTATCTGTAATACGTTGTGACCGTAAAACTTTAATTCCAAAAGAAAAACATTTGCTCCAAGTACATATCTTATTAGAACTATAAATTATAATAAATTACTAGATACGACCGGAACATTTTCAGTTCCACATGGCGAAAATTGTAAAAGGCTGTGAACAATATGCGTTGTATTATAGTGTGGCAAGCACAATGGATATCGGAAGTGCGGCTCCAGTGCAGCAGTGCAGCGCGTGTGAGCGTGACTACAGATGAGTATGTACCGTCTTTATAGAGCACTATATCGCTGACACCGGCTTTTAGTTGATTATAACAAACGAATTAATAATCATCGTTTTGATGTTTTCAAGGTTTGGAGGTTTTTGTTGTAGAGTTTCCAGCTTTAGCGTTCTAAAATAAAAATATAATAACTTTTTGCAAACTTCAATGTTTGCAAAAAGTTATTATATTTTAAATTTATTTGAATTAAGTTACTTAGTTTTACGCGTTGTCGCCAAGGAAGGGCTAGAAAACGCCTGACGACTTAAATGCGTTTGCAAAAGATTGGCCGGAAAAAACCGCATACAAAGGAAACTGGAAGGCTATGGGGGAGGCCTTTGCTCAGCAGTGGGACAATATAGGCTAAGGAAAAAAAGTTTCACGGTCGCATAAAATTCAAATTTAACTTTTTAAACACAAAAATATTTTTCGCCCATATTTTATAGATTTCATATAGATTTTAATAAGTTGTCCAACTCGCTCTTTGCCACTGTCATATAGCCTGTTACCGATTGCGATCTCATAAGAAAGTCTTTCAAGTGCGCTTCCCACGCATAGGAGTATGGTGAGAATAGTATAGTTTTGCAACATCTAACAAGAAGTCTATTTAATTTTTCAATCTTCCACATTATTGTTTTTTTACCAATGCAACATCTCCACACTAATCCAACTTATTATTAATATACGAGACTACATCGATCGGCTCACAAACATAATAATTATTGAAGTTTCAACTCGCCGCCCTTTCACCCACCCCTTGAATAATTCCATATTTATTTATTCCGCGTCCGTTGTTCTGTAACTGTTTGTAAAACGAAAAGCAAAATGTGAATACCCGACTAAGCATTGTGTAATTAAACATCTCGGGAGTCCGAGGCAGAAATGTTGATTATAAACTTCGCCTGAATTAGTATTCAAGAGCTTACCGGTGCATTCAAATGGACTTTCCAAACCAATGAAGGATGAAACCAGGAACTGTACAAGTTTTTAAATACCGATGAAATTGGTAACCAAGACTTTATTTACATTTTGTTAGTCTGAAATTAAGGACAATACCTGTGAATATTGAAATATTATTTTCGTAAAGAATGAGAGGGTACAGCACTCACGTATGTGTTTATGTTAATCCGGTCCATTCGCCGGTCGTTTTACATAATGACCGGCTAATCACCGGCGGTTATTCCGGTTCACCTTCGACCGGCTTTTACTAGGGAGTTAACGTTTACAGGGCAGATGACAAAATGTGTTATTCTTTTTGAAACTTTAGAAGGTTATTAATTCAGAATAGAATGTACCTTCATGGTGCAAAATCGGACATCATTATGAAAAAACAAACATCTTATATATTTTTTGTCTCTACAACTGTAGCACAATTTCGAAAACGAGATATTAAACAAATCAAATTATGTCTTATACAATTAACTTATCTTTTTAGTTTAGACTAGAGTACTTACTTCGTGAATAAAGAGAAATATCATGTCGAGATTTTATAAACGAGAAAACATAATACTAACCTTAATACCACTTAAAAATACCGTCGAAACCATTGAAATTCAGTTGCTTCACTATATTTTTAAAACAGGTCGACCAATTTTACCAAGCAGTATCACAGCGATAATCCTGATTATTGGAATGTAGGTGAATTATCTACGAGACGGAAAACACGTTTTTCAAATCTGTTGTCATCTCCAACAATCCGTCAGAAAATCTTTTTTTTCGTTATATTAGGGTCCATCAATACAAATTCTAGATAAAAATCCGAATACCTAATAAATATTTCCCAAATGTTCGTAATGCACAACAGTGCGGTCGAAGTCTAAGCATTTTAAAAACTGTTGGGTATGATAAAATAAGTTTCCTAACACATACATTGAACATTAATGGTCGTAATAAAACGACAAAATCTATGAGTTAGTTATATATCAACTCACCAGATACACTCGTCCCATTCATTCATTCATACATATGTCATAATGATTAGTACTTTTTTCTGCTTTGAATGTATAATGACGCAGGAAAAGAAGAATAAAATAAAATGCCTATTTTTTCTGTTCCAGTACTACATACATGCCCATGTATTATCATAAAAACAAAACATTTCAGATTAATATGGTAATATTGAGTGCTTCAAATATAATAGAAAGAAAAAAATTGATGATTTTTATTTAATATGGCCTCATTTTATAAGCAGCCTCGACTTTATTCTCTGTTAGTACAAAAAGACAAACAAACTTTACACTTTTGATATTTATGTGTCAAAACAGTTCTTACCTATATTTCGAAACACTAATAGAACTTTTCTATTAGCTTGTAAGTACGAATAGAAAAAGTCAGTTATAATACAAGTAGCTGTGCTTGCGAATATTTGTTTTACTAGTGAATGTTCATTGCGCAACGAATGTGTATTGTAAAAACATTTTAATGAAAATACTCCATTACTTGCTCACTGTCGTAATAACTGAAATAAATTGATCTTTTTTCATTCCACGCATAAAGCATCGAAACAATCTTAGGAAGTGGAAAGTTAACACAAACATTGTGTTTAACCACTTTTTCCTGTTTTTCCATTCATACATTCTTGTTTTATTATGGTAATAAATCTAATTTACTGCCATAACTTTAAGGGGACCAAACAATAAACAAACATATTGGTGGTGAAATAGTGCAAATAAAACAGACAGTGAGCTCCCTGGGGTGCGACTAGCATATCAAGTTACAAATTGATTTATTCGCACTTCAATCAGTAACTCATTAACTTGAATTAAGTTAAAACATTATTTAACTAAACAGCCAATCAAATCCTTACAACCACAGCAGTCGCTGACTTAGCTCATGCACAGGAAGACTTTTAATGGAAGTTCTTTTTTATTCGCGAAATAGTAACGAAAAACTACACGAGATGCCAAGGCCTTGTAGGTTAAGTTAGGAGTACTACATGAGCCTCTGAGTCATTACTCAGAGGCTCATGTAATACCTCTTCAACTGCAAAGTTCTTGCAAATCGTAATTTTTTGCTTTCAAGAAAATTATTCAATCCAACACGTGCGCACCGTGATACGTACGTTAGCTTAGCAGTAACCATGATTCAATTAAATAAAGTTAAAGTGTTCAAGTCAAGAAACTTTGAATGTGAAACTAACACACAGGTGGCTTCCTTGTAATCCGATAATAATTAAAGTCAATATTACGAGTATAGTCAGTTTATTGGCCGCAAGTAACCTGTGAAGTTAAAGCAATTATTAGTTCGAACGCAGTAGTGGCTAGGTGAGCTAACTCAGTGGCAAGTTAGATAATTAGTTTCTGGTATTGGAAGGAGAACAGCGTAGATTGGCTTTAAATAGATTTTTTATTATGATTATATGAAAACTGACCTTTGATTTCCGCGATAAGTGATACTAAAAGTTACTAATCCGGTAAAAAAAGTCACAGATCTCAGCAGATTACTAACAACTGTTGGAAGAAGAGTAAAGCGTAGTAGTCTGTCCCTTTGTGAAAGGCGTATAAAATGGAGGAGAATTCAAGAAATGTATTTAGCGTCACACACCACATATGTACGTCATCATCCTGCAGTTCTCGCCTGCAGCGATCACCGCGCGTCGTTCGTTACAGTAACAATAGAACACAGTTGTCATGTGGCTCACGCTGTACATTGCGTCGTGACGTACACCACGACTATTCACGACGATTGAATTGAGTTTCAAGCTTAGATATTGTTGCAAACATTCACATGTTGCTAATGATTACATTTTCATTGGATTGTAGAAAATTAAGAGGGATGTTGTTCGCAAAAATAAAAGACAAGTAGAGATCGGTAGTTTAGACAAACAGTGACGTCAGAAAAATAATAATACAAAAGTGTATTGCGTATATTACGTATTTCTGTTGCTGATGTTGTCACAATTACGATAACCAGGCAAATAATGAAAAAGACCGATTCACTTTCCATGCAATAACTGAACCATTAGCAAACTTATGCATATTTATACTCGTATGTTTATATTTGAATACAAAGACGTGATTAAAAAAATATTACAAATTGTTTGAATTCAATTTATCTGCTGAGTAGAGTAAGAAATCAGCTTTCGTATTGAATTATAATATCGATCTACTCGAATCTCATCAATCGTTCGCAACATCAAAGTGGCAACAATACTGATTAGTTAAGAACTACTTATATCTACGGATATTGTATTTCTGAACTGGATTGTACAGTAAATTTTGATTCGAATTGAATCGACTAACATTATCAAAGGTTTTAAATGTTAGTTTACTCGTCTTATTTGCACAATGATTGTGTTCTTTTATTTCCATTCCGAAAAAGACATTTTAAGATTTCAAAATATAAAACAGTCAAAAGCTGGCTTACCAATCTGTTTCCATACTATTTCCTTTCAATTCAATTAATTAATTAAAAACAAAAAAATAAATACCTGCGCTCTGAAAAATAAAAACTTTCTCTTTCTTGTACTGAGCTATCCTATTCTGACATACCGTAAGAAGGCTTTTGTAGTATATCCTATTTTCCTGGACGTTTCCACCGAACAGAGCAGCAGAATGAAATTGTGTTCCAAATAAAATGTTAAAACGAATTGTATACTGAAACACATCTGCCTATAGAACTGGTAAATAAAGGCACCGTTGGTGTGTTGAATTTCAAATACAGAACACAAAACATTTTACGTATTTCAATAGCAGTGATATATTATGGTGGTCTGTGTAGTATGCATATTGACATATACGAATCATCATAGTCATCCTCCTGCCCTTATCCCAATTTATTTGGGGTCCCCAAATAAATTGTTGACAAATAACTTAAAGTTGTTGACAATAAATTGTTGAACAAATAACATGTTTTCTTCTTCCATACATCTCTATTTGCCGTCATCTCATGGGTCACCTCTTTTCTTGCCATATCCTCTTTCACACAATCCATCCATCTTTTCTTTGGTCTTCCTCTACTCATGTAACCCTGCACATTCATACTCAAAACTTTCCTCACAACATGGTCCTCATTCCTTCGCATCACATGCCCATACCATGACAACCGATTTCCACACAACTTCTCGGTCACAGGCGCAACTTTAAGACTTCCTCTTACATACTCATTTCTTATTCTATCCATTCGCGTAACACCACACATCCCCCTCAGCATTCTCATCTCAGCTGCATGCTGCCTTTCATTCATGCCTTTTGCGGCCCAACATTCTGATAAATACAAGACAGCAGGTCTAACCATTGTTTTGTAAATCTTCCCCTTAAGTTTAAGGGGAATATGGGGGTCACAGGTTGTTCCCGTTACCTGCCACCATTTCATCCACCCTATATTAATTCGGTGCTTGACAGCCCGATCTATTTCTCCGTCACTTTGCACGAGTGAATCGAGATACCGAAAGTCGGAACAGACCGGGAGAAGCACGCTGTTAAGCGACATTGCTTCAGGACTGGAGAGACCGCCGAAATCGCAGAACATATATTCAGTTTTGGTTCTGCTGATTTTCAAGCCCACACTCTCCAGCCTCTGTTGCCATTTCTCCAGTCTGCTCTGGATCTCAGGTCCATCTTCACCGACAAGAACAATGTCGTCGGCAAATAACATGCACCAGGGTGCCTCTTCCTGTATGTCCGACGTCAGAGCGTCCATTATCAACAAGAAGAGGTAAGGGCTTAATGCCGACCCTTGGTGCAGTCCTACAGCCACACTGAACTTGTCGGTGTTGCCAGCAGCCGATCGGACATACGTCCTAGACCGGCTGTACATTGCACGAATTAACTCCACATACTTCCCAGGCACACCTTTCTCTTTCACGGCCCACCACAACACCTCCCGGGGCACCCTATCATACGCTTTCTCCAGATCAATGAACACCATGTGCAAGTTCTTTTGTGCACGTCTGTATTTCTCACACAGCTGGCGGAGTGCAAAGGTGGCGTCCATTGTTCCTCGACCTGGCATAAACCCAAATTGACTTGGGGTAATTTCACTCTCCTCTCGCAATCTTTTCTCTATCACCTTCTCCCATACTTTCATACTATGTGACAGGAGCTTTATCCCTCGATAGTTGTTAGAGTCCTGTACGTCCCCTTTATTTTTGAAGATGGGCACTAGTGAACTATTGCACCACTCTTGTGGGATCACTTCCTCATGCAACAACTTATTGAAGAATAAAGTCAGCCACATACATCCATCTTCTTTTAATACCTTCCATACTTCTGCTGGTATATCATCTGGGCCCATAGCTTTTGGCCCCTAGGGCTATCCAGTGAGTTATACAACTTCTCCTGTGCCTTAGCCCTAGCGACTGCTACCGCCTGTTTTGCTTTCCTCTTCCATTCTTTGTATATTATATTCTTTTCTTCTTTCAAACTATCGTTCCCGTTTTCTACACCCTGCCATTCTTTAAACGCAATTTTTTTCTGTTTAAGTAACTTTTGCACTTGTTCATTCCACCACCATGTATCCTTATCTATTACACCTTTCCCTTTCGATTCTCCGAATACTTCTTTTGCTACTCTTCTTATACAATCTGCCATCTCATTCCAACAATAATTCACAGATTTTCCATCCATATCATTCATATCAATCATTTTATCCACAACTTGATTTTTAAACAAACCTGAACACTCCTCATTTTCTAACATACACCATATAGTCTTTGGTGGGGGCCGTTCTTTGTTATTTCTGGCGGACACACTTACTTTAACCTGCATAACTACCAACCTGTGTTGTGAGACTAATGCTTCGCCTGGCAGCACTTTACAGTTTTTGACACAAATCAGACTACTCCTTTTTACCAGGAAGTAGTCGATTTGTGTCGCGTGGTGGCCACTTTTATATGTGATCAGGTGCTCGTCTTTCTTCTTAAACCACGTGTTTGTTATTGCCAGGTCGAATGCAGTAGCAGCTTGCAGTAGTGCCTCACCGTCATTGTTACGGTTTCCGTACCCCCAACCACCATGCACTCTCTCATACCCAACGTTCAGCTTTCCAACATGCCCATTAAAATCACCCCCTACATACACTTCTTCACTCTCTTGCACATCTCTCATCACACAATCAAAGTCCTCCCAAAATTTATTTTTAATACTATCCTCACATCCTGATTGGGGTGCATACACGCTCACTACCTTTAATACTAGACCCTTCACAATCACTTTGACAGCAATTACTCTATCACTCATTCTATTTACATCTACCACACATTATTTTAGCTCGCTATCCAGAACTATACCCACACCATTTCGCTTGCCATCGCTTCCACAGTAGTAAAACTTATATCCTTTTTTTTTTTTTTTTAAAAAAAAACGTTGCCCCACACTAGGAATTTCTCCTGTATCGTGGGTGCGTTTACAAACATTCAAACTGACATACACAAACAGCCACACCCGGAACAATTACCTGTAGGTCATACAAATATTTGTTCCGTGCGGGGATCGAACCCACAACACGCGGCGCAGCAGCCGATGGCTCAACCACTGCGCCAACCGTGTCGTCCGAATCCTTCTCCTATCTCTCTAGCTTTCGCCCCCTTCCACTTTGTTTCTTGCAGACACGCTATATTTATCCGTCGCCTTTTAAGAACATCTGCTAACTCTCTTCCTCTTCCAGTTATCGTACCTATATTCCAACTTGCATACCTCAGCCTTACTTCTCTTTCTCTCCGAGCTTGCATCTTACGTCGCACCCGCCCGTTTTGGTGCGACAACCCTTGTCCATTTGCCGCAGGGGCCGGGTGCTGCTCCTGCGCGTTGCCTGTGGGGTACGCCATAGCCCTATCGTGCAACATATCTTTTGTACTATTCATGCTGCTGTTGTTTTGGCATAGTTTTTACAGTCGGCCGCCTGCCTGACACCAACCCTCCTTGGGAATGCTATCGTTGGTGGTATACCCGCCACCGTGCGGGTGACCTAGAGTGCTTAATATTTTGCACCAGGTCTGAAAAACTCCCTTAGTCGCCTCATACGACACCCACGGGATGAAATGGGGTGGTCATATTCTTAGTCCGTGACCACACAGAACCACACGAAATATTGACATATACGAATATGCAAACGAATCAAAACATTTTCAGTTTTTACGTTTGAACTGTGGCAGAATATAGTAGTAGTTTAAAATTTCCTTTGGACAAGAAGCTAAGATTAGCGTCACTCCACACATAAAATACGTTATTGATTGGTATTATTTATGAATTTGAATTGACCACTTGACCAATTGACGACGTCAATTATATTAATAAAACAGTTCAAACAGTAAAACCGTAGATTTTATTTAATCTATATGCACGGTATGTATGACAACTCTTTTTAACACAAGAATTTTATTAGACTTGTCGAAAATGGGTAGCAATATTCAAATTTCATATTTTATTTCAAAAGGGTTGCATTTCCGGAGAATTTAAGATGAAATAAACATAATGTAAAATAATGTTGCTTTGTGAACGACCGCCTTACATAACTTTCAGTTACTAACCAAGACATCTGAGCAGTTAACTCCACCAGATGCTTATTATAATTTTTCCATTTTAACAAAAATGTATGATTTTATCAAGAGAAAAAGTAAAGTCTAAAACTTTCAATTTCTTTTTGTAGGAAAATTTTCTTAGTGTATTTAAAATCCTCCATATCTTTCCCATTAAGTATTCTTCTAAATGAAAATTACCTGAAAACTGAACGTGTTATTTTAGTATAGAGCGGACTCGAGAGCGTGGCCTGCTGGCGACAGTGGCGCTGCCGGGTCGCACCAAAAGCAGTCTGGAAACGTACAATAACGTACGTAATTATAATGATCTAGAAGATAAATGATACAGTGTTGCTACTTATTAATAGGTACTTAAATGATAATTATTTAATTATAAACTAGAATAATATTAATGTATGCTAGAGAACTAAGATTAAAAGAGAACTAGTACAAAAATAAAATATGGTGAAAATATAATGAAATTGAGCGAGTTTTGATAGGCCAAGAATTATCAATATTATTGTTGGAAGGCATGGCTTGTTATGTCTGTTTTTTTCAGTATCTAGCACACAATATTGGCCTACGTACCTAATTTCTCATAATTACTCGTACCATACGACACAAAAAGTTGTTTATAAAAGTTTTGCCTAGTTAAGCTTAAAACCTTATCCATAAAATCTGAGCTTCCGATTCGTTATAAATCAATACCGTTTTTTTTCTACTAAACTGCAGGCGTTAACAAACACGTTGAATTATTTTGGTCTTCTGTTTTGTTTTCCTGGATCATACCGCGGCAAATTGCGAAATTAAATAAATTGTAGCATCATTCAATGAGATCTGACGCCGAATATTGTAATTTGTGGAAATTGAATCAAATCAACAGTTTGCAGGTTTTTGTTTAATTTACCAGACGCCTGTTTGTTCCTATTATTTCATTTTCTTATAACACAACAGTCGCGAGATGTTTAAATGAATAATGTCTTTATTAATTATCACCTCGGCGTGACATCTCCCCTCGTTCCTTTGACTGTAACATTTTTATTTCGTTATTTTGTCATGATATCTTGCTTTTATTTGCCATTTTGGAATTATACCACCTTATAAGTTTAAATCTTGAATAAGGTGATTTGATATTACCTTATTCAAAATTTAAACTCAAGCAATATTTTAGACAGACCCGAAGTAATCGACATGCTAGACTACACACGCTACACTAAGCGGATGATAACAAATTTGATGAAATTATTTCAAATTCTTTGGTAGTTGTTTTTTTTTTCGTTCTGTTAATAATTAAGTACACTGAAGTGAAGTGTGCAGGCGCATGTTATACAGCAAACAAATTTCCCAGACCGCAACATCACGATAACTAAACGCATAATGTCTAGCATAAAAACGTTCTAGCATTGTTGTTTGTGTCGGAAACAAGAAAAGCAATAAAACATCCTTCTCTTAAATGATTATCGTGTATTACGTTTAGAGCTCCTCGCGGTCGAGTAAATGACGTTGAGTCTTGTCACAACTTTCCGTCTGGTTATCTTCCCAGTTTCCTTAACGTACCCCAACATGTTTGTGATAAAGGCGCTCCACAGTCATAGCATATTACGCTGATGCAAATATAACACATATGTATAAATTTGTTTCAGTTAGGCTTTGAATCTTTACAAAAACCGGGCAGTGAATACTTTACTCAGTGAAACATCGGAAAGCCGAATCTCATTATAGAATCATAAAGCGCTATGTTGTGTTGGACTCTTTTTAAACATAACGAGTTAAAAAAAAACGTTTCCATAACTGGAGCTCGTAGGACAAACTTTTTCATGCCTTTTTTCGTTTGCTACTTGTTTCTCTCTGGGGAGTGCACGCGTTGAATTTTATAGGGAGAACTTATGTACTTAATGTTGAATTTTTAACACAATGCGTAATGGCTACCTACTATCTAACTCTCTTGCAGTACTCCAAGTTGTCAGAGTGAGTAGGTTCGCAAAAACTAAAAAGGGTCGATTCACATTACTTTCATTGGTTGGTTTACAGAACACATTACATTGAAAATCACTTTTCTTACAATATCGTAGTTCCTATATAAATAAAACTCATTATCTTGAAATGTGTTATTTATTTACCAAACATTAAAGTAAGTTTGACGACACGGTTGGCGCGGTGGTTGAGCCATCGGCTGCTGCGCCGCGTGTTGTGGGTTCGATCCCCACACGGAACAAATATTTGTATGGCCTACAGGTAGTTGTTCCGGGTCTGGCTGTTTGTGTATGTGAGTTTAAATGTTTGTAAACGCACCCACGATACAGGAGAAATTCCTAGTGTGGGGCAACGTTTTACTAAAAAAAAAAAAGGAAGGTATTAGCGAGTAAAGATATTGTTTTGTTAAAATAAACTTGTTGTTGCATAATGCATGTCTGACACTCGGAGAGTTTTATTCGGATTAACAAACGAAAAGTGCTCTAGGAATTATCGCGACTCAACACTTGAGCGGACAAGGAAATACCTTTATAGAAAAATCGTTCGCAAGCTTTTAAATAGCGTGTTTTTGTGATATATTTTTGTATTATTTTTAAAATCAATTTTGATATCAGATTCTATGTGAACTGCTAACAAATTCATTGCAAAACTGATGTTGAAATAATGCCTTTAAATAGTTAAAGGCATTATTTCAACATCAGTCAGCCAACATCAGCCTTAATTATATTTGTGCCACAGCAGCAAACATGTTACATTCCGAACTCTCATGGAAAATCAAAAGGTTTTGCCAAACTCAGTCGAACATTATTTGCGACGTCGGCGCACTAACCACACTTTGCACTTTGTTGCAAAATTCGTTCGGAGGAACCTTGATTTCTATGTTCGAGCCGATCAGCTGGCCGTCAATTTCATTAAAGGATCATGTCGCGTCGCTGAAATGTGTGAAGACCCTATATCTAGTTTTACCTTGATAAATAAAAATAAAATAATATCCCCGTACATTATACATATATGTAACCAACATGTTATGCGTAGTCAATCTATTGGAAGAATTAATGGTATGTTTGTTGCAAATATGAGGGACCCAGTTTTCAATCTACATCATTTACAAGATTGCCACAAGCACTGAAACGCACGTTCACTGTAACGCCAATTGACTCGTTATTAGGTGCAACACTTGTTTCCTAATGTTTCAAACGTTTTCATTCAATGATGTACATCGTAGTATGTGCAGTCTCATGAGGGTATCTCTGTTACTAAAAATACTGTACCGTTTTAAGATACTGAGAGCATTGGCTGCTCTGACTTTCACCCACCCCGCCCGACTGTGTCGAAACGACGACTAAATACTATAAAACACTCGCTTTACTTTCCCCTTATACTGACCTCAAGGATTTTATAAACTAGCATTTATGTTCTCCATACCTAAGGAGCTCAAAGTTGCAGTTATAAAAGCTATTCCGTGGCGAGTGTCATCTCTTTGATCTCCGACCGCCGCGAGCGAGAGCCTCTCACTGCACTCTTGCTTCACTGAGTCGCGACACAAACTATACCAGGGTGGGACATACCTAAGTATGTAACCTTTAACTGAAAGAAAAAGTCATAAAATAAAATAAATTACTTTTTTTGAAAAGTTCGAAGCCTTGTGGGAAATATGATACCAATACTGACAAGTTTACAAATTTCTAACATTCTAACTTAGATCAGAATGAAACAATCAAATGTTTTAACAGTACAGTTATTGAGGTCACGGCCTTTCCTATTGAAACATGAAGGTCACTCCTCTGCAAAGCTCCACCAGTTTGATTGTTTCTTTAAACTTTAGATCATTAATTCCTTAATGAATGTGAGAATTTGAATAATAGTAGGTACATTCTATTCCCGTGCGTCACGACTGTGATATTTTAGATCTACGTTGTAGTTATAGACATTGTAGAAGTATACAGTTTAGCTTAATTTTATCCATGATCTCACTCCCCAACGTCGCTTAGATTCTCAAACATACAGGCTTCAGGATATTTACCCTCGCCAGTGTAGTCGAACGATAAATTATTTGCAAGCCAGCTCAGAAATACCTGGGTTATAAAGCTGACTCTAAAATTCGTGGCAACTTGCCGTGTACTTGACAACAACTACATTAAAACAGAACTGAGTTTAAGTTGTTGTATTAAGTTCTGAATGTTGGCTTTAAATCAAATTTAATATTGTTCTGCCGTGAAACCACCTCATCTACGAGCTGACTTTTGTTTGAACCAATTTATGAATTTAGTCAAACGCACCAATAGAAACTATCAAATTGAATAGAATGCCTATTGTTACAGTAATACAAAATAGGACAGGAAGTAGGTATAGACTGTGGAATTATAAACAACTATATTATCATATTTTTATCTTGTTTCATACTCTACATTAAGTGTCATGGAAAACGCTATCACCGTTTCAACCCGTAAATTAAAGCACCATTATGTCCAAATTGCTCTGAAAACAAACAAAAAACAGACCCTCGGGCGTAAGCGAAAGATCACAAATCATTATCGGCTTACATAGTGAGATAGTAACTAGTTTATTATAACTTGAGCTTTACTTTTTGTACAAAAAGGTCTCTCGAGTATTCCGCACTGCGGTATATTATGTTAAAGCTTCGTAAATATTGTATCAGAACACGATTTATAACAAGCGACTACAAAGTTACTATCTATTAATTATATTAAAATGCACTAAAGAAAATGATGAAATAAATCAACGACAAGGATCACAATAGTGAGGACATAATGTGCGGGAACAGTGTGGTATGTTATGTGTGGTGTGATGGATTATTGACGTATCTCACGTAAAACAGCCTCGGGTCTATTAACTAAACTATGGTGATATTATCAAAATTACTAGCAGTTAAGAGAAAAATACTGTTACCGAACATTATCTTGCATAGTAGGTATACTAGTTCTCTTCGAAGCACGTTACTAATTCTATTTAATGTTTTTCCGAAACACCTTTTCACTATTGCAACGTCTGCATTAATCGAAAACAACTGAGACCTAATAATACATAAAAACAAACTTTTCTACAACCGACTTTACCAAAAAACATTACAAAATGCAAGACAACTTTAGTAGTCCAGTCCCTTCTTGACCATGGCAAGGTACCTTGTTTAGAAATTGTCGTATTTGATGCTGAGGAGTTCAATGTTAAAATTAAAATATCGAAGGTTCAATGTTAATGTAATTACAATAGGACCGGACGACGTTCGTAACAAAGAAGTTATGTCAAAACATATATATTTACACACAAAATTGAGACCCTCTCTTTTATGAAAAACAGAATCTGCTTTGACTTTTATTGGCGAAATAAATTAGAAATTATACGAAGGAAGTGTATCATGCAAATGTATATTCACAGTTTCCTTATAAGCTGGACACCATATCCTTTTCCGGTATAGCGGTGGCATCCCGGGAAATAATTTCGAGTAGCTTTAACTTTGTACTTATATTAATTATATAATGAATTAACTATAGGTAACTAGGTAATAGGTATTGCCGTTCAACGTGGCAATACTGCCAGCCTTCTGGGTACTTTTCCCGTTGACAACGATGCGGATGAATGTTTCAATGCCCTGTGATTATTTATTTTATTTATTTTCTTCATAATATATTAGTAATTGTATCGTTTTAAAGAAATAAAAACTATAGGTAATGTTTGCAATTATTTCAACGCAAAAAAAAAAACATCTAAATTAATTCGTGCTGAACACTTTGTTACAAACACGTTTAGAATATTATAAACAAGATTGTCTATAAACATATAATTATAGGCCAGCTGTAGTATTCCACTTATCAAAACAGAAGTTTTGATATTCAAAACATTCAACTACCTAAATCTTGCAGTTTCGAAATAAAACACTACACGCAACAGTACTAAACAACTCCATGCTGTGACACTTCCGACTCTAAAGTTTATTCAGCATCCAAACGTGGCGGAGAGCGATATGCATTATTCACCGTGTTCTGCACCAGGATGACTGTAGCCTCTTAAAGCTCATCTGCTTCCGATTAAGCCTCGTGTACAAAGTAGAAATGCGTTACACTTCTTATTCCAGGTTCTATTTACCAACATAGTTGGGAATTGGCTAAGAAGATGATGATGTAGTTTAGGAAAATTACTGACAAAATGAATGTTAACAAAACAATTCCCGGCCACCCATGAATTATTTCAATATAAAATCTCATCGTGCCAAATGCTTATAAGTTTTTGCCCCCGATATCCTGCTTTACCCATCGTCTAAGTAAAACCACTTCGATGTTGTTGCTGAAAGAAACTAAATTCTACAGTTTACTTGAACTTTTTGGTTCGATCTTTGCCATTAGACGATGTGGTTGGCGCACGTCCAACTGAGGACACACATAACTTGCATACGAGCACTGGCTTCATTTCACCATCACGACCATAAATAACGAGGACAGTAACAGTAACATTCTTACAGTACAGTCCGCAGGGTGTGGTTAAATTATAAAGAGCATTTGGCTAGAGAAATAAGAATGATAATCTATACTGCACCAGTAGCATAATGATGAACGGCGAATCTTGCACTTAAAATCACTATCAAGCTGGAAAAGATTGTACGGATGCACTCTTTATTTCATTTTTCCTGAACCGAGATCAAAGAGAATGTACACCATCAAACACAAGTCTTTCAGTTCTCTAGAATCTTCGTTCTGAAGCAGTAAAACAGGGATAAGAAGATTTTTTCTTTCTTCTGGAAATTATTGCAAGACTTTATTTTTCGCTCGGTTTGTAATAAACGTAAGTCAATCGATATCTCCTATCTGTAATTATTTTCAAAGTATAAAGTCTGTTAGCCGAGTCGGGCCGGTATTGGTTAATTAAAAGAGCATGGAACGTGCTCCATGATATTCAAAGCTTCGGTAATCAACAGATGGCGAGTAAATGGAAATTTCCTTTCCGAGCAACCCCTGATTGTACTCCCTACTGATTCTACCTGAATACTCTTAAAATAGTCCTGTTTTGACCATTCTCTAATGCGATTTTAAAGGCTATGGCTGAGTGTTGCGTTTTGTTACTTATTATAGAAATAGAAAAGGTTGTGCGGCAAAAGAAATTGTGTAATGGATAACTTAGTTTGATACTAAAATCATGGCGCAGTGATGTACTACATCCTCCCGGGTATGACACTATATGCTGAGGCTTTTTTCTTATATTTTAACCGAATGGTATGTTTTTTCCACTTTTGTCTTTTACCTTATTCGTTTACCTTTTCCAAGAAGAAATGGACTGCTTAAATTACTGTTCTAGTTATACAATGATTAAGTTTTATCAGTATGTAATAATGTAGTCGTTTACACGCGCACAAAGCAGTAAGCTTACTTTTCTGTTATTACTACAAAGAGTCGTGTCTCTGTTACAAGGTAATCTTCTGTACCATTCCAATCTCAAGTACTTAGGACATCGCTGTAAGCAGGACTACTATACAGCCAACGTTTAATATTTTTTATATTTATTAGACAATTACTTGTATATATAATGTAACAGAAATATTATTTATACTCTAAATACAATTTTACACAACCTAAATCAGAATGGAAAAGGAGCGATGCAGGAAAACAGCAGCTGGAAGGAGATGGGGGAGGCCTTTACTCAGCAGTGGGACGGGGAAGTGCTTTTTCACTAAACACGATGCAGAAAAATACTAAACTTCAATCAGAATTTAAATAGTATCTTAACTAACCCTTAGTTTTGTGTTACAACATAAAAAATATATTTTAAACATGTCGTTAACGATGACACTAAAATTCTATCGTCTTTGGGCTTATGGTAGTCGCATGAATACTAATTCTAGAAAGGTTAACTCATTTATTTACCGGCTGGTATTAAATGCTTCTGCTGATAAAAACCTCGCTTGAGATCTTTTATTTTTAGTGGAAGCTTTTAGTAATCTGTTCGGCAGTTACGAGAAAGTCTACCTTTTTCTTTTTATTTTACATTTGCGCAGCCTAGTTTGACCTTTGAACTTTAAAAAGTGGTCTGCGGTTTTGTGGTTTATTTTAAAGTGAGCTGCTCATTTATTTGAGCCATAAAGGAAAAGGGTTTATATACTAGCATAAGGTTAGAACGTAACATATTTTTAAGATGTCCACCATTTAACTCGTCACAAACTGTAATGACGGTTCTAAAGAGATTATGAAATAGATCTGTAACCAATCACCATTCGGGATAGGTACAACGTCAATAACCTACGATGAAACGTTTCGAGGAGCTTCAGAGATATACTTGTACTAAAATTGTTACTTTTATTGAAGTCTTTTTCGTTAACGTGTGAGGGGTGAACCACACTAAAATAATAACAACAAATAGTTACGGGTAAATATTACAATCGAGCAATAACTTTACTTACTTATAAATATATTTAAGTAAATAAGCTGTTACCTCAAACTGCTGAACAACTCCGCTCCCCAGGCACAGATATTCTCAAAATAACATGTTGAAAATTCTCACTAGAAGTTTCATGAAACAGTTTACTCAAAGCAAATTTCAGGTAGTATTGCACCGATTTCCCTAGAAGAATATTGCAAATTTACTGTTTTATTTGAGACCTTATTCATCTTTCTTAGAAGGTAATTTAGATTGATTGGTTGTAACTAACTAGTAACATAATATGTCCATGAAAGTAAAACTCATTCCATTGTAAAATAAAGAACGATAAGTAACCACCAAGTTTACTGGAGTGAAATTGGAACCAAATTCTTCATGGTTTCTCCAAATTATTCTAGCTGTTTTACCAATTAAGTCATTCTGATTTTTTTTATTTTCTTTGATACGATAATAATGAAAACATTCATCAATAGTAGACATTAGCAAAACCCATTAGAACTAAGTTTTGCAGTTGCAAAAAAATAAAGGTTAACTTTAAAAATGAGAATGGAAAGTAGGAAGGAAAAATATACTACCTACTACCATGGAACCCTCAGTGGGGAATAACAACTTCCACTGTTTACCGAAATGCTAAGATGTACTAGATATATCGCCCCGGTCTACAAGCACTACTCTGTTAGACTCATTGATGGCATCTGCATGTGTGCACATTATGCTGCTCATCGTCTCATCTTCCAAAGAACACCTATCATACTATAACCCATTTTTATGCATGAATGCAAAACAATACTGAATTTTTTGGACACTCTGAAGTTAGTGGTCCGAGATCGCGCAAAATAATTATACACAGTGTGCTTCAGAAAATCGTGGTCATATTTAAGGGGTCATTACACTCATATTTATGAACAACTTTTACTATGTAACTGACCCTAAGAGCGTTAAACATATATCAGCTGTTACCGCCCACCGCTAATCACTACACATCAATAATGAAGGCATGCTGTTGTAGAAAGGAAAGATTGGATCAGCACAATACTACTTAAACACTTACATATTATATATTTACTTTTATTAGTCGTTTTTTTGTACCGTTTCAATTTTTTACTAAGTTTCAAACATCGACCGCCACAACATATCCATTATTGTTCCACTTACAGGAGCGAACATTGTCATGAACAAGTATATAATACCTTGATATATTTCTTAGTTATCTCATCAACATTCCAAAATGCTAATGAAAATAAAATAAGTTAAGAATATATATGCAAAACAGTTAAGAATATTGCGTACAAGGACCCGTCCAGGTATTAAGCAAGTCTTACTTAAAGCTGTACTCAGTTCCTCAGTTAAGTATTTACAAACGAATAGCTCTGAATTTTCTTTTATGGCGACCTTTTGTCCTAGATTCGTGTTTAACAAAGCAAAAACAGGTGAAGATTAGTACGCTTAGCTGTAAATGAAAGTTACCTTATAAAGTATTAGTACTACAGGTACTAATACTTTATAAGGTAACTTTCCTACCTTCCTTTTACCTGAATATGAAACTTAGCCTGATCGATTTATTGCCCCCGAAACCCCCTGCATACTAAATTACATGAAAATAATTGGAGCTGTTTCCGAGATTCAGATTACATATACATGTATGCACAAATTGCTCGTTTAAAGGTATCAGATAAAATAATTACCTATAATTAGAAATATTTTATAAAGTATTACTTAAAAGTATTATTATGACATCAAAATTGGGAGAAAATTACTTTTGTAAAATAATAAAAAACAATTATATAATAGTTAGTATTCATTCTACGGTTCTAAACAAATACGTACTCGTAGATTAGTTGTGGCGAGCCGTCGGTGTGCCTTCAGGCAGCAAAAGGGTAGTTTGCAGCAGACTTATACAAGGGCTCAGCTGCATTCCCCTTCGACTGCGACAAAGTCTGGGTAAAATAGGTTTATCGTTTTGGCCTGCAGTTTGATAGGTCAATATTGTGTGTCTTTTTATTTATAAAAACACGAACCATGGCCCAAATTGATTTATCATCTTGATGTCTCCTGTTTTCTACTTATCAAATCTCTTCATCTAAAACCGCTCTATAATAAACATACCACTATAAAACAGGTTCATTACTGGGCAATTATTCCAGTCGACTCATAAATAATATAATCATTTTCAGTGTTTCCCCATACCACACAACTCTACGGAATATTATATGCGTAATTACTTAGCGAATTATTTCTCATTTACTTACCTCAGGAAAAGGAAATGCATTATTATAGGCCTGTAAACAAGATTACTTTGTACAGAGGTGGTTTCACGCCAACTGAATTTCCACAAACATGGTTAGTCAGCATTCAATATTAACAACCGAACTCAACTTGAATACCTAACGTTCCTGCGTCATGAGTATCTAATTATTTAAAATGATGTGTACGAAAAAGAAGTAATTTAACGCCGGATTTAACGAATGCAGTTAGTTAAGATAGAAAAGTATAAGGCTATATATAGAACTTAAAACTTGATCAATTCAGCGCACACGGTGAGACGACACTTCCGTGTCAAGTCAAATAAATAGTGGGAACAAATTAATTATCTCTGCTGCTCGGACGCGGATCGTGACCATTGTGCCATATTATTGATGAACTAATTTAGCTCGTGATGATGACTCCGTGCTTACTTGAGAAGTTCGTGTCAGAACTGTTAATGTAGATTCTTAATCATTGACTAGCTTAGCCAGTCGTCGAATTAAACATGTGTGTAGTTTTTAAGTATTTGAACACAAGTTTTGCCAGGGAACCACCTCCCCGAATATTATGAGGGTCCTTTTCACTTTCATATAAACCCTACTTGCTTTATTTACTCAATTAAATACTCGTAGAAACACTTTGGAAACGGTAAAATTTTTCATCACAGACCTCAATTAATAGTGTCAATCATTTCATCTTCTACGGTAGAGACCTACAGCTACCATTTCAACATTTTGGGCTCACGGATTAAAAAAAATAAAAATGGTTTGCCCCTGAGAACTCGTGAATATTGCAGCCACGTCGTATATAAAACTCATCCACCGCAATAAGTGACTTTTATTGCTCTCAAATAAAAAGCAAAAATGCCAACACAACCTTTTGCAATTTAAATTTAAATATCGCTCGTGGGGGAAATACGGTGAAAATTACAACTCAGTACAATTTTAAATGTTTGACATGCCTCTAGCAATTGTTACTAGTTTGTTTCTCGCGTCGTGTTTGCTGGTGTGTCTTTACATCATTTCTTCCAGTTTGGGAAAGGGGAAAAATAAATATTTTGTCCCCTTTCTTATTCCTTCGTTTGGAGATTTGCCATATATGTGCGCCATTGTGCCTTGTTCGTAATTCCCATTCTTCGTGTAGACGTCAGCGAGAGGGTAGCTGACTTATATCTTCATAAATAATTCGACTGGGCGTTTCCTTGGCCTATAGATTCTTCTTTGTTGTTAAATTGAGATTTCTGGCTGCCTGCGAAATAAGCGAGAACTGCAACGTTGACCTTAAAAACTGAGGTTTACTAACTTGGCTTTCAACTTTCCTACTCCTTTTAGCAGACAGGTTGACAAGACTTGGTCGTAACATATATTTACCAACATGTAAGATATTAAAGTTGACATTAAAATAATTATTTCGTTTATGCATGAATATTCAAACGAATATTACGAATTTCAAATGTTTGCAATGTTGGAAACTCTTTAATATATTTGCTTACAAATACACTGTTCGGTTAAACTCGTATATTTTGGAGGAGACACATACGTAGCTATTAAATTTCATAAAACAGGAATCACAAAAATAAGTTAAGTATTTAGTAAGATTGTTCTATTTTAACTTTGAAGTTAGGGTGATATTTTTACATCCAGAGTCTTATACTGGTCATGGACCTAAATCTGAACAGACTAGAGGGAATACAGCTCAGAGCACGGGAACGCTGTCCGTGAACAGATTGAAGGCGACGTACGTGGTGCGAGGAGCAGCGCAGTCACTGGGACCCACTTCATGTAGCGCCATCGAGGGCAGGAAAACATGTGGAAAACACATTCATGTTCTTATTTTATGTACTATTCTTCATTAGATAAGATTTTTATTCCCCGAGACGAAGTCACATCTGTACGTCAGATTAAGCGTTTCGAACAATTTTCAAACAACTCAATTTCGTCAAACAGAAGTTTGTTCAACAATAATTATTTTTCATCTTAAATTGTTTAAATCAATTTGACTAGGACATTCCAACCAATAAATTGTCACAATTAATCTATCTACTCTTTTTGTTCATACTTATTGTTAATTCTAACATGGGCTTCGTAAAATTAATTGCTTGGTTTAAGTAATCCTAAGTTGGGACACCGAAAATTTGGGGAAACCGCACTCGGGATATATGGGATCTACGGGATGACCTCTACCAACCAAGGTGTCTGTTTTACTTCGTTGTACTTGTTGGACGGTTAAATATAGTTAAGTAGCTTCACATTATTACGTGATAACAACGGCAGGACCCTGGACATGGAATATAGAACCAAAGGCTACATGAGCGATCGTTCTATGAGCGTACGCGATGTCTTCTATTTCTGTACGTGTATTTTTTAGAGCCCGTTAAATAATATTAGTCGTTTATAGGAAGGACACATTCCACCTCCTGTATCCTACGTATGTATGTATACTACATACTACATGTAATCAGAATTTCATTATTTAATAAAGCCAGGAATGTATTGTGGTACATCCCGAGACTCGCCGGAGTTCTGATCCTACAAGGTATTAACATTCTTGAAATAGCGCGGTAAGCTTAATTCAAAAAGTTTGTGGATATGCCTATATTTTCGTCTTCCACTTGACTACCAATATTGAAAATACACGTGTACCCCTGTGTGAACTCTTTTCATATACTCGTGCTAATTGTGTACTACTAGATCGCATCTGTTTAGCTTTACTTAGCAGGCGTATGTATCGCGTATAGTATTTATAAGAGCTCAATAATAATATGTAATGTGCTAACAATATGTAATTGGCGCCATCAAAAGCAACATTTAGCATCAGTCCAGCACACATGCTACCAGATACCAGTTTACCTGGTTCAGCCTATTCTACACAACAGCGTTTCACTGTACACAGTAACATGTTTCATTACTGTTCAAACTGCGATGTTTGCATTTTACTTCAAATTAAAACAAAACGAAAATCCTCGAATCGTTTCCTTTTTAAAGGATGTATGTTTTGGGAGAGGATTCACCCCTAGCTCTTAGGAAATGTTATTAAAATGGAATATCAAGATAAATACACATCTTATTAATCTTCAAACAGACATTTCATCTATGTTGTAATTCCATTTATTTTGGCGCTCATCTTCATTTGGTAATTTTCATTAGGATAAGGTCTTCTATAGATTCTGATTCAGAACCATCGTCAGATATATGGAACAGGTTGGAATTTTTACTGACACGTATGGCTTATGGATCTCCGGACATCGCCTTCACGTAGTAAAAAGATGGTGTATAGATAAACTTCAATGGAACTACGAGGTAAGTGAGTGAGGATTTAAGTTACAGTACTTAAGGTAAAATTGCCAGTACTTTTAACTTCAGTCATTTGATAAAAATATACCAACGTGGACATTATCTAATAGCTTGGTGACGAGACCACCAAGTAACGAGCCTGCGCAGTCCGAGCGCCCATCCAATTACCAGCGACTCTTACTTAACCGCAACTATTAATCAGCCGACTTCAACACCCTTGCTTCCTGATGGGGTCATCTCGTTTAGATTGTATGAGAAAACAAGTTCAAAACATTTTTTCGAATCAATCTGTTATTGTTTTCAGCTGGCAGAAATCAATGCTTATTGCAATTAAAAGAGCGTTTTATTTTCAGAGACATTCGGAAGCCCAGGGTGTCAGAAGACGCGCTCCACCACTTCTATCTCAAATCTCTGTGTCAAAATCAAGAGAACACTCACATTAACCTGCATGGTCCTCACATGATTTAACAATTAAAATAAAAAATAAAAACACGTATTAATACAAATACAATTACAAGTAATGTATGGATTTTAAAAGATCTTAAAAAGCTTTTGACCCCGTTTCCGTCCCGATCCTTCTGCGCAGGTTAGAAAGCATGGGTATAAGGGGCACATCTCTTTCTCTTTTTGAGAGCTATCTCAAAGATAGACAGCAAGTGGTTAAAATCAGTAACTTGTGTAGTGTTGAAGGGAATGTCTACTACGGAGTTCCACAGGGGAGCGTTTTGGGTCCGACAATGTTTTTAATTTATATAAACAGCCTTTGCAATATGCAGATCAATGGAGGGAGAATTTTTCATACGCTGACGACACTGCGGTTGTTTTTACGGGAAAGTCATGGAAACAAGTGAAAACTATAACTGAACAGGGACTGATTAGGTTGGCTGAGTGGCTTAGAGTAAACCTCTTGACCCTCGATACCAGTAAAACTAATTTTATTTGCTTTTCCCCAAGCCAAAGATCACAGCCTGGAACTGACTTTAGCATTACCGTACATGTTTGTCAAAATTCTACCACCAATGATTATAACTGTGGCTGTCAGAATATTCAACAAGTCAGATCCACAAAATATTTAGGCATAATTATTGACCAACGACTTTCATGGCACCCTCACATTAAAGTTCTCGTGAAAAGGATCAGGAAGCTCATTTGGGTCTTCAAAAATTTACGTCATGTTATGTCCGCGCAACTTATAAACAAGATCTATATAGCTCTGGCGCAATCCGTAATGACTTATTGCATTCCGATATAGGGTGGAGCTTCCAAAGTTAAATTCCTCGATTTGGAAAGAGCTCAGCGATCACTTATCAAGGTGATGTATTTTAAACCATTTAGGTTCCCTACAACAGACCTTTATAAAGTCAGTAACCTATTATCGTTCTCCTAGTTCTTTCGCGAGGATGGATGTTGAAAACCTGAAGAAAGATGCATCTGTGGTCGATTGGAATCCTTTGACGGAAGCCACTTTAGTTGATGATAAGGTTGCAATCTTCAACGCTGTTGTGGTTAACCTATACAACATCCATGCTCCCGTCAAAAAAGTAACGTTGAAACGTCCTCCTGCACCCTGGATGACAAGAGGAATTCAGATGGCCATGCGACGTAGGGACCGCGCGTTCCGTAAATATAAAGGGGATCGCTGTGCTAAGAACTGGGCACTGTTTAAGGTTTCACGGAATAGATATAACCAGATGATACGCAATTTTCAATTGTTTGTTTTGAACGTAATCTTATTACAACACACTGAACTTTATTTTAACCCAGTACCCTCAGATAGGAGGAGAAAAGATTTGGTTTGTGCTAACCTTCGGACGAAACATGCTTTTGCTTATCGTTTTTACTTATTTTTGGGACCCTACTTATATAACCAGTTTAACAGAGTACTAAAGATTTATAGTTTAAGTTATAATAGGTGTAATCTACTAGTTCAGGAATACCTGGCAAAACACAATTATGCAGACACGGAAAAATTACTAGAAATTGTGAAATAAAGTCTGTATGTACACACTCTAATAAAAGTCTCACTGTTTACCTAATCTACTCTATCTACTTTAACATTATTCGTTAATTTATTGTAACTTAATATATATCTTACATTCGATAATGTAACATAATAATTAATAATATAGAAGTCTTAATATTATATAACTAAATAGTTACTTGTTAAGTCATTGAAAATAATATGTCTTCTCTATAAGTTAGCTACTAACAAAATTTACTAATGTCCTCTTTTTAAAATGTTTGAACTAAATTGATGGCCTGAAACACAGGTTTTCATAAACCTAGCTCAGGCAGGTCTACATTATAGTTAGAATTAATTTTCCTCTATGACGATTAATGTAAATCTTAGTTTTACTTATATTTTGAATAAAATTTTTATTTATTTATTTATTTTAATGCTAAACGCCGCCATATTCTGGATAATATTTCTTCTTCCTCTTCTGCCGCTATCTGGAAGTTTCTTGGAACACTAGGTATCGGTAAACCGCGGCATTTAGACCTGCCAACCTCTATTAACTTAGACGATCTCAACCGGCATTTCTCCACCGTGCCTATCATGGATCGACTAAGCAAGCAACAAACTCTGTCTCTAATTTCTGGTCTAACGCGTCCTCACATTAATCCTTTTAATTTTGTACCAGTTGAACCGGGAGAGATTAGAAAGATCATTCTCTCCATCAAATCCAAAGCAGTAGGATGTGATGATATCACCCGTGGAATGATCATTACTATTCTGGATCACCTTCTACCTGCGATCACACATATTGTTAACTTTTCCCTGTACTCTGGAGTATTCCCCTCCTTGTGGCGCAAAGCTTATGTTCGTCCACTACCCAAAATTTCCAATCTCACACTTCCTGCTCACTTCCGGCCAATTTCTATCCTTCCCTTTTTATCCAAAGTGCTCGAAGCCTGTGTTCACAAACAATTCTCCAATTTCGTTCATTGTAACTCTCTTATTACCCCTCTTCAGTCTGGGTTAAGACCCGGGCACAGCACTGTTTCCGCCCTTCTGAAAGTGACTGGCGACTTAAGGGCTGGACTGGAAGACACCAAACTTACTGTACTGGTGCTAGTTGATTTTTCCAATGCCTTTAATACCGTCAATCATGATATCCTGTTAGCCATTCTGTCCTATATTATGGTCTCTCCCAAAGCACTGGAATGTTTCACTACTTATCTTCAGGAACGCCAGCAGTCGGTTCGTTCTGGGGATTTTTCTTCTAGTTGGTGTGGATTGGAAACTGGCGTTCCTCAAGGCGGCATTCTTTCTCCTCTTCTGTTTTCAATTTTTATAAATCTTATTACATCAGAACTTCAGTGTGCGTATCATCTGTATGCAGATGATCTGCAGTTATATTGTCAAGGGAGGGTTGATGAGTTACCTGATGCTATCGGTAAATTAAATAGGGACTTAATTGCCATAAAAGCCTGGTCCGATAGATTTGGCGTAGCGGTTAACCCGAGTAAGTGCCAAGCTATTATTATTGGGAGCACTCGAAGCATGAGTAGAGTAGATGTTGCAACCTTGACACCAGTTCGGTTCGATAGTACGATCGTCCCATTTAGCAACGACGTTAAGAACTTAGGCTTGCACATCGACAGTACCCTGAACTGGCGCACTCAAATTGCTAGTGTCAGCCGGAAGGTTACTGGGACGCTGCGGGCTCTGTATCGTCTGAAGAACGTCCTACCATCCAGTACAAAGAAAATGCTTGTGCAGACCATAATCTTTCCTATTATCGATTATGGTGATGTGTGCTATTACGACCTGAATGCAGATATCCTCAACAAACTTGACCGACTTCTTAAGAAGTTGGCAGTGGTTTCATCACAGCGCTAATATTTTCTCATTAACTGTTCTTATTGTTTATGTATGTGTTTATGTATATGTTTATTTGTGTATATATTCTATGTAGGTATTATATTTATAGTTTATAATAATATATATGTATATATATTATTTATAAATATATATTTCTTTTCACTTTTCTCTTAAGAAATTGCACCTGCCACTGTTTGTCTCTGCATCACCCAAAGGTTGACTGGTAGAAAATGCCTATGGCATTAAGTCCGCCTCTGTACATTTGTGTGCTTAAAGTATTAAATAAATAAATTAATATTATCAATTAGAAAACTTTATATTCTAAATGTGACATTAACCCTGCATAAATGTCTCCCCTTTGACCCAGCAACTCAAACCAGAAGGCGCAAAGATATTGTTGCCTATTCTCCAGGGGTTCGATCAGAATTTGCTAGACGTCAGTATGTAACACAATCCACCTACATCTATAATAAACTCAATCTTACTTGTGATATATATTCTTTGCTGTTATACGACTGTAAAAAAACATTAACTAATTGGTTGAGATCTCTAACATAATGAAGATACAGAAAACATTCTAATTAGGGTGAGCTAACATGCTGGAGACACACACACACACACGCGCGCACACACACACACACACAAACACATACACTCCTCACACAACACATGTACATATCGCATGTACTCCTCACACATCTAGAGCAGCTTAATTTTTCATAGCTTTTTATTTATTTTTTTTAATTTCTCATAAGCTTAATTACTTTCATTGTTAAGATAGCAAGCACATTCAGGGAAGAGCGAGACGGCTCCGACACAAGTACTTCTGTAACTTACTGGAGCTGCCTCTATTTATGTAAGACACAATGATTGAGATGAAATAAATATTTTTGTATTTTTTTTTTGTATTTTAAAAGAGACTTTGACCCCTAAGTATGTTTCGTGTTTCTCTTCCGAGTAGTCGGCTAGGGAACACTAAAAATTCCGATATATTTAATAAACATAATTAGTAATTTATTATTACTTAACTTAACTTAAAATTGGTAAATGAATAATCAATGATTATTTTTTTATGAGCATGTGTTCAAGAAAGTTACATTAGGTATGTGGCGGGGTATGCCGTGATACCAGATTTATATCGTTGTGTTGCACACGCACTCAGAGGAGTGCGTCTGCAACACAACGATATAAATCTTTTTTGAAACTTACATAAATAATTTTTTAAAATTTAAATTTCCTTTAATTATGTTCGTAAATATCTCTATATTTACGAACATAATTAAAGGAAATCAAGCATCAGCACCATAAATTAATTATTTATGTAAGTTTCAAAAATGTTGTTGTATTTAAATTTTTACATAATTGAAAAGTTTTACTTCCCTCATTAGAGTTTACCTTTGCAACAACAACACAGTGTTACCAACATTTTGCTTAATGTTTAGCGACCAACGCGCTCCGGTGAAGTTGATGAGAAATAATGGATGTGCAAATGCAATAAATTGTCTGTTGTGTCTGTTGCTTACATTTGTGTTTTCGTAGGCCGCAACATGTCATGTGTATCGCAGGTGGGTTGATATTTTTGCATTATGAATAATAATATTACCCATTATTTTGAAAGTTTAATTCTCTTTTGTGTGAAATAAAAATAAATGAGGATTTTACTTATTTAGACTCAATTAACTAAAAATTGTAAAAACAAGAAAAATATTAATGAAAATGTAATAAATTTTGTATTTCGTGGAGTACGTTGAACGATTTACTCCCTCACCCAGCTCATGCATTTTGTCTTGATCGAGAGGAAATTCTATATCAGACCGTTCTTTCACTTGAAATACCTGTTGGAAATATTAAAACACAATATAAATTTACTCGGTTGCTGGTCTCTTACCGCATTCATGGTCATTAAAATGAATGCTTCATGAAAGGAGCAATGCTTTATATTCCAGCTGTCGCACCGACATCTTTCATCAATTTTTATATTGAATTAATAAATAATCAGCTTCACAACAAAAAAACACTTATTTTTTAAATAAATTTCATCCAGGAGTATATTTCTAGAATGAAATTAGTTTCAGCAGTGTGGTGAATATGAACAGCCACGCGTCCCACCTCAATTCTTGTCATAAAATTTTTATACCGATACCCTTTGAAGCCAGTCGGGTTGAAACGAGATTTGAATGCCTGTGTATTAGGTCAAGTACCTATCTATTCATGGCAGGCAAAAGGCAAAAGGCACTACCACGAGGAATAGTTTCTTAGAGTCTTAGCTAGTCTATGGATGATGGATGGTCTTTGCTTTATAAAATATTTGAGGAAGAGGCCAGATTCTGCACTGTCGAGATTGTTTATTCTAAAAGTAAAATCTCGCCACGTAACATTATTTAAAGTTTTACAATGGCGCCCAAGTGAAAGGAGTGAGGGGATCGTTTTATATTCTTAAAGGCAGTCCAGTTCACTTTGAGCGATACGTGGCCACTTTATATCATAACTATTGGAGTTATCTTTGATGTACACAAGCGGTAACTTGGAAGCGATAGATGGACTGCCGACCAAAGCTAAAGTGTATATTGATCATTAAACTAATACTATAAGCTAATAAAGATACGAATATGAATATGAATAGTGATTTGTAACGAAAACGTGAAGTGGATCAAAACATACCATATCGTTCTTTGTTGTATTTTGCTGATGAAAAGCAAAAAAAAATATCGTTCTGTCATTGGGGAATTTATACTACATATTTATTACAATCTTTTTTCGTTGTGCATCTGTGCCTAGTATCGACAATGTCGTCGAGTGGAACAAGGTCATTCATTTCAATCAAATAAGTTTCATCAAAATGTTCCAATATAAGTAAATAATATTTCTTAACGTAGCATAACTTTTGGTAAGCTACCGCAAATCTTTGGGGGAGCCTCTAAGGGACGGAATTTGTTGGGTGACTGTTCAAGTACTCATATTCTTTGAAACCTGTCACGTTTTTATCGAGTGATATATCAATTAGTCTCGCCTTTATAACCGTCTGAACATCAAACTGTCTCACTTTTGTAGATTCTTAAATTTTGAATGGTCGCCGGGATCGGATGTATTTAAGTGACGACGACCAATGTGGCGCGGCGGGCGAAGGTCCGCCTGCGACGCAGGAGGTTGCGGGTTCGATTCCCGCCTTGGAACAAATGTTTGTACGATCTACAAATATTTGTTCCGGGTGTTCTGGGTGTTTGCTATGTATAATAAAAAATATCTATCTATGTAATGTATTGTATTAAGTATATCAGTCATCTAGTACCCATAACACAAGCTCTGCTTAGCTTGGGGCTAGATGATGCTGTGTGGTTTGTCTAGGTATATTTATTTATTTTATTTATTTATTTATTTAAGTAGTATGTGTTTGTACTTTTCCTGTATTCCAAATAGCTACTATAAATAAAAAAACTACATTGTAAAATCCTTCTTATCTATATTACAATAGAATACCTCTTTTTGAACTGTACTATAAGTGTCAAACTTTGTGGATGTATCTACATCGTGTCGCAGTGGGACGGTCGAGGCTTAGCGCTTCTAATTAAATCCCTTAACTGTTCACCAAACCCGCTGCTTTCCACACCAACATTCACTCTTACAAATATAAACGGAAAGACTACAATTCCATGCTAACATTTACTTTGTGTACAGCACATCAACCTAATAAAACTATTTGTAGAATAGAAGGATTTCCTAAGAGGGTGGGAAATCTATTTTTGAGTATAATAGGTCTTTACGTATGAAATTGCCGTTTTGTATGAAAAAATTTAAATGAATTTTTTTCATGTATTTTTTATTTGTATTAATCGAAGTAATCACCCATGCAATCAATGCATCTTTGCCAACGCAGTGGCAGTTTTTTTTTTTTTTTTTTTTTTGGAATGGGCATCTCGCAGTTTATCCTTTAGGGATATTTACTGCTCAACCGAACTTTCCTGTGGGGGGCTTAATTAAAATTAAGGCCTCCAGCCAGGCATAAAAACTTATAAGCTAAGCGACTATCGCTAAGGGCACCCCCTGCGGGGTACGAACCTCGGCTTAGGACGTCGCTGAAGAGGACAGCAAGGGACAGGCTGGATCTGATTGTTCCATTATTTAGGGACATTTTAAACATTAATCGGCTCAGCTTCGCGGGCTGGCTCTAGCAAAGGGTCGGGAGGGGGGCATCGACGGGGTCGTCGCGACGGGCCTCGGCGGCGAGGACGGAATGTCCGTTTTTGTATGCGAACAGTGCTGGTGGCCTTATCGCTCTCCTGGAGGAGAGTGATAGGATCATCTGGCTCTGTGAGTGTATGTCTTGGTCTTCGAACTGTACTTATTCGCGAGGGAGTGTATCGGGCGGCCGATGACACTAAGGGGTTAGGATGAGCGGTAGAACAGTCCATGAAGCGCTGGGTGAGTCGCTTCATGAACTGTTTCACCGTGGGTATTTTGAGATCTACATGGAGAGTCTCATTTCGGACGTAGAAGGGGGCTCCCGTGACTCGGCGCAGGAATCGGTTCTGGACGGTCTGAAGCCTATGAATATGATACGGCTTGGCGTGAGCGAACACTGCGCAAGCGTATGTCATGATTGGTCGGATGACCGAGACGAAGAGCCGCAATTTGCACCTGAGTGACAACTTGCTTTTCTCGTTGGTCATACAATAAAGCCTGCCGGACGCGAAGACGGCGCGCGAACGCGCCGCCTTTATGTGTTCGGCGAACGAAAGTCTGTGATCGAGTATCACACCTAAGTATTTGGCTCGCTTATCCCAAGGGATAGGCTTGCCGTACATGGCTAACGGACTAGGCGTGGGGACATTGCGGCGTCCGGGTTTCCTAAAGAGAACCGCTTGACTTTTGTCGGGATTGACCTCGACTCTCCATTTCCGGAACCAAGCGCCTAAGACGTTTGCGGAAGTTTGGAGAGTGCGAGCTATGGTGGTAGGGTTGTGACCGGTATAGTAGATGGCCGTGTCGTCGGCGAAAAGCGCCAACTGGGCCTTTCTACCCCTAGGGACGTCGCTAGTGAACAGCGAGAACAAGAGAGGAGACAGCACGGATCCTTGAGGGACGCCCGCGCGGATAGGGTGAGGTGACGATAGCGTACCGTCTACGCGATATCTAAACGTACGATTCGACAGAAAATCTCGCAAGATGAGCACGAGACGATCTGGCACATCGAGTTGGTATAGCTTGTATAACAACCCGTTGTGCCAGACCTTGTCGAAGGCTTTCGCAATGTCGAAGAAGAGGGCGCCGGTGAGCGCGCCTCTCTGAAAGCCCGCGCTGACGTGTTCGACTACGCGGTGCACCTGTTGAACACACGAGTGTCCCGGCCGGAACCCGAACTGTTCGTTCGGTATCAGGCTCTTTGCCTCGACATAGTCCTTGAGTCGCTTATAAATAAGCTTCTCGTAGATTTTGCCGAAAACATTGAGCAGACTGATAGGTCGGTAGCTCGTGGGCTCAGACTTGGGCTTGCCAGGCTTGGGGATGCCAATAACCACGGCTTCTTTCCACGATTGAGGAAAGATATTGTTGCTCAGAGCGCCATTGAAGATGGCGGTCATGAGCATAACGAGTTGCGCGGGGAGGATTTGAAACACCCTATTGGTGATACCGTCCTTACCGGGGGCTTTGCGCGGTTTGAGCCCTTTAATGATGTCTTGCACTTCGTCCGGAGTGACGGGAGGCAGAGGATCATCAGGGTTGTCGACGGGAGGGAGCGAGGACCTACGTTCGACTTCGGCGTCTACCTTTAAGAGGTGAGCTTGGTCGAACGGCTGGGAGCTAAGCGAGCATTGAGTCTCTAAGCTTTCGGCTAGGCATTCGGATTTTTCCGAGTCGTCGAACGCGACGCTCTTATCTGGACGAGTGAGGGGAGGCATGGTAGCCTCTACGGTGGACCGGAGTTTCCTCTGGAGGTTCCAGAAGGCATGGTGGTTGGGCTCTAGCTCACTGATCATCTTGTCCCAGCTCTCCGACCTATGCTCCGCCACACGTTTGCTGACAGTACGCTGTAGCATTCGCATGTGGGCTTTGTTCGCAGAGCAGGGAAAAGCGCTATAGGCACGGACGGACGCGTTCTTCTCGGTTATCAGAGCCCGTACATCGTCCGGTAGGTTCCAGCGCTGGGCATTCAGCGCCGGAACCCGCCTTGAACAGTCGTTCAGGACTGTCTGTACGTGCTCCGTAAACGAGTCGACTGCGCCCGTGGTGTCAGCGACTGAGGTGATTAGATCGGGGATGGAGTCGAGTAGAGGCGACGAGGAGGATTTCAGCTTTTCGCTTACCTTCCTCCAGTCGGTAACTAATTGAGTCGGGGGTGGCTGATCAGGGTCAAGCGGACCCGTACGGGGAACTAGCGTCATCATCACCGGACGATGGTCAGAGTTAAGCTCGTGGAGCGCCTCTATCGATTGTAAACGAAGGTTTACATTCTTTAGGAGCGCTATGTCCAGTATGTCAGGTCTATGGTCAGGATCGTGGGGAAAATGGGTATGAGTCATCGGGGCGATGACGTCATAGTTAAGGGAGGCGCCCAGATTGAGGACAGCCCTCCCTCTGGCGTTGGTTACATTACTATTCCACGCGGGGTGCTTGGCGTTGAGATCGCCCGCTATGATAACGGAGTCACTCAAGCCGAGAAGAACCGAGATATCGTGGGATAAAGCTGGGATGTCGTCCCTCCCACGAGCGGGAGGGCAGTACGCGGATACAATAGTAATTGGCTGATGGCCAGTCATGCCGAGCCGACAGATAGAGTACTCAAGGAGCGAGGTCGGGGGAGGAGAAGTTAAAGGGACACAGTGCAATGAGTTTTTATAATAAATCATAGTACCGCCCTTGTGGCAGCGGGATCTATCATTGCGCACCATACGGTAGTTTGCAATTTTGGGGTCGCGGTTGTGCGGTTTGAGGAACGTCTCCTGTATGAGGAGGACGTCCGGTTGGTGATCGCGGAGGAAGTTGGCAAACTCAGCCCGTTGCTGGAGTAAGCCATTTATATTGACGTATCCTAACTTTAGGGATCGCGGTTTCAAGGTTCTGGCGTTAACGTACCTATCCATTGCGGTTATTAAAGTGGGCTTCTAGGTCACGGAGCACCGAGGGGGCCTCCATGAGCGCTTCGATGCGCTTCCTAGGGTCTGTGGTAGCCTCTAAGCGATCGGCTAGACGATCGGCTTCGCGGTTGCAGAAGATTAAGTACACTGGCAATATGACGTTCATATTGCGCTGTGTACGGATTTTGTCGTCGTAAAGAGCCTCCGTAGGCTGAGTACGGAAGGCGGAAACCTCAGCCTCTGCGGTCAGGGTAGCCTGGACTGCAGGGGCTGGGGTCGGCGCCGGGATGGGTGAATCCATCAGCGCCGGTGGGTGGCTGTGTTTAGCCGCCAGGGCCGGGAAGGCCTTCTGGTGGTTCAGCTTGTTCCACGGAGATGACCTCTGTGGGCTAAGGCGCTCAGGGAGCGCAGACGATGGCGGGGGTGGCGCCCTAGTAGAGGGGCATTCCCTTTGTTGACGAGCGTTTGCACGTCTCATCAACCTTTGGGAAGACGACTTTGGGGCTCGCGGGCACCCTCGGAAGTTCGCGGTATGACCGGACTGTCCGCACAGAACACAACTCGGTGGTTCAATGCATTTAGTGCGGTCCTTGGGACGGTCGCATTTGCCCGTGGCGTGGTCGCCCAGACACTTGACGCATCTGGGCCTGGCGAAGCAGTTTCGCTGAGAGTGGCCGTACAATTGGCAGCGATGACACTGGCCAATTAGATGGGGACGGTACGGTTTTTCGATTTTAATACCGGACAGGGCACACACCGTTTTGATGTTGAATATGGGGTGGTGCCCTTCTGTGGGGTCGCAAATTACTAGGACCATATCATAAACTAGCCCACCCCGGGCCTTATGAAGGCGGTGGACGGCGGACGCGGGGACACCTTGGGCGCGGATGTCGGCCAGGATGTCCTCCGTTCGGATCTCCCTGGGGATACGCCTGATAACCACACGGGTTGGTGTCTCCTCAGGGAGGGAATAGGTGTGGAAGGAGATGGCCTTCCCACATAAAAGGGATACTATTTCCCTGTAGTCATTTGCTGACGGCAGGGTTACCTTGATACCCAGAGGGGTAGCTCGGGCGTTGGTGTAGTTGATCCTGCGATCAACACACATTTTGGAGACGGCTGTCCACTTCGCCTTGTCTTGGATGAAGACAGGGGGAGGTGGCTTCGCCTTACGGGTGGCGGTGCCGTTAGGGCCCGTACCGGAGGCCTGTGCCAGGGGTACGGGGGAGCGGGGGGGAGAGGGCGCGGATTCGTCGACTGAGGACGGGGCGCCGATTTTTTTGGCCTTGGTGGCCTGTGAGGGAGTTTTAGAGGGCTTCCTCTTTCCTCCTTTTCCTACGACTTGGTAGTCGTCTTCGGACGAGGAGGAAGGAGACTCCTCTGCCTCTGAGCAGCTGCGTGAACGAGGGACAGTCGTGTCCATCCTATCAACTGATTCATCGGAATCGTCATGCGCGGGGGCTGGCATTCCGAGAATGGGACTTATGTTGCACCTGGCGGTAATAGGTACAAAAGCCGAGGCCGGACGGGTCGCGGGTTCCGGGTATTTCGGTGCCTTTGTCTTTTTGGACAAAGGCGCCGGACTACCTGCGTTCGTGGAAGCGGTCGGCGATAAAGGGCTATCGACCGTTGGACGGGGCGCGGGTTCCGGGTATACCGGTGCCATTGTCCTTTTGGACAATGGGAGACTACCTACATTCGTGGATAGGGACGGCGACGAGTTACTATCGTCGCGAATAAGAGAGTGATGTGCCAGCTTCTCCATCATTGTGTTCAATTCTTCACAGTACATATCTGCAGTAATGCTCACCCCGTTTGGTAAGAAGCTGTGTTGAATCACACCGGCGCTAGACCACCAAACAGTGACCATCACTTTTCTTGGGGTAAGTTTTCGTTTAGGGCATTGTTTAGGTGCTGAACCAGGATCCAACCAACTTGCTGAGCACTTGCGGTTATCAAACAGAATCCATTTTTCATCGCAGGTAACAATGCGGTTAAAAATTCCTTCATTTGTGTGTCTGTTGAGCAGTGCAAGGCACGTCTCGACGCGTACTTCGCGCTGGCGATCATTGAGTTCGTGGGGCACCCATTTGTCAAGCTTTTTTACCTTGCCAATTTGACGCAAATGGACCAATATTGTTTTGACGCTAACGTCGAAAGCTGCTGTTAATTCAGCCGTAGATTGTGTATCATCAGCTTCCACAATCGCCTTTAATTCGTCATTGTCGACCAAAGTCTTCGGACGACCGCGAGGTTCATTTTTCAGGTCGAAATTTCCAGAACGGAAGCGAGCAAACCAATAACAGGTAGTGCGTTGGTTTGTAGTGTTAGCTCCGTAAACGTCGTTGATGTTGCGTGCCGCTTGTGCCGCGTTGCTGCCACGACGGTACTCATATTCCATAATTACTCGAATTTTTAAAGTATCCATGATGACGAAAAAGATTTAAATGCGATGAAAATGTAACACTAATCAATAAACAAATGACTACTTTTGGGAAAAAAAATCCATGTTTTTAAAATAAAATTAATTTGAAATTAGAATTCTTAGCCAAACAAAAAATATTTTGATTTGAAATGGCCAGTACTGCAGAACGGCAATTTCATAGGTAAAGACCTAATATTATGTTAATATGTCCTATTTTTGAGCAAATATTTAATTCTTTTTCTTACCTCCATAATTTATAATATTATAACTTTCCAATTCTAATGTGAAAAGAGTTTTCACAAATATGATATTACTTAGAGATGGAAAACTGATTTATTACCTCTTGAAGCACTCGTAATGATACGTATTCAGGCTTTTTTTTAAATTGAAGTAAAATTTCACAGGCCGTAATAAAATATTTTTTACGCATTCGTATCCAACTTTTATCTTCTTTTAGCTGGCATAAAAGTCTGAATAAAATTGGGCGTTCGATTATGTACGAGTACATACGAGTACAGCCACATCACATGTGATTAATAGTTTCTCGTAATAAAAACTGTAATGAAGATGGTTGAGTGATTACTTGTCATTTCTCACCCTATCGATTTACGTTCGCATGATGTTGGACTATCTTTGTTGAAAATGTTGTGAGGTGAAAATGGCTGGGAGCTTATATAATGCGTTCCAGTGAGTAAAAAATATTCATGTCTCTAAATGGGGATGAAGGATGAAATTAAAACATGGTTGGTATCACATGGATGATGTTGAAACGATGTGCTTGAGGTATTGGATGAAAAATTACAGTAAATTGAATTTAAACAATGTAATTGTTTTTGCGCAGCATCATTTTGTAAATCAGATTATTATATAGCCATGAAATCTCCACTACACGCCAGTACTTATAGTATATCGTACCTTATAAATTACTGTTCTATATATCTTTAAGCCTTGTCAAGCCGGCGCGGCGGCGCGGTAAATACGTTATCATACACCCGAAGAAGTGACACTAAAGTGTCTTCTTGAATATCACATAAGTGTGACCTATGATTGTCGTACATATGAGAGGCGAGTGTGATGTGTGTGCACGTTATAAGTCATAGGTCTCAGTAGAGGAGACAATAATGTCGGACATTGGTGCACGTGCGTGTCCCCGACGGTAGACGTGATTAAAGAGCGGCGGTTAGTTATGTAACGTGACTGCGTTGTATTAGAGAGGTATTCAACGGATGAAACTCACTCATTCATGTTTAAGAATATTGTTCTAATCGCATCTATTTTACCGTGATACTCGTATATCAAATTTCGTACCATCAAGTGCAACCAATGGTCACTATACAGCATTGCAAAATGACATCGGCTTTGCTTGCCATATTTAAAAATAAAATATAACTGTTTAACATACACAGCGTCATTCGTCACAATAACACCGTACTGTATTATGGATAGAATGTTTCTGATGGTCAATGTCTTGCAGATTGTCGCAAACATTCTTTGTAATGTCCAAACAGTTACAAATATAATAAAATAAATCAGGAAACCTATCCGGTAGTCTGTGTGAACTAGTCGAACGTTTAGCTTTGTTTATAGTGAGAAAGGTGTTGCGTGATAACAAAACAACAACAATATTTTATAGAACCGACTACGTTATCATTATCTCGTGGAAATATTTATGTGTCAGTCTGTAATTACGCGGGATTATCTCGGCTCGCCATCTCGCCGCAGACGTGATGTGAAATTTTATCATTTTCGAAATAAATTCATTTGTTTGGTCCGTATTCTGGAAAAGTTCTATTTTCAAGTTATTTTCTGAACACCAAAAACGTAGAAAAAGAACATAAGATGTGAAATTTAAAGAATGTGGAAATAATTTGCAAAACTTAAGCAAAATGTCAAAGTTTTTTTTTGGGTATAATGTAAGCACGCACCTACCAAGTGAGATTTTATTATAAATTACTTTCAATTAGATTTATTTTTCGTTAACCTAACCTCTTTTGTGAACACTTAGACCGACATAAAATTGCTTTACCACAAGTAACCTAAATGTTCAGTGGTTGAGTTGTTTTACATCTTATTATATTATGAACATTAAATGTCTATGTTCAGTAAAAACACTTTTCCTATCTAGGAGCCGTAACAAGTTTCCGTTTACTCGGTTGGCAGTTTGTTAGCTTTTCATTTTTGTAAAATCATTTTGCAAACATTGAGGCAACGACGAGACGTTGCGATGAAATTCAATTTTAATAATCTTGATTCTGAAATAGGATCGCTAATAATTATTTTACTTTCATAATCACATTATTGTGTATACCTCACAATTCTCCTTAATAATAATATTGAAATGTATGCGCCATATGTTAAAAGAACAATAATCCCTTCAAGGGTCAGAGCGTTAAGTTGCTATCGCCAAGTGTTGTACGCACGGGGGTGGGAAAACTCTCCCTGATTTTCACTTTACAGCATCAAAGCTTCAGTACCCCGGCATCAGCCGTAGTGAGAGGGTGGCTTCTGTGTCGGTAGTTTTCGTGACAGGGAGTGTGAATTTGAGGTCGCGTGTGTGCGTAAAGTATAATTTCGGAAAACTTTTAGTACTTTTGGCAACATTTTGGAAATATTATCATGTAAAAAATGTAAAGAATAATTTTGTGCTCATCTGTAACGTTCTAGGAGGAGAATTGGTTTAATTTAAAAGGCACCCACACAACATTACTTCATCGTAAAAGTTATGTATTATTTATTTAGTGATGGCATGGTTGTACTCCCATAATATTCACGACATAGTTTCGTTACTATACGTATTGCACTCATAGTACCTACCTATGCATCAAAAATATCTGTTTTGTTGTACGAGTTTTTTACAAAGTTCTTCATAACTTAGCAGTAACGGTTAGCCGTTAGTGCATTGAGTTTAATTGTTCGATACACGTGTTTTATTATTTCAAAACATTAGAACTAGTTTCACGTTTACTGAGGTATTAACGAATCTAGTATATTATGGTTGTGTGTGGAAAGATAGATAATATAAGAAATCCTATATCCGCAACCCATCAACTTTTGTATCTGCAAAGTAAAACCAAACTACTACAATTTCATTATCTGCATTGTGCTGTCTCCTCAGTACGTTGTCTCGTGTGGTGGGGAAAGTTAGTTGTCTGTGTTAACGCTTTCTCTCAGAGTATTGCCGTCAAGGGTAACATTCTAGACTTCTCACTGACCATAATTTTGTGCTGAATAATTCCAAACTTATTTAATCAGTACGGACGGTAACTTATTGTACCTACCATATTTATGCAATGCTGTTTTCCTAATACAGATATTTCCATCCGATAGTTCTACAATGATCTATAGACATTTTAAACCAAAATAAACGATAACGATAAGACATGAGAAACCTCAATAAACTAATAATTCGGCTTTATTTTTGGGTGTTTATCTAGGCAGAAAACATTGTGTTTCATAACTACGGATCCACAGTTCCAACTTGGCATCCGAAGATGTCAACATTAATGTTTTTTCTGGAATATTAAATTTAACAGTCACACAACGAGTTCAGTGGGCGCTACAACTTCAACAATTTCTATGAGATTGAAAATAGTCACTGTGAAATAAACTCAACATACACAGATAATATTTTAAGTGGAAATAGCATAAATTTGAAATATGGATTTGTATAATACACACCTTAAACATTATGAACACTATGAAAATGTATGAATTTATTTTGAGATGATTCGTGGACGAATAAATAATAACTTTGAACCGTCACCTACCATACTCCATACTCATTGAAAGATCTTACTTTTTACGAACAAAATTGACGTGCATGTTGTTACTTATTTTACATTGGAATTACTCCAAGAGCTTTCCCAACCGCGGGTTAGCGGCGCAGTCAGTTGTTTCACTGTTTTTATCATTCATAGACAGTGACTTGAGTGTAATAGTCGTTTTCGATGCCGACTTCATTTGGAGAAAAATTTAAAATCATCATTCCATTGTTCATTTGTTCCAACAAAACCATTAAATGCTTACAAACGCAGGATGAGCCGGTAATCTGCTATAAATTCCACGTAATTCCATGAAATGGGTCTCACACAACACATGCTCACGTTATTTATAATGCATTTTCATGTGGGTTTGTAAAACAGAAAATTTCCTTTTATTATTTTGCTAACCACATTCGAAATTTCAGCCCATTGATCAGTACACCAACTTTCGGGCTGCTTCTGAGAAACTAATGGAGAAACTGAATTTGCGAACTAAGACCCCAGGCCACAAGACCCTCAGCAGTCGCGCTTGCAATCACAATCAGGGTTGTTTTTATAAAACTACATATTGTATTAATGAACAAAACTCTAAAATAAAAGTCAATATATCATACTTTTTACTTTGTCGTACAATGTGAACCAGAATAATCAGTATAAACCAGGACATAACCACAACAGAACAACCCACTTCAAAACAGTGAGAACATCTAAATCTGTTATTACTAGTGAGATTAATGACAACCATCGTTAGCTGGTTATTGTGTAGTACTTAATGTGAGAAGTTGTGTCGTTAATTTGATGCATTGCCCGAACTGTTCAGCTCGATAATGAGAGCTGAGCTGGTTATTACAATCGTAAATTGGTATTTATCTATCATTATGACGCTATTAAGGATTCGCGCTTGTGTAAATTAGACCAAACATTATTTTCTTACAGATGATAAACTCCAGATTTCACGCGTGCGTACAGAAGCGATAGATCTCTTCGGCCAAAGGAGTTATGGAATGTATGTAAATAGATCGTATAAGATGAGATTGGTGCGGTGGAGCTCGGACCGAAGCCTTCAGGCTACGGAATACATTACATTATGATTGAGTGTTAAGTGCTGCTCCTCGCGAGGAACTAGTGCACGTTGTTTAGTTATTTCACCACTATCTACCTACATAGTACCACGATAAGACAAGTGGACGGTAATCATCTCGTACCCACTGGACAGCGTACCAGTTTTCTGAAGAGCTTTAACTTTAACATTCTGCCGATGGTAAATAAAAATGAGTGCATGAAATTGATTGATGAAGTTACAAAAATATAACCATAAACATTGAAGGAAATCTAATCTGTTTGCCTTTCCGCAACTATGTCTGATCGTTTTATAATATGTAGAATTTATTATTTAATTGTATTGTTTTTTCACTTTCAAACTAAAGTGAACAGTTTGTCCCAGGCCATAAAAAACTATGCCGGGATACTATGCAATAAATGAAAATAATATTTCTTCAATTAATCTGTTGGGGAGAAGAGATAATGACGGTGATGGGTTCCTGGAAACCACTACAACTATTTGAAGACTGGTAAAATATCTACAAGATTCGATATAGGTATGATAAAGGTTTGATAGATAATCCAATCTAATTTTCACGGACGTTTGATTTTAATTAGAATATGTATAAGTAAAATCAGAAACAAAATATTTGTTATATTCTGAAGCACTAACCTGCTTCACAGGTTAGTGATTCAAGTTAGTACGTAGTTATATTACTTTAGCATAAAATTGAAGGTGAACTTTTGTTTTTGAAGGTGGAGAATATTTGGTTTGTATTAAAGCCTTGTACATCGGTACCTTTATTCGAAAATAAAAATTTACAGGAGTAAACATACATAATGACGTAAGCAAATAGCGAGAACTGACAACAGACGCAGGTCGTCACATCGGATCCGTGTCATTGCCATATCTACCCGCAGCCGAGCCGCAGTCGAGATAGCGACGGATGCGTTACCTTACACACTGAAAACTCTCTGTATGATTATTTATTAATATTCCAAATTCCTCTGAATGGCAAGAAACTCAAATCAGGATGTTGAGGCAATCAGCCTCGTGGGTTGCGACAGTTCTTATTTGGAGGTTAATTAACATATCACCTATTAGCACATACATACAATTCACACAGATCCTCGTACTTCACTTGTTATGACGACGGTTGGCAGCTCGATCATCCTGCTGAAGACAGCAGGGTGATCGAGTGTAGTGAAGGAAAAGTGAAAGAATTACCCGGTAAGAACCGGGTTATTCTTTCGTAATCAAGTCAACATAAAGCTATTAACCATCATCCTAATAAAGGTCGGTTTGGTTAATTACGAGGTTTGTGAAGCTTGCTTGCATGCGCAAAGAAGAACGCACAATACACGAGTAGGGATGTGAAACTAAAATATTTCAGTAGTACTACCGACTGGCTCATTCACGTTCTGAATAAATGGTGTAGGTAAATATAGGCAGTAACACAGGTCATCAACACAGCGATGTATCTCACTATGACACAATAGCTGTGATGTCATTTTGCAGATTGACCACTCACTAAGCGTGCAATTTATAACAATAATTTACATATACAAATATGCGGTTTTATTTATGTTCGATTTACAATTAATATACATACATGAGATGATGTTTTACCACACTTGTAATATCTAACAACCGGTCTCCCTCAATGACTAGATATCTAGAGCATTTTTTTAATATTAGTTATCTATGGTGTTGGTGACACATAACATATGAGCCATTACACAGGATTCAAATATGCGGGTTGTAACGACATCTAAATTGTAAACATTTACGTGGACACTACGACCGTTACGAAATGCTGGGTTAGCAGGAAGTCGCACGAGGGAAATAAATAGAATATGGCGAGTGCCATTTTTGATTTTTTATGTCCTTGTGAAAGCTTTATTGGCTACTATGTAATAAAATATGCGCTCAAAGAATGATACGATTTAATTTAAACCATTCTTTTGAACCAAAAACTTTCGAATCCTAGTAAATAATAATGTGATGTTATACAGTCACGCACAGAGCATATGAAAACCCAAACGAGAAGCATAGTAATATGACAAAAAATAAACTGTGCTAAACTCTCATTGAAAGAACAAAACTTAGAAGGAACTCTATCGTAATTGAGTCAATTGAACTCAAAAGTTTGTCCATAAACAGTTTGCGATATAGAATTGAATAAAACCGGAGTTTCGAAAATATGTATGTCTATTAACCGAACTAAAGCATAAGTTCGGTTATTCAAATATGACGAGCACGGCGCCGCCCGGTAGCGGTGCACGGAAACGTATAATTTAACACCGATTGATAGGTCCTGTTCTTAATCTGACAATGAACGTTCATATAAAAACGGTTTATACAACTATATTATTCACAATTAATGGTAATACAGTAAGAAAAGCTGAGCCAACAGATAGTTAAAATGAAAATACAATATAATGAATAACTAAATCACATTATAATTAAATAGGTACCATTATTCATTTTAGTTTGTACCACAGACCAAACCGTCCATAATCATTCTCTCAGCAGTCTTTATGCCGAGGTACCTAATTAACTTAAAACAAAATGAATAAAGCCTGCACAGCCTCGCCGCGCGTCGTCTAGCCACACCGTCTGTCTGGAGAATCGTCTCCTACTAATGAATAATTGACCTTGTTGTGGTTATGTCATAATATATAACGTAGATTTACCAATTAGTACATCGTAAATTGTAATTGTTCAATTAACTAATTAATTATCGTTTTACAGATAGCGCTGTATAAATATCGAAGGAATTTCTGGAAAATTTTGCTGCTTTTATAATTGGTTCACCGTAATCTGTGGCTTAAGTTTCAAGTACATTATTATTTGGGAATGTAAGGAAGAATGACTGGATACATCATAAGAATCATTACTTTGTTGCTGTCGGCGATTGATGCTAAAATATAATTAGAGCGTGAATCAGTTGTTTTGTATTTTAAATGACAACACACCACATTGGAGTCTGCTTCCGATATTAACGTAAGAACCTTCATAAGTAAATTCTAATAATGTTGCCACATTTTGCACTTACCAACGTGCACGGCTGCCAAGTTGAACGTCTCGTCTATTAAGTGGCGAGTGCCGCGATAACTCATAAGATGCAACGTCATTTGCAAATTTTATTAACATTTTTATTAAGATACCTAAAGTGCGAATAGGACACAAATTGCACTTCATGCAGCGCATCTCTCATGATATTCATGAAATTTGCGGAAACACGGGAGAGGGTGCAGTGAAGAAATACTTTTATAATTAAAATCCTGGAAAAATGAATGCGAAGCGAGACGAGTGACGTCTGGTAATAACGTATGAAGTTATACAGTGCTGTTGAAGTTGCTTGGCCATTTTTGTTAGATAATTTTTAATGACATAAGGATGTTTTATTGTTATTAATCCTGGAGTTTTATTTCTGAACGCGTCACTCAAGTAAAACTAACGTATTCAAGCGCCAAATGCGTTTATATTTTGAAATTAATAAATAATCTATAGAAAGTTTTTGAATACTTCCAGCGAGGCTTCCGGCGACTGGGACCGCAATTAACTAGGACCGCGGTCCCAGTCGCCGGAAGAAAAATATTTATGTTTTACGGATCCGGCGACTGGGACCGCGGTCCTAGTTAATTGCGGTCCCAGTCGCCGGAAGCCTCCTTCCAGCATGGTAAAACTGTAAATTGTAATATACATTACATTTTCCAAAAAGCACAATGAATTAGCAAACTTAATTCAAAACGAATAGGTTTTCGGAAAACGTTCACATTCAATGTAGGTACTTAGTAGTAAGTTTCCATCCGTTAACTCACCACCGGCACCCCCGGAGCACTCTGTGCCGGAGATTCGAACAATTCAAACAACAATTAACTGGAACCATTGTATTGGCAGTCTTTGTACTTATCGTTGCAGTTGACTTTTCATTTTGTTCTTGGACGTTTTGCATCAGATTTATAAGTCTTTTATAAGTCCTCATACAAAAAAATATGTATTTGAATAGGTTATTGGTCGAATAGTCGTTCTAAGAGACGTTAATTGTATCTTAGAAGGTACGTTTATTTCTTGAAACTAAGGCTTTATATAAGCCTGTATTTTACCTGTGAAATGTCGTATGTTTCCCAATAAAGCTTTCACAACACTTAAGTACGCATCCACTAGTCACTTTCCTGAAAAGATATTGAAAGATAAGCCTCAAATTGTTTGTAGAACCAAAACATCCGTTTTCGGAAAACTCAACGCATTGTAAAGCCCGTAAAACTTAAGCAGAAATACAAAAAGTATAGAACGTGATTTGATTGGAAACCTATGACAAGTATTGGTTTCTTCACCATCATAGCAAAAAAAGATGTTCAGATGAGATGTGCAGTTTATTATAAGTTCAATCTAATTTCAGTAACATTCAATATTTAGAAAACAAGCCCAAAAGCTTTTGGTGCAGCTTTACTGTGGCAATTTGTACACAACTAAAATGTCAGTCCACGTTTGAACCGATAGTGAGAGCAGCACGCTTAAACGGGCACAAAAATTGTACTCCTACGGCGGGTACAAACCGTCATTTGTTCCTAGCGAGGCAATCCTAGAAGATGGCATTTATAATATTCGTATTATTATCCATAACGATTCAGGATGTCTCAGCTCCATTAATAACAGACAAAAGACAGGCTCGCGACTGTTCGATGGACGTCTGTGAACACTTCATTATTTTCAATGAAGACGCGAACTTGTGTGTTTTTATTTCCTCAATTAAATGGTTTGTGGACTTAATTTATTTCACAGTTAGCTTTCTAATCATTAAACCAATTTCTGTGTCTCTGTTTTAGTAGATTTATTTAGCATAAGAAGCTAGCGTCAATATATGTCAACCTATTCGTTTTCATAAGTCTAATCATTTTGTAGGCTTTCTTCAGATTATGTGCGAGTTTGGCATCGAGCCAATGAGGTTGATTTAAAAAATATGTTAATTTTTGTTGCCAGATGTGGTTGACTTTCCTTCAATGGATTTAAGGAACATTGGTTATAAGGCAAGTATTTCATCAAGGTTGTGAAGTCAGAGCATGTAGAGTTAGGGCGTATTATATGTAGGTATAAGCTTTTGTCCACTTGAGATCTTATAAGTTTTTAACTGTGCGAGCCTCATAGTCTCGTCTCGGCAACATTTTACAAGAAAATGTTTATGGTGGGATTAATATTATTCCATGGTTCTGTAGTTAGGTGCCACTTTATGAAATCTTATGTGATAACCGTGATATTTCTGTAACAACAGAAAAAACAATACAATTCTGAAGGATAAAGTATAACACCGTTGCTACGACAACGCAGCCGACATGATGACGTCACCGCTACAACCATCTCGTTACGTCCTTTTTGACTGTAGCAATAATATTTCTAAAAGCGAATCCCAAAAAGTCTCTATAGCACTATATTTTATAAACCTGAGGTAGGTACCGTGTAAAAAAGGTTGCTTTAACAGCAAAGCTATTTATAACGGCAATAAAAAAAAACAACATAATATAATCATTGTGTTGGTGGGATATCAATCTCATTTTTTTTTAAGTATCTATATTTTTGATTTATTTAAAATGCTGTATGTCCAATAGTTTTAAATATGTAATACAAGTTAAAAAATTGACTAAAGGAACTTTTATTAGCTTGGCAAAATCTTGGCTCATAGTTATTTGATCAATTCGAATAAAACAAATACAAAACCAATAAAAATGTACTCGTTATCCTATCGAAACGTTTTCCGTTTATTCTTTAGAAGTAGTTATAATAAAAGTGAAGTACTCTTAAGCGTGTTGTTATTGTACCTGTATTGCTTTTCCGTCGTGTTTTTCCCCGAGAGTGGGCCTAGTAGGAATTCCCACTTACATGATAGAGACATAACATATTTATTTATACACAATGACGTTTCATGATCTGAGGGGACGATTTCCGTATTTGTCAGAACATTCACATTCTAATCTCAGTCTCAATCGGTCAAAAAACCATCTAATTTATCTACATTTTTGATCAATCAATCAAAAATGTAGATAAATTAAACTAAAAATTGAAAAAATGTAGACGACTTGAATTTGAATGTTTTTGATTTCAGGAATGACCTCCAGTGTGCCTAGCACGAAAGGTTGACGGAAGCGAAAACGCAATTCAAACACTTTTAAAATTGAAAAAACTCGTTTCGAAAATAGTAGTAATTTATTTTTAAGACTTTATTCATATCTATCGGTGATACTGATTGTGCTTTGTTTGCTGTGTCATTAGTTTGTATTTTCATTTTTAAATCGTTCTAATGCACGATACGTTCACACACAGGTGTATACAAAGAAATAATTAAGTGTGTAAAACAAAAGAGCACTATTCATTCAATGTGTTTCTCTCATCAGGTTTTTTTACTGTTTCAGACAGGAGATAAATCTAAATATACACTATTACATGTTACATCTGAGGTGAATACAATTAAAATATTCACTCACACTCCCACACGTGCACAAATAATGTGCACTGTACTATTCACCACTCTTACGCTTAAACTTTTTTCATCTCTCCGACAGTTTTATGAAGAACAGGGCATGTAGGCTTTGGCAACGGACGGAAGTCTCTTGGACCCACTCCAAGAATCGTAACCTGTATAAGTTTTGGGAGGGGTCCCTCTGAACCTCATAAACAGACACAATCCGTAATAGAGGTTGTCAGATTATTGCGAGCATTTGGTTACACATATTGAAGTTTCCCAAACCCACCATTTTTTGATCGGTGCCAAAGTGTTTTTATTCCAAACATTTTCTTGTCCCAAGCTCGGTCAGATACTGCCTTAAAAGTGTTATCAGTCATTTTCAGATGGTTGAGATAATGCAGTTTGAACAATCGAAACTATTAAACGCGAGGACGGAAGTACGGTGGTCTGTGTTTGCGAAGAGAACTGGTGCCTTATTGCTTTCCTGGAGGAGATAATAGATAATAGGGTCATCAGGGTCGGTCACTGTGTGTCTGGGGCTACGAATTCTACTGATACGTGAGGGGTTGTATCGGGCAGCAGATTCCACTTGGCTTGGGTGTTTAACAGGAGAGGCCATGAAACGCTGGGTGAGGCGTTTCATAAAAACCTTATTTAGATTCGTAGGTAACGACACCATTATGACTTTTAATTTTAGTACTGTTGCCATCTATAGACATAGAAGACATATCTAATAAAAGTATAATAACACTTTTAGTGATGTATGCTCTCCAGGGACAATCAAATGGTCCACCTCCCATCTTGCGCCGCATGGCTGACACCGTTACACTTTAAACTCTGCTCACTGACGCAGTAATAAGGACTGCGTTAGTGGGTAGAGTCGCATAGCAAAATTTTGGGCCAAACATATTTGAACTTTGCCATTGATACGCTAAGAAGAAGTGACCGTTTTCCGTCGTTGGCAGATCTCCAAAACCTTGGAGAAATAATAAGGCCAGTCTTATGTAAGTGTCGTCATCAAAAGCCAAGAATTCCTGTAATGAAATGCTCGGGTTCGTTTAACTTGAAGAAACTGTAGAGATGGTCGCGTCCTTATCTAATAAATTCGAAAAATACAGATTTTTTGAATAAAATGGTTTTGTGGAGTCACGTCGTCAGCCTGAGTACATCGAGTTACAGAATGTTACAAACGATAAAAATTTAATTAAACCAAAAAAAAAATCAGTTTGGGGCACGTGGTTCTCATGTGAACCCACGGTGCTTGACTTGTACTCATGATTAAATGCAGAAACCAAATACCTTCTAAAATTCTAAAAACAGCCATACCATGCCAATTTTTCTTCCACACATATTGCCCAAAAAGTCTCCCGGAGACATAAATCCTGGTACCTGACAAAATTAATTAAAAAGTCATAAAAATATAGTGGTCTTACATGTTGTTGCAATACGCAGCAGCAGGGCTGCCAACGTGAAGCGTAAAACGGAAACTAGGTTTATAAAGTGCTCTACTGTTGCTGTCACAAGTCGTTAGTATTTTGTGTGTTCGGTACGAAGGAGAAACTATTTTCAAACACGTGAAAAAATGACTGTTAACTTTAAATAACAAAAAGAACAATACATTATAATATTTGTGTAGAAATGTTCACTTTAATAATATCTAGCAGGAGCTAGCTCCTAACACCTAGGTGCATGACGCATAAAGCATGGGGTTGTAATAAGTCTGTCCTGAGAACTAACGAAGAGATTCTCCTCGTCAGACAGTCTTAGTGTGACATAAGATATTTACTACAATATGAATTCCGCTCGCTTTTAGTCGCAAGTGATCCGTGAAAATCGTCTTAATGGAGTTCCGGGTCAACGACTCACTAATTGGGAATGACAGCGAGTTAACGCCTGTTAATTAGATTCGCTAGTATGTATCTGCAAGACAATGCACCACAAAGCAATGGCACCCAAGTTACGGTAGCACAGGCCAAACCCAATATATCTCCGTCACGCGCAGGCCACCAAAAGGTTTTGAGGTACATCATCCGGATTCTCTTCCTCTTATTCAATAACAGTTGCTCATAAATAATGTTCAGTAGTCACGTACATGTATCAAGTGTAGGATATCTTATGTGGTCATGAAAAAGACATTGTGAAGCGAGGTGTTTGTGTACTGATGGCACTTCGTACAGTCCAGGTCTCAGGAGATAAACTTAAATATGTATAATTATTTTAGGAAGGTGTTGATATGCTGATATCAACAAATTAATAAAATAATTATTTTCATATAATATACATATAATATATAGATGAATGCTGATTCATCTTGTGAATTTATACCGTAGTACTCGTATAAAAAATAATTATTAATAAGTATTTCTTATACGCTAATTAGCGTTACGACTTATAAGTTAAATAAAAAATAAATAAATATTGCTGGACAATCCACACAGCATCATCTAGCCCCAAGTTAAGCAGAGCTTGTGTTATGGGTACTAGATGACTGATATACTTAATACAATACATTACATAGATATATATTTTTATTATATATAGCAAATACCCAGAACACCCGGAACAAATATTTGTAGATCGTACAAACATTTGTCCCAAGGCGGGAATCGAACCCGCAACCTCTTGCGTCGCAGGCGGACCTTCGCCCGCCGCGCCACATCGGTCGTCAAAAGTTCTTTCACCAGCCCTAAGATAAGTGACATATTTTCCATTACACCCGTACCTCCTTGTTTAATCCTTATGAAATTAGAAAGCGCTTACGTCATAAAAGGAAAGTCAATGATTTCAAGTCATTGTCACTAAAATTAGAGAAACGGCTCGAGACGCATTTTCTTTGCATTTTGATATCGCTGATGATCATTGATTCCATAAAAATGATCATTTTTGTCCTTATTTTTGTTCTTCCTTGAACTTTAAAGTAATTCCACATTCATTACAATAACCTTATTAAATTAAGGACTACTCGGTCCAAGTTTCCTTGCGATGTTCTGATCTACTATGACTTCTTGCGAATTTCGATGTACTATGATTGTAAATAGTACTAAAAAAGTTTTATTTAGGGTTGTTTACCTCAAAAAAACGGAACCCTTAGGGAATCACTTCGTTATCCATCTGTCTGACCTTTTTGTCAGTAACGCGTGGTGGTAACAAGTAGAAATTAGTATCATATACGTTAAGTCTACAGGGACCGTCTGTAATACTGCAAGTAGCAAGCTTTCCCAGCACAAAAAAAAAACATTTATTTTTCCACATTGATGTAACACAGTACAGAAAGTATAATAAATGGAGTGGACTGGAGCCTAAACTAGGATAGCCCTTTATTTCAGGACTCCAGGTCTTCCTCCCGCCTGAGTCCGTTACAATTCTTTGGAAGTTGCAATGTAATTAATGTATATATGCGTGAGT